>OY970826.1:58453890-59653890 GCA_963853835.1 Calendula officinalis
TACATTTTCGTCGATTTACATGAAATAATTTGTGAAGAAAAAGAAACCGACTCATTTTCAGAAATTTCTCACAAATTCTCAACATTTCCACTACAAATTTAAAACTGACAAATCATTCTATCGAAACCACAAATTCACATTCATATCCATCCAAAAATCTAATCGTATATATCATTCTTTCCTATATACAAACATACACACACACACACATCCAAAACCTTTAACTTTCAAATCATTCTTTTCATAATACAAACCATCATTATCATATCCTCACAAACCTCTATCCAAAATTAAACCTCCAACATTTCTAGATCCAAGTCAAATCCTTACCAAACTGATGTTTCATTTCCAGAATTTTCAAATCTTTAATATACTCCTTTGAACGAAGACAGAGATGTAGTTCTAAAGCTCAAAAAGATGGAGATTGGATTATGATAAAGACAGATTAAGACAAGACTTCATGAAATCTTCTGAGTTACTTTATATTGGTTGAAAAGCCAATTAAAAGTTTTATTCTTATCTGATTATCAAAAGCTGAAACTAATACTACATCAAAAACTACTTAACGAGTAATTCATTTTCAGACCTTGCTAGAGAAGAAGATTTCAAGAACAGGCTAATCCAAACTATTGCTACAAAGGGGGAGATTGTTAGGGTCATTTATATTGTAGTCAATATTTAGGGGGACTAGATGTGTCATGTTGTAATAGTTATAAACTAGTCATTGGTCTTAGTCAATGGATTTAGGCTTAATTAGTGTTAATTAAGCATGTTTTAGAGGTGAGGTATAAAAGGCTTAGATGATGAATTGTATTGTAAGCTTTCCTCATTAATTGCAATTATCATTTGAAAGCTCCTCATTCCCTCCATCTTTCTCTCTCAAACTGCACACACTAAAATACCAAGAACACACACTTAATCTTCAATTCTTCTAGAATCAACATGAATTAGCTAGCTTTGTATTGAAATCGAACTATCAGAAAGTAAGGTTATCAAGAACAAACTGTATATTAAATAATATACAGGGCTCAAATCTGTAACTTCGAACAAACCACGAATGCAATTTTTTTTTCATTCGATCGCCCACAGATCAATAACGAGTTAATCTATAAAATGTTTAGTTAGTAGACGAGTTGTCTTTTTTTTTCAGTGTGTTGCTTTTTTATTATGACATATATATACGTTGTCCAAATGTATTCTTTACTTATAGCTATTATTATTAACTTTGAATATTTATTATTATTAGTTATTAATATATGTGTGTGAGAGCGAGATGTTGGTTTTGAGATTAAGGCAGACTGATCTGGTCTCAAGTTAATCCTTGTTGCCTATATATCTTAATAATCAGGAATTGTCAATATTTATAGGTGCAAAGAAAGATTAATTTCACATGTTGCTGTAGTTTAGTGGTAAGAATTCCACGTTGTGGCCGTGGAGACCTGGGCTCGAATCCCAGCAGCCACATTTTGTTTTTATTTTTTCAATACTTTTCTTTTTAAAGCAGAGTAAATCCCAACATGTTATTGTTAAAAAGTAACCATAGCATAATTTTCAGAACAAATAACTAATATATTTTTAACTGGTCGAGTACTTATGTTCAGTTAATAACCATATATCAAGTAATGATACACATTTACGTTTTATATAAAGTGATACCTTCAATAAAATTATTTATGTAACATCATGTATGGGTTATACATAATAACAAAAAAAACAGTATTTCAAATAAGATTTATGATTACTTTTTCTAATCTAATCTGAACTTGGGTAGCTAAAACTATTACCACCATAGAAAACTAGAACAATATATATAAGTAGACGACGTTTATATAACTAGAAGAATATATAACTATTACCACCATATTAGTTACTGCTTTGGATCAAAACGAGTAGCTTTTGGTGGTTTTGGGAGAATCGGCTACTCTAAGAGTTTCTTCAATAAGTTTTCGTGCTTTCTTGCTTTGTATCTCGATTCTCATGCTTTCACTTTTTTCAATCTTGTCATAACTATGCCAAGAGCTTTCATCATCAACAATCGGTTTCTTCATCTTGAGAGACCTTAGTTTCATCTTCATTGAAGCCATTAAACCCTTGAAAACCATTTTTCCAATAAAAATGGATCGGATCGATCGTAACAACAACCCTTTTGAATACACATAATTAGAGATTTAAAATGGCATAGCTTGAAAGACAAGGGGTTAAAGAGCAAATTAATTACCTGAGGAGAATGAATGGAGATGTTAGTTGTTACTCTGTCTGTGCGTTTGTTTGTTGGGGAAGAGGGATTAATGTATGGATGTCACGAAGAATGTATTAAAGAGAGAGAGAGAGAGAGAGAGAGTCCATGCATTTGTTCACAGTTTTGACCTTTGACTTTTAGTTGGAAAGTCGTAACAACAAAGTATAAATACAACAAAAGTGTGGAATCTCTATTCGAACTTTTATATTATTCTCTTAGAAGAGTCATAACCACTACATGCAGCAAGATAATTAAAATCTAATTATTGAAATTCATCGTATTAAGTCATAGAATATAAAGTAATACCTAAAACCTTCGAAAACAACAAAGAATAAATACAAAAAAAGGCATATATTAATTGTTTTTTTTTAGCTTTACTTTTTCTAGTTATTTGGGGTGGTCGAGCTTTGCGCATTTGTTACATAGTCATTTTTATTTTTCAAACAATCATCTAACCCTCTGTTTACCTAATGACAAAATCTTATTCATGCCCTTTTGTAAATCATTGTAAAATCGTTCGGAAGTCTTTATCACTAGGCTACAACCAGATAGTTATCAAAACAATTTATGACATCTAAAACATATATAGGAATTGATATTTAATGACGCACTAACACAATACCTTACAAGCAATTAGTTTAAAAATAAAGAAGATAAAGGATAAAGAATGGTGGGTGGTTATAATATTAACAAGCGGGAAGAGGTAAGCCAAGGAAGTGACATGGAAAGAAGGTTTGTTTGTGGACTTAAAAGCGAAAGCGACCACCACGAGTGTCACTACACTAGCTTTACATCTCAATCGTCTCCATGCAAATTTCACCCTAAATTTGTCATTTTCGCCTTGGATTCCGCATCCAGTGGGGCCCATGATTAACGATATATTTTGGAATTATAGGTCAAGTCCACTTGAAATAATCACAAAAGTGCGTGAAGATCCATGATATCGGTGCCATTTGATACAAGAAAGAGAGAATCACAAGTTAGATACTCTTAAAATTGATGTTTTTTTAGATCAAAGGAAAGATGATAACGGATTGAATTTGTAACTTTTAGCATTTTGTAATTAACGTTGGATGTGGGCCTGACAGTAGCTTATCAAACGCCTTTCTGGCAGAGGAAACCGAAAACAGGCCATTGCGCTCAATATAATACGAGTTGTTTCAATATAGGTAAACGTTTTCTGTACGTTTTAAAATTATTTACTTAGTGAATGTTTTTAAGCAGGTTGAAGAGAGCTCTAACAGGCCTTGGAGGACCGAACCCACGTATGTGGCAAAATAACGTGATGACTTGTGGCTAGGGGTGAAAGGCCAACCGAGGAATTTCCTATTCTTAAACTGTCAGCTAGTGAATTCATAGTCTGGCAGACCAATGCAGAGACGAAGAAAATGAAAGATCGTCTTCAGCGCGCGAGATGCCGGGTACTTCCAATGCCGGACCTTCGAATCCGGAGCCTCTTTCCATTCCGATCTTGTAAATTTATTTAGTTGGTTTATGTTTGTTAACTATTAAAGATTGTTCGAACGGGGCATGTATTTCAAACTTAAAAGAACTGTTTAAGTCGAATAATGTATTGAATTTTTATTACTCCAGTTAAAAAAAAACTTTTTGATTTTGATTCAAACTTTGTTTCTCCAAGCCGCGAACGTGTCAACGTGAAACGAGACAAATCATGAATTATTTTGTGCTATCAATGATAAAAATTACTAGGTCTACGACGAGATCAATCGCAACTCGAAACAAGTTAATGACCGATTGACCGCTTCACACTTGAATTTGACCATCAAACATGAAATCTACAACTTAACACTTACAAGAATCTACCTTATTGGAGTCAGATATATAATGTTTACATCTAATCTGATAGAACTCAGATGTAATTTGTTGAATATATATTTATGGGTCAATAAAATGTATCGTGGGCTGTACGACCGAAATTGAAAAGAAAGTTTTGTATGTGAACCATATTCTTTAATGGCCTTTTAGTTTTTGTAAGTAATTGGATGTAGGTTGGTATGGCCCAAAATTTACAACGCAACACAAAATAAATAAAAAGCAAAAAGAACAAAAAGGGAGTTCTTTTGATTACTTCAGAATAAAAAAGAGAGTGTTAGCTTTGCGTGAGAAAATAGTTAGTTTATTCCATTTGCATTCATATCCCAAATTTTTTATTTGTTTCTTCTTTCTACCACCTATATTTGGTAACCGATTTTTAGTTGTTTGACATAAGAAGTTAACCATGAATTCAATTAGATGCAAATTCAGTCAGAGCTTAGACACATTCATACCTTTAACCCAGATAACAACTAAAAAAAAAACAAAAAAAAAACTCCTAATCTCTAAACGCAATCACACGTCAAAAACAATCTACAATCTAGTGAAAAGTGAAAACCACAAGGCAATGACTCTCTTAACTTCTATCAACTTTTGGTAAATTACACTCATGGCGCTTTATTCTTATTCATTACAACTTTGGCACCCTTAAACTTATCTTAAATTATACCATCACGTAATTTATTAGAACAATTTTCTGGATTGTGCCTATAGTTAAACAAACAGGATTCTATTTTTTTTTTCTTTTCAATTTCTCGATAGAGGAGTTGTTCTTGTAATGTAAGAATCAAAAGGAACAAGGGGCAAAATGTAAATTGGCTAAAAAAATTAGTTTGCTATATATATTAACCAAGAGATGACCATCAACTTTGTTAATGAACCAACCGCAATATACGTATGCAATTGAAAATATTCTTTTGTCAACCTCAATTCAAACCCCCTTAAACTTTTTAACACCTTAACCAAATCCATGAAGCTTCATGCCATTAATGAAAGCAAAACACAGGTTTTAACAAGAAGAAAGACCTCTTTCAAGATAGCCCATATTGTAGCACTAATCCTAATTTTCACATTTATCCCTATTTACTACCATTATATTCGTTACATTCTTGAAAAACCAACATCAATCCTTATACCTTCAAATGATCTTATAGATGTTCAAACCACCACCACTCTCTCCGACCACCACCCTCTCTACCGTAGCCACCTCCCACCCGCCACCCGGAAGGAGGAGAATGATGAGAAGGTGGTGGTGCCACCGGAGAAGAAAAACAATAGGAAAGGAAGAGGGAGGAAGAGGGGTCGGCAGGAGGCGGTGTTAAGGCTGCCCGTTGGCGGTGATGGTGGTAACAAGACTTGTGATTTGTTTTCGGGCGAATGGGTTGAGAATCCGGACGGGCCTTATTACACGAATGAGACTTGTTGGGCAATACAAGAACATCAAAATTGTATGAAATATGGGCGGCCCGATCGGGATTTCTTGAAATGGAGATGGAAACCGGACACATGTGAATTGCCTGTGTTTGATCCGGTGCGATTTTTGGAGATGATGAAGGGGAAATCTCTTGCATTTGTTGGTGATTCGGTAGCAAGAAATCATATGCAGTCTCTCCTTTGCCTCTTATCAAGGGTATTTTTGTCTTTTCGCCTATGTCTATCTAAATATATGTGTGTGCATTGTAATGTATAAGCATAGATGTGCATTGAAGGCCGGAAATGAAAATAGAAATAAAGATTAAAAAATTGTTAACTTTAGGCTTAATATAGGGGATCAAAAGGAATAGTAATTAGTTACCTCTTGTACAAGTGAACTTCCTTATAAAGCAAAAGAATTAACTGAAATCAAGGGTGTCTAATTAGAAGTTATTATATTAATTGGGAATGGGTCAAGTTATTTGGTTTTAATTAATATCCAAAGTCCAAACAAATCGAAATTGAACCGCAAGTTAAGCAACCCAAATGGAATGACCCGAATAACCTCATGGGGTGGGGTTTAATAAACCTAAATTATATAATGGCTGCTAAAGTGCTAATTGGGCTAAATAGTTGTTGCTGCCTTGCTGGTATTGGGCTATTGTAGCTATTGGGCTTAGTCAGGGATTTCGCGTGAGTCCAATTACCCAACCATTAAACAAAAATTATAAGGGGGTGATATTCCTACCACAACTTTCAAGGCATCTACCACATCTAATGCTTTAAATATTTGTACAGTTAACTGTAAAATCTGTACTGTGTGTTATAACCATTAAAAGTTGTGGTACCATTATCAATTCTCAAAATTATATGTGAAATTAAACATATATTTTCTTGACACTATCTTATATGTATGAAATACTTTTGGTTTTTATTCATAATATAGACATAAATATACAGGTTATGCATCCAAATGATGTTTCAAGCTCAAAAGACTTGAATTTCAAGCGATATGAGTACCCAGAATACAACTTCAACATTTCAATTTTTTGGTCACCTTATTTAGTGAACACTGAAAGAACCGATCGGCTAGATATAACACAACCATTTAAACTCTACCTCGATGAATTTGATGAATCTTGGACATCCGAAATCGAGAATTTCAACTATGTTATTATCTCAGCTGGCCAGTGGTTTTTCAGGCCCACAATTTTCTACTCAAACCGTGTTGTAATTGGTTGTTTGTACTGCGGACAAAACACCATCCGCCACCATTCCTCCATCTTTAGCTACCGTAGAGCATGGCGGACCGCATTCCGGGCAATTAATAGATTAAAAGACTTTAAAGGTATTGTGTTTTTGAGATCTTTTGTACCTTCACATTTTGAAGGTGGACAATGGGATAAAGGTGGGGATTGTATAAGAACAAAGCCTTTAAAGGGTAATGAGAGTGTAATGGAGGATTATAATTTAGAAATGTACAAGACTCAATGGCAAGAGTACAAGATTGGGGAGCGTGAAGGGAGGAAAAAAGGGATTAAAATTAAGTTTATGGATATGACCCAAGTTATGCAATTGAGACCAGATGGACACCCTAGCAAATATGGTCATGGGCCATTACAGAATGTGACCATGGCTAATGACTGTGTTCATTGGTGCTTGCCTGGTCCTATTGATACTTGGAATGATTTTTTGATGGAGTTAATAAAAAAGGAGGAAAGTAGTAGATAGTATGGTATGGATCAATGAGTTTTACGTTACGCCTTTAAACTTGTAAATTAGAATCATAAGGTCCTACTTCGTGGTGATCGACTTGTATTCTTTTAGCATAACTTCTTATTCGATTAGCTTGTGACATTTAAGTACAAGTAGTCCATTTATCATATGTATTAGAATACATGGTCTCTGGCAATTACTGAACTTTTTCCGTAGCAACCTAACTATTCTCGTCATATTTTTTGTTTATTAATATCAGTTTATTTGATATTGATTTACGATTGTTTTATTGTATTATCATTGCAACCTGTTGAAACCTAGTTTCTCCGTGGACGAACGATATGATGCTTCGTCCTGAAACCTACGAATCAAACACGAAAAGAACCCTAAGTCAGAAGTCCCACGAGGGTTCCCTCGTGAAGACACTCTGAAGCTTAAGTCAGTATTCGTATTTATGAGATAAGATGGTCGAACGTATTGAATGCGAAGTGGTTAGATCTGTATTAATTGTGGAAGTAAGGCGGAAATGATAATGAAGTAGTAGAGTGAGTATGGTGTGTCGCTTACCGGCCTGAAGACCTGTTATTTATGGACGGAGAGTTTTGGCGGGACTCTTGAGGGTTCATTCTTCGGTCCGTGTATTGCTAAGGTCCTCCGGACAATACGGACCCCCGAACCCTTATTATCCGCTAGGTAATAGTTCGCTACACACTTCTGCGCCGTCTCGCATTTAATGCGCATGCAGACGACCCTGAAGACCCGTTTACATTTCCCATGCCCTCGGGCTTTGCTTCTAACGTCGTCGTTTTGATCGTTATGAGCTTACCACCTTGCATGCCGTTGATCACGCAACGTTACGGAGAGGTGGTGCACTATCAAGTCCCCCCAGTTAAGACAAGACTTAACCATAGTTGCCTTGTTTTAACTAAACTCCTTGATCGTCGCTACGGACTACTTTGTTTAAAGTTACCGTTGGAAGGAGAGTTAATAAAAATTACCGTTTGTTGAGGTGACGTTTCGACCGTTAGGTTTTTTTTTAAAGATACCCCAAGCGCCTTTTGACATTCCGTCCTTATATATATCATGTTTCCTTCTTTACCGTCCTTTCACACTTCTTACTACGCTCCCCTTTCTTCCCCCCTTTTGCCTTTTCTTGGTTCATTGACGTTATGATGAAAGATAAGCAAACACAAAAAACTGACAAATCTGCCCGATCTGTACGAACCGCAGTGAACACCTTTTGTTCCCTGAAAGCCTCTGACCTCCCCCAAATCATCTCAGACTTCCGCATCGATCCCCAATTTGATCTCCGCGTTCCGGGCGAGGATGACACCATAAAGTCCGCTCCTGAAGGCTATGAACCCATATACCTCCAGTTTCTATACGGCGGTCTTCGCTTTCCTGTCGACAACTTTATTCTCACCGTCCTGCAAGATCTTGGTCTCCATATCGCACAGCTTGCACCCAACGCCCCCCGGAAGATTATTGGGTTTATTATGTTGTGTCGTGCTCTAGGCGTTCCTCTCTCCGTGAAATTATTTCGATATCTCTACATCGTGGCAGGTCGATCCGACTGGGCCACCTTCGCTCATCGCCAAGGGCAGGTGGAGTGTGTTTCAGGCCTGAAAGACTCTATCCACGATTGGAAGTTCGGGTTTCTCTTTGTGAAAAGATCTGCTTTTAATGATGTTGCCATGCCATGGGGAGTGGTTACGAAAAGACCTTCCGATCCCCTTCCAAAACTTACATTGGAAGAAAAAAGTTATATTGGGGGCTTGTCTTCTGCAAGACTTGTTTGGGAGGATCCTGATGAAACATTTTTGGGTATGGCTGACCTAAGTCCGTTTTACCTTAGTCGGAATGTTCGCCCTATCTGGCAGATTAATGGCCATCCCGTGTCTCTGTTGAAACGCCTGGAAATGGATAAAAGTAAACCCCCGAAAGGTACTGTTTCTGTTATTAACGGTCCAATAACCCCCTTTCTTCCTCCTTCTACGGAGAGTGCAAGTTCTGAAGCAACTCGAGAACTGTCTGAGTCTTTCCAGGAGTCTGAAGAGCATGTAGTTGTGCAAGGGATTGAGATTGATCCTTCCACTGGTGATGAACTTTTAGGTGAAGACGTAGCATCTCCAGAACCGCAACCAAGTTTTCAAAGGCTTCGAAGGAAGCGATCTGCAAATCCTTCCGGCACTACGGAGAAGACAACTCGACTAAAAAACGTTGTTGAAGATGTTCATTCCTCTTCTCCGAAGCGTCGAAGGGTGCTCTTAGAAGGTAAAAAGCTTACTACCCTAAAGATTACTTTTCTCATTTTAACCTATTAATGCCCTGCTACAGATTACCAGAGGATATTATTGCTTCCGACGTTCCAATTTCGACTTCAACTGTAGTGATGAGTTCCACTATTGTTTCTGGTGAGGGGCCTGCATCGAATGTTCCCCCCGTAATTGATGTTGATACTATGCGACCCATTTCTGTGCCAATTTCAAGACTTCTGCCTGTATCGTTGGGGTCATCCGCCCTAGCTCGTTTTAGCAGCCGCTTACTTGGTGCCAGTGCTGGATCGTCGCTATCTAACCGAAGTCTTTACAACCCTCGTCCGACCAAGAGTCAGGTCTCGCTTCCGAATCCTCCATTTTCAGGTATATGCATGGTACAACTTATCGTATGTTTCTTTTGATTTTCGCCCTTACATGTTTTCCTTCCTAATTTTTTGAACAGGAGCTGAACTTTCCACCGGTTCCGTCCCCTTAAGGAGCTCGTCGGCCGCTGATGTCAACCCTCCGGTTACCCGAAGTGGCTCCTTCATTGCTTCCCCCAAATTCCAACATGTGGTTACGGTATCCCCGACGCTCATTACTCATGTCACTACCTCGACCCCCTCTCCAACTATAGCTTTGGAGGGAGGTTCGGAGGTTGATACCTTTGCGAAGATGAAGAGCAACTTACTGAGCACCGTTGAGATGCTTTCTTCGCTTCAGGAGCACCATACTCGTCGTGAACGGGTGATTGCCGACCAGACATCGGATTTGGACCGCCTGGAGAAACTAATGGTGGAATGTAATCCATCTATGCCAAAGAAGCTGAAAGCAAGAAACAACTGTCGGAATCATTCGAGCATCTTTCTGCAGAGAATACTAAGTTGAGGGAACGGATTGAGGAGCTAGAGGGGCAACAGGATTCCTCCAGAGCTAGAATAGCCGAGCTTGAGAGTGCTGCTATCGACAAAGATGTGTAGTTCCGAGAGGTGGAACGCAACCTCACAAAGGTTTCGTCTGACTGTGAAGTGTTGAAGCGTGAGGTCGAAGACCAAAGGGTGTCTGCAGGTGTTGATCGTGAAAATTTCTTGTGGCTAATGCAGAAGGGGGTTTCCGGAATGATTCAAGTTTTCTTATCCTCCGATGACTTTGTGAACCGAAACGTGGCTCTTCAGGAGGAGAGCATGAACCTGCGTCGTTATCAGGGTTGTCTAGATACTCATAAGGAGTATCAGGACTTACTTGGTTCTCACCCGTTGGTGCACAAACACCCCGATGCGGAGAACAACATTATGACCCTCTTCAATCAATTGGTTGCTTCCGATTATGACCTGATGCATTCTTTGGAGGAGGGTATTGTTAGCTTGGATGAAGTCAAGAAGTTAGTGAATGGTCTACCTTCCGGCCGCAATCTGAACCCTTAGGCACTAGGGTTGTTTCGTCCGTTTGTTTTTTCTTGTAATGGGAATATGATCCCCCCTTTTGTAACAAAATGATCTATTAGGGTCGTCGTGGAAGATGATATTCTTTTTTAGCTTTACATTTGTTTATATAAAATGCTACTATTTCGTGTTTTCTTACTTAGTAGGGCGTCCCCCACATAGTATAGAAGTTTCGAGTAGTTTCGTTTCGTTAATCCGGTTTTCGTCCGGAAGTAGGCTTCGTATTTTCCTTTGGAAGTTCCAAAGCCTACTCATAGCTATGAGTACTTTGTCGTCGTTTGTTTTCCATTTGCCATTATTGTCGTAATTATCGAAGGCTAAGATAAACAAAAGAACCTTTCTCGTAAGGTTTTCTAATATAGCGCTCAACATGCCTTACAATTTACGAATCGTACAACATGATCGTTTGATAACTTAATACGAAAAGAAATAAACATAAATAACTTAAGGAAACTTCTTCATCCTGCCCCGCTAAAAATGAAACTTTCGCAGGTTCCGCATATTCCACGTTCGTGGGATTAACGATCCTCCGAGGGTTTCAATGATGTAAGAACCATTCCTCCTTTCTTCCCTAACCCTATATGGGCCTTCCCAATTTGGGCAAAGCTTACCCTGCTTAATCTGCAAACTTGCTTCATTCTTAAGGAGTACTAGATCTCCTACCTTGCAAGCCGTGTTCCGGACATTCCGATTATAGTAAGCCTCCGTCAAGGATTTGTACGCCGCCTGACGGAGCTTCGCATTTTCTCTCCGTTCGTCCACTAAATCAAGGTTGAACCTCAGTTCTTCTTCACTTCCCTCCAGACGAAAATTCTCTACCCTCGGAGATGGTATGGCTACCTCCAATGGGATAACTGCATCTGTACCGTAAACCAAGCTGAACGGCGTTTCTTTAGTTGAGCTTCGTATCATTGTGCGGTATGCCCACAGGACATTTTGCAGTTCGTCCACCCATCCCTTCTTCGACCTGTCCAATCGGGTTTTAATTCGCTTTACAATCGTCCTGTTGGTAACTTCCGTCTGCCCATTTGCCTGAGGGTGTGCGACGGAGGTGAATTTCTGATGAATTCCGGACTTCTCACACCATTCTCGAAAGGGGTTGTGAGCAAAAATTTTTCCATTATCACTCACGATGGTATGAGGAAGGCCGAATCGACAGATGATTTGCCTCCAAACGAATTTTACTATCTTCGATCCTGAAATGCATGCCAATGCTTCGGCTTCCACCCACTTAGTGAAATAATCCACCGCCACCACTAAGAATTGTAAACCTCCCGGAGCTTTAGGGAAAGGTCCCACGATATCGATTCCCCACTTATAGAACGGCCATGGGCTGTGGATGCTCGTTAGGTTAACTGGAGGTGTTGCTGGTACGTTTGAATACACTTGGCAGCTTGGGCATTTCTTAATATATTCCTCCGTATCTTTAGACATTTAGGGCCAAAAGTATCCTGACCTGAGCAACTTTTGGGTCAAGACCCTCGGTCCCGAATGGGAGCTGCAGACCTTCGTGCACCTTAACTATTGCTTCTTCGCTTTCTCTCTTGTTGAGGCACCTTAACCACGGCGTAGAAAAGCCTCTTCGATACAGTCTTCCTTCGCTTATCATGTACTTCCCTGCGTTCATCCGTACTTTTCTTGCTTCACTACCGTTGTCTGGGAGTATTTTATCTTGTATATATTTTCGAATAGGTGTCATCCAACATTCAGTTTCCATTTCCACCTCCAGAACTTGTTCTTCTCCTGCTATACTTCGACTCGGTAATACTTCGACCAGGACTTCCTTTGTCAGGTGGCAGTATAGCATGGACGCCATTTTACTTAACGCGTCGGCTTCCTTATTTCTGGTCCTCGGGACCTGTTGAATACTGAACTTCTCAAACCAAGCAATCGACTCTTTGGCCTTTGCTAGATACTTCTTCATATGAACTTCTTTTGCTTAGTACACCCCTTTAATCTGGTTCACCACCAACATGGAATCCATAAAAACCTCGATATCTTTTATCTTCATGGTTCTGGCCAGGCCGAGGCCTGCTCATAACGCTTCGTACTCAGATTCGTTATTGGAACACTTGAAGTCGAAACAGAGGGCGTACGTTACTCTTTCTTCGTTTGGGTCTGTTATAATGATTCATGCGCCACAACCATCCGCTCCTGCTGCCCAATCGGTATGCATTCTCCAGCGTATACATCTTTCTATATTTTCTTTCTGCAATGCACCGGCAGATCCTTCTTCCGCACTTAACGCAATTTCGTCATCATGCATTTCCACCAGGAAATCGGCTAGGGCCTGACCCTTAATACTTGACCGGGGTTTGAAAGCTATGTCGTATGCGCCTAGCTCTATTGCCCACTTCGTCATCCTTCCGGACCTCTCAGGCTGAAGCAGGATATTCCTGATGGGTTGGTTTGTTAGCACCGTAACGTTATGCGCCTGAAAATACCTCTTCAATCGTCTTACTGAATATATTAAAGCTAGTATGAGCTTTTCGATCGTGGCATAGTTGAGCTCTGCACCCTTAAGTGCTCTACTGATAAAGTACACTGGGATCTGCTTCATTTCCCTTTCTGCAATGAGGACGGAGCTTATCGCCTCTCTGTTCTTGGATAAGTACATTACTAAGGGCTCTCCTGCGATCGGGCTTGCCATGGTCGGTAATGTCTTCAGGTACTCCTTCAGCTCCGTGAAGGCTTTCTCGGCTTCCGGGGTCCACTCAATGTTTCCCTTCTTCGTGCACCCGTGAAGAGCCCTGAAGAACGGAATTGATTTTTCCGCTGACTTGGCAAGGAAGCGACCTAATGCTGCCAATTTCCCGTTCAATCTTTGTACGTCCTTCACCGTTCGTGGTGTATTCATTTTGAACAGACACTCCACCTTATCTGGGTTCGCCTGTATTCCTGAATTTGTGACTATATGCCCCAGAAACCTTCCTTTACTGACTCCGAAAGAACACTTCTTTGGGTTTAACTTCATGTTGATCCTTAGGAGTTGCAGTAGGGTTTCTTCTACATCCCTTATTAGGTCTCCATCTTCTTTGCTCTTGATGACCATGTCATCTACGTAAACCTCCAAATTTCTACCAATCTGTCTACTGAACGCCTTATCAACTAGACGCTGATAGGTTGCTCCGGCGTTCCTGAGCCCGAAAGGCATCTTGACGTAACAAAACGTTCCCTTGGCCGTGTGAAAGGCGGTTTTCTCTTCGTCTTCCCTTGCGATTTGCACTTGCTGATAGCCTTTATAAGCATCCAGGAAGGACTTCCATTTGAATCCTCCGAGAGCTTCTATCTTCTGCTCGATCTCTGGGAGAGGATAACTATCCTTCGGACATGCTTTGTTTAGGTCTTTGAAATCAACGCACATTCGCATGGACCCGTCAGCTTTTTTGACCAGCACCGGGTTAGCGATCCATTCCGGGTATTGAGCACTTCGCTGGACTCCTGCAGACACCACGTCTTCAACCTCTTTGTTTAAAACCTCGTTCCGGTTGGAGGCCATACCCCTTTTCGACCGTTTCACCGGGGGAAAAGTCGGGTTTACGTTCAGACGGTGCTCGGTCACCTCCCTTGATACCCCTGTCATATCTTTAGGTTCCCAAGAGAAAGCTTGCTTATGTTTTTTCAGTAAGGCTTCGAGCTCCTGCCTGTGCCTCGCCGGAAGGTCTCTTCCGATCTTGACCTTGATCTCTGGGTACTCCGGATTGATGATTATCTGAACTTCTTCCTGCTCCGTCCAACTATCTTGATGAGTAACACTGTGACATTCTAATGGTGGCATGGGCATGCTTCGTATGGTGATCACCCCCTGTTCGGAAGGAAACTTAAGGAGTCCGTGAATGGTGGAGGAAACGGCTTGCAACTGCCACATCCCGGTTCGTCCCAGAATGGCATTATATCTGGAAGGGGAGTTGACTACGATGAATTCTGCTAACACGGTTTTGTAGTGATGCCCTTCCCAATCGGTTAACTGGAGGGGCAGATGTACGTTTCCTCTAGGCCAAACCGACTGTCCCGAGAAGCTAATCACCGGGGCATTGATAGGTTTCAACAGGGCTCTAATATCGTCAGGGAACTTCTCGAAGCAATGCTCGTACATTATATTTGCAGAACTCCCTGCGTCTACATATATACGCCGAACCATCACTTTTGCTATGACACCGAAGATAACTAGGGGTTCCGTGCCTGCATATCCTTCGGGAACAGGATCCCCTCTTCCAAACTCCACAACTACCCCTTTCCTTTTATGGCTTCGGGAACTCGACGCTCCTGCATCACCTCTAAGGTCCCATGACTCCCTCCTTTCTTCCAGAGCGAATATTTCAGCATTGTAAGCAGCTGGTTCGTTTTTCGCTGGTGGTTCGACAAGAGCTGCCTCCGCCTTTCCGTTTCCCTCCTTTTCTCGCTTATAACTTTCACAAGAAGCCGTTGTATGACCCATGATCTTATGGAAGTCACATTATGCATTAGGGTCTCTGGATATCGCTTCCTTGTAGCCTTCCCATCAGCGGTTCTTCGCATCTCTTGGGTCTGAAAAGCTTCCTGGCGATGCGGAGTATGCCGGTCGGTCGAGAATCTTCCTTCCTGAGCCTTCCCTTTGTATGGAAACCTTCCGGGCGTTTGTTTATATGCGAACCTTGCTTTTTCTCCGCTTTTATACGACGCGGTTCCCGTCGTTCCTTTCTTTTCCTGGGCTTCAAATCGAAGCTTTTCGGCACTCTCCTCCTCCTGCTTGAGTACCTTGTTTACCAGGTTGATCATGTCATCAGCCTTGACAAAATCTCTTTTCGAAAGTTCCCGAAACAACTCCCCTTCCCGGAGGCCATACGTGAAAGCCGCTATTATAAGCGAGTCTTCCCGGACGGGCATCCTCCGGCTTTGTTCATTGAACCTTTTAAAGTACAGTTTGTTGGACCATTCGTATGGTTAATGGACGCCTATGAAGATTCTTCTTGAGTGGATTCTTCACTGGAATAAGTTAAGGTTCTATCTATTCCGCTCAATCCTTCCGCCGGTTTCCTTCGACTTTTCTCCAAGTCTCGCAGCTTTCTAAACCGGCAGAAGAGGTTGAATTCTTCAATTTCTTCCATTGTGGGGTCATCTTTCCCCGATACGGAAGGGGGAGGACAAGTTGTTGCATTAACGACGGCCGAAGTGGAGAACGACGGGGTAAGATCATTCCTCGGTGGAGTTGAATGATTTCCTCCCTATAGCGTTGACTCGAGGGCCTTTTAGTTCGTGGTCCCACGGATGGCGCCAAATGTTGAAACCTAGTTTCTCCGTGGACGAACGATATGATGCTTCGTCCTGAAACCTGCGAATCAAACACGAAAAGAACCCTAAGTCAGAAGTCCCACGAGGGTTCCCTCGTGAAGACACTCCGAAGCTTAAGTCAGTATTCGTATTTATGAGACAAGATGGTCGAACGTATTGAATGCGAAGTGGTTAGATCTGTATTAATTGTGGAGAGTAAGGCGGAAATGATAATGAAGTAGTAGAGTGAGTGTGGTGTGTCGCTTAACGGCCTGAAGACCTGTTATTTATGGACGGAGAGTTTTAGCGGGACTCTTGAGGGTTCGTTCTTCGGTCCGTGTATTGCTAAGGTCCTCCGGACAATACGGACCCCCAAACCCTTATTATCCGCTAGGTAATAGTTCGCTACACACTTCTGCGCCGTCTCGCATTTAATGCGCATGCAGACGACCCTGAAGACCCGCTTACATTTCCCATGCCCTCGGGCTTTGCTTCTAACGTCTTCGTTTTGATCGTTATGAGCTTACCACCTTGCATGTCGTTGATCACGCAACGTTACGGAGAGGTGGTGCACTATCACAACCAAGGGGCCTTTGGTCTAGCGGTAAGATGTTTGCCCTTATAATTGAGGTTGGGGTTCAAGTTTTATAGTGAACATAGATAGAATTTATGAGCAGATTATGATTGCCCATTCAAAAAATCATTGCATACATCTCCAGGTTTGATAATCATTGTAATATTTTCATATATCAAATACTTCCTCTTAGTTCAAATTAAGTGATACATTATTGAATTCATATATTTGAAGCCAAAAAGTTTTAATAAGGATCTTATAGTTTTTTAAATAAAATGAGGTTAATGATATTTAAAAATAAAATTAATAGTAATGAGTAATTTTATTATATTAAATGAGATAATTAGTTTATATGAGTCTCAATACCTTTTATCAAATAAGATAAATTATCAAAGTATATCACTTATTTTGATACACTAAAAAATTATAAATTATACTTCGTATCACTTATTTTAAATCGGATGAAAGTATTACCTTATATATACAATTACCATAACATGTTCACTGTTCATAAATCTCCAAAACATCTTTCATTTAATAATATAGTGGTTTGTTCTAGGTAGTAGGTAGTCCATCAATTTTATAAAATTTCAAGGGACAATTATTAACTCTTAGATCAAGAAAAAAAATCAAAGGTCAAGATCTACATTCAAACCACCACCACCACTACCAACACATGTGATCCAATACATAATACCCCACCACCTCTGGCGGCCGGAGACGGCGGCCGGCGACGATCGGCGGTGGTCGGCGACGGCCGGCGGTGGTCGGTAGTGATGACCGGCGGTGGTGGTCGTGATTTGAAAAACATGTGTTTGAAACACATGTGATTCGTAATTCGTATGCTCCTATGTTATTAGAAACTCATGTTTTTAGTGAATCACATGTGTTTCGTGACTTGAAACTCATGTGATTTGAAGTAATATGCTCGTCTGTATTTTGGAACCATTGTTTGTAGTGAATTTTTTTTAAACGGCTTTTGAATTAAATTTAAGTAACTAGCAAAGAGCTAGAAAAAAAAAACAATTCAAAAAGTTAATTACATGGCAAAATAAGCCATTCGGTCCAACTAACTCTAAAATTCAATTTCCGATTACATATCCAAAGATATGCGACCTCTTTAACTGCATCAATCATCAAATTTCTCCGGGCATTTCGATCATTAAAAGTTTTAGCATTTCTATACCGCCAAATAATCAAAAGAGTTGTAAATATCACCGCCCCACTTATCAATTTCGCCTTGCTATTCATCGAACTTGCATCTAAATTGTTTGTAGTGAATCACATGGGTTTCACCTTTTGAAACACATGTGATTCGTAGTTCGTATGCTCCCCTGTGTTTTAGAAACTCATGTTTTTAGAGAATCACATGTGTTTGAAAACACATGTGATTCGTAGTTCATATGCTCTATTGTTTTTAGAAACTCTTGTTTTTAGTGAATCACATGTGTTTCGGACTTGAAACACATGTGATTCGAGGTAATATGCTCGTATGTATTTTGGAACCCATGTTTTTAGTGAATCACATGTATTTCACCTTTTAAAATACATGTAATTCGTAGTTCGTATGCTCCCCTGTGTTTTAGAAACTCATGTTTTTAGTGAATCACATGTGTTTCGTGACTTGAAACACATGTGATTCAAAGTAATATATTTGTCTGTATTTTAGAACCCATGTTTTTAATGAATCACATGTGTTTTAATACATCAATACCACCACCAGCCCCACCACCACAGTCAGTCACCGGCGGCGGCGGACGGCGGTGGTCGGCGGCTGGCGACAGTGGCGGGTGGTGACCGGAGGCGGCGGCCGTCGGTGGCTGTAGGTGGCAATGACTAAGGGATTTGATGTTGACCATTTTGATCAAATGTTAGGATTTGTCCCTTATGACTATACAAAACCCTTAGATTACCTAAAACACAACTCTAATAATATATAATAAAAGAATGGAACTTAAAATGTAAATTGCTTTGTTTAAGTGGCTTCAACGAAAATTGATAAGGCATGGCAGATAATGGAGACTCAAGTTTGATTTTTGATTTGGCAGATTTTATTTTTCTCTTTTCCCACTTTAAGTATTTCAGTTAGATTTTTTGTTGTACAAATTCCCGCCCCCTAGAATTTTATAATTTACAATTTGGCATCAAACCTTTTATATTTCATATTTTAATCCCCTCTAAAATATTTTATGTAGTTATGAAAAAAAACTGAACTGGGTTGTTGTGAGATAAAGTTACATACTTATAATTTTATTCACTTTATGTTAATATAATGTCTATAACTGTCGAAAATTTAGATACTTTAATGAGTTCACTTAGGAACTAAACAAAAAAATAAGAGTTGCCAAATAAAAATGACTCCAACCACATATAATCTTTAATAAATTTGAAAGTAATTAAGAAATGTTTAATGTTTAGTTTATTAACAATTATCTTACTCCTTTATAATGTGTTTAGGACTATTAAACATAGAATTCCTTAAACTTAAACTTATTTCCACTTTTAGTAACATCTTCAACACCACAAAAATAAAAAGTGTTGCTTCCAAGATTCGAACACAAGACGTCTTGTTAGTACTAACTGTGTGTTAACCGATTGATCTAAATGACAATTTGTTTTATCCCAAATAAACAAACCACATAACATTGCAAAACGTCGAATTTGTCCCCTGTTTTTTTTCCGATACAATTTAATTTGTATTCTAGAAGGTCTTACCACCCATCTTATTCAACACTTACTGAAGGAAACGTCTTGACTATTGCCAAAAAAAAAACTCTGCATTACAGGCCAATTAATTTACTTCCTAAATTCATGATTTTGTTCATCTTTCAACATAACGCATATCAATTACTTGGATTCCGCAACGCCCATCTTAGTGTTCATCTTTCAACATAACTCATATCAATTACTTGGATTATGCAACGCCCATCTTATTCAATTACTTGGATTCTGCAACGCCTCCATGAAAACCCTAAAAGAAACACTATGCTACAAATCAGGCGACGTTTACCCTCCTGCGATTTCCGGCGATATACTACACATGACATATGCTCCGGTGTTAAGGTAAGATGACTGTTTAAAAGCCTATATATATTAACTATCGATTCTTAATTTCTCATACTAATTTTCTTTAACTTTGCATATTTCGACTGTCATTGTTTCAGCAACTTCTGCATATTTCATGCCTTCAACCACACATATTGGTACTTCAGTGCTCACTGCACCACCCCATCCGGATGCAGGGGATTCAGCTTTTGAGGCTTAAGGGGTACAACTTTCGATACAACTTTTGAAATAAGTCCTAATTTGCATAAATGACCATGAATACTATTATTTGACATGGTGATCAATAGGTGTGTAACGACCCGAATTTGTGTAAATAAATAAATTTTATAAAATATGATAAATAAGGATAAATCATTTAAAGAACGTAGGAATTGGTTACGTGTCATTTGGACATCGTATGAGAAAGTTATGGACGAAACCGTGTCGAAAAGGGCAACAAAAACTGCAGCCCATGCTGCAGGGAAAGTTCACGCCGTTAACAAAAGTTCACGAACGTGAACATGGACCCAAGACTTTGGGTTTCTGATTCTAAGAGTTCACGAGAGAGTTTACGATGGGTTCACGGCGCGAACTACACGCGTACCAAGAGTTCACGGCGCGAACTCTAAAAGTTCACGGCGCGAACTATGCACTAACTGTATTAAATAAGGGATTTCAGCCATAAATGCTATCCACAAACCCTAGTTTCTCTCCCAACGAGTTTGTATACGTTTTTGAGTGGAAAACATCATTTGGAGCCAATTTCTTGGTCAAATCTCATGGTTCTTCACTCCTAGTTGAAGATTAAAGGTAAATCTTCACTCCTTGATCATTGTAGCTTTAGATCTATGGATTTCTAAGCTTGTGTTTGAAACCCTAGTTCTTGGATTGGTGATTAATGGTTAAATAAAGGTTGTATACACTCAATAGATGGTATTTTAACAAAGAAATCAAGTGTATGCTTACGATTTGTAAGAATCTTAAGATTGGTTAAACCTAGGGTTTTGTAAATCGCCAAAATTGGGGGAAAGTGTTAATAAATGGTATCTAGAGATAAATGGACGTATTATTAGTAGTTAGTGATGTTGAACAAATTGTGATTATTGTATTAGGCTTTTGGTGAAGTATTGGAAAGTGCAAGCTTGTTAAAGAGAAGGAATTATGTGTGCAGAACACATTGGAAGCAATAATTGCTAAGGTGAGTACGTGTGGACTTTACTGAGTACATAGCCATGAAAATATCTTTTACTACATATGTCGAGTCTATTCGATAATTGTGTAGAATTTAGTATATAGAGTTAGTTATATATTGTTGAATATAGTTAACTAACTTGTTTGATGATTGATGTGATAGCCAAGGGATTTGATTGAAATAACTGTTGAGTTATAGTAAGGATGAGACAATGTGATGATGCGGGGGATCCCCGATCATGAGGATATGGAATGGGGAGCATTTGGGCGGATCCCCATCGGCCCATTCCATGATAGTAGTCTTGCTAACTGGAAGTAGTCCGGCGAGTAAGGCAGGTATAGGTACAGTGGGCGATTCCCTCATGCCTTTACCTTGAAGCTTATTAATGCGCGGGATCCCCGGTTAATAAGTTAAGGTGGTTCTAGTTAGTTCGGGGGCATCCCGATAACTAGATATGATTGCTAGGAAAGCAAGGATTATAGAGTCACAATAGGGTGACTAGATAGATGGACGAATTACTTGTATGTTTGTTTATATGTTATATGATTCTTATTATCATCGAGGTCTAAACCCATGTAGCTCACGAGACTTTTGGTCTCACGTACTCCTTGTTGTTTTTGCTATGTACTCAGGTTCGGGATCGAAGAATTAGGTACGCATGGATAGAGATGCGGGGCCTAGAGTAGGAGAACACTAGAACGGATTTAGACTTAGCCTTGGTTTTGATATATTTTGTAACACCAAACTTATACTCTGATTTCATACCAAAGGTTTTTGTAAATCCGTATTTTGGGATAGTTCTCCTCTTTACTAAATGATATAATTTGGCCAAATGTTTTGTATTAAAAATTGAGGTGCTACAACTTGGTATCAGAGCTATAGTTTAAGTGAATTAGGTTGGATGACCATCCTAGTCTTAGACTGTAGCATTAGGAATGTAAGATTCCTTGAGATTATAGGTTGACCTTGAGACTTTATGTTAAGTTTAGGGTTGAACCTAGGGGACCTATGAAAGTTGATATGAATATGGAAGTCTTATGCGACTAATGAGCTGTACATGAAGTACTAATTGTTTAATGTCTTTCGTATACTCGAGATCGAAAGATAATGGTGAACACTCGTAGGAGTGGGAAAGCCCCGGAGGGCCGGGAGGAAGAGATACGTCATGTTGAGGTTGTGGTTTAACAAGAAAGTCAACCGTCGATGCATCGGGTGGATGAATCGGATGTCGGAGCTAATAAGACTCCGGTAACCATGGCGGACCTCCAAACTATCATCGATCAAATCAAAGGAACGGTGGCCGATGAAGTGCACCGTATTATGGGGGACCGTGAGAGCTCGGGAGGAGACCGTGAATCCGAGGCTAGATCGGTTGAGAGAACCGGGGGTAGTGGCACCGGTGAAGGGAAATCCTCCACGGGTGGCCTAAGTGATTCTAGGGCAAAGCCCGATGAAAAAGATGGTTGTTCTTTCGAATCTTTCATGGCTTGTAAGCCAAATGTGTACACGGGTAGTTCGGACTCGAAGGTGACTATGAGGTGGATCCGAGAGACCGAGCGGGTCATCAGAAGTAGTAAATGCAAGAAGGCCGATATGGTGATGTATGCGTCACAATTGTTAAAAGAAGAATCTATGGTTTGCTAGGATATAGTTTATGAGACCCTCCGAGGGAGGTGATTGAGGTGATGTCGTGGGATGAGTTTACCACGAGGTCGAAAAAGAAGTTTTGTCCCGAGAAGGATTTGGAGAAAATGCATGAAAAGTTTGTGACCCTTAAGAAGGGTGATATGTCGATTGAAGAGTACTCGAGAGAGTTCACAGGATTGCTCTCGTTTGTTGCTAAAACCTACTCGGATGAGCGGTTGAGGGTGGTCCGTGAAGGATTTATGTGCACAGATAAGTACACGTGTCATCGTGTCCAATGTTATAAGACACTAAAGGGTCACACCACTACACACCCAATAATGGACAACCGAATAAAGTAAGTTGTGTGGAATAATTAACTAGCTAAGTTAATTATAACGAAGAGAATAAATAATAATAATAAGTTAATTATTATTTGCGAGGATGGTTAAATATTAGGTTAAGTATTTAACGGACAGTTAATTAATAGTCTATTAATTAACTAGTAAAAGTCCAAGGGTTTAAAGTGTCAATAGGAAGTTTAATTATGAGATTAATCATAATTACACTCCAAGGACTAAACCGTAACATCTAGCCTTATAAATAAAGGGCTTATATGAGGGTTTAGGGGTTAATCACTTTACACACTCAAAACCCTAAACCTCTCCCTCTCTCTCTCGGCCGATCGAATTAAGGAAGAACCCCATAGGGTTCTTCGGCTTTTTGGGGGTCGACGAACACACACACACACACACACACACGAGTTCTAGTGTGTTGCTTTGTTGGTACAACGCGGTCTTGCAGCGTGTCCAGGTGGTGCAGTAGAGGTGGATCACTTCTTTAGCAATCTAAAGGTAATTTTCATCATCTTCTTCTTCTCGTGATCTCATTGTATAGTAGAGATCTAGTAATGTGGTATTCAAGTTCCGCCACGTGAATACTACAAGGATTTCCTACAGTTGTATCAGATCCAGGAACTAATCTCAATGAGATTCGGTTAAGTTTCTTTTCGTCTAGAAAAGAACCCTACGAATTCTGAATCCAATCATGTGTTCTTCAAGTTTTAAATGAACATTGGATTGAATAGGGTTCTAGATAAAAAGAAATTAGGTTTCTTTTTCCCTTCTTTTTTTCCCCGAAATTTCGTATATATGTATATATATTATTAAAGTTTTTTTTTATCTTAGAAAGAAACCTAATAAGTTTGATACAAGAACATTGTTCAAGTTTATGAACAATTGGATTGAATAGGTTTCGAGATAAAAGAAATTAGGTTTCTTTTTGTCTAGTAAAACCCTAGAAATATTAGTCCAAGTAATTGATTAACCAGGATTTGGTAAATCAATGGACAAATTAGGCATTAGACAAATTAAGGAAAGAAGTGTTATTCTTAGTATTAGAATAACACATTTATTTACTTGTTATTGCTAATATTATAGTATTTTTCGGTTTTAATAATAAATATAAAAAAAAAGGGTAAAGGGTTCGACCGAACCGAGTAAGACCGAGCCACGGTCGAACTCAAGTTCGGACGAACGGGCCGAACGTGCGAGCCGAACCGAGCCACGTTTCGGTCTTCATCTAATCGATCCAGTTTTTCCCTCATTGTGTATTTGATCCAGTTTCGTTAACCTAAGGCTCAGTTTCGGGCATATAGGTACGCGGGATCAAATCGGGTGTCAAAAGTTTACTCTTTTGACAAGTTTTATTATTTTTCGTCTATTATAATAAAGTTAATAACATTTAAATTCAAACTGATTTTAATAAGGTTTATTAAAATCAAGATAATCATTAAATTAAGGGGGAAATAGGAAACCAGTTTATAGGTAATTTATTAAATATCAGTTTGGTAATTTAAATTATCAGTTTATTTATCTTAAGTATGACATAACCCAAAAGAAGTGACATTATGTTTATTTTATATTTTTTGAAATTTTTATATTTTTCGGAAATTTTATAAAGTTTTTATCTTTTAAATTTACAAAACACAAAACCAAGTCTTTGGGGTTATGGCATAGCAATTCTCGTAAATTGCATGTATTTATTTTATTTCGTTTATTTATTATAGTTGAAATAAAAAGATGTTGACTATAAACAGTTTGTTTAGAAAACCAAGATTTAATTATAAGATGGTAACTATAAACAGTTTGTTTAGAAAACCAAAGTATAAATTAATAAGATGGCGATTATAACAGTTTGTTTAGAAAACCAAGTTTTAAATTAATAATGGTAAAGTAAACAGTTTGTTTATAAAGCAAGTTTTATAAAGATAAAATTAAAAGTGGAATTTATAAACAGTTAGTTTATAAAACCAAGTAATTAGAAACTGGCTAACATTTTTCGAACAAAGGAAAATCCTTTTTAGAAAATCTTATATCAGAGTGCAACCCACTTAATGGAACATCTCACTTGTTCAACGATATTCATATTGTAAGGAGAAAGAACCTTAGATGTGGATTCAAATCATTGCGAGTGTTAGGGTGCGTAGGGACTTGTGATAATCGGGAGTCCCAGCGAAAGGCATCGCACTGTCTTAGGTGGTACGATTTATTTTGGTGATAATCGGGAGTCCCGGCCCAAAATGCACTAGAGGGATTAAAACATGTACAAGTTTGTTGTTCAACTTGATATCCCTGGGATCTAGGAATCGTTTCTAGTTTAGAAGCGATCGGTATGGGTATACCTACCAGAAATAGTGTGGCTCTAATGGGAAGTGCCCAAACCTTGCATTAGAGGGCGTGAAATATAGATCCCACTCTAACTATTATTCTTAAAAGGTAATAATGTTAGAAGTCATTTATTTATCTAATCTTACTAACCGTTTGTTGTTTTTCTTATAGATGTATGTACCGTCAGAAATTCTGTTTTACTCACCAAACGAATCGCGAAAGTTCATCACTGGAAAATGGAAGCTTACTGGTCCAAACTACAAAGTTTGGAAAGTGCACTTTAGGAGTTACCTAAAAGCACAGAATCTACTGTACGTGATCAACGAGGTGCCCAAGGGACAACCAGGGCAAGATGCCCGGGATGATGAGCTTGATGCTTATTATCAGTATCTGGCAGATGAATCACAAGTTATGTCGATTCTTATTCTTACTTCATTATCAGAGCTTACTGATAATCTACGTAATAAACCATGCTATGAGTTTGTCCAGTATCTTGAGGAGACGTTTAAAGATAGTACTGAAGATAGCAAGCAGTTCATTTTGCAAGAAATCTTTTCGTCAAAGATGAAAGATGATCAACCATTGAGTGACCATCTTATTAATATAAGAAGGTGGCTAGATTGTCTCACCCAAGTTACTGGCACATCGAACGAGCATGAACAAGTCTTGTTCTTGTTTGGATCTCTCACTCAGTACTATCAGGACAAGGTTGTACGTATAGTCGGGAATTTTGATCTGAGTGTCGCAGGTCTACACGAGAATCTCTTGTGTATACGCGATGTTCAAAGGCTAGAGGAAGAATCTCTCCCCGAGATTCAGGAGGATGAGTTCCAAGAATGGTTGAATGACTTTGCTGATTTGTGTTGCCCAACTTGTGGCAGCAAGGATATTTGCGAGCACACGTCTGACGTGGGGCTGTTGGACGCTGACTTTGTCAGCAATTCAGGGATCCTTATGATTGATTATCTCGTTAATTCTAGTGAATCCTGGGTATTGGATACCGGATGTGGTCATCACATTTGCAATCATTTGCAGGGATTTAAGAAGAACAGGAGGCTGGGACGAGGAGATGTGGAACTACGAGTAGGCGAAGGTTCCAAGGTTGGAGCTGAAGCCGTAGGAACATATCTTCTCAAGTTGCCTTCGGGAAGAGTTTTGGAACTTAAAGATTGTTATTATGTTCCTAGACTTATTAAAAATGTTATTTCGTTTGATTTACTTATAGACAGTGGTTTTTATTATGAGTTTTCTGGAAATACAATTTCGTGTTTAAAAGATGACATTTTATATTTTAACGCAAATTCTCATAATGGTCTATACACGTTAAATCTAAATAACATAGAACAAGACATCTATCATATAAGTAAAAGATCCAAGAGTAACTTAAATCAAACTTATCTTTGGCATTGTCGTTTAGGACATATAAACGAGACTCGCATAAAGAAGCTCCACGATGATGGAATTCTAGAGCCATTTGATTTGAAATCATATGCAATATGCGAAGCTTTTTTATTTGGCAAGATGACAAAAGACCCTTTCAACCACTACAATTAAAGGGCAGGCGAGTTGTTAGGGATTATACACACAGATGTGTGTGGACCCTTTACTCCAGAAGCCAGAGGAGGATACCGCTACTTCATTACCTTTACTGACGACTTCAGTAGATATGGTTATGTCTTTCTTATGAGACTAAAATCTGAAAGCTTTGACAAGTTCAAAGAATATCAGAGGGAAGTAGAGAACCAACTAGGCAAGAAAATTAAGTCACTTCGGTCTAACCGAGGAGGCGAATATTTGAGCCAAGAGTTCGACGATCATTTGAAGGAATGTGGGATTGTTTTACAACTCACACCTCCGTATACACCTCAGATGAATGGTGTATCAGTAAGGAGGAATCGCACCTTGTTAGACATGGTACGATCAATGATGTGTCGCTCCCCACTACCACTATCATTTTGGGGACATGCACTGGAGACTGCAGCATTCACACTGAATAGGGTTCCGACCAAGTCAGTAGAAAAGACTCCGTTCGAGTACTGGACGGGGAGAAAGCCTAAATGATCTTTTCTCATGATTTGGGGTTGTGAAGCGTACGTTAGACGTAACTTCACAGACAAATTAAACCCTAAGTCAGACAAGTGTATCTTCGTTGGATATCCAAGGGAAACCTTAGGATACTATTTCTATCATCAAGAAGACAACAAAGTTTTTGTTGCTCGGAAAGGTGTCTTCTTGGAGGAGAAGTTTCTAGGAACTGAAACTCCAAGAAAAGAAATAGAGCTTCAAGAAATTGAACAGAATGAAGATCCACCGACGACTTCAGTCGAACCAGTAGTTCAACAAAGAATTGTTGATTCCCAACCAGACCCACCGGTTGAGAAAGAAGAAACACGCAATCCGCGTAGGTCAAGTAGACCACGCCAAGAACCAGATAGGTATCTTGGATTCATGATCGATGAAGATGATGGAAGTCTACTAGAACCATTAACCTACAGCGAAGCTGCTGACGACATAGAGTCTGAAAGATGGCTCGAGGCTATGCAAGCAGAGATGCAATCCATGTATGACAACCAAGTTTGGGTGTTATCAGACTTGCCACCACAATCACGTGCTGTTGGATGCAAGTGGGTTTTCAAGAAGAAAACAGACATGGATGGAAAAGTGCATACTTACAAAGCACGACTTGTCGCGAACGGTTTCATGCAAACACATGGTGTGGATTATTCTGAAACCTACTCGCCAGTCGCTATGCTTAAGTCTATTAGAATTCTTATGGCCATATCAGCATATTACGACTATGAGATATGGCAAATGGATGTTAAAACCGCCTTCCTTAACGGGGAGTTGAATGAGGACGTATTCATGATACAACCGGATGGTTTTACTGATTCAAAGAATCCTGATAAAGTATGCAAATTGCTAAAATCCATTTATGGATTGAAGCAAGCATCTAGAAGTTGGAACTTACACTTTGACAAAAGAATCAATGAATTTGGTTTTGTCAAGATTGAGTTCGAGGCGTGTGTCTACACAAAATTCAGTGGGAGCATAGTAATCTTCCTAGTCAAGGATTAAAATCAGTTGGAACTTACACTTTGACAAAAGAATCAATGAATTTGTTGATGACATACTGCTTATAGGAAACGATATACCAGCATTACAAGGATTAAAATCCCGGTTAAGTAAATGTTTCCAGATGAAGGACTTTACTGGGTATAAAGATCTATAGAAATAGATCTAGGCGACTTATTGGACTTAGTCAAAGTACATACATTGACAAAGTACTGAAGAGATTCAGTATGAGTGATTCCAGGAGAGGACTCATTCCAATGACATATGACATTACACTGAGCAAAGCTCAGAGTCCCACATCTAGCAAGGAAATAGCTAGGATGAGTTTGGTACCATATGCTTCGGCAATTGGATCGATCATGTATGCCATGTTATGTACTAGGCCCGATATTGCTTACTCCATAAGTCTCACAAGCAGATATCAAAAGAATCCTGGTGAATCCCATTGGGTGGCTGTCAAGAACATTCTCAAGTATTTGAGAAGGACGAAAGAAATGTTTTTGTTTTTTGGAGGTTCGTTGGAAGAATTACGTGTAGCTGGTTACACAGATGCAAGCTTCCAAACCGACAGAGATGATTACAAATCTCAATCGGGATTTGTTTTCACACTAAACGGAGGAGCTATATCTTGGAAGAGTCAGAAACAAGATACGATAGCAGATTCGAGTACAGAGGCTGAGTACATTGCTGCAAATGATGCTGGAAAGGAAGCCATGTGGCTTAAGAATTTTATCGAGGATCTTAGAGTTATTGCCAGTATCTCTAGACCCATCGAAATATTATGTGATAGCAATGGAGCAATAGCGCAAGCTGTTGAGCCAAGAGAGCATCAAAAGACCAGGCATGTACGCAGGAAATATCACCTCATACTTGAGTATGTTAGAGAGGGTGACATTATAATCAAGAAAATAGCAACGGATGACAACGTTGCTGACCCGTTGACAAAACCACTAGCTGGACCAAAGCATGAGAAACATGCGCACGCTATAGGCATGCAGTACCTAAATATTGGTAGCTAGTAATTTTGATTAGATCCATAGACATGTTTGAAATCGATACATTATGTAATAACACTTCGTGGGATTGAAATAGAAGGTTTTACATAATATTTTCACATTGTCTTAACATGTTTTAAACCTATCCTTGATACACAAAGTTTTTGAGTATCTAAATTGTAGGGGTGAGCATAAAAACCGAAAAATCGAACCGAAACCGAAAAAACCGAAAAAACCGCACCGAAAAAACCGAACCATTTGAAAAACCGATGTGAGCGGTTTTGGTTTTTGGAAAAACCGAATGTTTGGGGTAGTTTTCGGGTGCATACGAAAAACCAAACCGAAAAACCGCCCCGCCCCGCCATATATGATCTTCAAATTTTGTAAATATATTCTTATCCTTATAAAGATTTGATGCTTAACTATATCAAAAATACGATATTAAGTATATATCATTTGAACTTTTGACACAATTTTCTCATATACTTCTTTTGTTTTATAATTGTATAACAATGGAAATTTAGGTTATTTGTTTGTTTTATAAATAGAGGAAATGAGTTAAAGTTTGGAAATTTGTATCATAATTGTTAGGTTAACAAATTAGTAAATTTTATGGAAAACAAAAAAACCGAAAAATAAACCGAAACCGAACCGTTTTATTGACAAAAACTGAAAAACCGAAACCGAAAAAACCGAAATCGAACGGTTTGTAATTCTTAAAAACCGAAATATTCGGTTCGGGGTTTGGTTTTAGTCAAAAACCGCCCCAAACCGCCCCATGCTCACCCCCACTAAATTGTCTGTGGTTGCTTAATTTAGTGAGAGCTAGATTCAAGAGTTAATACCATTATGAATATTTATCTATTTCATAGTTATTGAATAGAAAAACAAGGGTTGTTAAAATAAATATTCATAGATGTTTACGGAGTTTGCTAATCATTAGACGTGACCAAAAGATCGAGATTACTTCATGGAGCCCAAGCATGAGTAATTTCGAGTAGATGTCCTCTGACCTGAGATGTTTTGGTTTGAGACACAATGACTTCTGATCTTTAGCATTTATCTAACGTCACACCGTGAAAGGGTGATCATAAGGAACTTGACTAAGACATCGGAAGTCGTGGGCAAGATAACGCAAATGTCAAAATGGAATTTGCACCTTCTTTAATTAGAAGAGATATTTCATGGCCGCTCAACGATTAAGACTACTGAAATGTGTGGCCGCGCTCAGAGAATGATTAGATCATTCAGTAATCCGTTACTGCAGAAAGTCGAAATCAGAGTCGAGAAAATTCGAGTATATAGAACTAGATCCCTACTCCATGTCTATTACTCAAATTAAGAAATATCATGATGCGCAAGCAAATTCGGAAATGAAAGAAGTCTACCGAAAGCCTTGGTACTTGTCTGGAAAATCAGTTAGTGTTATTCATTTTATAAATATTATCTCTGGATGTAAGAGTTCTTATAACCTGGTTATCCTAAATGTCTAGCTTGGGACCGCTTTAGGCCAACGATGATCAGAAACTGTTTCTTAACTTGCACAAGTGGGAGTCTGAAGGATTTATGTGCACAGATAAGTACACGTGTCACCGTGTCCAATGTTATAAGACACTAAAAGGTCACACCACTACACACCTAATAATGGACAACCGAATAAAGTAAGTTGTGTGGAATAATTAACTAGCTAAGTTAATTATAAAGAAGAGAATAAATAATAATAATAATAAGTTAATTATTATTTGTGAGGATGGTTAAATATTAGGTTAAGTATTTAACGGACAGTTAATTAATAGTCTATTAATTAACTAGTAAAAGTCCAAGGGTTTAAAGTGTCAATAGGAAGTTTAATTATGAGATTATCATAATTAAACTCCAAGGACTAAACCATAACATCTAGCCTTATAAATAAAGGGCTTATGTGAGGGTTTAGGGGTACAAGTTTAAATCATTGGTCGGGGTCGAATGTTTCTCGTGTCACGAGAAGGGACACTATAGCAATGTGTGCCCGAAGAAGGGGACCAAATCAATGGTGTCCACGGCTCAAAAAAAGGTGGAGCCGGCTAAGGTGAAGGGGCGATCCTTCCAACTCACTCGGGAGGAGGCGAAGGAGGCACACGATGTGGTGTCAGGTACTTTATTTATTAACTCATTTCCAACTCATATATTATTTGATTCGGGTTCCAATTATTCGTTTGTGTCTCATGATTTTGGTTGTAAGTTGAACGTGCCGTCCGAGATGCTAGATGAAATTTATGAGATAGAGGTAGCCGACGGAAAGACCTCGATGGTTGAATGTGTTTGTAGAAATTGTGAAATAGAAATAGATGTTAGAAAGTTTAAGGTCGATTTGTTAACCATGGGGATTAAAGCCTTCAATGTGGTTATCGGTATTGATTGGTTGGGTATGCACCAAGCCAAGATATTGTGCGGTAAGAAAATAATGTCTATCAAGACACCCGAGAATGAGAAAGTGTATGTGTATGGGGAAAAACGACGTCACATGCCTAATGTGATTACCGCCATCAAGGCAAGGAAAAGTATATCGAAAGGCTGTGGATCGTTTATTTCATATGTGTTAGACGACCGAAAGGAGAAGAAAGCGGTCGGTGATGTTAAAATTATTCGGGATTTTCCCGAGGTGTTCCTCGAAGACTTACCCGGTTTACCACCGGAGAGACAAGTTGAACTTAAGATCGATTTAGTTCCGGGGGCGACGCCAATTTCTCGCGCTTCGTATCGTTTAGCTCCCACCGAGATGCAGGAATTGATGACTCAATTGCAAGACTTGCTAGATAAAGGTTTCATTCGTCCGAGTTCGTCACCGTGGGGTGCCCCAGTGTTATTTGTCAAGAAAAAAGATGGTTTGATGAGAATGTGTATTGACTACCGCGAGTTGAATAAGGTAACTATCAAGAACCGTTACCCGTTGACGAGAATTGATGACTTGTTCGACCAATTGCAAGGTGCTAGTTATATCTCAAAGATCGATGTGAGGTCGGGTTATCACCAAGTTCGGGTGAAAGAAGGCGACACCTAGAAGACGGCCTCTCGTACACGATATGGTCATTATGAGTTTCTAGTTATGTCGTTTGGTCTTACGAACGCGCCGGCTATTTTTATGGATTTGATGAATCGAGTTTGCAAATCGTTTCTTGATAAGTTCATGATAGTGTTCATTGATGATATTTTGATTTATTCAAAAACCGAGGAAGAACACGAGGGTCATTTGAGACTAGTGTTAGATGTATTGAAACGAGAAAAGTTGTATGCAAAATTCTCCAAGTGCGAGTTTTGGTTGTGGGAAGTACAATTCTTAGGTCACGTGGTGATGTGTGAAGGTATTAAAGTTGACCCTTCAAAGATTGAAGCGGTGTCAAACTGGGAGCCTCCGAGCACTCCCACCGAAGTAAGAAGCTTTCTTGGGTTAGCCGGTTATTACCAGAGATTTATACAAGACTTCTCGAGAATCGCGGTTTCACTCACGAAGTTAACGAGAAAAAGTGAGAAGTACGTGTGGGAAAAGAAGCAAGAAGAGGCGTTTAATTTGTTGAAGGAAAAATTATGTAATGAGCTGATTCTTACATTACCGGATGGCATGAAAGATTTTGTGGTTTATAGTGATGCTTCGAATTAAGGGCTCGGTTGTGTGTTGATGCAAAGAGGTAAAGTGATCGCGTATGCTTCGCGACAATTGAAAAACGCGGAAATAGGTACACGACGCACGACTTGGAGTTGGCGGCAATTATATTTGCCTTGAAGTTGTGGAGGCATTATTTATATGGTACGCGGTGTACATTGTACACGGATCATAAAAGCTACAATACGTGGTTACTCAAAAAGATGTTAATATGCGACAAAGAAGGTGGATCGAGTTGATCAACGACTATGATTGTGAGATTGTGTATCATGCGGGAAAGGCTAATGTGGTGGCCGATGCCTTGAGCCGAAAAGTCTATGAGAAGCCGAACCGAGGAATTTTAACGCGTATTGAAGTCGTCTCGAGCATTATCGAAAGAATCAAGAATGCCCAACGAGAGGTTATGGGGAAAGACGAGTTAAGACAAGAATGGTTGGGTAAGAACCAACATTTTGTTGAAAATGCACAAGGGTTGAAAACCGTAGGCGGTCGAGTTGGGGTTCCTAAGTTCGGAGGTCGAAAAGAGTTGTTGAATGATGTGCACAAGTCAAAATATTCGATTCACCCGGGAAGTACAAAGACGCCAAGATTTGAAACGGGTTTATTGGTGGCCCGGAATGAAGGGCGAGAGTAGCCAAGTACATCTCGAAGTGTGCCACGTGTGCACAAGTGAAAGCCGAGCATCAAGTACCGTATGGGGTAGCTCAATCACTATTAGTACCGGCGGGGAAGTGGGAAGACGTAACTATGGATTTCATAGTTTGTTTGCCAAAGACGAGTAAAGGTCACGATTCCATTTGGGTCATAGTTGACCGGTTGACGAAGAGTGCGTTATTTCTAGCCATTCGGGAAACTTTGCCACTTGAGAGATTGGCTAAGTTGTATGTTGATGAGGTGGTTCGACTCCACGGGGTTCCATTATCGATTGTATCCGATAGAGACGCGATGTTTATCTCGAGATTTTGGAGATCGTTCCAAAACGAATTGGGTATAAAGTTGTGGTTGAGCACGGCTTACCATCCGCAAACCGATGGTCAAAGTGAAAAAACGATTCAAACGGTTGAAGACATGTTGAGATCGTGTGTGTTAGATTTCGGGGGTAAATGGGATGAACATTTACCGTTGGACGAGTTCTCATATAATAATAGTTATCACTCGACTATTAAGATGCCGCCGTATGAGGCGTTATACGGGAGAAAATGTAGAACTCCATCTTGTTTGTTAGAAGCGGGAGAGACGAAACTCACGGGTCCCGAGATCGTGAGGGTGACGAATGAGAAGATTAGTATTATACAAGCCAACATGAAAGCTGCACAAGATAGACAAAGAAGCTATTCAGGTTTGAAAAAGAGACCATACGACTTGGATGTCGGGGATATGGTAATGTTGAAAGTGTCACCTTGGAAAGGTGTAATGCGGTTCGGAAAGAAAGGGAAGTTGAGTCCAATGTATGTTGGACCATTCAAAATCTTAAGCCGGATTGGGCTTCAAGCATTCAAATTGGAACTTCCACCCGAGCTTCAAGGTGTGCATGACACCTTTCACGTAAGTTATTTGAAGAAGTTCATTGGTGAAGTTGAAAATATTATTACATTGCAGGAATTGCGGGTTGATGCCCCGAAGCGGTTGATTGAGGAGCCCGAGGCGATATTAGAGACAAAGACAAAGAAGCTTCGGAATAAAGAGATCGAGTTGGTGTTGGTCAAGTGGAAGCATTCTGTTGGACCAAATTTGACTTGGGAAGTCAAAGAAGATATTCGGAAAAGATACCCGGATTTCGTGAACTATGATGAGATTCCGAGGACGGAATCTTCTTAAGGGGTAGATAGTTGTAACGACCTGATTGAAATAACTGTTGAGTTATAGTAAGGTTGAGACGATGTGATGATACGGGGGATCCTCGGTCATGAGGATATGGAATGGGGAGCATTTGGGCGGATCCCCATCGGCCCATTCCATGATAGTAGTCTTGCTAACTGGAAGTAGTCCGACGAGTAAGGCAGGTATAGGTAGATTGGGCGATTCCCTCTTGCCTTTACCTTGAAGCTTATTAATGGGGGGCATCCCCGGTTAATAAGTTAAGGTGGTTCTAGTTATTTCGGGGGCATCCCGATAACTAGATATGATTGCTAGGAAAGCAAGGATTATAGAGTCACAATAGGGTGACTAGATTTTTTTTTGGAAACAACTATCAAATAAAAACTAGCAAAAAGCTAGACAAAACCAAGAGTGATTAATTACAAGGAATAATAAGCCATTCAGGCCAACTAACTTTAATTTTACTACGACGATTACAAACCCAAAGATATGCTACTTCTTTTATTGAATCCACAAGCATACTTCTTCTAGTTTCGCCACTACTAAAAGTGATCGCATTCCTGTACCGCCAAATGACCCATACCACCGTTAAAGCGACCGCCTCTACAATCAATTTAGATTTAGCACACATGGAGCTAGCATCTAAGTGATAAAAAAAATCATCCAAGGAGTCAACATTCGTATTGATGACTTGTAACCATTGACCAACCGACCTCCAAACACTCTTCGAAACTTCACACTCCCAAAAAATATGATCCGAATCATCATTACCATCCCCGCACATAACACATTTAAAGTCATCAAACGGGATTCCCCTCACCGCCAAATTCACTTTGGTAGGAATCCGATTAAGATTGATCTTCCAAAATAAAATATTCACTTTACGAGGAACCAAAGAACTCCACCTAGTATGCACATTAGACGAAGGAAGCATTAAATTGTCAAGCCACTGTCAAGTACTCTTAACCTCATACTCTCCATTATTCCCAATTTCCCACTTCCAAACATCCGGATCATCCGAAAGACCTACACCATCTAATAACCGAGCCAAATCAAGGACTTGCGCCTCTTCTCTCCCACCTCGAATTGGACGACGCCACTCCCACACTATATCATTACGCTGAACATGATCCGCCACCATACAATTACTATTCTGATCAATCAAACACAACCTAGGAAAAGCCGAGGCCAACATCCGCGACCCAACCCACAAGTCCTTCCAAAACCGTGTAGACTTACCGTCCCCCACTTTCTTTTTAAGATGAGACAATAAATCAACCCCACTATCTTTAAGCCTTTTAATCATTTTTAATAATTGGGCCCGGTAGCACCTAAACGATGACAATTATTCAAATCAATCGCCCCATTATCACCATATATCACTTTAACAACCTTTGACCACAACATATTCTCATTATTCACAAACCGCCAAATCCATTTCATCATAAGGGCAATATTAAACGCATACAAACTTCCGATATTTAAACCTCCATTTTGAAATGAAGTCAAAACCATCTCCCAATTAACCCAATGAATCTTCCGCTTTTCCTCGGTACCACCCCAAAAAAAAGAAGCTCTCAATTTTTCTAACTTAAGAGCAACACTCTTTGGCATCACAAATATAGACATATAATATATGCCCAAACCACCCAACACCGATTTTAACAATAAAGACCTACCACCGACCGATAAAGTATTAACTTTCCACACCGAGAGCTTATTTTTAAATCTATCAATCAAACTGTCCCAATTTTTCTTTCTAGACATACAAGCCCCCACCGGTAACCCAAGATAAGTAAAAGGCAACTTACCGTGACATACACCGATCATAGACGCCATATGGGCTATATCCCCATCCGAGACACCGACTCCATATAAATTTGATTTATGCAAATTCAATTTCAAACCCGAGGCCATATGGAAGTAATGCAAAATAATAAGAAGGTTTTGCAAGTTACTAAGCGACCACTCACCCAAAAAAATAGCATCATCTGCATAAAAAAGGTGAGAAATAGAAAAAAAGTCTTCTTTCACCATAATTCCTTTAAATAAATGTTGAGAAGTAGCTTCTTCCATAGCCACATGAAGACCTTCCATAGCAATAATAAAGAGAAAAGGTGATAGTGGATCACCTTGTCTAAGCCCTCTTTCAAGCTTGAATTCCTTGGACGCATTACCATTTAAAATAACTGAGGCTTTGGATGATTGAAGCAAGGCACTTACCCATTTCCGCCACATATCCGGAAAGCTCATAAATTCCATCATACGGTCTAAGAACTCCCAACTAATAGAATCATATGCCTTTTCAAAGTCTATTTTTAAGACCATGGCACTCTTCTTTTTCTTTTGGTACCAAGCAATGACCTCGTTCACGATCATGGGGCCATCCAAAATCTGGCGCCCTTTTATGAATGTCGATTGCTCGTGACTAACCACCGAATCCACCACCAATGCTAACCTTATGGCCAACAGTTTAGCAATAATTTTGGTTTGAACCCCAATAAGGCTAATTGGCTGATAATCATTCACCGCAAGAGGGTTAACCACTTTAGGAATCAAAGTAATAAACGAAGAATTGCATCCCGACGGAATAAAACCTGTTTCAAAAAACTCCACAACAAAGTTAAATACATCAACTTTTAATAAATCCCAAAATTTTTTAATAAAAGCAAACGTAAAACCGTCGGGGCCCGGGGCCTTATCATTTCCACAACTCCACACCGCCGCTTTTATCTCCACCATAGTAAAAGGCCCTGAGATCATAATTGACTGATCTTGAGACAATCGCTTGAATTTGTCGCTTCGTCTCGCCACTTTTATTACCTGCACCGATTTAAACTTATTTGCATAATAATTAAGAAAAATATTTTTTACTACCGAAGGTGTCGTAATCCAGACACCGTCCTGCTTCACGCCATGAATCATGGAATGCCTTCTCTTACTGTTTATGATTCCATGAAAATACTTAGTATTTTCATCACCTTCTATGCACCATTTAACTTTCGCTTTTTGAGACAGATCTTTCCACTCTTTCGCGTCTAACTTATACAATTCAAATTTTGCCGATTGCCTCTCGATAAGCTCATCATCAGTCGCCATACTAGCTTCCATTCTTTTTTCTATTCTACCCACTTTTTCGATTAAATTCTTTTTCGCTTCAACTAGTTCCTCATTTTTTTCCGCCACCAAGACCGACATTTTTCTTTTAGCAGCTTAAGTTTATCCTTGAACACTATAAACTTGCTACTATTCGGATCAGCAACACCATCCACCCACGAAGCCTTAACCACCTCCTCAAAAGAGTTGTCATCCATCCACGAATTAAAAAAACGAAACACACGCGGCCCATAATCAACCGAACATTGAGCCAAGACGATCGGTCTATGGTCCGATATAATATCGGACATAACATTAGCCGTGAGGTCTGCACAAATCTCGAACACCCCTTCAGTGACAAAGAACCGGTCTAATTTACTCATTTTCTTACCATCCGAGCTAAGCCTAGTGTACGTCGAGCCACCCATTGGGACTTCAACAAGACTAGCTGAATCCACAAACCCATTGAAATCAACAACTTCCCTATCATTCAAACCGCACCCCCATCTTTCCCCTTCTTCCCTAACCGCATTAAAATCTCCGAACATAATAAAATTCCCATCATTGTCATGCATATAATTGACAATATCTTCCCAAAATCTTCTTTTTTCAACAATACTTTGTGGAGCATACACATTCCCCATAATACATTTGAAATTATTTATCTTCCACTCCCCATGCACAAATAAAACATTTTTAAAACTAGCTACCCGGGAACTGACGAACAGTGTCGGATCCCAAATAGATATGATACCACCCGACGTGCCTACGGCACTACTAATCGCGAAATCAAAAGACAAATTGGCCCACAGTTGTTTAACCATAAACCAGTCAATCTTAGAAACTCTAGTCTCTTGAATACCAAGAAAAGAAATCTTGTACTTATTACAAATACCGCCAATACGCTTCCTTTTTACTCCATCTCCAATACCACACGCATTAAGGGACATTATATTCATTAATGACCTTTAGCATCTCCCATGCTACTAATCATGCGTGCAAGAGACATTTTACACCCTTCCATATCATGGCCGCTGGCAAGGCCAATATCAATATATCTGTTTAAATCATCGATCAAAGAAAACGAGTGGACCGTTTTCTTTAAGTAGCCGTTAGACGCACACGTCTTCTGAGAGACGGATGATGGACGAATTACTTGTATGTTTGTTTATATGTTATATGATTCTTATTATCATCGGGGTCTAAACCCATGTAGCTCACGAGACTTTTGGTCTCACGTACTCCTTGTTGTTTTTGCTACTCAGGTTCGGGATCGAAGAATTAGGTACCCATGGATAGAGATGCGGGGCCTAGAGTAGAAGAACACTAGAACGAATTTAGACTTAGCTTTGGTTTTGATATATTTTGTAACACCAAACTTATACTCTGATTTCATACCAAAGGTTTTTGTAAATCCGTATTTTGGGATAATTCTCCTCTTTACTAAATGATATATTTTGGCCAAATGTTTTATTTTAAAAATTGAGGTGTTACAAGGTATGTATAGATCACGGGTATTTTAATTTAATGGAATTACCAAACATAAAACTTCTTATTTTATTTAATTAATCCGGGAAAATTTAGCCTAGGATTTAAATAATCTGGGCAAATTAATTATTTAATTTAATGGAATTACCAAACATAAAATTAACGGATTCTTTGCTTATGGCCATCAAGTATTTTGAAATACATTCAATACAAATATTATAACAACACCAATGTTTGAAACAAACTTTGCAGGTTACTTGTAAATTGAGTTTCAACAATGTTTTCAATAAAAAATAATTGGTTATGCCTAAATGTGTTTGATTGTGTTTGATTTTATGATTTTTTTTCATTATATTTTTTCAAGGCTTTTGGACCATACGAGACGATTGAAAACTTTCAAGACCTCTGGAAACCTCAGTACTGGTATAATGCAGATGCGTGCGCATTGAATATGTTTGATTTGACCGAAAACAAAACAAACTATATTTGTTTTTGCTCTACAAATTTGTAAGTAACGATGTTAACTACTAATTATGCGCGTTAAATATGTATTGACAACCTATAAGTGTTAATTAAGCTTTGAGGGTAAAACCAAAATATTGTAATTCGTATTCTTACCTTGGTATATTTACTTATATATGGGATCTTATTTAAAACGCACATTAGTACACTTAATTTTAGAGACATCTTCCCTATTTTAAATTGGCTATTCAAGACTGCATTTATATATTATCATAACTGAATCAATTGCTATTCAAGACGATGTTCAATTAAAACGTATTCTTCATCAATTCCTTAATCGTTTCCTTTATTATTTTGTCCATCCCTGATTTATGGACTTTCTATTATACAAATTTGAAGATTATCATCTCTCTAGCCATATCTTATGCTTACCATATAAAATGAATCCTTATGTTTTTCCCTTCAATTTAATGAGTTTTCACCTCCACTATACATCACATCCTACGAATTACCAATCTTGCAACTTACAAACAAGGTAAAATGGTTTCAATCTTTTACTGTGAATCTTCTATATATTTTATTTATAATTTATAATGTCTTATGAAAGTTGATATTATCCTACTATTTCTTATTTAAACAATTTTTTTAAAGCAAGAAAAATCAATAATTCGACAAACATTTGTCAAATAATTTTCCAAAACCCTCTAAGTCCATTGCTGTTGTTATCTAATTCCAAAAAGTGAGCTATATTGAACTAATCTCCATACACAATTATTATTTTCGATTGGTACACATGAATATTAATTATTTTGTAATCTATTTTCATTTTTTATTGTGATTACTGATTGTTAATGGATATTTTCAGACAATGGCGTGATCAATTCCAAACATGGACGTTTATCTTCCGGAATCGGTGTTCTCGCATGGGCAACTTTACGTTGCCCTGTCAAGAGGAATTTCACGTCACACAACAAACGTATTAGTAGCTCCATAAAAAAAACTTTAATCTTGATGGAGTTTACACACGAAACGTGGTGTATCGAGAGGTTCTACATGATGAGTAAGATGCATTCTATAGTAGTAAGATTTTTTATAGTAACTCTATTTGTACTTAATTAGGTTTTTTATTTTTAATGCCGGTAACATTGGAGATGCGTCATTTGTGTTATTATATATCAAAGCATGTAACCGAACAACATTTACACGTCGATGATCATTCTTGATTTATATCTCTACTTTTATACACAATTATCATGTTGTTGTACTATAATCGTTATAAAAAAAATGCAACCAAACAACATTTTGATCACCTGGAAATATAGTTCGCATGATACCCGCCGCGCATTGCGCGGGTACCCTACTAGTAAATATAAATGACGCCAACCATTTTTAAATAATTAGTGAAAATTTAAAATTGATTTGTTTCAACTTATACATATTAAAAATACAAAAGTAGTCATATAAACTTTAATTAATATTAACATTAAAATGAATACCATAAATCAAGTAGAGTCTTTTTTTTGGACAGCAAAAAGAAGGCAACGGGACGAGCTTCGGCATTGCCATCACCCACCCGAAGACCTCCACACGAACATATATTCACTAGAATCTAGCAAAAAGCTAGACTAAAAAAGAGTCAATACAACGGATTCCTCAACCAATCCACCCACGAAATCTTAATTTTTTGATTTCTATGGGTGATCCAAGAAAACGAAAATAAGCGAATACTATCTAACAAATCTGCTAAACGTAAACTACCACTATCAAAAAGCAACGAATTCCTAAACCTCCAAAGAACCCAACACGTAGTGTAGCCAATGATCCTGAACTTTAACCGACGATTGTTGCTAATCGGAATCTTATCACCGAATTCCCACCACTGTCTGTACGAACCACCACAAAACGACCCAACATCGCACCACTTCAAAACCGTACCCCAAACTTGCGATGAAGTACAACAAGAGAAGAGAAGATGCGAGATTGACTCAGCCGAAACATTACAAACCGGACACAATAAGGATTCAATTTCACATCCTCTTCTAGAAAGATTGTATCTAGTTGGGAGCCTATCCAAACACACCCTCCACATAAAAATATTAACTTTAAGCGGGATAGAGGTATACCAAATAAATTCCGTCGAATCACCCGGATACAAAAAAGCATTTATATGTCTTCTCGTGTCTCCAACCGTAAAATCATTTTGGTCTCCCAAGTTCCAAACAACTTTATCTCTACCTTCACTAAGAGAAATATCTCCAATAAGACCCATTAAATCATCGTATTGTTCTTGCTCCACCCCACCTCGGATGCCTCTTCTCCAATTAAAAATCCAACTCCCATTACACCATCTATCACTAACTTTACAAAACGAGTTCATTTCTAACCGATATAATCGATTAAATCTTTGAGCAAACGGAGTATGACCTTTCCACGTGTCTAACCAAAACTTGATCGAATCACCACTCACAACACAATTTTGGATAACATTAGTATCAATAATATTATTATTATGTAAGTATTTAACCGAATCAAGAATTTGAAACCAAATACCTCTTTTGAATTGCGGGTTGGACAGCCGAGCAAACCCGCCTTCTTCCCCGTACAAAGCTTTTATAACTCGACACCAAAGAGCACTTGATTCGTTTACAAACCGCCACCTCCACTTGTACAAAAGGGCTAAATTTAACGCTTCCAAACTAGCAACTCCTAGACCACCTTTATCTTTATCCGCCAAACACGAATCCCACTTTACCCAACTCATCTTCTTTTCTTTATCAGTAGAACCCCAAAAAAATTGTGCACGTAATTGTTCCAACTTCTTAATAATCATCTTAGGAGTTCGAAATATCGACATCCAATATATGGCCAAACTACCGAGCACCGATTTAATTAAAGTTAACCTACCACCGATCGAAAGCATATTTGCCTTCCACCTAGAAAGCCGGTTACGGACTCTGTCACAAATAACCTCCCAAACTCGATCACTTCGTTTCGCACCTAAACGAATACCAAGGTAAGAAAAAGGCAAATCACCTTTACTACACCCATTAACCGCACAAAAAACCTCTTGTTCCTCCGCCGTCACGTTGATACCGTAAATATTTGACTTGAGGATATTAATTTTGAGGCCCGAGTGAGAATGAAAATCCGATAAAACACCAAGAATACCCTCCACATTCGATTGACTCCAATCCGAAACGAACATAACGTCATCCGCATAAAATAAATGAGAAACTTGAATATTACCATCACCAACGGAAGCCCCAACTAACCGATTCTTTCTAACCGCTTCTTCAATCATAATATGAAGACCCTCCATAGCTAATATAAAAAGAAACGGCGATAAAGGATCACCTTGACGAAGACCCCGAGCCATAACAAATTCCTCCGTTGGACTACCATTCACAAGCACCGAAAGTCTCGATGACGAGAGACATTCCCGAATCCAATTCCTCCATTTCGACCCAAAGCCTTGATTCGACATAATAAAGTCAAGATAATCCCAACTTAACGAATCATAAGCCTTCTCAAAATCAACTTTAAACAAAAGAAGTTTCTTCCGTTTAATCCGGTACCATTCCATAATTTCACTAATCATTAACGGACCATCAAGGATTTGACGACCCTTAATGAACGCCGATTGTTCACTACTTATCAATTTATCAACCACTTTAGCTAACCGAAGAGCTAGCAATTTAGCTATAATTTTATACTGGATCCCGATAAGAGAAATCGGCCGAAAATCTTTCACAAAAACTGGATTTTGAACTTTAGGAATTAACGTGATAAAAGAAGCATTACAACCAACCGGAATATGACCGGTCGTCAAAAATTCCACAACCGAATCCAAAAGATCTTGCTTTAAAAGATCCCAAAACTGTTTTATAAATTTAAAAGTAATACCATCGGGGCCCGGCGATTTTTCACTCCCACAACTCCAAACCGCATCCTTCAGTTCTTCCATACTACACGATTTTTCAAGATAATTCACATCCACTTCATTGAGCTGCAGAAAACGATCGGGATCCACACTCGGAACCGTGATATCAACTCTATTAAATTTATCTTTATAAAAATCGAAAAAAATATTCTTGATGTTACCGGGATCCACTATCCACTCACCATCTTCCATAATACCTTGGATCATTTGAGTTCGTCTTCTTTGATTAAGTAAACCATGATAAAACGACGAGTTTTCATCGCCTTCAACATCCCATTTCAACTTCAATTTCTGCCGCAAATCGATAGTCTCGTTCCTTTCTATCGAGTTTAGCTCTTTTAACCACTCAATTCGTTGTTTTATTTCCTCACCCGATGCGGCCCCATTATCAATAAATCAAGTAGAGTCTAAACAATAATATTATTCAGGTGTGTAATTCTACATTAAAAGAGTAGTAGATAAGCACATATATTGGAATCCTATATTAAATAATACTTTCTTCGATTCAAAATAAGTGCTACACTTCTACTTTTACGGTTTTTGAAGCAAAATAATGCAATAATTGTTAAATTAGATTAATTGAATGATTAGTGGATAATGGGTCATACACATTTTGAATAAAGTGGAGTTAATGATGTTTAAAAGTAAAAAGTAAGGGTAAATGAGTCATTTCATTTTGTTAAAGTAGATAGTTAGTGGGTGTGAGTCCTACTATTTTTTATCATTTATGGAAAGTGTAGTACTTATTTTGAATCACTCATTGATGGAAAGTGTAGCACTTGTTTTGAATCGGAGGAAGTAGTTGATAAGAACACATTATTGCAAGATTATACTATAAATAATACTAATTATGTGATAAACAATTAAATTTATATTAAAAAATATTGTTTATTTTTTAATTTATAGAGCCGAAAATCTATATATAAATCGCGGTGAAGCGCGCTTTTAGCTTTTTACTATATATTGGTGTAAGGTGTTTCTCATGGTCAAATGATCATAAATTCAAGTCCCGTTGTGAACATATTGAAGTAAATTAGGTATCTTTTGAAAATAGAATAGAAAATAATATAAGATTCATATCCCCGCAACAACGTGCGTGTCAATAATACTTGTTTGATATACAAAACTTGTTGTCTAGCTTTGTAAACCTTGTATCATGTACTTTCTCTCAGCTTTTTACTAAATTTTGTGTATATGATACTTGTCGTTCGAAATAATATATCGAAATTAGTAATTTTTACTAATTTTATTAAAAGGGAGCTGATTCGTACAGAGCAGTTTTTATTCATACAGAGCAAATTCATCCCAAATGACAATCATGCCCTTAATGGGAGGGGGAGAAATGTAAAATGTGTTAAAAGTAAAGGAAGGGCATGATTGTCATTTGGGATGAATTTGCTCTGCATGGATAAAAGTTGCTCTGTACGAATCAGCTCCCTTATTAAAATAATAATAATTCAAATTTAAATTAGTAATTTGGAGTGTTCAACGTTCAAACATTGTTGAACGAGCTTTTTGGTTTTGGAAACACCCGAAATTGCGCCCATGATTGTTTTTGATGTACCTTCAGTCAATTATAGTGGCCAAACCCAATACTAGATAAAGTCCAAGATAAAACAGATACTTCGTTCCTGACAACGATGGGCGAATTCGTATTTTTTTTATATTAAAATTGAATAAATAATAAGTAAAACGGGTAAGACTAAGAGCACAGGTTGTGCTCCGTTAAAGCCACACCAAAGGGCAAAAAAGCCCTTTTAACGCAGTTATACAACTCCGGAGTTACGCTGAGAAAATGGCGGTTCGCGTAAGTTAAAGGTGAGATTTTTTTTTTTATTTTGTAAATTGTGATTGGTTGGGGGTATTTTTTTTTGGATTCTAAATGAGTGTTATAGAAATATTAATTAAAAAGGTTAATTTTAGTGTGAATGTTAAAACCATGTTAAAATATGTAAATATATCATTAATAACTTTTAACTTGAAACTATGCCTTGTAATCTGAAAGTTGCTATGAAAACACAGGTTGAATCTCATAAATATTTATTCAAAACTTAGCCATGTTTTTATCATGTATGCATTTTATTAAAATATTACAATCAATTAATAGTTTTCTAAAATATGATGATTATTTACAAAGTTGATAAATTTTATTGGTCCTAAAGTTTTATCAATGACAATTATAATTTATTTTAACTTATTATATGAGGAAATAGATTTATACATCGTATATATTATTTTATACTTCATCCGGTTCAAAATAAATGACCCACTTTCCATTTTTAGGTAATTCAAAATAAGTATATACGCTTGGTTTCTCCCAAAGAAGCCGAAGTGCCAAATTAACATCACTCCACGGATCGGGTGATCAATGATCTTTAAAAATCACAACTTAGGTCAATTTGAAGGACATAACGTGTTTATCATAATTTTAATTATAATTCTTTTTGTACAATAGTTGTTAGAAAGAAAAAAAAACATATAACTAAACAATTTTTAAATCATGACGTAATATAATGAATATTATATCAGTCGTCGTATTGCGCACGTATCATACTAATTTTTATTTAAATGATTTTTTCTAACTCATCCTCATGAACATACATTATTCAATTAATAAAAATTAAATTTTTATTTAGTATATGTTCCAGTGGTTTGTTCAAGGTAATCCATTAATTTTATCTAGTCCTAAGGGACAATTATTAGCCCTTGGATCAAGAAAAAGTCAAAGGTCAATATCAAGATTCAAACCATCACCACCACTACAAACACATGTGCTTCAATACATAAATACCACACCCACATCCGGTGGCCGGAGACGGCGGCCGGCGGCCGGAGGTGGTGGCCGGCGGTGGTGACCGGTGGTGGTGGTCATGACTTGAAACACATGTTTTTCACCTTTTGAAACACATGTGTTTCGTAGTTCGCATGCTCCTCTGTGTTTTAGAAACTCATATTTTTAGTGAAAACACATGCGTTTCGTGACTTGAAACACATGTGTTTCGTAATTCGCATGCTCCCCTGCGTTTGAGAAACTCATGTTGTTAATGAAACACATGTGTTTCGTGACTTGAAACATATGTGTTTGAAACACATGTGTTTTATGCCTTGAAACACATGTGTTTGAAGTGACTTGAAACACATGTGTTTCATGACTTGAAACACATGTGTTTCACCACCACCACCAGCACCTTCACTGTCAGGCACCGCCGCCGCCGCCGCCGACTGCCGGCCACCGGCGGCAGATGGCGGTGATCGGCGGCGGCCGGTGGCCGGAGGCGGCAGCTGTAGGTGGCAGTGGCTAACGGATTTGATCTTGACCATCTTGATCTAATAGTTAAGATTTATCTTTTGAGACTATGCAAACCCTTAAATTTCCTAGAACATAACTCGTATGTTCTAAAATTGTAAAAGTTAGATTAATAAATATTATTTGATATAAAAATAAGAAATTTATTAAATACAATACAATACAATGTATGTTTATAAAAAGTAAAACATTTAGTATAGCTAAACAATTAATGGGTTTTTTAGATCACAATATATAGGAAAACATGTCACACATCACCCCCTTACATCTTTGGAAAACTCGTAAATCTCTCCCTCTAAAATATTCCATTCTTTACCCATGAAGCAGACTGGTGTTCATGGCAAGAACAATCTAACCACTTCCAGAATACTTCTACTTGTAACCCTAACCCTAATCATCTTTACCGTCATTCCCCTGTATTTCCCCTTTCACAAATTCCCATCTCTCTCTTCCTCCGCCTCCTCGCCGGCGGACACCGTCCCGCCGGTCAACCACCCTCAAGACACGCTCATCACCATTGACGACAACCACCACAAATGCGATGTGTTTTCCGGCGAGTGGATACCAAACCCTGACGCTCCTTATTACCTCAACACCACTTGTTGGGCGATCCATGAACACCAAAACTGCCAGAAATATGGGCGACCCGATTCGGATTTCATGAAGTGGAGATGGAAACCCGATGGATGTGATCTACCCGTTTTTAATCCTTACCAGTTTTTGGAAATTGTTAGGGATAAATCTTTGGCGTTTGTGGGTGATTCTGTTGGAAGGAATCAAATGCAATCTTTGATTTGCATGTTATCCAGGGTATGTTCTACCCCTTTATTTTTCCTTCAATAAATATTTTGAAAATTTATAGTCTTTATTTACGTTTAAGTGATTTATTTACAGAAATTATATTTATGCGTTAAAAAGATTGAGTCTTGATCGTGTCATTGTATTCTTGGTGTTTCTTACAACTTTTTTTTAATTAATTTTGAATCTCTGGGGTTTTAAAGATTCAATTTTAATGTACCAAGATTTATGCTATATATTTAAAAAGATTGAGTCTTGATCACATCTCTGTTGTTGGTGTTTTTATCTATTACAAATCTTGCATCGAGTTTTGAGATTTGGGGATGTATTCATAGAGGTTGAGGGCGATTTTGTCTTTTAAAATGCATTGTGTGGCGTGAAAAAGAAACAAGATTCGAATTTCCGGGAACAAAAGTCGAGAACAGTTGAGCTCTCATTTTCACGTTAGAAAATATGTATATCAGCTGTGCTATACTGTTAATCGGATATTTGGCTAAACTACCCCCAATAATGGAAAACTAGCGTCTGCAATAATTTAACCTTTTGTAATTGTAGAGAAATAAATTCTTTATTTTTCACATGGTGTTCTGCTGCGTATCATACTAGCTCTAATATTTTTATTTTTTTGGAAAAGGTGAAACCTCGAAACTGCAAATAAAAATTAAAATGTTATGAAAAATCTATTAAAATATAACAAATATTTTGTATAATATTGCTTTAATGACTTATAGCCTGAGGTGGGTGACCGACTAATATTTTTGTTAAGAAAAGTCCAATAAAATAAAACAAATTATTTAAGTATATATTCAGATCTTTTTACCTTTAGAACGTTCTAAACAGTCCCAACTCTGTTATTTTCTAAACATAAAATACTTATTAATCTAAATAAATATTATTATATAAAAAAAGTCATAATTACTTTGTGACAAATTTGAGGGAATAAATTCGGTGGCAACATGCATGGATTCTTCGACCATGCTTTATCTTGTCGTTTTTCTTTTCTTCAGAAATTTTGTCACTTTCATTGTCTTTTTCCACTGAAACATGATCATATATCTGCATTTGCATGTGCATCACTTCATACAAATGTGTGCATCTTAAGGTGTGTATGTGTAACTTGACAACTAGTAAATACATAAAACTAAATCAATTTAAGAAAGTGTTTATTTGATCTATTCGTTTTGTAAATTTCGCCAAATATCTTCATGTAAGCAGTCTTTCAACTTGTGATAGGGGTATAATTGTCTACATCCTAATTCTCCATACCCTCTTTTGATTAGTAGTTTATAACGAAATTTTTATTTCCTTTTCAGGTAGAGTATCCAATTGATGTCTCGACAACAAAAGACGACAATTTCAAACATTGGTATTATGTCTCGTACAACTTCACCATGGCCACATTTTGGTCGCCGTTTTTGGTAAGATTCAACGAGCCAGACACCGATGGTCCAACTCACACGGGACTCTTTAGTCTCTACCTAGACGAGTTTGATGAGAATTGGACTAACCATATCGACGGGTTTGATTACCTAATAATAAACGGGGGCCACTGGTTCTCACGGCCATCGTTCTACTATGAGAACGGTCAGGTGGTTGGTTGCAAATTCTGTCAGAAAGAGAATATAACCGACTACCCGATGACATTTGGGTACCGAAGAGCACTTAGGACCGCATACAAAGGGATTATGAGTCGAAAAAAGTTTAAAGGTGTAACGATGTTAAGAACATTTGCACCGATGCATTTCGAGGGTGGGGAGTGGAATGGAGGTGGAAATTGCATTAGAAAAAAACCATTTAAGAGCAATGAGATTAGGTTAGAGGGTTCTAATTTGGAGTTATATTTGGCCCAAATGGAAGAATTTAATCGGGTCGAGAAGAAAGCTATGGAAAATGGGCTGAAATTGAGGGTTATGGATATAACACAGCCCATGTTGTTAAGGCCCGATGGACACCCAAGCAAATATGGGCATTGGCCCAATGAGAATGTGACTTTATATAATGATTGTGTGCATTGGTGCTTACCTGGACCGATTGACACGTGGAGTGATTTCCTGCTTCATATGTTGAAGATGGAGGGTCGAAGATCAGCCCAAGAGAAGCTTTCTTCTAGATTTATCAAAGGGAAATGATAGTTCAATTTTTTTTAAATGTTTTTTTTTCCTTTTTAAAGACAAAAGCAGATAGAAAAACTTTCTTTAATTTATAGAGTTTTTATTTTATTTTATTTTTTAACGTTTTATAAGGGATATATGTAATCGTTTCAAATATTTTATATCATATGTACACGCGTTAAATTTACAGATAAATTTGGCTCCAACACAGAACTTCTGTTGCAACTGAAAGCAACGATAATTTTTGGACTGCTGAGAAAATGTCTTTAACACGAATTGAAGATTGTTCGATAAAAGTAAGGACATAGCAAACACCCTAGTCTTCACACCACCACACCCTTGTAATTTTCATGTCACCATTTTATTTTTCATTAATTTTGTCTAAGAAATATTCATCACACTAATAATACACCACCAAACTCCGGCAACTTAAATCTTTAAGTCAACACACATCACATCAAAAAATCTTTTATTTCTAGAAACCGGGTTTTTCGCTTTAAAACTAAGGGGGCGTTTGGTTCGCTGGAATGTTTCTGATGGAATTGGAATCTAGGAAGGAATTGGAATTGACAAGAATTGGATTCAAATTCCTTACTCTGTTTGGTTGGCTTGAAATGGAATTGGAATTTTGTAAAAAGACGAATTTGCCCTTCTTCGTGTAGGTGGTGGTGGTGGCGACAACGGTAGAGGTGGAGGCGGTGCATGGCAGTAGTGGTGGGTGGCGGTGGTGGCGGCGGGAGGTGGTGGCGGCGGTAGTGGTGGAGGTGGTGGGTGGCAATGGTGGGTGGCGGTAGTGGTGGGTGGGTAGTGGCAGTGACGGTGGCGGCGGGTGGTGGTGGGTGGGTAGTGGCGGTGACGGTGGCGGCGGGTGGTGGTGGGTGGGTAGTGGCGGTGACGGTGGCGGCGGGTGGTGGTGGAGGGTGGTCGTAGTGGTGGTGTTGGTGGTGGCGGGTGGTGGTGGAGGTGGTGGGTGGTGGCAGTGGTGGAGGGTGGTTGTAGCGGTGCTGGGTGGCGGTGGTAGTTTGTGGGCGGTGGCGGAGGGTTGTGGCGGTGGCGGGTGGTGGTGGTGGCGGCGGAAGTGGTGGGTGGTGGTGGAGGTGGTGGGTGGCGACAACGGTAGTGGTGGGCGGTGGCGGTAGCGCTGGTGGGCGGCGGGTGGTGATGGTGGGTGGCGGTGGGTGGTGGTCGTCGGTGGTGGTGGTGGTGGATGGCGGAGGTGGGTGGCGACGGTGGATGGTGGTTGGGTTAATGTTAAAGGTGTTCAAAGGTAATATGATAATCTACACATTGCTTCATTCATGGGGTTTCAAAATCCTTCCATCTTTGGATGGAATTCACATTCCCTTGTTTGATGGAATGTTTTCCAATAAAGAATTCCAATTCCGTCCAACCAAACATAGGAATCTATAGGAATTGGATTCCAATTCCTTCAAAATCCCAAGGATTCCAGCGAACCAAACGCCCCCTAACACTTCTCACTCTATTTCTCTCTCATTTTCAACACCCAATCTCCTTTTGTTCTCAGCTCTCCCGTGGCCACCTTCACACCACGAACCCACTGAGGGGCGGTGTTTTGTTTGCTTCCACGACAAGGAAGCATTCAACAACGTTCCTTTCCCATAACACATAGACTAAGAATACAAAATTAATGTTATTAATTTTTTTACAAAATTTTATATCTTACTAAATGGTTTATTAATAGGTAGTCAAAATCAAAATTTTTAACTTATATCACATACAATAATTATATAATGTATTTGAAATTTTTTCAAATTAGCAAACCTTAATTTTCATCTAACACTTATTATTTCAGGATATATTTGTGTTTATAATAAAAATGAACCATTTAAAACTTGAACTCGTGACATCTTTGCTACTAACACAATGTTCTAACTAAATTGATTGACTAAATCATATATTCATTACTTGACTAGAATTATCTTTATTAATTTATTAAACTTAAATTTTTTTTTTACCACCATCACCCACCCTATCGCCCACCATCACTACCACCACCACCCACCATCCACGACCACCACCATCCACCACTAGCCTCCATCACTACTGCAACCACTACCCACCAATTGATCTGCTCAAAATCCGTTTCATTGTCAGGTCTATACGCACTACACCACAAACCATCACGATATCACCACTGTCGTCATCGTAAAATATAGTTACAGGATACATGTCGTCACATTCGATCATACCCTGCTAGTAAATCTATAAAAAAAATTGATATTGATGTATACTATTTGTACCTACTTCATATTATTATTTATCACAAGATAACGTGTGTAATTCACTAATTTATTTTACTGACACCTAAAAGTGTTTATGGTAGAATATTGAATGCCTTTGATTATACACAAAGATCCCTTAATATAGGGAGAGGGAATACATGGAAACTATCTCTACCATCTATAACTAACAAACTATCCTAAATATAATATTGACATAATATTGTACATATTTACTAATAGTCCCCCACAGTTGGAGCGGGAGGAGAACGGACGTTCAAACTGGTACGAAACGATTCGAATAGTTGTCGTGGTAGACCTTTGGTGAAGATATCGGCATATTGATAAGCAGCAGGAACGTGGAGAACTCGAATATGACCGATTTTGAATTTTTCCCTCACAAAGTGAATATCAATTTCTACATGCTTTGTTCTTTGGTGTTGTACCGGGTTCCCTGATAAGTAAACAGCTGAAACATTGTCACAGTATACGATGGTTGCGTGTTTAAGGGGAACATGTAGCTCGAGTAAAAGATTCCGCAACCAGCTTGTCTCGGCTACGGCATTAGCTACGCCTCGGTACTCGGCTTCCGCACTGGATCGGGATATGGTCGTCTGTCGTTTGGACGACCAAGAAATAAGGTTATCACCTAGATATACGCAGTAGCCTGACGTTGATCGTCGTGAGTCAGGGCACCCGCCCCAATCGGCATCGGAATACGCTGTGAGATTTTTGCTAGGGGATACGGTAATGCGAATTCCGAAGTCAATTGTGCCTTTTATGTACCTTAGTATGCGTTTCATAAAGTTGAAATGAGAATCATGAGGAGCATACATAAAAAGGCAAATTTGTTGTACCGCGTAGGATATGTCGGGCCGTGTAAAGGTGAGGTATTGTAACGCACCGGCCAAACTGCGGTATAGAGTTCCGTCTTGTAAGGGTTTACCCGCGGTGGCACTGAGTTTGGATGATGTATCCACGGGTGTTATACTTGGGTTGCACGAAGTCATTGAGGCTCGTTTTAGGATGTCTTTTGCGTATGTAGATTGTGTCAAGAACATCCCTTGGCTGTCACGTTTGACCGATATACCCAAAAAATGATTTAATACCCCAAGATCAGTCATGGCAAATTCCCGTGAGAGGGTCTCGATTATGGATTTTAACAGTGTAGTATCCGATGCTGTAAGAATAATGTCGTCGACATATAGTAGCAAGTAGGCAGTTTGTGAACCGTTATGATAAACAAATAATGAGTTGTCACATTGACTGCTTTTGAACCCGTTTCTAGTGATGAAAGTAGCGAAGCGATTATACCAGGCCCGCGGTGCTTGTTTGAGCCCGTATAATGATTTTTGTAGACGACATACATGATGTGGTGAGCTTTTATTGATGAAGCCCGGTGGTTGATGCATAAAAACTGTTTCTTGTAATTCACCGTGTAAAAAAGCATTTTTCACATCAAATTGGTGTATTGGCCATGACTGAGAGACTGCGAGACTTAGTACTGTTCGTATGGTGGCCGGTTTAACTACCGGGCTAAAAGTGTCATCGCAATCGATTCCAACGGTTTGAGATTTGCCATTAACGACTAACCGTGCCTTGTACCGTTGTAGAGATCCATCTGCATGAAATTTGTGGCGGAACAACCACATGCATCTAATAATAGGGCGGTCTGTGGGACGAGGTACAAGTTCCCAAGTTTCATTTTCAATAAGGGCATTGTACTCGTCTTGCATAGCATTTAACCAATTAGGGTCCCGGAAAGCCTTGGCATAGGTGGAGGGGACAGGGGAGATGGTTGGGTCGGTAGTGGTGTGGAGGTTAAGGGGTTCACGGGGTTTGAAAATTCCGTTTTTGGCTCGGGTAGTCATAGGGTGCGGAGTTTGGGCAGGTGGGGCAGTGGGTGGTGGCGGAGGGGTTTGGGGTGGAGGTTGTTGGGCAGGAGAGGGTGGTGGGGCTTGGGGTGGTGTCGGTTGGGCAGGAGGAGACGGTGGGGGCTGTGGGGACGTTGGGGGCAGCGGGTTGGGTTGTGGTTGTGGTTGGTTGGGTGGGTCGGTGTTGGAAGAGGAGTAGAAGGGAGTTGGGGGCGGGTCATCGAGAAAGTTATAGTTAGGGGTTTGAGGTGAGTCGTTATAAGGGAAGGATGATTCATCGAAGATAACGTGTCTAGAGATAAGAACTTTGCCGGTGGAAGGATCAAGACATCGATAACCCCGAAAATTGGTTGGGTATCCAAGGAAGATGCAGCGGAGAGAGCGAGGGTGGAGTTTGTGGGGTTGGGTGGCGGAGGTGTTGGGATAGCAGGCGCACCCGAAGACTTTAAGGTGGTCGTAGGTGGGGTGTCTTAGGTATAGGGCGAAGGTCGGGGTGAGCGAGTTTAGGCGTTTGGTGGGTGGCGGTATGAAGGGCTTCTACCCAAAATTTGGGTGGTAAGTTGGCATGGGTAAGGAGGGCTCGAAGGATGTCGTTTAGGCGGCGTATCATACGTTCGGATTTTCCGTTTTGGGGTGATGTTTGTGGACAAGAAAAACGGAAAACTAGGCCATGGTTAGATGCAAACGTTTTAAATTCGTTATTGTCAAATTCCCCCCCGAGGTCACATTGAAAAGATTTAATTTTACGATTGAATTGGGTAAGTATGAGTTGGTGAAATTTTGCAAAATTGGTAAATGTGTCGGATTTGTATTTGAGAGGATATATCCAAACATATTGAGTAAAATTATCAATGAGAACCATGTAGTACTTATAACCGGAATTACTAAGTACGGGGGAAGTCCACAAATCGCAATGTATAATATCAAAAGGTGCAAAAGTACTAGTATTAGAATCATAAAAAGGTAATCTTTTGTTTTTCGACACTTGACACGAATGACAAACCGTAGAAGATTTGTTTTTATTACACGAAATAAATGAACGATTACGAAGAAAATCTAAGATAGTAGCGCCCGGGTGACCGAGACGGTTGTGCCATTGATCGGCGGTAGAAGTGGCAAGGCATGCGGATGGAGTGGTTGCGGGTAGAAGTGGATCTGTAAATGGGTAAAGGTCGCCGGTGCTATTGTGGCGGGAGAGAAGCGTCCCATCCTTCCAAGCCTTCACAGAAAAACCGTCAGGATCAAATTCAACAGAAACTTTATTCACAAAGATCCCTTAATATAGGGAGAGGGAATACATGGAAACTATCTCTACCATCTATAACTAACAAACTATCCTAAATATAATATTGACATAATATTGTACATATTTACTAATAACACCATGATTTTATTTTAAACTTTATCTTAATAATTAAGTAGATACGTAAGAAAGCATAAAAAAAATAAACATGATACATTTTCTTATAGAACATATTATAAAGGGGTCCGCACATGCCAAAAATTCTCAAACTCAGATAAACACTAATAAAGGGCCCGTGGCATGTGCGCCACATGTGCTTGACAAGGCAATGTGTTTTATTCAACCGAACACCAAATCATCCTCACCGGACACCAAATAATCCATAATTATACGACTCCTTTTGTCGTGCAACTCAACTTGTATGACAAAACGTAACAACATTATTATTACTTAATTTATCTATAATAGAATTGGTGACAATTTTAAGATGATTTTCTAACATAATGAATAAAAGAATAATTTATTTAAAGTTGTCAAAGTATTCAGTTTTTGACTAAGTTATTTTTATATTGAAATTTCCATATAGGACGTCTAGATATATGTATCTTTGAGTCATATATATATTCTAACCAAAGACTTGTCAAATAAAAAAGAATAACCTTCGAGTTTTTATAAAACTTAGTACTTTAAACATATAATATGTGGATAAATCACATCAACGATACTTTGGTTGTTTTAGAAACTTACAACTTACAACCATTTTTTTTTTATTTGGCCCAGATTGGTTAAATGAAACAAGATACATAATAAATTGGATATTACTTTAAGGGCCGATAGATTTAAATTACGGTCCCCCAGATTTTTGCTCTTTTACCACACTAACAAAAAAAATTCTAGAAGAAGATTATACTCATGACAGGTTAACAAATATTGTTTATGAACCTTTTTAATTTGCCCTAAAATTGGATTAATAGTTTTCTTTAGTTTCATGGCTTAAATGTAGATTTATAGGGTGGTCTGATTTAGTAATGTACCACGTTCAATAGATATCATTCCAGCCTTCTTGAGGTGTAAGAACGTCATTGGATCTAAAGTGTTTGTCTTTTTATAGGGTGACTTTAAAAAAAATAATGATGATAAAAGTTTTTAAAGTTGTCAATAATAAGCTAAAATATTCAATAACTACCTATTGCATTTTAGGATGGCTAAAATATATTTTAATACCCTGAATTTGACCGTCTGGAATTTCTACTACCCTAAACTATTAAAAGTGTACCATGGTACCCTGAACTTGACAAAATGGTCGATTTAGTACCCTGGCTCATAAATTTAATCACGTTTTTTTACTTGATTTAATTTTGTTGGAGCTCTAAATGGACTAATAAATGTATGTTTATCTCAATATATTGATCTAGAAAACAAGATAAAATTAGCAACTCAGGGTACTAAATCGATCTTTTTATCAAGTTCAGGGTACCATGGTGCACCTTTAATAGTTCAAGTTAGTAGAAATTCCACTCAGCCAAGTTCAGGGTATTAAAATGCAATTTGGCCTTTTAGGAATCATCCCACTAATAAAAGTACAAATGATTTATACATATAATTACCTTTAAAAAATAGTCTTCATGACTATAATTAACAAAACCCTTAAAAAATATATAATCCATGTAATTTCGAAACGAATAAGCTTAAATGTGAGATTTGCCCAACTTATAAGGATCATCCAAACCAATTGGTCTAGATCAATTGGCAACCAATGGTAGTCTTAGGGTTTTCCTTCAAGAGGTCTTGGGTTCCTGACTTGTTGGAGGTAAAAGTTGGAAATTAAAAGGTGGTGGGGTTTATTCCCCGTATGTGGAGGGTTCGAGGGAAGACTTACTTCCCTTATAGATGTTGTTAAGGCAAAAAGCCTTACCCCTTTGGGATCTTAAGATAACAAAACAATTTAGACTAGCTTATTATAAACAGTAGAATAAAATAGCTAAGTTTAGGAGTGATACTGAGTTTGGCCGGTATTAGCCACTCAGTATCAGCACTCAGTATTAGAAATCCAATACTGAGTAGAAGGACTGAGTTACAGTCAGTTTTGTAACGAACTAAGATCAAATCCCTTGATCTTAGCCATTTCCTTAGTTTAGTCCTTCGGTTACTCCTTTGCCCATTATGTAAGATCTCTATACCATTATAAATAGAGATCATCCTGCAAAGGAGTACTTACCAATTCACGAACTTACATTCACATATTTTGTAATTGATCAGTGGTCTTGTTATTCCGCAACAAGTCACACTTAGTGGATTTATACATTGATTATATTCTTGTGTTATCACTTTAATATTTCATTAAGTATAATAATATATCAATTAACATAATAAACCAGGGTTGTTGTGACCTAACAGATGTTAATGTCTAGGCTCGAACTACTAACTTACTAACTTGTCGTTCAAAAGAAAAAGAAATAAGGATAATCCATGCAATTTGCTCTAAATCCTCCGATTCAAAATAAGTGACACGATTTCCTTTTTAGGGTGATTCAAAATAAGTGACACACTTTAAAAAATATCCTATTTGGCAAAAAATAGTGAGAATCACACCCACTAACTATCTACTTTAACAAAGTGAAATAATTTCTTTACCCTGAATTTTTACTTTTAAACATTATTAACTCCACTTTATTCAAAAGGTGTGAGACTCATTTCTCATTAACCATCAAATTAAGATAATTTAATTATCATTATAATATTTTACCTTAAAAATATAATATTTAAAATATGTCACTTATTTTGAATCGGGGGAAGTATATTTAATAAGTCAACAAATACCAAAGCAAAAACACACATGAAATGACAAAATTATAGCCTAGTGATATTTGTTTGTATTGCCAATGATTTAATGATTATTAGTTCAAGTTATGCTGTACATAAATTGAACTAAATTAAAATATGTATTTTTTTTAAAAGAGTAAAATACTGTTTTTGTCCCTGTGGTTTACCCGATTCTGCGTTGTTGTCTCTGTGGTTTTTTTTCTGTTTTTTGTCCCTGAACTATGCCAAATTCTATTTTTTTTGTCCATCCGTCCACCCGCCGTCTCTTTTTAGCCGTTAAAGCCCTCACGTGCTGAAGACGTGAGGGTATTTCTATCTTTACTCCAAACTAGTTGTACATAGTGCTTTAAAATTTGTCCTTTTAAGACTTCTTCCCCAGTAAAACCTGCAAACTCAAATTGAAATCAGAGCCACATGGGACAAAATCAGAAGAAACAAGTAGGAGGATTTGGAAGTTTGGTGGCAAGATGAAGAAAAGGAGCCAAGAAGGTGGTTTCGATGTGATGTAGAAGCAGATCTGAGGCATCATCATCTTCAGAAGATCGAGGAATCCCATCGGGAATGGTTTCAAATCGGAAGCCACATGAACCGTCAAGGCAGTGGGGACCACCGGAACTGAGTAAACGCCGGTGAACGTATTCGGTGTTAACGAAGGTGATTTGTAGTCCCTTGTGGTGAAGAAGCTCTGAAAATTTGAAATTGAGATTCACCGTTCCTAATCTTCTTCAGCGTTCCTAATCTTCACCATTGAAATCAGAAGAAACGGCGGACACTGTTGAACGGGCGGTGGTGGATTTGGTTTCGGCGAAGACGGCGGTTGTTGTGCGACCGGAGAAGACGGCAGCTGTTTTATGGAGACGTAATTTGAAGTGTGATGGATGCAAATCAAGTCTCATAGAAGAAAAAAACTCTTCACCTTCAACTCCTTCACTTTTTCAAAGAGGAGACCGAAGGAGCAGATGTTCTTGATGAAGGATTGAAGGGTTTTAACAGATGTTCTTGACTCTATGATGATGAAAGAGAAATCCAGAAAAGTACATATTTTAAGGCATATGGTACATCTATCATAGGGAAAAATGACTAAATTACTCTTACATGTTTGACATATGAGGTAAGTTAATGGTAGAAAATGGACGGAAGGACAAAAAACAGAATTTGGCATAGTTCAGGGAAAAAAACGGAAAAAAAGACCACAAAGATAAAAACGCAAAATTAGGTAAACTACAGGGACAAAAACAGTAATAATTTACTCTTTTGAAAAAAAAAAAATGAGAAAAAATTATCAATATAGTGATTAGTGACAACACAATTCATACACCGCCTTGCGCTTGCACCAAGGACCGTGTTTTCCGTATAAACGATGTCACCAACACCAGGTGTACATGTCCACTTTATTTTCTAATTCAATTCAATTTCTTAAATTCAAATCTCATCTCGCCGGAAATCGGCTAATGGTGACTCCACCGTCGCCGGTTGGCTTCTTTCCGGTTGAACAAGCAACATCTTCTGTAGATATGAAGAAGAACACGGACACCGTCGACTCCTTACGTTCTCGAACCTCCAATTCAACAAATCCTACCACTGCCGCAAGGCGGAAAACCACCGCTAGTGGACCGTCGGCGAAGACATCTCCTTCTCTATGTAGATCGCAATCTTTAGGTCGCGACATCGGACATGCTGCTAGCGAAACCTATTTAATTACTCGCCTTGCGTTTACTCTTCTTCGATATCTCGGGTACAATTTCTCTATTTCCTGTGTTTAGAATTTAGGTTTTTACTAGTTTTTTATTGTGACTACACATTTTGGAGCTCTTTGATCCGTAATTTTAACAAAAATTGAATTAGTTTGAGGAATTTGTAATTCAAAAGGATAGAAGAGCTCTCCTGCTTGTTGCAATTAATATGAAATGGAGATAATACTATCCTGTCTAATTAAAATTTTGCATTCACTTGGTACTGTCATGGTGTTAGAAATGTTTCAATAGAATTATGCATTTTTTTCTGCAAATTTTGAATTTAAGATCATTTACTGAATTACTGGATTAGTGAGAGATATCATAATTCAGTTAGCAAGTTAAGTTATGTACACAAGTTATCTATCAGTTAGTAATCATAATTCAGCTTTTGATCTGTTTTGTTGATTTGAACTGGTTCACAATGTTTAGTTCCATTAGTACTTAACTGAGTTGCCTACATCAATCTTGGATCATCATAATTCTTATTTAAACTATTAATGATCTTACATGGAGAAAAAAAATATACTCTTAAAAAATATGAAACTATCCTTAGGGTATATTTTGTTATTTGATATTTAATATAAAAAGATATATTTTTTAAGCATGTGCTTTCAATCAGGGTAGGCTGGCGGTGGATCTCAAGACTTCTTGCCTTATGTCTTTATGCAATGTTACTGATGCCTGGTTTCCTGCAAGGTATTTTTCCTAGTTTCCTCTTTGGTGAATTTTTACATATTTAAAGTTGATTATTAAAATTAACAATTATTTTTGCAGTTTTGTATCAATATTTATTTTCAAGCCAAATTCGAAGAAGTATAGTGTACGGAGATCAACCTAGAAATAGGTAACATAATTTTAAACAAGCTAATTACTTTTTAATTAATAATTTAGTTAAAATAATATTATTAATAACTGCAAACACGTTTCAGGCTGGATTTATACTTGCCCAAAAACATAGATAGTCCAAAGCCCGTTATTGTTTTTGTGACTGGTGGAGCATGGATCATAGGGTAAGCAAAAACAGCATAATCTTTCTTTGCAACATATTAAAATAAATAATAAAATGTTATTTATGAATATATCTTGAAGTGTTTTTGTTTGTTGTGGTTGTGGTGATATAGATATAAAGCATGGGGTTCCCTTTTAGGGTTTCAATTAGCAGAAAGAGATATCATCGTTACATGCCTTGATTACAGGTGATCATTAAAACATGTATTTTTTTAATAAAAATAATATTGTTTCAATAATGATAACTTTTATATAAAAATGTGAAATCTTTCATGTAGAAACTTCCCCCAGGGTACAATTAGCAATATGGTTGATGATGTTTCTCGAGGATTATCATTTGTTTGCAATAATATTGCTAATTATGGAGGTGATCCCAATAGGTAACCAACTAATATCTATAAGATTGTTTTCATACTCAGTGCCATCATGTTGACTTTGACTTTGACTTTCTTGGTGCAGGATATATTTAATGGGACAGTCTGCTGGTGCACATATATCTTCTTGTGTACTCTTGAAGCAGGCGATCAATGAGTCTAAAGGAGAGAACATCTCTTGGAGTGTTTCTCAGATAAAAGCTTATTTTGGTTTATCTGGAGGGTAAGCAATATCTTGTAAATTATTTCATTCTTGTTATATATAACTATCTGTGATTTCTTTTTACTCATAGGTACAACTTAACCAACTTGGTTGACCATTTTGACCGTCGTGGCCTATACCGCTCTATATATTTAAGGTACTAAGAATGTATATCTTCAAATACCATGATATATATATATATATATATATATATATATATATATATATATATATATATATATATATATATTTTAATATTTTCCGATTTTTTCATAACTTACATGACAGTATAATGGAGGGAGAAGAATCGATGCAACAATTTTCTCCTGAAATCCTAATTGAAGATCCAAGTGCAAGTAATGCAATTTCTATCTTACCACATATCGTTCTTTTTCATGGAACTAAAGATATTTCCATACCAACAGATGCCAGGTAGATGCCTTGTTGACTTTGACTTTGACTTTTTTGGGGGAGGATTATATTGTTTAATCAATTAAATAATTTGTGATTGCAGCATTGCTTTTGTAAATGCTCTCAAGAGAGTTGGGGCACGAGCTGAGCTAATACTATATCATGGAAAAACTCATACCGATTTGTTTATTCAAGTAAGTTGCAGTATCATTATTTTTTATAAGAAAATATTGATTTTGAGTATTTATGTTTATGTTTGACTTAATTAGGATGCTTTAAGAGGTGGAAAAGAGGAGTTGTTTGACTTTATAGTTAGTTATATACACGATGGAGATATGGAAGCACTTGCTAATGATGCTATTGCACCTTTGAGAAAACGGCTTTGTCCTGAACCCTTGATTAAGCTGGCTGGTTTAGTTAGCCCTTTTTAACCGTTTTCAGTTTGTATCAATTTACTTTTAACTTAAGTTTTGTTTGTACTTTAGTTCTTTTGATGGTGATGATCGTAAAGTTGTGTAACAGATGATTATAAATTATATTTAAGCTACATTGTTTAAGTTTTTTTATTATTAACAGACACATGCGCATGTTGAATAGGATTTAAGAGTGGGTTAACGAATGTTTAGGTTTAGTAAAATGTGTTTTCGTGTACAAGTATGGAGTCCAAAACTTTAAATTTAAGAGTGTTTTGGTTTTAAGGGTTTGGTAATGGTGGAATCGGAACGGAAATAATATTAGGTAAGGTCTTGGTTTTTTGTGTGTGTGTTTTGTATTGTAACTAGTAAAATTTCTCCGCGCGATGCCGCGGGGATTTTCATACGATGTCCATGTGCCGCCTATGTTGTTATTTAATAAATTCTTATCTAATTTTTTTTATCTTTAGTTATTACGTAGACTCATATCATTCAGTTTTAATTTTTGGGTGATTGTGTGATACTCATGTCAAGTAAAAACCTTTATATAAAATAATAATATTATATAATTTGTTATTTGAAAATGTTAGGCATTGTATAGGAAATTTTAGTAAGTGATTTACATAAAATATTACAAAAACCCTATAAAAAGAAATGATAATGAAAAAATAATAGAAGTGAAAGGTTTATATTAGACAAAAGCTAGTGATATTATTAGTTAGTAACTTACGTAAAAATATTAGTTATAGTTATCTATTAAATGAATTATGTTGCAAAAAAAAAAAAAACAATGCAAAAAGGTTGAAGGAAGAAAATGTTGGAATAAAAGAGGAAACAAATTGAATGTGAGAATCGAGACCTGATCATCAGCAAAAAAAAAAAAAGGGGGGACCAAACCAATAATTTAAACAAAGCGTAAGGGACCTGCTAGACACCCCTTTAAAACATACATTTACAAAATAAATATGAATGAAATGGTGGGCAAAAAAGTCAACAAAGGAGGCGTTTCCTCCTAACTCATTTGCAAGAATAAAATACGTAGAGAAAAATAAAACAATACACGTGTAACATTTTTCACGGAGATGCTACTGTTCATTAGTATGCTAAATGTTACTCCCTCCGTCCCTAAATAAAGTTCCCATTTGTGTTGGGCACAACATTTTAGGAGATAGTTAGTGGTGGGGTATTTGGTATTACTTTTGAATAAAATATAAGGTTTGATTGGAGAGAGAAAATGTTTTAAGAGATAGTTAGTGGTGAAAGTATTGGTAATAATATTATTATATTAAGTGGGTCCCTTAAGTTTGAGAAATGGGAACTTTATTTAAGGACAAAACTTGAAGGTGAAATGGGAACTTTATTTAGGGACGGAGGGAGTATATAGTAAATAGCCTATGAAATGATGTCTTCAAATTGTAAGAATGAATGATTTGACTTTAATCAATAATCATCGTAGCCGGAAAGATATGTATGTGTCATCTTAATTTTTTATAGAGAAATGGTATCGGTTTTATCATTTGTGTTTATTTATGTGTTTATCAGTTTAATAATGATAAGTGTCGAAATTAAGGGATGATATGAGGAAAAAGAATTAGTGAATTCACATATTAAACTTAGAAGCTGGTAGGAAAAAAATGCAAGAAAAAATATCATTAATTTTAACAAACATTATACTTTAGTATATTATTTCTATTAGTCCACTCTCATTTCCACTAATATATACATTTTTATACACTCAAGGCTTGTACCTTAGCTTATATATATTTTACTAATATAAGATGTTATCATGACCTATTAATTCAAGTCCCGTGCACAATTTAAAGTAAAACAAGTGCCGTTAAAAAAATTTAATTTATACTTTATGTTTTTCTATCAATTTAATTATCAACTTAGCACGACTCAAAAATTATAGCTACCAAAACAAACATCAAAAAATTATACTCTATCCGTCGCACAAAAAAGTTTTCATTTCTCTATAAATTTTTGTCTCACAAAAAGTTCTCATTTTTCAAATTGATGGGGTAACTTAATAAAATAATATAATTATTAAGGACCCACCATTAACTATCCACTAACTATATTTCACTCTCCAAACCAACCTTATATTTTAATCGAATTTATTTATCAATGACCCCGCAACTAATTATCTTCTTAAATCTTGTGCCCGGGAGAAATGAGAACTTCTTTGTCGGACGGAGTGAGTAATCAGCAATATGATTCACCAATGGTCTAGATAGACCTGTAATGGAGCGAGTTTTGACCCTGATCTGATTCGAGCCCGCAAGAATTATATGGGTCTGGATCACATTTTGTGATTTGTTTACCCACCAACGATCCGTACCCCGTTAACCCTTTTACTAAAAGGCCCGGCATGGATAAATGCCGATTTGATTTTTTTGTAACCCCACCCGCATTTAAATTTAGAAAAAAGTATTTATATTTTATATATTTATGATTTTTTTAATCGCCCTCTTTAAAAAATCAATAGAATTTAGGAGTTAGAAATTAGAAATCACTCAAAAGTTCCAGTTTTTCAACTTTATTCAATAATTTGCAGAGTCGCTGCCGACTGCACAAAATACATATAAAAGATTTTTTTACAATGTGGCATATGATAACATGCATTTATGAGTCAAATCTTCCTTAACTAATGTAATTTCACAGTAACAAACTAATAATTAATATATGCTATACAAAATGTACCTTTGGTAAAATTGAGAAATGAGGAAAAATAAAAATTTAATATAAGGACAAAATAGATACACTAGTATTTAAATTAACAATCATTTTACAAATTAAAATCAAGAATCGTCTACGTTAAATAGATCGGGTAAATTGATTGGATATCCACTGATTCGGGTAAATCGTGTACAAATTCAATAACTATTAATCAATTACATGATTATGCTCCAGAATAAAACAATGTTTTGTGTACCAAAGTGTTTAACCGTACAATGTAAACTTATCCTTTGTGTTGTGTATCATTATACAAATTATTTTCCTTATAAAATACGTAGTAGTTTAAATTAGGAGTGTTAAAAAGATCTGAAAGTCAGATATTCAAAAACTATTTGATATTGGATCCGGATGCTGTTTTCAAAAAATATTTGGATATCTAAAATATTCAAAAAGTATTTAACTAAGTTATTTTTTACCAGATATGGATAGTAAAACTTCATTATCCGAAACCTGGATATCCAAAAATTGTATTTTGAATACCCTAGTTAAATTAGACATTAATCTTAATGGTTTGACTCATATGCCATAATCACAATAAACAACGAAAGGGGAAATTTTGTTAACTCAAAGGTTTGAGACCTTGAGTCAATATACTATCAATTAAGAATAAAAATATTTCAACAAAAGTCCAAGAAGACAAATTTGGCTTGATTTGTGGGCCCACTAGATCTTACAAAACCTATAAAATCGTAAAAAAACCCTCATTCAGCGTTTTGAATTCGAGGATAAACTCTCGTTGCATTCTTATGGGAAGCTAATCCTCAACTCAAACTACTTTCCTTATTGCGTTCTTCAATCTAGGGTTTACTCATGTTGTTTCCTTCTGCCGCCTCCACGCATTCTTCGCTACTTTCTTGATTGCAAAACTACAGTTAAACAATGGATTTCAGATTAAGTCGCCCATCAATTGCCGGTACTAAGCGTCGGAAAGTAGGGGATTTCGTTATCGATTTGGATCCCGAAGACAGTAATGTTAATCAGTTTATTTCTCACGTGTTAGTTCTTGCTTCTTATTTGATTTCTAATTTTGAATTTTATAGCTATTAATCGGTAGCTATTTAAATTATCTAGGGTTCGTATTTAATAACGTTAGTGTTTACGCTGTATTAAATTTGATTGCTTTAAACCCTAGATGATAGGGGAAGACGCTGTTTGATCTGCAGTCATATATTATTGTATTGTTTGCATGGGTTTGATAGCATACGGAATGGGAATCAATTTATTAAACTATTCTGTCATTCCCATTACACAATCTAGATACATTCTCTTAATTCGTAATACTAAATGATTAGTGTTTAAGATAGTTACTTCTTATGAGTCATGTTTACTTAGTAAAATTACTTATATACCCTTATACACTTGAATGATTAAATTTTTGTCTGCAGCACGAAGGATTACATGGATCTTACTAAGGATCAGTGGGCATCCCTTATGAACAACCGATTCCCAACTTTGATTCCCAACTCACATCCAAACAACCAGTTTGCAAGTATGATTCCCAACTCATATCCAAACAACCAATTCACACCTATGATTCAACCTCCAAAGGTGAGAAAATGACGATGATAGCCTTCTGTTTCATATGAATATTGTTAACTTTTCGTGTCCCTTTTAACTTATAAATTTTTTATACATTTATAGGAGTCTACAAACCATGTCATATATGGATCGCAAAACACAAATCAGCAAGCTCAGAGGAATGTTAATCATAATCCAATCCTATCAAATGAATTTATTTCCTCCATAAATACATGTTATAATAATGGTTACAACTCTACTTCCATCAACATACCAAATTCACAATATTTTGGAGGTAATTTTTAATCTCTATACGCCTTTAGATTAAAAGTTATTTATGCAATTTTAACGCGTGTTTATCAATTTGTACAGGATCTTTAATTGATGGTACACCAGTCTCTATTTCACACCCATCAGCTGAAAACTGTTACCAACAACAATCTTTTCATCAGGGTATCATTTTCTTACATTAATAGTAATCTTTACAATATCATTTTACACCTTTTTTTGTATCTAACATTGGATTTTTTTCCTTTTTTGTTTAATATTGTTATATATAGGTCAAGATCGAAGCTTTATTTTTCCAACATCAGTGAATAAGGCACAGTGTTTCGATTCAAGTTGGTGTAACTTGTACGATACTGAAGCTACTCACATTATGCCTAACAATTATAACCACAAAAGATCAAATTTTGGGACTCTTTTGCAACCACATGTTCAAATGTCAACTGCAAATATACCCGATAATCATCAGCCACATCAGCTTCCTCTGCAGTTAGATAATCAATTTAACGATCATTCGAATTTTAGTCAGTATTGTTATGACATAAATTGCAATCTTTGTGGTTCGATTGATGATTTCTTGGAATCCAGAAAATCAAAATGTGAATCTTGGACCCCTAATGGTACTCTCATGGATGTGGTAGCAAGTTATCTACCCCCAGTTGGAAATAGGCGACGTCAGCAAGATCTGCCAGCTCAGCAGCCAACTCAGCTGCCAACTCAGCTGCCACCGTTAGAGCAATGGTCTAGTAATAGTGTAAGGAGTGAACCGGTGACCATGGCTTCAGACCACCCAGAAGTCAACAGTGGAATTACACAAGATTTAATGGGAAATAATCAGATATTTAACAACGAACCCGAGTTTTGTGTTAAAGAGAAAACGAGCCCGCGAGTCAACTGTGAATTGAATCAAGTTTCAGATGATTATGAGTTGGTTTTACAGTCCATGAAAACTGTCACAAGTATAGATTTGACCGACTGTGATGAAAACGAGCCCGTTTCAGATTTCGGGCCGGGGTGGAATATCAAGAAAACGAGCCCGGAAGTCAAGTGTGGATTGAATGAAGTTTCAGATGATTATGAGTCGGTTTCACAGTCTATGAAAACTGTCACAAGTGTAAATTTGATTGACTGTGATGAAAACGGGCCCGTTTCAGATTTCGGGCCGGGGTGGAATATCAAGAAAACGAGCCCGGAAGTCAACTTGGATGATTACGGGTCAGAGTTTGGGCCCGCTATTATCAAGAAAACGAGTGCCTCATTTGCTGATTCATTCAATGCATTTCAAATCACAGAACATTTGTCAAGTTTTATCCAACATAAGGTTTCTACTTTATAATTATACATTATGTCATATTGTTGAATATAAATTGTATTATGAAATAAAAGAATCCTAATATACTTTTTTTTTTTAATATTGCAGGAGGTGTTACCACTTTCAGTTGATCAAAGCCCATGTCAGTTTTGTCACATGGATAAGTTATCACTCACCCCTGCACCCGTATATTGTTCATCTTGTGACTCGCGAATTAAGCAAAATGTCGGTTATTATCGATCATCAAATGAGGGAAACAAAAACACAAATTATTGTTTTTGTAACAGCTGCTTTAAGACTATTTGTGGGGATACTATTACAATATTTGGAGTTTCTATTTCAAAAGCAAACTTAAAAAAGGCCAAGAACGATGAAGAAAAAGAGGACTCTGTAAGTCAACCTTTTTTTTAAGATGAAATTTAGATAATAAATATTATTTTTTTTAAAATTAATCGGTTATTGACTATTGTTTGTGCAGTGGGTGGAATGTGACAAATGTAAACTTTGGCAACATAGGATATGCGGTCTTTATAATAATGAAAGGGATTCAGAAGGGATAGAAGAATACATTTGTCCCAAATGCCGATTAATTGAAATAGAAAATGAAAATGAAAATGAAAATAAAGTCCCGTTATTAAAAACATTTCTTGGAGCAAAAGATTTACCAAGAACCAATCTCAGTGATCATATTGAGCAACGTTTATTTAAACGCATGAAGCAAGAGAGGGAAGAAACTGCAAAATCTCAAGGAATAGAAATTGAAAAGGTAAGAAAACGATATATATAAAGTTTATATATGAGCAGAATTATAAATTTTATTTATGGTGACAGGTGGCAGAAGCAGAAGGCCTTGTTGTTAGAGTGGTGGTATCTGTTGACAAACACTTGGAAGTAAAGCAGGAATTTAGAGATATATTTAACGGAGAAAGTTATCCTGAAACACTTGCCTACAGATCGAAAGTAAGACGAATATATACACTTTTATAGTTATATGTTTTCTATTATATATTACTCCGTATATACTAAACGCCTAACATTTTTTTGTTTTTTTGCAAACAGTTAATTCTGTTATTCCAGAACGTACAAGGTGTTGATATGTGCCTTTTTGGGATGTACGTCCAGGAGTTTGGATCAGAATGTGACGGCCCTAATAATCGTTGTGTATACATTTCATATCTTGATTCTGTGAAGTATTTTCAACCAGAAAGACAAACCGCAAGTGGGGAATCTCTTCGTACATTTGTGTACCATGAAATATTGGTAATTATTTTTAATATTTTCTGCATTCACGTGAATAATGCTAATGTGAATATATATATTACAGATTGGATACCTTGAGCATTGCAAAAAAAGGGGTTTTGCAACATGTTATATATGGGCATATCCTCCAAAAGGGAGTGATAATTATATCTTTTATTGTCACCCGGTGACTCAGAAAAAACCAAATCAGGATAAGTTACGACAATGGTACGTTTTCCTCTTTAAATACTTGAAACATTTATCCTTTTATAATTTAATCTGCGTAACGTTATGTGACCCTGTTTTTTTTAATGTAGGTACAAGTCGATGCTAAAAAAAGCTATGGATGATGGCATTGTGGTGGACCACACTAATATATACAATCACTTTTTTGTATCTAAGAATAAAGAAAAGGCGAAAATGACATCAGCACGTTTGCCGTATTTTGATGGTGATGGTTGGTCGGGGCCCGCTGTAAGTATAAGTAAGAAACTTGATGCAGAAGAAAAATCAGGTGGATTGTGTTGCAAGTTACCTACTAAGCGAGCCATGGGACAAGACAAGCCAACAAAGGATGTTTTAGTGATGAAAAGAGTAAGTATTTTATTAAATTTAACATAAGTTTTTTATTTTATTTTATTTTTTGCTTTCTCTTATCTTCGTTTTAATTTTGTTACAGCTTGGTAAAAAACTTGTGGCTACCAAGGAAAACTTTATGGTTGTTCAATTACATCACCGGAACAGAACACACACATGCCATCCGGGTAAAAATACCCCATTTTCCGAGGTATTGAGTGATACAAAGGATAATGATGGTGTGATTGTGAATAATTTCTTGGAGACTCGAGTTGAATTCTTGAACAAGTGTCAGAAATCTTTATACCAATTTGATACCTTAAATAACGCTAAATATTCCTCCATGATGATCATGTATCATATCACAAAAAACCTCCTTATCAACCCGATATCTGCTAATAAGTTAACAAATTCTTCAATGGAAGTTACAACCGAACCGAAAACAGAACAACCTCAGAAACAAAACATGCTGAAGGTAATAAAGAAGGGGTTTTCTTTTGTTGTTGATCTTTTTATTTAATCACGTGTTTGTAATGCTAACTTTTGTTTTTATTTTCAGGGACACGAGGAAGCAAAGAGCAATAGTCGCTGCAATAAAAAACGGCTTTTGAGGCAACATTCGACACCGCAAAAGGCCGCAAAACGAACAAAATATTGTAGATGAGATCTAACTGATATTGTAAATATTTGAACTAATCTTTAAAAGTTTAGACATTTCAACTGTTAAAGATATATACGGGTGAGGTTAATTCGTTTGAAGATTGGTGGCAACAATGTGAAGTTTAACTACAAAATATAGGAGATTAAAACACAAGGTGACCGGGATTACTGTATGTTGGTGGATTTGGAGATTTAGAAACTCAGTTTTATTTGATGTTGGTAGCCTTCGTAGAGTAGATATAGTTGATTATATTGTTTTGTACTCATTTTTATGACTAAACTACAGAAATCGTAATTGTATGAGCTATAATTATGATTGATAAGACTAATTAAACAATTTACTTGAATAATCTATGTAAATGATCAGTAAGAAACAATAAGATTACTTAAAAACAAATTGGTTCATTTTCTTTTAAAATAAATTATGTGTACGTAATGTGATAAACTGATAATTTCTAATTTTCTAGTGTCTATATTGTCTCGCCTGTTTTTTCAATTAAGGTTTTTTTTTTTTTCTTTTTTTTCCCTGAGGTTCAAAAAAATTACGTACTTAATTCATTTTTACAAATTTAATAAGATAAAACCTTTTAGTTTTTGCTCGAAAGGGGAAAAGAATCCAACTGATGTTGATCAACATGAACTGCACCCATAGAATTGTCGATTCGATCTTTCTTCCCAAGTAGGCATTTGAATCCATCAATCCGAGATCACGATCGTGTTAATCTCGCCGGAGTTTGTTTCTATAGCAGGAAGATGATGGTTCCCGCCGTCAAATTCCCAATATTCTTATGCGTCCGAAGTTTAGGCTCCTAGTTCTTATATGGAATGTTCACTACAGAGGAGGATTAGCTCTTTTCTCCCAAAACAAAGCTCTACTTTTCAATTCAGATTATTAGGGCTTTTATTTGCATTTCAAAATTTCATGCTCTTGTAACACAATTTCCGATTTCCAGTTAGTACTGTTGAGTTTAATTATTGCTAACTGCTTAATTCAATTTAACCGGATCAACACTTTGATTCTATTGGTGATAGATACAGCCATACATGTGTTCATTCTCTTATTGAATTGAAAAGCTAAAGCATGCATGTTATGTTAAATGTGTGCTAGTTAGATTATAGCTGTTTGTTTCTTAGACTTCATATTATATCTGTATCAGTAAATCTGTATTTGTGTTATCTGCAGGTTCATCCTGTTCTCATGGTAATCGGTCTGCTTCTGCTCAATGGAGAAGGTAAACATCTCCTAATTTTTCACTGAAAATTATTGGATATAAGGTCATCAACTTCATATCATTTTCTGTTATACTTGTGTAGCCTTATTTCTATTAATTGATGATTAATTTCACATAAAAATAAAATAAATATCTGTGACCTAACTCCTAATTTCGGGTGGATCATGAATGCAGCAATGCTGGCATACAAGACAGTATCAGGAACCAAACAATCTAAAAAGTTGGTTCATCTCACTCTCCAATTATTAGCATGATACGTATCAATTATTATTATTAAGTTATTATTATTAGATCATTATTATTATTTAGAAGATATGTTTTATTTTTGATAAGGATTAGTAGTTACAGTTATATTAGGAAATTATATTATCTAGAGATCTATAAATAGGGCTTTAGGGTTTTGTAATTCTTATGCTTATTATTATGAATCGATTTTGATACTCTGGAAGTAAACTGTAGGAGAGCTTATCGACCTCTCGAAAGTCGATTATTTTATCTTTTATTCTTTGTTCATTCGATTACTAGTTGGTTCGTATCAATTGGTATCAGAGCTGTTCGATTCTAGGTCTCAAAAAAAAAAAAAAAAGGTACTGTTCACGTGTTACTGTTCACGGCGGCACTGTTCACCGACGAGCACTGTTCACGAAAAAAGAAATTGGTTTATTCAAGATGCACAGAACAATTGATGATGTTGAGGCGGATCTAACTCAATACAAAGTCACCACTGGTAAATGGTTAGATAATTTCGAAAAAAAATTTAGGGATTTTATGGAAGAGGAACGACAACGTCATGAGGAAATTATGAACATCCTTCGAAGTCGATATGGAAACCAAACCCTAGAAAAAGCGGCAGCTTCACCGGTGCCAACAACCACATCTTTTTCACCGCCAAAAATCAAGGCAGTAGTCGTGACTACAATTCCACAGCCGAGGGCCGCTGCCACAACACCACCACCCTCCCATACTCAATCGCTTCCACCAACTCATTACCCCATTCCGACGCACCCACCGCTGCCGCCAACCGTACAACCACAACATCAGCCAAAGTTGCCTCCCTCCGCTGTGTGCACAAGTGTTTCTGGCCTTGAATTCGACTCACAAAATTTTCTAGTTCCAATTTGGGATGCATCGTATCACAAAAGGGTCAAAATCTGTCAATGCTGGCAACAATTTTTTGTGACTATTTTGTGGTTTAACTACGATCCACGGAAGATGGATCTACAAGTCAAGACATGGGATCCCGGAATCAAGATCGTAGAAGTTACACACCTTGAGGACAAGGTGTTTTTTGGGGGCGGAGTAATGATACGTATCAATTATTATTATTAAGTTATTATTATTAGATCATTATTATTATTTAGAAGATATGTTTTATTTTTGATAAGGATTAGTAGTTACAGTTATATTAGGAAATTATATTATCTAGAGATCTATAAATAGGGCTTTAGGGTTTTGTAATTCTTATGCTTATTATTATGAATCGATTTTGATACTCTGGAAGTAAACTGTAGGAGAGCTTATCGACCTCTCGAAAGTCGATTATTTTATCTTTTATTCTTTGTTCATTCGATTACTAGTTGGTTCGTATCATAGCATTCGTGTTTGGAGTAATCGGTTTATGGGCTGCTTGGAAATTTCACAACGATAGAGGAATCGACAATTTTTACAGCCTGCACTCGTGGCTAGGTTTAGCTTGCTTATTCCTGTTTGCCATTCAGGTCCTTTTTTATATTTAGTTAATATATTTCAAGTTTTAAATTTTAATTTTGAAGTTGATAAATATGAAAACCATATAATCTTTTCAAATTTTTAACTGCAGTGGGGGGTTGGATTTGCAACATTTTGGTACCCTGGTGGTTCAACAAAAAACCGAGCTGCATTGATGACGTGGCATGTGCTTATTGGAGTTTTCATATACGCACTTTCTTTGGCTTCTTGCATCACTGGTATTCTAGAGAAAGCAACATTTCTTCAAGTTCATCATATAATTTCACATTACTCTGCAGAAGCATTATTGGTTAATATTTTGGGTGTTTTGATTGTGTTACTGGGCGGTTTTGTTATATTTGGGGTTATATCACCTTCAGTTGGGAAAGGAGATGTGGTTTTAGGATCAATAGAGTAAGTGAGTAGGAGTTGTGTTTGATCAAATTGTGGGTAGATTTTGTATTTATGTAATTTGTAAGTGAAGTTTTTGTTTGGTTTTTTGATTCAGGCTTGCAGAAGAACAACCGATGGTATCTTCTTCTCGTGACATTGGAACAATATATTGAAGTTTGCATGATTTTGTTAACGATTTGTGAGTGCAAATACAAAGTAATTGTAAGATCTTACAGCCTAAATATAGCCGAATGCTTTCAAGTGCCTCTCGATAGACCAGCGGCGAATTCAAAACTTGTGAATAAAATGGTGACAGAAAATTGGTTGGTTAAAAAATCCAATATTAAGTTTAGATTTAATTACCATTAACATATCTATTTATGCTACAACTCAAATTTATATTTTCAATTTTAACCAGAAACTAAACTACGTATGCTTCTTGTTGGGAGCATAAAATGAAAATAACAAACTAAGCAAGCAGGAAATCGAAATGAGCAATCAGGAAAAAAAGTGAGCATAAAAAACCAAAAAGATCAAACCCAAACAGAAATAACTAGACAAATCGAACTGAAATAACCGAACAGTCTAGGAAACAGACGCTTTGGTTGTGGTTTTTTAATTTAACCGAAAAAACAATTGGTTATGGGTACGTACAAACTGAAGCACACATAATCGAAACACCTTATTAGCTTTAATAAAAAATATACATCTTTTTTTTTTTTATTAATATAATATCTTTACTTTTTGAACATTCCAAGTTAAAGTTTTCCAATAGTGAGAGTTGTAAACTAGAGTCGTAAAATATAGAGTTGAGAAATATTGAATATTGTTATAATATGAATATATCTACATATGTAATAATGTAGATAAACTATGCTACTAGTTGGATGATCAATTAGTCAAGATTTCTTGTCTAATCCAATTAATGTTTTACCTAAATACATATGTTGTATTACTCACCAAGTATGGGTTCATGGGTAACAAATTTAGTATAAATACCAATGTATGTGAAGATGTAAAAATGCACCTCATAATACACTTGCATAAGTGATTTAAATCCTCTCCATCTTATTTTGTTTCTTACTTTTATAATCTTCAAGTTCTTTGATCAATTGCTAATAGGGCCTTAATTAAAGTTAATTTATAACACGTTATCAGCACGGAAGTTCTTAATCAAGGAATATCAACTCAATCACAAGGTACATTTACTTAATCAAGTTAATTACTTAAGTTAAACATTTCTTATAACAATAAGTTATAATATAATAATAAATTAAATTAAACCAAACACATTTAATCAAGGACACTATGATGACATTTGGACTACTAATCTTGGGACTACTAACATACTTACATTTATTATTGTACTAATTTTATTCTTATGTTTACTAACCTTTTAATTTATGCAAACTAACATTTACATTTATGTATTCTAACTTTTACTTATGCTTATGCTAACATTTACATTTATGTATTCTAACTTTTACTTATGCTTACTAACTTTTACTTATGCAAACTAACATTTAATTTATTGCATCTAACATTTATTTATGTTACTAACATTTATTTATATATACTAACTTTCCTTTATGTATACTAACATTTATGCATATTTTTTCTTTCTTTTATTTACTAATTTATTTAAAATTCACTAATATTATTACAAATTTGTTTATGTAATTTATTTCTTTAATTATTCTTTTTATTATATATATATATATATATATATATATATATATATATATATATATATATATATATATATATATATATATAGGGTCGAGTTATATTGAGAACCCTGATTTCAAAAAGAACTCTGAGAACTCTTATTAACCAATCAGAATTTAGTAAATTAATTTTGATTAATTTAATTCATATTAATTGTTCAGGGGTATTTAGGACATTTTACATTTTATTTTTTATTTCCTTTTTTTAAACTTTCCTAAAATTTAGGCATTAATTTTCAAATATCTTTTGTTGCATATATGTTATTTTACGGGTCTGTTATTCTAAATTACGATTATGCATACATGTCATTTTGCAGATGTGCATATATGTTTTTTGGCCTTAATTTCAAAATTTGTGTTATTTACGATTACGAATATATGTTATTTTGCATATTTATTGAACATATATGTAACATAAAACAAACATGTTTAACAAACAAAATTTATATCCAAATTCAACAACATTGATAAAGCAAACATAATACATACATGTTGAACTTATTATTATAAAAAGTCAGAAGTTATTTAAAAAAACATATATGTATTCAAGGAATAACATATATGCATTCAAATTGTTGATGGCGTGCAATTGTATTCTCTTTTGAGGCAGCTTTCTTCTTTATATACCGTGACACAAAATGCTCATTTCCTCTTTATTTATGTAATTTCCTCTTTATTTATATAACTTGTCAATTTTCTTTATACCTACCACTGCAAAACATAGAAAAAAACATATATGATATACATGGATTAATATAAACAGTTATAGTATTGAAAGCATGCGTCTGACTTTTGATATAGATGGATACACACATGCGTCCAACTTTTATATACATGGATTCACGCATCACTTTTACATTGTGGACAAAAATTGTCAGATGGATAACACATTATTAGAAATTCAGGAAAAAAAGTAATAAGAAATGAATGTAAAAATTAATTTCAGCAATAACAAGAAAAATCAATTATTAGAAATTTTAATTTTGTTGACATCATCATGTAATTGAATCTCTAAAGTGCTATCATGATTATAATAAAGAAATTGAACCTGTAATTGAGGCATGTAATCTCATATTCTGAATATATGTTCAATTTTAGTGATAATTTATTTAACTACATATACAAAGTTTAGATTCAAACGCTGAGTACAATTTATTTAGAAATATAGATACTATTAAACAATAAAAAACTAATTGATGGGAAAGTTTAGATCTAAATTTTCTGAATATGTTGAATTTTAGAGATTTACCGTCAATTAATAACTTAGATACTTTTAAAGAAACCGAACCTGTAATTGCTATCGTGATATTCGGACTTCCAGATCTCAAAACATTTGTTGAATCTCCGGCGATGTCAGCCGGAATCTCATTCGGACTTCCATATCTCAAAGCTTCGATCGTCTCAAACTTCCAGATCTTGAAGTTTTATTCCTCCTTCATCTGAGCAGACCAGAAATATGTGACCGCATCTGCTCCATCCCGGTTTGGGAGTTCTATGCCGTCAATAATTTCTGCAAACGCCCGGAACGAGAGAGATAGGAGGAGGAGGAATGAGAAAAAGAGCTAGAGTTAATAGAGAAGAAGGGAGACTGAGAGAAGGACGATTTCTATGGGTTTGGTAGAGAAAAAGGAGGATTTTTCATTTAAAATAGGAGAGAGACGGTTTCTTCAATTAATAATTAATTAATTAATTTTTTGTAAAATTACTATCCTACCCTTTTGTCTAGTAAACATCCGTCCAAAATTGGTCCACTAATTACATACATGCCATTATCTAATATTGACCACTAGATTGTTTTTTTGATGGCTAGGATTAAAATTAGAGGGTTCTCAAAGTTCTTTTTAAAATCAGGGTTCTCAATATAATCCTTCACTATATATATATATAGGATTCCATACAGAACCCATATTATATACAGAACCCGCAGAACTCAATCTTAAGGCATTGAATTTTAAATTAACGGTTAAGATCGATTTGGGTTACTTTTATAAATAAACCAAATATTTTTTTAATAGAAAATAATGAAAAGGGTAAAATAGGTATTGAAAAAATCATATCCCTCAATAATCGTTCTCTTTCCACTTTGTTCTTATTTCCTAATATTACTCATCTCTCCCAATTGAATCTTATTTACATAAATCTTCAACCACCCATAGCCACCACCGGCCAAATACCTAGATCTGCCAATTCCTCGATGTTCTTCTTAACAAAGTCATCTGCGATGTCTCTTAACTGCCGACAAAATTAAAGAAGGTTCAAACCGGAAATGGAATTGAAGAATGTTCAAATCGGAATTGGGATCGAATCAAAATCGGAATCATAACTGAAATTGAAGAAGATTTACCACCTAATTCCATCGCATTGTTTCTCCACCACAACTTATTAGTCGGTAAACTTCAATTAGCAGTTTAATCTCCAAGTTCGGATTTTTTGCGATCTGCAATCTCGTGTTCATAAAATCCTAACCTTGGACTAAACGATTCACGTTTTATAAATGTTTATTTTACATATTATTTATGATGTTTTCATGTATAATGAAAGTGATGTCCTCAAGCATTCTACTTGGTTTCCACAACAGGGACATAATATGTCAAAGTTTTCGTGTGTGTTCATATTCATACATATGACATAACAATCATTCCCTGTCGTTCTTGGCGTAATTTGTGTACCGCCTCAGCTTACAAAGTCTGCAAAATAGATTATGCCCTCCACCTGTTCGATGAAATGCTTCATACGCATGACACATGGAACTTATTATACACAAATAGATGTTTATACATAGATGTTAGTATTCATGTGTAACATTGATGTATTATACATAGATGTTAGTATTCATGTGTAACATTGATGTATTCTTTTGACTTCCTCACCATTGATGTTTATACATAAATGTTAGTATTCGTGTGTAACATTGATGTATTATATGTTATGATACTTCTATTTATCTGTTACATGTGTGTATTTGGTAGTGATTGCAATGATCTATCCTTGGGGTATACATGTATGTATTTGTATCTAATTTTTTTATGGACATTTTGGAAGCACTTATTTAAGATTTTTTAGATTTTTATGTATGTAATCAGTAGTCATCTGCATTTATGTATACGGCTTGGATTTTTTTGTTAAGAAAAATTGGGTTGTGTTTAACTTAAATAATGGTTTTCATAAACCAACCAAAAATAAACATATATGTATCACGTTGTTTACTTTTGCATATATGTAATCGGTTGTTTTTTAGATGCTTACAAGCATGTATGTAATTGGTAATTTTTTTTAATTGTTTAATTTTAATATATGAATGAATGATTCAACATGACATGGATGTATGAAAACAAGTATCGTATGATCTAACTACATGATTTTTTTTATCAACTTTCTGAATAGTGAGCAAATAAATAATAATCGAAAAAAAATCAATAATAGTTTAATACAAATCACATATTATAATCTTCTCCAATTAATTTGTAATGACAAAAAACATAAATTATGGAAAGAAAACGTATCCTTCTAAAATTAAGTGGAAGAAAATGATGGAAACTAATTATGCATAAAAATGGGGACACATTAAAAATCGATGGTTACCATATGGATTGATGAAGTACCAATTATACCCTTTGGTATTTAAAAGAAATAAATAAATTGAAAACATTTTTCTTAAGTGTGATTGGTCTAAAATACTTCTACGGGTTTTGTAAATAATATGGGTTCTGTATGGAATATGACCCTATATATATATATATATATATATATATATATATATATATATATATATATATATATATATATATATATATATATATATATATATATAACGTCTATATATGTAACGGTTATAAACGGTAAAAAAAAATATTATATAAAATATACAACGGCTATATTTTTACACTATAAATAAACACATCATCCACACTTATTTATACTACAAAATAATTTCTCTCATCTTCAAAATCAAGATCAAGAATGATTCACCCGTTTTTAATTTTCATGATTGTAATGGTTATTGTATTTGGCATCTTAATGAGTCTCACGCCTGATGTATTTTATCCTTTCTTGTTCACGTATGGGATGATTGTTCTCCCACTTCTGTTTTGTGCAATACATATTGATATATATGGATTATGATTTTTAACTTGTTTTTGTTCTAAATATATATAGTTATAAAATGTCAAACGTTGCGAAGATTGAGTTTAATGCGTTAGAAGCATCTAGTAAAAAATTACAACTCATGGATCACTGATATGAGAGCATATTTAGCATCAATGGGTATCTTAGATGCCTTAAATGAAAATAATAATTGCTCATCCCAAGAAAAATGAAAGCAGTTTTCAATCTTCGTAAACACGTTGATGCTAGTTTAAAAAATGAATACTTAAACATTGAAGATCCATATATTTTCTGGAAGTCTCTTAAAGAACGATTTGATAATAAGAAAAGGTTTTTACTTCCCTTTGCTAGAGAAGAATGGAGATCACTAAGATTCTAGGATTTTAAACAAGTGTCTGATTATAGCTCAGCGTTGTTCAGGATATGTTCACAACTTGAATTTTGTGGAGATCCTGTGACAGATAAAGAAGAGTTGGAGAAAACTTACTCCACATTCCATGCATCAAATGTTACTTGCAAGAGAATTTGCGATTGCAAAAATTCTCAAAATATTCTGATTTGCAAGAATATCTTCTGACGGCTGAGCAAAATAATATGTTCTTAATGAAAAATCATGAGTCCCGTCCCACAGGATCATCAGCACTCCCTGAAATCAATGCTGCAGAAAACGTTGGTCCTCGAAATAACATAAGGGGACGTGGTCGTGGCCGTGGACGAGGTCGTTTTACTCAAAACTATACTAATGGCCGAAACCAAAACTTTGGTCGAAGTCACCCTCGTGGTTGTGGTCGTGGTTATGGTCGTGGACGTGGACGTGGATATGGACGTGGTCCAAGAAATAATACTTATCATGCTCCACCAGGTAACAAAGTCCAGCCACAAAACAAGACCACAAAACATGATGCTGAAGCAAGTGCTTCTCAGAACAATCAAAATGTGTGTTATAGATGTGGTAGTACGGGCCACTGGCAAAGTACTTGTCGCACACCTTCTCACTTTTGCAAGCTATATCAAGCTTCACTTAAGAAAAAGGAGAAAGAAGTAAACTTTGTGGATCAATCTGAGAACACTGCTCTAAATGCTTCTGATTTCTTGAATAACATGGAGTAATATGAAGCTTAATCACTCATGTCTAAACCATAATTATGTTTATGTTTTCATCTTTGTAATTCTTCTATGCATTTCGTTAAACTAGGATTTCCCTTGTTTTCATGTAATGAATTTCTAATCATCTGTATAACAACTTATGTTTTTCCATTTTTCAAGTTTGATATGAACTCTACTAGAGCAAAACAACAATCGATGGTTGGAGATCTGTGTATTCTAGATAGTGGTTCCATGCACACTATCCTTAAATCTAAGAAATATTTTTCTGAACTAAAACCAACAAAGGCAAGCATAAACACCATATCAGGTCCAGCGGACTTGATAGAAGGTGTAGGAAAGGCTAATTTTATACTACCTAATGGTACACAAGTTTTGGTAGATAATGCTTTATTTTCTCCTAAATCAAAGAGAAATTTATTAGGTTTTAAGGACATATATCATAATGGATATGACACTCAGAGTGTGACTGCACATAATGAGAAAATATTACACATTACTAATAAAAGTCATGTATTGGAAGAACTACCATTGCTTCAATTTGGTCTACACTACACACATATAAACATGGTAGAGTCACACATTGTAGTCAAAGTAAATAGTCAAGCTTATGGCATGACAGGTTAGGGCATCCAGGCTCAATAATGATGAGGAGAATAATTGAAAACACTCTTGGGCATCCATTGAAAGATCATAAGATCCCTCATACAGGTAAAACAACTCAATGTGCATCATGCTCCCTTGGTAAGTTGATTATAAGACCTTCACCTATTAAAATTGAAATGGAAACCCCTACGTTTCTTGAAAGAATCCAGGGAGATATTTGTGGACCGATTCATCCACCATGTGGACCATTTAGATACTTTGTGGTCTTAATAGATGCATCAAGTAGATGGTCTCATGTTTGTCTATTATCAACACGTAATGTTGTCTTTGCAAAATTTCTTGCACAAATCATTAAACTAAGAGCACATTTTCCTGATCATATTATAAAAAGAGTAAGATTGGATAATGCTGGTGAATTTACGTCTCAGGTATTTAGTGATTATTGTATGTCTGTAGGAATTGTTGTTGAACACCCAGTTGCTCATGTACACACACAAAATGGTTTAGCTGAATCTTTGATTAAATGTCTTCAGTTAATTGCTAGACCATTAATAATGAGAACAAAACTTCATGTGTCTATTTGGGGTCATGCTATTTTACATGCTGCATCATTAATTCGTATAAGACCAAGCGCATATCATAAATACTCCCCTTTACAACTTGCTTTTGGCCAAGAGCCAAACATCTCCCACCTTAGAGTTTTTGGTTGTGCTGTATATGCTGAGTTCTGAACAACTCTATATAAACATAGATCTTTAGGCTCAAGAATAGTTAGTTCTTGATCTGGAATAAGCATATACAAATAACAAAATTGCGGAATTAGTTGAACATATATGTATAGCTAAACAAGTTTTCATCATTAAAAGCCTCAATTCTATATATAAATACATAGAACGGTTCTTCGTTAAACAGGATCAAACGATCTTGAGGCTTAAGTTTTACACACAAAAACACGTTAAAACGTGGGTTCTAAGAACATCTAATTCTATGTCATTAGGTTTCTTTATATACTAGAAAACCTAAGACTTACAAGGAAAAGATAATACTAAATCTTTTTAAATTCAATCAAGATATACTATATCTTTTACAATTATCATTATCTCCTAAATCTTTATTTGAATCTTGAACTTCATATCATCGACTTAGGTCCTTGTAGTTTAATAGTTTTGACATAATCAAATCTTATATGAATATTAATAATAATATTCCTAACAATCTTCCCCTATTTGATTTGACAAAACTTGTAGAATTAGCTAGGAATCTTCAAGTCTCTTCCCCTTTTTGACATAATCAAATCAATCCGAGAAACTTGAACTTCCCCTTGAATGATTAACACTTTTTCTTCCCCTAAAAGTGTGCTATCATTCTTGTGTTCTTCAAGGCTATATTAATTACATTGAAAACCAACTATCTTCTATTTGAAGTTGAAGTAGAAACTCAAACTAAGCATCACATTCCGTCTAAATATAGTAATCAGCAACGTCATATCTTGTATGAAGGACTTGCTTATCTTAGTCTTCAACAGATCTTTTCGTTAAGATTCGGTTGAATTGCAGTTACAACAATACATAACATCTTATGTAGTAAGACTTTCCACTTCATCTTCAAATAAAATATAATCAATTATCTTCTGTAATCAATTGATAAAGATCAAATATGTAACAAATAAAACTTTCCTTTATCTTCATCATGCCTTCAACCTGTGTGTGTGAATAATGTGATTCGTTTCACATTATTATCAGATACGATCAATAAACCGTGGTATGGAACGAACATGGTGTGTGTCATGCTTTCCAAAATATGATGTATCAGTTGTATGGAAGAAATCAGTAAAAAAAAATTTTAATTTTTCGGTCAGTACTGATTAATAACAAATTTTTCTTCGGTTAGTACTGATTAGTAACAAATTCGAACACTGGTTTTTATTTACTACTGATCAGTAGTAATATTCGAATAAGCTAATTTCCCCATTTACTACTGATCAGTAGTATTTTTGATATAGCAGTAGTAAATATTCAATATTGGATCAGTAGTAATCGGATCAGTATTGAAACACGATCAGTAGTAAGTTTCAATTTTTTACTACTGATGGTAGCAATTTGCTATTTTACTACTGCCCAGTAGTAAAATCACCTGGGAGCTTTTTGCGAAATCGTGATGGTTACGATTTAAAGCTCTGTAGCACTAAATCCCCTTTCACAATTTGAAGTTCTTCCCTTCTTCCCAATTTAAAGTCTCTCTCTACAAAGAACCCCAATTACAACTTTTTGTAGCAGCAAATCTCTTCTTCATTTATTATGGGGTGAATGTTTTTGGTGGTGGAAATTCAACAGGCACAAGCGGCAATGTTTGGGGCGGTGGGATGTCATCATCTTTAGAACTTATGAGGATATATAAATATTTATTAATTTCATCAACTATTGAATTTACCTCGTCTTTAATTGAAGAAAAAATTTGATTTTAGCAATTCATACTTTTTTAACAGAATCTCTTTGGTGCGTAACTCTTTTTCTCTTCATGATCACGAGAACTTTTTCTAAACGAGTTTTCTTTGATTCATTGCTTCATCATCAATAGATCCTTGTTTCATTCCAGATCTGAGCCACCGTGCTCTGATACCAATTGCTGAGTTCTGAACAACTCTATATAAACATAGATCTTTAGGCTCAAGAATAGTTAGTTCTTGATCTGGAATAAGCATATACAAATAACAAAATTGCGGAATTAGTTGAACATATATGTATAGCTAAACAAGTTTTCATCATTAAAAGCCTCAATTCTATATATAAATACATAGAACGGTTCTTCGTTAAACAGGATCAAACGATCTTGAGGCTTAAGTTTTACACACAAAAACACGTTAAAACGTGGGTTCTAAGAACATCTAATTCTATGTCATTAGGTTTCTTTATATACTAGAAAACCTAAGACTTACAAGGAAAAGATAATACTAAATCTTTTTAAATTCAATCAAGATATACTATATCTTTTACAATTATCATTATCTCCTAAATCTTTATTTGAATCTTGAACTTCATATCATCGACTTAGGTCCTTGTAGTTTAATAGTTTTGACATAATCAAATCTTATATGAATATTAATAATAATATTCCTAACAGTATATGTTCCTATTGCTCCACCACATCGTACAAAAATGGGACCTCAAAGGAGGTTGGGAATATGTGTTGGGTATGAAACAAGTTCAATCATAAGATATCTTGAACCTTTAACATGTGATGTTTTTACAGCACATTTTGCAGATTGCTACTTCGATGAGGCAAACTTTCCAACATTGGGAGAAGAAAAGAAAAAGATGTATCATGGTGTGAGATATCACTATTGTATCTTGATCCTCGAACTAACCAATGTGAAAAAGAAGTTCAAAAAATAATGCACTTGCAGGAAATTGTAAATAAATTGCCTGATGCATTTACTGACACCAAAAAAGTTACAAAATCACATATACTGGCTGTTAATGCTCCAGCCCGGATTGAAATACCAAATGAAAAATCTGGTGATAAAGTCACTCAAGAGTCTAAAGCACGCTTAAAGCGTGGAAGACCAATTGGTTCGAAGGATAAGAATCCTAGAAAAAGAAAGAATGTAGAAAATGTAAATGATCGATCATAAGGAAAGTGTTTCTGAAGAAACACAAAGTATTGAAACTCCTCCACAAGAGGAAATGAATGATGTTAACAATGAGGTTTCCATAAACTATGGCCAAACAAATATATTATGGAATCGGGATGAAATAGGAAATATTGATGAAATAATTTCCTATGTCGTTGCATGTGAAATTATGAATGATGATCCTGAACCAAAGTCTGTCATTGAATGTCAAAATAGACATGACTGAGATAAATGGAAAGAAGCCATGCAAGCTTAATTAAATTCGTTAAATAAACGTAATATTTTTGGACGCATTGCCCTCACACCAGAAAGTGTGAAACCTGTGGGTTATAAATGGGTTTTCATACGAAAACGAAATGAGAAAGATGAAATTATAAGATATAAAGCTAGACTTGTAGCTCAAGGTTTTTCTCAAAGACCAGGAATTGATTATGAGGAAACATATTCCCCGGTTATGGATGCAATAACGTTTAGATATCTAATCAGCCTGGTAGTTTCCAAAAATTTAGAAATGCGTCTAATGGATGTTGTCATAGCTTATTTGTATGGATCACTTGATAGTGATATTTACATGAAAGTTCCTGAAGGATTTAAAATGCCAAAAGCACTAAGTGAAAAACCTAAGGAAATGTATTCAATTAAGTTACAACGATCCTTGTATGAGTTGAAGCAATCTGGACGCATGTGGTATAAACGTTTAAGTGATTACTTAGTAAGTAAAGGTTATACCAACAATATTATCTGTCCATGTGTTTTTATTAAGAAAACAACATCCGGATTTGTAATCATATCCGTCTATGTTGATGACTTGAACCTTATCGGGACACATAAGGAAATTCATGAAACGACTATACTTTTAAAGAAAGAATTTGAAATGAAAGACCTTGGTAAAACCAAATATTGTCTTGGTTTACAAATTGAGCATATGAATAATGGAATACTTGTCCATCTATCAAATTATACAGAATTTTTTTTGAAACGTTTCAATATGGACAAAGCGAATCCATTAAGCACTCCAATGGTCATTCGATCACTTAACGTTGACAACGATCCCTTTAGACCTCGTGAAGAAAATGAAGAGATTCTTGGTCAAGAAGTATCATATCTCAGTGCAATTGGAGCTTTAATGTATCTTACTAATTGTACTAGACCCGACATTTCTTTTGTTGTTAATTTGTTAGCAAGATTTAGTTCAGCTCCTACAAAAAGGCATTGGAATGGTATCAAACATATTTTTCGATACCTTCGAGGAACTGTTGATTTAGGTCTATTTTATTCTAATGATTCAAAACAAGAGTTAGTCGGTTATACAGATGCAGGTTATCTATCTGATCCTCATAAAGCTAGGTCTCAAACGGGATATGTTTTCATGAGTGGAGGCACTACTATTTCATGGCGCTCCCAAAAGCAAACACTTGTCGCAACATCATCAAATCATGCCGAAGTCATCGCACTACATGAAGCTAGCAGAGAATGTGTATGGCTAAGATCGATGACAAAACTCATTTTGACTTCGTGTGGACTAGAGGGGGAGAAAAATCCAACTGTGATTCATGAAGACAATGCAGCTTGTGTTACACAGATGAGAAAAGGATATATAAAGACTGATAGAACCAAGCATATACCCCCAAGATTTTTCTCATACACTCAAGACTTGATAAAGGAAAATCAGATCGAAATGAAATACGTCCAATCTAGTAATAATTCAGCAGATCTTTTCACAAAGTCACTCCCTACTGCAATGTTCAGAAAACATGTTCACAGTATTGGAATGCGACATGTTCATCAGATGTGATAGATGTCTACATGAGGGGGGGTCAACTATACACTGCACTCTTTTTCCCTTCGCTAAAGTTTTTTCCCACTGGGTTTTCTTTAGTAAAGGTTTTTAACGAGGCAGTACTTTAAACTTGAACTCTGGCTTGAACAATTGTCATCCAAGGGGGAGTGTTATAATATGAATATATCTACATATGCAATAATGTAAATTAACTATGCTACTAGTTGGATGATCAATTAGTCAAGATTTCTTGTCTAATCCAATTAATGTTTTACCCAAATACATATGTTGTATTACTCACCAAGTATGGGTTCATGGGTAACAAATTTAGTATAAATACCAATGTATGTGAAGATGTAAAAATGCACCTCATAATACACTTGCATAAGTGATTTAAATCCTCTCCATCTTATTTTGTTTCTTACTTTTATAATCTTCAAGTTCTTTGATCAATTACTAATAGAGCCTTAATTAAAGTTAATTTATAACAAATATGATTTTCATTTTTGTAATCTCCTTTTAAATGAATATGATTTTCATTTAAAACAATGTCAATGCTCTTATTTTTAAAAGATATGATATATGTTTTATTGTTTTATTTACTTAACAATATATAGTTTAAAAGTTATACAAGTCTAGAAAAGCAAAAAACAGAAATGAAATCAATCCAATTATATCATATAATTGAAAAACCGAACCGATATTTAAGTAAAATCGAAATGTTACAAATTCAAAAACTGATACTCCCTCTGTCCCACAAAGAAGTTTACATTTCTTTTTGGCGGGTCTTTTGTAATATTTTTTATTATAATATAAGGTTATTTGTAAATAGAAAGTGCTTTTAGGAGAAAGTTAGTGGTAAAGTACATGAAAATAATAGTATTTTATTAAGTGGTCCCTCAAATGTAAACTTTTTTGCGAGATAAAAGTTATAGGAGGATTATAACTTTTTTGTGGACGGAGGGAGTATTTAACAAAGCTAGGTTATGTCATATTTGGCATCCCGTATTCCCTTTAAACATATCTAGAAAACACAAATAAACAATTAAATTATAAAACTTAGGTTAAACAGAAAATGGGTTAAAGTATTAATCGAGGGTGACAGTGTTTTTGTTTAGTGTTGAGCTTTCAGGAGAAACGGTGATTTCCACAATTTTGTTTCTCGTTCTCTCCCCCCCTCTGCTTCTTCTTCTTCTTCCCCTTTTTATTCAAATCTCCATCTCCGTTTCAGTTCCCTACAACCAAACCCTTACAACAATGGCCTTCGCCGGAGCCAAAATCATCCACCCTCCCGGCACCAGATCTCCGGTTCTCTCCGATCCCTCCCTCATCCCCTTTCCTCGGATCAACCCGGACCTTCCTCCGCCCTCCATTTCATTAGCTTCTCAGCGTCGATTGTCCGGTTCCGCCGTCCTTAAGGAAACGAAGACCAAATCCACTACTAATCTCGTCAGTTCTCTCTCTCTCTCTTTTCAATCAATTTGCTTGCTTGTGGCAACTGTAATTATACACCAATTCACATCCGTCTTCTTCTGCTTGGTTTCCCCCCAATTTGCATTACATATCCAACAAGCTTTAGCATCTTGCAACACTTACAACTACTGAACTACATCATTACATAATTATTGAATTGCAAATCATAACGATTTTGGCAATTGAGTAGGGTTTGATAGAAACAATGATTAGGCAGGAGCAATAACTAACTTATGCTTTATTCGTCTACTAATTTAATTGACATTATACATCTTTAAGTATAGTAGTACCAACTTGAGGTCTTTGAGTACATCTCATATCCATCAAGTTAGTATCATATCCATTTCCAACAATTTTCAAGCAGTCATGTACAAATCTGGACCCCTTGTTTGAACTTCTTAATACAGTGATGTTTATCAGCAGTTAAAACGTTTCCAAACAAGTTACTGGAATCAAAAGTTAACAGTGTATACCAATTGATCTCTTCATTACAAAATTGATTTGTGCCCTTTTTCTTCCTTTGTGTGCAGTTGCTTACCACAGAAGAAGGGTTAGAAGTATACGAAGACATGATCTTAGGCAGAACTTTCGAAGACATGTGTGCACAAATGTACTACAGAGGCAAAATGTTCGGTTTTGTCCATTTATACAACGGTCAAGAAGCCGTTTCTTCCGGGTTCATCAAACTCCTAAAAAAAGAAGACAGTGTCGTGAGCACATACCGTGATCACGTGCACGCCTTAAGCCAGCTCGTGCAGTCATGAGCGAACTTTTCGGGAAAAAAACGGGTTGCTGCAGAGGTCAAGGCGGGTCAATGCACATGTTTTCAGCAGAACACAATGTTCTCGGTGGATTTGCTTTCATAGGCGAAGGAATTCCAGTTGCAACAGGTGCTGTAACATACGTGTTTTAAATCCATGCATTTTAATTGTTAAGTTCGGTATTAGTTGATAAGTGATAAGGAATTAAGTCTTGGTAGTTAAATTTTCGATGAAAAATCTGTGTTTTGTGTATTGGATTAAGTGGTATAAGTTAAAAAGGAAGAAAAATGCGAAATTGCAGCCTTTTGGGAAGATAGCGGCGCTATCTTAGAGATAGCGGCGCTATCTTGTGCAATTAGAACAGCCACTCATTATAGCATTGGGCAAAACGCGAAAAATTTGGGAGATAGCAGCTATCTCTGGAGATAGAGGCGCTAAAAAGCAAGGGGTGGCAAGATAGCGGCGCTATCTTGAAGATAGCGGCGCTATCTTGTGCAGATTAGGCATAAAAACGGGATTTTGACCCATTTCAGCTCATTTCAGTTCTAGAGCTTTCTCCTCTCGGTTGTGGACGATTTTTGGTGATTTTGGATGTTCTTGGGCATATTTTAGCTGGGAATCAAAGGGTTATCATCTCTAGTGTTGATTATTAAGGTAATTTACCATCCCTTTCTTCATGCATGAGTAGAAATTGAGATATTTAGATGTTAGGTCAAGAACCCTAGTTGAATGTTGAGTTATAAATCTGGAAATTGAGATGGTACTCTTGTGTAACTGAGTATTTAGCTATGAGAATTGTAGTTAGCATGTGATCATGTGCAAGTATGAATAAGTTGATAATTAGGGTTTGAGTTCATCATCACTTTTGGGGAAAATTGGTGATTAGGATCAATTTTAGTTATGTTATGGACTAGAATGTTGATTGAAGTATGTGTGATTATATTAGGTAAACCATTGGGAGGTTGTGATAACTCCATTGATCGGTGACGTCGGAATTGCTCGGTTTGACATTGAAGTTGCTTAATCCCAGGTGAGTTCACTATGTGTAACGTGTATACTTATAATTATATATATGTAAATGTGGTTAGTTGGAATCCATTTCGATTGATAGTCATATACGTTGCCCTTTGACATTGAGACCATCTTGTTGATTCGTAACATTGCCTTGACCCATTTGAGTGGATTGCTTTGAGTGACATTTCATTTCGTGAGGACCCATGGCGGCTCGAGTATTACTGTGTGTAATATGTTGGGCGGTGGACGCGGGAGTACCTGGCGGAGGAGTGGTATGGACCGTGGTGGTGAAGCTGGATCATGGACTCGGTTAGGGGTGCCATGGTCACTTTCATCGGCCTCATTCCCTAATGGCCTAAGGGGGAATGACGCACTTTGTTAAATCTGGATATTACACTTTGATCATTGTTGACCCGTTATGGATATGTGATACTTCGTGAGGATGTTGATATGTTAACCCGGTACTTTGACCCGTTTCTAATAGTTTGTTTATTTTGATCATTTATATAATTATTTAGTATAACATTATACATTGTGGAACTCACTAAGCTTTTATAGCTTACACTTTTAGTTGTCACCATTTTCAGGTATAGATAAAGGCAAGAACAAGTGTGAGTAGGTGATTGAAGTTGGAGTTGCTTGAAGCTTGGAAAAGCTTCTCTTTTGGTATAGACATGTAGTTTTTTTTTGTACATTTTGTCATGGGTTGGTTAGTCGGTTTGTATCCGGTATAGATAGTCGGTTCTTAGCATGTCTAATTTCTTTTGGTGGTTTATGTTAAAATTTGTATTTTGGTTAATTTAGATGGTTTGGTTGTATTGATGCTATAAAAAAGGTCGTTTTTGGTTTCGGTCTTTACAATATGGTATCAGAGCCAGGTTTGAGTGAACTAGGTATCATTGTGGTACTAGACTCAAACTTAGGCGTTGATAGTATAGTGTATAGGCTAAGAGTTTAGGTCGGATACAAATCATAGGTTGGATATATAATGGTGGGTCAATAGGAATGTTAGGGCGAGTGTTATTTAATACTTTCATTTTATTCTTATAAATCTCAGCCAGGGATGGATCAAGGAAGTAGTAATAATGATAATGATGGTTCTGGAGGTGCGGAACACCCTGAATTAACTCCTTCGGGTCCTCGAACCCAAGGAACAAACCCTAGTAATCGTGAAGAAGAAGAAGAAGTGGTATCTCCGAGGGAGGAAAGGTTGATGAATAGGATGGCAGACATGGTCCGGGCCACCTTTGAACAATTTAGGCGTGAGGAGAAAGAGAAGTTGAAAGAAAAGGAGAAGGTAGTAGATGAATCCCCGAGTAAGAAGTCGGGAACAGTTTCGTTCAAAACTTTTCGAAGTAGTGGGGCCACGGAATTCTCGGGTGTGTCAAACCCCGTAGAGGCGTTGTTATGGGTTGAAAATACGGAGAAGGTGTTCCGTATCTCTCGTGTAGACAAGAATGATCAAACCGTTTATGCCACCGTCATGTTTACCGGTAAAGCCTTAACTTGGTGGAACAACACCTTCAAAATCCTTGATGAGGAAGAAAAGGATCATATGGCATGGGATGCCTTTAAGACTCGTTTCCTCGAACAATATTGCCTGAATGATACGAGAAGAAGGTTGGAGAAGGAGTTCCTAGAACTTAGACAAGGAACTTTATCGGTAGACGAGTATGAAACATTGTTTAATCAAAAGGCACAGTTTGCCACGAAGTACATTCCGACTGAGGTTGAGAAAATCCAAATGTTTGTGGAAGGTTTGCGGTATGAAATCCAAGACTTTGTGAGCAACCGTGATATTCCGTCGTTTGCTAAGGCGGTTGAATATGCTCGAAGAAGAGAGCATGATTTGAGTCTTCGTGGGGAATTGACTCCCGAATCTAAACGTCAAAAGGTCGAACAAACTACTTCGTCTCCATCCGGTCGTCCTAATCGATTTCCCTCTAACCGTAGAACCCAATCTCAAGGGTCATTTCGGCCTCGTGGCCAATCGCAATCATTCTCTATTCAAGTAAGATTGTAGTTAAATTCATTATCATGTTATGTATATTTTGTGAAATGTGTTTAACCGTTTGAAGTATTTTAGTCGGATGCTAACCGAGATTGCCAATCTTGTGGCAAGAACCACCGAGGACGGTGTACTAGTGATCGTGGGCCCGTGAAGTGTTTTGGTTGTTATGAGGAAGGTCACATAAAATCGAGGTGTCCGAATAAAGATGTTGTTTGTTATGGTTGTGGATTAGTGGGCCATCGGAGGCGTCAATGCCCAAATCCTTCAAATCGAGCTACTGAAAGTCGAGGTTCGGTACAACAACCTCCGCGAGTGGGGGCATCAAGTCAAAAGAAGGAGGTTCCCAGGGCAAGAAGTCGTGCCTTTCAGTTGACCCCGGAGGAAGCCCGGGAGGATCCAAATGTCGTTTCTGGTATATTTCTTGTTAATTCCCAACCCACCCATATATTATTTGATTCTGGAGCTTCTGACTCCTTCGTATCTGTGAAATTTGCTAAATTGTTATATGTGCTTCCATCTCCTTTGTTGAATCCATTCTGTGTTGATACTGCGGGTAGTGAGATCCTGGTGGCCGATCGTGTATATAAGGATTGCTCGTTAGAGATAGATGATCATAAGTTCCTAGTAGATCTAGTGATGATAAATTTGCCCAATTTTGATATTATTATTGGAATGGATTGGATGTCTAAGTACCATGCTGACATCATGTGTTATGAGAAAATGATTAGAATTCCTGTACAAGGAAAAGAACCTTTGTATGTGTATGGTGATAGAAAAATGAAGAAAATGCGGGTGATTTCTTTCTTGAAAGCTAGAAAATTGATGTCCCATGGATGTTATTCTTATTTAGCTTATGTTCTAAATCCTGTTGTAGATGTTAAGAAATCAGTGAAAGATGTTCCCATCGTTAATGAATTCCCGGATGTATTTCCCGAGGATTTACCCGGATTGCCGCCTGATCGGGAAGTTGAATTCCGAATTGATCTTGTGCCGGGTGCGGCTCCGATAGCCAAAACTCCTTATCGTTTAGCCCCGGCGGAAATGAAAGAAATCATGAGTCAATTGCAAGAGTTGCTTGATAAAGGGTTTATTCAACCGAGTGTGTCACCTTGGGGTGCACCAGTTTTATTCGTTAAAAAGAAAGACGGGACGATGCGGATGTGTATTGATTATAGAGAACTTAATAAGGTGACAATCAAGAACAAATATCCTTTGCCTAGAATTGATGATCTTTTTGATCAATTGCAAGGTGCAAGTTATTTTTCCAAGATTGACTTGAGGTCCGGTTATCACCAGTTGAAGGTTTATAAAGAAGATGTATCAAAAACCGCATTCCGAACTAGATATGGGCATTATGAATTCTTAGTCATGCCCTTCGGTTTAACGAATGCTCCGGCCGCTTTTATGGATATGATGAATCGAGTATGTCGTCCTATGTTGGATAAGTCGGTTATTGTTTTTATCGACGACATTTTGGTATATTCTAAATCCGAAAGTGATCATGCAACGCACCTTCGTGAAATTCTTGATTTATTACGAAGAGAGAAATTGTATGCCAAGTTTTCCAAATGTGAATTTTGGTTGCGCCAAGTACAATTCCTTGGGCATGTGGTATCAGGTGAAGGTATATCGGTCGATCCTTCCAAGATCGAGGCGATTAAGAATTGGGAAGTGCCTCGAAATGCTTCCGAGATCTTAAGTTTCTTAGGTCTTGCGGGTTATTACCGTCGATTCATTAAAGATTTCTCTCGTATTGACGTGCCTCTCACAAGTCTTACTCGAAAAGATGTGAACTATGAATGGGGTGAGACACAAGAAAAAGCTTTTAGCATGTTAAAAGATTGTTTGACAAATGCTCCAATTTTGTCATTACCCGAGGGCGAAGAAGACTTCGTTGTATATAGTGATGCATCGAAAATGGGGCTCGGGTGTGTTCTCATGCAACGGGGAAAAGTCATTGCTTATGCTTCCCGTCAATTGAAAGGGTATGAAAAGAATTACCCGACTCATGATCTTGAGTTATCCGCGGTAGTGTTTGCACTAAAAATTTGGCGACATTATTTGTATGGGACTAAGTTCTAACTCTTTACCGATCATAAGAGTCTCAAATATATATTTAGCCAACAATCGTTGAATATGCGACAACAACGTGCCATGGAACTCATAAAAGACTACAATTGTGAGATTTTGTATCATCCCGGTAAAGCTAACGTAGTCGCGGATGCCTTAAGTCGTAAGCCTTATCATTCGAGTATGTGTTATGCAATATCCACCACTACGTTGAAGTTTATTTTACTCGAAGATCTTAAGAAGTGGCAAGATGAGGCGTTAAAACCCGAAAATATTAAGAAGGAAAGAATGGTGAATTACGAGAAATTCTTGGAAGTAGATGGTCGGGGTGTCAAAGTTTTTAATAATCGATTATGGATACCGAGAATCGGAGATTTGAGAATTGATGTGTTAAAAGAGGCTCATAGTTCAAAATTCTCAATTCACCCGGGTATGAATAAAATGTACCATGATATGAGATTGGATTATTGGTGGCCGGGAATGAAGAAGGACATCGGGAAGTTTGTACAAGAATGTAATGTTTGTGCACAAGTTAAAGCCGAACATCAGAAACCCTACGGGAGTTTGCAACCACTTAGCATTCCTGTTTGGAAATGGGAAGAAATTTCCATGGATTTAATCACCAAACTTCCGAGAACCGCTCGTCAACACGATTGTATTTGGGTGATTGTTGACCGTATGACCAAAAGTGCACATTTCCTTGCTATGAGGGAATCGGCACCGATGGATTCATGGGCACAAGTATATCTAGACGAGATAGTTGCTAGACATGGTGTCCCTTTGAAGATTGTATCGGATAGGGATTCTCGGTTTACTTCTAATTTTTGGAGAAGTATGCAAAAAGAGTTAGGATCGAAAGTAGCCCTTAGTACTGCTTATCATCCGCAGACTGACGGTCAAACCGAGAGGACGATTCAGACTTTAGAAGACATGCTTAGATCTTGTATATTAGAATTTGGTGGAAGTTGGGATAAGTATTTATCATTGGCCGAATTTTCTTACAATAACAGTTATCACTCTTCAATCAATATGGTACCATATGAAGCATTGTACGGAAGAAAGTGTAGAACACCTTTGTGTTGGAGAGAGACCGGAGAGAAACTTTTGGTGGGACCCGAATTGATTCAAGATACTAATGATAAGATTCAAATAGTTCGGGAAAGAATGAAGACGGCCCAAGATCGTCAAAAATCGTATGCGGATAAAAGAAGAAAACCGATAGAGTTTGCGGTAAATGACTTTGTGATGTTAAAAGTTTCCCCATGGAAGGGTGTCATGAGATTTGGGAAGAAATGTAAGTTAAGTCCTCGATTTATCGGCCCATTTAAGATCATAGAACGGGTCGGAAAGCAAGCTTATCGCCTTGAGTTACCGGAAGAGCTAGCGGGTATCCATAACGTGTTTCATGTTTGTTATTTAAGAAAGAGCCTTAGAGAACATGAGGAAACGGTACCGTTGACCGAAGTCAAAGTCAACGAGAAATTGAGGTACGTAGAGGAACCGGAAGAAATAGTTGACCAAAAGTCGGTCAATCTCAAAAATAAGGAAATTCAGTTAGTATTGGTGAAATGGAAACACCATAGAGGTCCGAATTGCACATGGGAAAGAAGAGATGATATGATTGAGAAGTATCCGTTCTTGTTCAAGTCAACATAATTTCGGGACGAAATTCTCAAAAGGAGGAGGTAATTGTAACATACGTGTTTTAAATCCATGCATTTTAATTGTTAAGTTCGGTATTAGTTGATAAGTGATAAGGAATTAAGTCTTGGTAGTTAAATTTTCGATGAAAAATCTGTGTTTTGTGTATTGGATTAAGTGGTATAAGTTAAAAAGGAAGAAAAATGCGAAATTGCAGCCTTTTGGGAAGATAGCGGCGCTACCTTAGAGATAGCGGCGCTATCTTGTGCAATTAGAACAGCCACTCATTATAGCATTGGGCAAAACGCGAAAAATTTGGGAGATAGCAGCTATCTCTGGAGATAGAGGCGCTAAAAAGCAAGGGGTGGCAAGATAGCGGCGCTATCTTGAAGATAGCGGCGCTATCTTGTGCAGATTAGGCATAAAAACGGGATTTTGACCCATTTCAGCTCATTTCAGTTCTAGAGCTTTCTCCTCTCGGTTGTGGACGATTTTTGGTGATTTTGGATGTTCTTGGGCATATTTTAGCTGGGAATCAAAGGGTTATCATCTCTAGTGTTGATTATTAAGGTAATTTACCATCCCTTTCTTCATGCATGAGTAGAAATTGAGATATTTAGATGTTAGGTCAAGAACCCTAGTTGAATGTTGAGTTATAAATCTGGAAATTGAGATGGTACTCTTGTGTAACTGAGTATTTAGCTATGAGAATTGTAGTTAGCATGTGATCATGTGCAAGTATGAATAAGTTGATAATTAGGGTTTGAGTTCATCATCACTTTTGGGGAAAATTGGTGATTAGGATCAATTTTAGTTATGTTATGGACTAGAATGTTGATTGAAGTATGTGTGATTATATTAGGTAAACCATTGGGAGGTTGTGATAACTCCATTGATCGGTGACGTCGGAATTGCTCGGTTTGACATTGAAGTTGCTTAATCCCAGGTGAGTTCACTATGTGTAACGTGTATACTTATAATTATATATATGTAAATGTGGTTAGTTGGAATCCATTTCGATTGATAGTCCTATACGTTGCCCTTTGACATTGAGACCATCTTGTTGATTCGTAACATTGCCTTGACCCATTTGAGTGGATTGCTTTGAGTGACATTTCATTTCGTGAGGACCCATGGCGGCTCGAGTATTACTGTGTGTAATATGTTGGGCGGTGGACGCGGGAGTACCTGGCGGAGGAGTGGTATGGACCGTGGTGGTGAAGCTGGATCATGGACTCGGTTAGGGGTGCCATGGTCACCTTCATCGGCCTCATTCCCTAATGGCCTAAGGGGGAATGACGCACTTTGTTAAATCTGGATATTACACTTTGATCATTGTTGACCCGTTATGGATATGTGATACTTCGTGAGGATGTTGATATGTTAACCCGGTACTTTGACCCGTTTCTAATAGTTTGTTTATTTTGATCATTTATATAATTATTTAGTATAACATTATACATTGTGGAACTCACTAAGCTTTTATAGCTTACACTTTTAGTTGTCACCATTTTCAGGTATAGATAAAGGCAAGAACAAGTGTGAGTAGGTGATTGAAGTTGGAGTTGCTTGAAGCTTGGAAAAGCTTCTCTTTTGGTATAGACATGTAGTTTTTTTTTGTACATTTTGTCATGGGTTGGTTAGTCGGTTTGTATCCGGTATAGATAGTCGGTTCTTAGCATGTCTAATTTCTTTTGGTGGTTTATGTTAAAATTTGTATTTTGGTTAATTTAGATGGTTTGGTTGTATTGATGCTATAAAAAAGGTCGTTTTTGGTTTCGGTCTTTACAGGTGCAGCATTCACAAGTAAGTACAAACGAGAAGTTTTGAAACAAAGTGATTGTGATCATGTCACTTTGGCGTTTTTTGGTGACGGGACCGCAAATAACGGGCAGTTTTTCGAGTGTTTGAATATGGCGGCGTTGTGGAAGTTACCGATTATATTTGTTGTGGAGAACAATTTGTGGGCGATTGGTATGTCTCATCTTCGGGCAACTTCTGACCCCGAGATTTGGAAAAAGGGGCCCGCGTGAGAGAAGTGGCAAAAGAGGCTATCGGGCGGGCTAGAAGAGGTGACGGGCCCACTTTGGTTGAATGTGAGACTTATAGGTTCAGAGGACACTCATTGGCTGACCCTGATGAGCTTCGTGACCCAGGTTAGTTAGTTTTTTTTATTTTTCTTAATATTTTATAAGGATAATTTCATATACATCCTTACAAACTTCCAATATTACGTGTATATCCTTGCAAACTTCATTATTACGTAGTCCAAAAACTCAAAAATTCTCACATGTATCATTTTACTTAATTTAATAATATTTAAATCATTTAAAATTTATACAATATAAATCCTAATCTAACTTAATGGTAAAATGTCCTAAATGATATTTAGGGTATTTTGCCACCAGTTTAAATTAGGATTTATGTTATTTAAATTTAAAAGATTTAAATATTATTATTAAATTAGGTAAAATGGTATATGTGAGAATTGAAAGGTTTCGGACGGATATATATGTAATAATGAAGTTTGTAAGGATATATAGGAAGTTTGTAAGGATGTATATGAAATTAACTGAAATAATTGGGGTTTTTTGGTTGGTGATGTGGCAGCTGAGAAGGCGAAGTATGCAGCGCGGGACCCGATAACGCAACTGAAGAAGTATTTGATAGAGAGTAAGTTGGCGAGTGAGGGTGAGTTGAAGGCGATTGAGAAGAAGATTGATGAGGTTGTTGAGGAAGCGGTTGACTTTGCTAACGAGAGTCCGGCACCTTCTAGAAGCCAGCTCTTGGAAAATGTGTTTGCTGACCCGAGAGGGTTTGGAATCGGGCCTGATGGGAAATATAGGTGCGAGGATCCTAAATTTACTCAAGGTACCGCCAAGGTCTGATCGTTTTTTTTTTTTTCTTTTCTTTTCGTCTTGTTTTGTTATGTTTTTGTTTTTTGTTGGTGGTATTTTAAGTTTACGAGTTTGGTGGCCAAGTTATGATGATTGTATTTTGTCATGGAAGTTATTAAATGTTATGGTCTAAAAGTTAACAACACTTGATTTCACAAAAAAGATAGATTGACAAATAAGCATCTATGAATAAATACTGGGTATGGGGGCTTATTGAATCGGATAAAGTATTCCATGTTTCTTATGGAAAATTTTGGCTTCGTTTGTTTAAATGGTAATTGGCCTTCTCCTGCTGAGTTTTGTATTGTTTGTTGATCAACTCTTGTAGAGATGATATCTTGCATGGCATTTGAACAACAGACTCAAGATTATACATTAAATTAAAATCTCTTAAAAACATTATATTCAGTCAGATTTAAAACATTAATCCATTCTCTTAAGTGCTTTTGTTTTATTAAAAGCTACCTTTCTGTCTGAATTTTGAAAAACCTATGATATTATGTGAGTTTGAAATGTGAAAGTCGAATTATATAAAGTTATTTACTTTTTTAAGGGAAACACGCGTTTGTTTGTAATTTGACTTTTTTATTTTGCAAAATATTAAATCGTTAAACATGGCCTTTAATCTAACCCGGAATGCCTTACAAAAAATTAAAATACAAAAAATAACCGTAACACAATATTGCGTATCTTACTTTAACAAAAATCTGTAACTTTGTAAACTTTCATAAGTCACATCAAAAGAAACCCACCCCTCGTCTTCAATCGTTATGATACATCTGTAAAAAGTAAAAACAAATAATATATTTACCATGCACTTTGACTTCTATACGAATTATGTACGTATGCAAGTAATATTTATAAATTAAAGAAATGCAAGTTCCATAAAACCACATAAGATTTTGTACAAGATATCAAATGGTTTGCTTGTGGACTAAGTCAATTATCTTAGTAAAAAATTTGAGGATACCTTATAGCCCCCTAAGGCAATTTTCACCTAAGTGGATTATGTACTGTAAAAAATTAAGAAAAAAATGGATATAATCTTTAAGGAAACATTTAGAAAATTATAATGTATATATATATATATGTAAAAAAAAAAAAAAACAGAGGAACCCTACAATTTATACTATCAATTTGGTTACAACAGCTTGATATATAAGTAATTTTAATATGAAAATAAAACAACATAGCACTTGTGTACTTTTTTATGCACATCGGTTATTTCATTAACAACAAACAAGATGTTAGAAAATATAAAAAATTACAAATGAGAAATTGTGATGGTTCCGTCCATGTTAAAGAGATCGGTTTGCATCTATGGGAAATACACATAAAAAAGTTTAATTTAACATAATCGCTATGTGTGTGGCTTCGAGTTTTTTCAGAATTAGAGATGCGAAAGTTTCGATTTTTTTTGTAGGATCCAAAGGGCGGTATAAGCACCACATCAAGGCATCTCTTGAAAGTTGCATGTCATTTTGCTTTGTCTTCGATTGTAAGAATGTCATTTGTATCACTAAATGGGGGAAGGCGCGCGGGTTATTCTTTCGGGAAATGATTTTGACACCACACAAATTGTTTCACTTACCACACTGCATAACATTTAAAGCATATTGTATAAATCCTGTAAAACACTAGTTGTGGTGTGTAGAGTACTTTATGTGGTCCCAAAATCATCTCCCTATCTCCATTATAGTGAAATTCCAAAGAAAAATGGCCATGAAGTCATTGAAAAATGCCCAAAAAATATGAAAGTTGGGTTCAAGATCATTATCGCAAAGGGAATACATGATAAACTGTAGTAGCCAGTACTCCATAAAAAATTAGATCAAACTGTAATAAGTCAAACCGGTCAATATGGGTCAAACACTCGGTTAAATGTTTATTTACAACCCTTCAATTTGGGTTAGTGGGTTCGGATTTACATGTTGGCTGAGATGGAATCAATCAACCTGAACTCCACTTGTTTAAAAATCTGGGTAAGAAAAATCAACTCTAATCGGGCATATTTAAACTATGTTAACCTAAACCTAAACCTCCGGCCCATTTAGTCATATATAAAAAAATGGATCAAAATACAATAGTAAATTTAAGTATCTAAATATCAAAAAGAGATTTAAAGATATTTTAAGTAAGATCTAGAAAATTGTATAGTGTTAAGATCATTTAAAAAATTTCTTTTTTTATAAAACTAAATGGGACATGCCCCTTTTATACTACATAAGCCAACATAAGGATGACTCGATTTATATACGGATTGGATGGGTCAACCAGTTTTTGACCGAAACTCATTTAGCTAAATCCAAACATTGTTATCTTAATATCGGGTTCGTATCGAGTTTCATGTTATGTCGGGAATTGCCAACCGGATGACTTAAATTCGCCATTGAAATTACATTTAAGAAAATGCAGGGTTACTTTTGGAATTTTGACATGATTTATTAGGGTTACACGATTTTGTCGTATCTGAAATTGAATAAATCTTTGACTTTCGGTCATCCTTTTGTTTCGGGAGTTGAAACCAGGGAGTACCAAATTAAGGGCAAAAAAGATATTGTCATTATGAGGTGGGCTCGAGGGTCTACTAGCCACTATTTTATTTAAGGAAAATGATAAGTGCTGTTAATAGGAAGATAAATCTAAGGTAAAAAGCCGCCTCTTAAATTTTAGGTACACTACTCCATCAATGAATGTACAATTATTTTATGCACGTTAGAGACAGCCCTAAGAACAGTCATTAAAAAACTCTTTATTTAAAGCAATTTCGGATTACAATCTACAAATAGCTAGATAAAAACAAATAAAAGAAAAAAATAATTTTTATACCACAATTTTATTATATTCACGACTATGGTCTAATTTGATTGTACATTTAACTACAAAAATATGTATTTGTATGGTATATGAGACTATGAGTTAATAGGTACTCCCTCCGTCCCTAAATAAAGTTCCCATTTGTGTTGGGCACAACATTTTAGGAGATGGTTAGTGGTGGGGTATTTGGTATTACTTTTGAATAAAATATAAGTTTTGATTAGAGAGAGAAAGTGTTTTAAGAGATAGTTAGTGGTGAAAGTATTGGTAATAATATTATTATATTAAGTGGGTCCCTTAAGTTTGAGAAATGAGAACTTTATTTAGGGACAAAACTTGAAGGTGTAATGGGAACTTTATTAAGGGACGGAGGGAGTATAATCTAATAATGAGTTTTCAAAAAGAGCAAGAAAATTAACTCCGCTATACCCGCTATAATTCATCTACTTACATACAAAAAATATGATATCAATGGAAGTCTAGCACCCAGCCTATGTAACTCAATCAAGCAATCACTCGATCTATATAACATTATAACCATCCTATGTAAATAAAAAAAAATCGTTCTCCCATGATCATAACATAAATACGTACTCATACATATATACACACACACAAATCGACACACACGGAATCATATATGATATTTGCATTGCCGTTAAAAAGAAACGTTCGTACACACATGGTCCATATCACTATTGTAAGAATTATGTACACCTTGGATACCAATATTCCAATATTATAAGATGTTTGAACACACGTGGTCCGTTTCAATGTTCCAAAATATCTAATTAATTGATTTTTTCCTACGTATATTTGAAATCAGAGGAGGAAAATAAGCTGAACAGTATCCAACAGGATATCAATTCTAGATTTTCTTTGACGTTGAAAATGAAGTCCTTCGTATATCGTCATATGAAGTCCAACGAGTCATTTGATGTAAAATTGTGAGTTGAAGTTCCAATTTTAATAAATCAATGGCTTCTATTTATTTTTAGCTGAAAAATTACACATGTGTTGCATTTCCCTTTAACCGATCGGTACAAATCTTTTATCGCAGAACTTGTAAAGAGCTAGGTTCTTTCAAATTGATGACAGAACACACACAATTTTATATAAATGGGTGAACAAACTCATAATATCTTAAGAAAAGGACGCTCGATATATAACTGTTTACTGTGTACTATCAGTTTGAAAATTTTGTACGCTATAATGACGTTCTATACTAGACGATATATACTCAACTTAATTACATTATACGAGTGTTTCTGTCATTCAGTGTGCGTGTTGACTGCTTGTAGATAACTAAATATATATACACGTACACCTCTTGAGATTTGATGTCCCTCATTCGATCTATCACCTTAAATTTTCAGTTCTCTCTCTCAAGGTATTTTCTGTTCTTAATTCTTGGTCTCTCAAAGTATTATCTGTTCTTGGTGTTGTATAATGTAACTTTTTTACACAAGAATACGGGTGTTCAATAATGAAGAACACGACCCAGTTTTACGCATGATAGGTATAACAATGGTGGCGACCCAGATGGAAAAAATTAAACATTTCTTTCTACCACGATAGGCAAGTGAATTTAATCATGTCATTGGTCATTTGCTTTAATTGTTAATTATTCATTTTTCATTTTAAATTGTTTTATTTCATGATCAGTCTTTTTTTTTTGAACAGCTGCGTATTATAAACAAGCCTAGCAAGAAGCTAGACTAAAAAGAACAACAAGTTAGACATTGAGAGGATTACAACACCACTCAAGCCAATTATTCGATACAAGGTTCCTACCTCTATTAGAAAGCCAAAGAAAAGATAAAATTTTACATCGTCTCCTAAAGTGTCTTTTCGGGGTTTAATAGAATTGAAACACATCTTGTTTCTAAACCCCCATAACGTCCAAAAGATTGAGAAGATAACAACCTTGAATTGCTTCTTTTTTTTGACCCGTTAAATCAAGAGAGTTTGGTAGGTCGATGGCTTGTTGAATCGTAAGAGGAATTGAAGCTTGAATCTTCCACCATGAGAGAATAGAGCTCCACAAGTTACAAGCAACATTGCAACTAAGAAAAATATGACAATCATCCTCAAGCCCGTTGTCGCAAGAGAAGCATCTAACCGTACCAATATCGATACCTTTTTTATCAAGGTTGATTTTTGTCGGGAGCCTGTTGTTAACAATTCTCCAAACTATAAATATTGACTTTACCGGGAACCGATTTGTTCCAATGAAAAAGCTCCTCTGTTCGGTCAGTTATGCTACCAAACTCTAGAACCTTTTTCAAACCATTAACCGTAAACTCCTACGTTAGCCCAATCATACAAATCCATTTATCTAGATAATTGGAAAGCGGGGGCATTTGACTAAAAAGGTTGTTGAAAAAAACAAGCTCTTCAATCTCGATATCAGTAGATGGGAGCCGATGCCAATCCCAGTTGGTCGTTGATCTAAGGTTGACCGAATGAATTGCATTGGAATTGATGACATTAGAATTTATGTTACTATTGGAAGATCCATATACCACTGGATTTATATCAACACAAAATCTATCACTCACCTTGCAAAATTTGTTGGACTCAAGATTATACAAGTTAATATAATCATCTTTTAGGCAATTCCCACCTAACCAAATGTCATGCCAAAACAACGTGTCACTCCCATTTCCAATACGCCTTTTAAATATATTAGCAATATTGATGTCATATCGCAATAAATCTTTTTGAAGATCCATAATTTGGTTCCAAGGCCCAGCACCTAGAGAAGAGATTTTTTTTCCACACTTACCATGAATGGATTTAATAACTTTGGCCCAAAGTGCATTTGGTTCGGTACGAAATCTCCACCACCATTTAGATAGTAGAGATAAGTTTGCATGGCGAAGACTACCAATCCCTAGGCCTCCTTTTTTAATAGGAGCAACCACTTTCTCCCAAGCAATCCAAGGAATTTTCCGTTCCTCTAAGCTACCACCCCAAAAAAAATTCCTTCTTAAGCTTTCAAGGGTATTTATAACGTTAATTGGGGCTTTATACACGGAGAAATAGTAGCATCCAAGGCTTCCCAAAACGTATTTTAAAAGAGTAAGCCGACCACCATAAGAAAGGGTTTTAGATTTACTTTGTGAATTACAATTACTATCTTAATCAGCATTGTATATTTTCAGAAATGCCCATTAATAATTAGTTTCTATTACCACACGCAGTCTTACATGTGCAAATTCCATAAACTCAAGTTTTAGATTCAATTAACTTAAAGATGACCTTATATTTATTATTTTTTGAATAACAAATTCTAATCTACTCATAAATACCATCTAATGTCCACAGCAAGACTTGAACCACTGACCACATATGGCTCAAACACCATGTCGCTAGGTCATTTGGTAGATGAGCTTATATATAGTTTTACAAACGGCACATAAATTATAAATGCAGACAGAAGAGACATGCATGCTTACAAATTACAATGTAATTTTACTATGATGAATGCTGTCTACATCAATGTCCTCATATTAACAACTAAAAAGAGAAAGAAAACAAGAAAAAGATTGAATCAATATTTAACGTGTCAGTACCTAATACCCAGATGAATTGAAGTGATGCATTGCAATTTTCAAAGGGTATAATGGTAATTAATGCATGCTAATTACTAGCAAAGAAATAGCTCTACTGTTCATCATGGTCCCACTCATGTTTAAGAAGATTGGCCGGTTTAATTACTTATTTTGGATTAGAAAAGAAGACCTAATATTGGCTTCTAATTACTTTATTATAAAATCGAGATAGAATTTTGAGGAAAGATGAAGCAATAAAAGTCGGGTAACGTCAGTCCTTTATTGGCACGTTCATACCGAATTCATGATACCTAAGAGGAAGCAATCTATCTATACGGAAAATGATCATATAACCGAAATGTGTTCTACCATGCTGAGGTTTTATTTTATATTTTTATGCTTTAATCCTCTTTGCTCTCTTTTTGTTCTAGTGTTTTTTTGCTCAATAAATAATCAAGGGATGTTTGGCACTGCTTATTTAAAAATGCTTTTTTGCTCTAAAGATATGACTCTAACACTCCAAACTATTATCTCGATCTGCATTAGAAAACCGATCGAGATAAGCAGTTTAAAAATTAATCCCAAACATCCCCTGAAACCATTTAATATCATTAGAGCGTTGGTGTGCGACAAAAGTTATACTTAATGTATCGGCCTATTTTTTTTTTTCTTTCAAAAATTGCCCGATTTGAGAAGAAGTACCAGCTCATGAGAACTTACCCTGAAACTTTGAAATAAACATATCTTAGTGTAATTAACTTGAGAACCTTAGGGTTAGGGAGCATGTTATGGAGAAATTGACGTAAAAGATTTAAAATTTATTTGTGGGCATTAACTTGTTTTAGCTACAATTGAATTAAAAGCCTCCTTCATACTTTAAAATGTTCTTCGCAAGTAATTTGCTAACACAGGCAAATTAAAGCAAATAAGGGTACTAATTAACATGCTTTTAGATACAAATAGAAGTCAAGAAATCAACAAGAACATCACAAGTTCACAACCGGTTATCTCAATTAGAATGATTAGTACGGTGACATATTTTCTATACGAAATCATAAATTTTCTCTAAAACCGTCCAGTTAATAGATATCGATGGTAAATAAACAAAGCATGAAAGAATTTAATGAAGTTATCACACGTGTGTTATATCATATATGTAGATGTAGATAGTTTCATTTCATATTTTTTAACAGCGAATTGTATGAACCGACACAATCACTCAAAGGCATATATATAATCAAAATCAAATGGATCAATTTATAACTAATTAATTTAACAAACAACAATATATATATATGGACTTACAGCCTTACCCTATCGCCCCAGCATCGATCATATATTTTGCACTGATAACCGGATCTGGCTTCTTGTTGCTCGAGAACAAGGTATCCTGTATGATTTAATCCAAAATCATTTAAAGAAATAAATGAATCTTTCAATCAACTGATTTAAAAAAAAAATCGCAAGTAATTACATACCATCCATGGATCAAATACTGTTGTTAGGTTGAATCTTTCGAGTCAACATAGTTGTGGTGGGAATTATACAGCAAAGAGTATGGTTTTGGAAGCTTTTGCTCGACTAAAGATTCCCCAATTTTGGGTTCATGATTATATTGTGATTGAAGATAGCAGTAATTACCATCACCAACAATATTCTTCCCATCACTATCAACCTTTTTTAACCGCAATTTTTCAATTGTTCTTTCTCTAGCTCTCGCTCTTGCCTCTGCTCTTAACTGACTTCTAGCCGCAAGATTCAACCGAAATCCAGATTTCTCATGTTTTTCTGTTGTTTTCTTCTTCTTTTTGCCTCCATTAATTAATACTGTTTTCTTCTTTTTCCCCTTTTTATTGGCACGATCTCCTAATTTCTCCATAAAAACTTGCTCACATTGATTTGAAAGAGATGAAGATGAAGTGTGTTTCATTTCTTCAACCAAATCTTTGATGGCAGTTGTGGATCTTGTGAAGAGCCAATCTAGGGTTTTGCTTGCTTTATCAAACCCTAGTAAATCTTGAAGACCAAAGAACTTTCTTGAAATGTCAATGGACAATCTTACCCTCCGATCTCTGGGGCCTTGAGCTGTAAAGATCTTGCTATGCCGATCTTTCTTCGAAGCTGCAGCAACTCGCTTTCTAGAGGGAGAAATCACTGAATCTGAATGATTCAGATGATTATGATTATGATTATTGCTATTATTATTATTATTATTATTATTATTATTATTATTATTATTATTTTGAGTAACATAGTTTTGTAACCCTGATTCTTTAATGGGTGGAGGAAGTGGCGGAGCATGATGAAAAGAAGCATCTCCGGCCACATATGGGTGGTGGTTGTAGTAAACACCATCTTTTTCTTGACCAAATAACATACCAGAAGAAGGAAAAGGATTTGAAGAATTAAACATATTTTGAAACAAATTTCAACTTCAATTCAAAAAAGTTTGAAGCTTTTCAGCTAAAGATTCAAACATACAAGTACCCTTTTGATCCTTCAGATAGATTAATATGCATCTTCTTTAGAGCCAAAAATCTTGATCTTTTAGGGCAATGAATCTTGATTATTTAAGTACGGAAAAAAAATGTTCATCTTTTAGGTCATAATCATGTAAACTACTCTCACTATCTAAAAAAAGAACATATTTTTTTTTCTGGGAAAAATGGGGTGAAGTTGTACCTTCATATAAGATATAGAATAGACCAGTCGTAGACCCCTTTTTTCTTGTAAAAAGGAAAAAAAATATAATAGAGGAAACAATCAAAAGCAATATTTATGGATTATTTATGGTGAAATCTAATCAGATGCCGTGAATTTATTTTTCCTCCTTGGTCAAAGCTAAAGAATTATCCGTATCAAGAAAATCGTCCATCTAGGGTTTATGCATAGCGTTTAATAGATAGGACTGTACGTGCATGTATTTACATAATATATTTCTATCGTATTGTCTATCAATAAATCCCTTTTTCGATACAAAGATCAAGAAATGTTTTTTATATATTTATTGAATATCTATAATTTTATTTTATTCAAAAGTGATGCAGCCCAATAATAAATGAGCGGATAATAATAAGTGATCCGTGTGTTTATGAAAGCCAATATCTTGTTAGCATGAAAAGTACCTCAACTAAAAAAGTTATAACTTTTGACACGGGTTTTCGTTTCAAGCTCACGAGTAACTAAATCGTTTCAAGCTCACATGCGGTAAATATTTACTCATTGAGTTGTTGAATTTGTGAACTTCACGAAGTCATTTGGAACACTAAACCATTACTAGATGATTAAACATCTCATATACCGAGTGAAGATAATTACTACCTCCGTATAATTATCCGTATAATTAGTATGTTGCTTTTAAACTTGAATAGACTGATGATACTAACTTCTTCGAAAAATAAATATAATTACACAAAATAAATGGAAGAGAACTAATGAATATTATTACGACTTAAAGCGGTATAATGACTTGGTCCTTTTCCGCATATCACATATTCTTCAAGTGCAAATTCATGACTATAAACATGGGATCATTTCTGTCTCGCTAATCTCCCACACTTCAAAGGTAATAAACTCGTTGTTTTGAAACCACTGTGTAGCTCTTTAATCAACTTGTCGAGACTTCAATAGGATTATCCATCATCCATCATGCATATATTACAGGTATTTGAAAATTCAATAACTTTGTTTTTTACCGTTGTTAAAAAAGATATAGATCGACTTGCTTTTATTTGACAATTCGCTAAGGTAATATATATTAAAAATTTTTAATATATATAAAAGTAGAAATATACATTATATTACTTGAGTTATTGATGTATTAAAAATGAAAAAATAATAAGTACTAGTACTATATTCATTAAATAAGATTAATATATTTAAAAAAATTATAAAACCTATATGTATGAGTATCGAGTACTATCTATTTGGTAAAGGAGGTGACAGCAAATTGCCTACCTGACATGTCCCAATACACCTCCAAATGCAACAAAACAATTTAAGGCCAGGGTCGGGGGGTTGAGTGTTATCTTCTTATAGAACAATATTTCATATTCACTTAAATATTTATAATAAAAAATTACATTTGATGTCATTTTCACTAAGTATGCTAAATATGTATAACTCATAACAATGTTTAATTTACCTAATTTGTAGCGAATATGTATTTTCCATGCTACAAGAAAAATAAATCATATTATACGCTCTAATTAATAAGATTAATGAAGTTGAAATACAGGACTTCTTCATAACGGTGAAACACCTGAAATTTTCATATTTATGAAATTAGAAGCATTTGATAACTGGAAATACAGAAGTACAAATATATTTCAAGCAGACAAGCACAACAACTCATACCTGAATCATTATTGATAGATCCTGCAAGTGTAACGTTATTAAATGTGCTAGTACTGGTAATACATGTTGTCATATAAACATATTATGGAGTACAATAATCCACTATATAAAAAATAAAGTGTTAGATCATATACAACTAAGATTGAGCTAATTCATGATGATTCAAGGTAAGAAATAGAAGATTTGTTTAAGTGTGTGTGTTCTTGGTGTTTGAGTGTGTGTGAGTTAGTTGAGAGAGATGGAGGGAATATTGGAGCTTTCAAAATGATAAATTCAATTAGTGAAAGGAAAGCTTACAAATTAAGCCTTAACATAAGGTATTTATACCTCATAGCTAAACAAGCTTAATTACCATCTAATTAAGCCTAACCCATAAGACTAAGCCTAATGACTAGCTTGACACTATTACAACTTGTCATTTCTAGTCCCTAAACTAATTGATACAATACAAAAGGTCCTAACAATCTCCCCCTTTGTATCAATAGTTTGAGTTAGCCTGTTCTTGAAATCTTCTTTTCGAGCAAAGTCTGAAACTGAATTAATCGTTTAAGTAGTTTTGATGTAGTATTAGTTTCAGCTTCTGATAATCAGATAAGAATGAAACTTTTAATCGACTTTTCAACCAATATAAAGTATCTCTGAAGATTTCATGGAGTCTTGACTTAATTTGTCTTGATCATTATCCAATCTCCCTCTTTTTGAACTTTTTGAACTACATCCCTGTCTTCCTTCAAACGAGTATATTTAAAAATTTGAAAATTCTGGAAATGAAACATCTGTTTGGTAAGAATTTGACTGGGATTTAGAAATGCTGGGGATTTAGTTTTGGATAGAGAGTTATGAGGATGGGATAATGATGGTTTTGAATTATGTAAAGAATGATTTGAAAGTTAAAGGTTTTGAATGTGTGTGTGTGTATGATTGTTTGTATATAGGAAAGAATGATATATACATTTAAGATTTGAATGAATGTGGATAATATGTAGTTTGTATGATACAAAAGATTTGTACAGTTAAGCTTTTGTATGGATATGGTTGTTATAAAATTTGGAAAGAATGATTTATTCGATTAGATTTTGGAATGGATAAGAATGTGAATTTGTGGTTTGAATAGAATGATTTGACGGTTTAAGATTTGTAATGGAAATGTTGAGGATTTGTGAGAAATTTCAGAAGATAAGTCGGTTTCTTTTTCTTCACAAATTATTTCATGTAAATCGACGAAAATGTAGACCCATAGATAGATAGAGTTGTTTGTAGCGGAAGTCTTTTCTCAAAGTTGTGGCTTTGTCGATTTATGATCGTTGATAATTGTTGTTGAGAGAAAAATGTGGATAAGATTTGCGCTCCCCCTCAAACAAACAATTATTCTTTAACAAATCTTCTTCGGTTTCTTGTTTACTCCCCCTTAATCGGTGCATGTGTCTTTTTGATGTGGAGTAAACTGGGCTAATATATTCTCTTAAGTCTTGTAAGCATTTTTCTTCATAAACTGAACTTCATTGTATATTTTCTCCCCCTCATGATGATTAAGATATATCGGAATCATCATGAAAAATGTGAAGTTCGTCGAGGTGAAATGAAGAAAATCTTCGAATCCCATGGATACAAAATGTGATGAAGAATGATTTATGCATCTTTTGAATGAATCAAGATACATCACATTGTATAATCGAAAACCGAACCAAAGATGATGATATAGATATTCGATCAAATCGTTTGGCAATTAATCGCAATGATCGAAACAAAATAGGGCAAACCGGGATCACATAGATTACCCGTTAACACAACAGTTACACAAACTGTGTGACCTACGTTCAGTGTTGGAATAGATGTTAGCACTGGTAGGATTTCCATTCAATCATCGTGGAATACCAAGAACGTTGGTATCACTATGAATGTTCCGGCTTTATCACAAAGATAAGCTTGGTATTATTCCTTGTGTCCTAAAAGTGTATTTCGGTTCTAGACTCAATTAGTGGACAAACGAAGGCGAGGACTGTAGAGAGTTGTCCTCTGTTTCAATATCAACAATCTCCAAGTGAGATGTCGATAGCATATGAGATAGTCTCCGTGGAAATGAAACAAGTACTTTTTAAGAAATACTTGAGTAGCTGGGGGGGTTGTGCATTGCATCACTGGGTTCCATGATGTCTTGTTCAATATCAGAGAGCAACACATGCAATCTGATAGAGACGTGGCTACCCGACTTTTTATCAGTTTGGTAAGGGTTTTTCGTTTTCTTTAACCCTGTCACACCCTCCTCACTCAAGCTTACTTTTTCATTTTTCGACTACTCCCTCATTTCATTTTACCATGTTTAGCTGAATTGCACCCCATACTACATTCCCACTCTCAAATTTTATCTCAGCGTACCCCAATCAAGATCCCGTGATACTTGATTCTGCTCACCTAGACCTATGTACCCTTACATATTGTCCTATATTGTAGCTGGCTCCTGGGGAAGATCATACCGGTTATAGCAGATCATAGGAGTAATTTGAGAGTGAACTATAACGCTCATGTGCAAATTATCAGCATTTATGATGTTACTTTGTAAGAATAACATTGATTTTTCATCGGAAAATGTGTTTCCGGCATAAATTGTTGCATTTATGATTTAAAAGTTTAGGCACAGCAACTTGAACAATTGAGGAAATACCGGACTCACATAGAGTATCCGTTAACACACGGTATGGATCGATAGTCGTTTGCACAACCATTGATTCAAATGTGTGACCTGAGATTAGAGTTGGCGCAATTTTAGCTCTAGCAGGATTTCCACTCAATCCTCGTGAAACACCAGATTGTGATGCCACTATGAGTGTTCCGATGAATACACGGAGATTCATTTATAAAAGTGTATGTGTCCTAAATTGGAAATATTTGTCGGTGAAATCTAGACACATTGTGCATTCAATTGAAGACGTAACCCGGGGCAGAAGGTTAATTATTTCAATACCAACATACTCCAAATGAGTAGTCGATAGATTATGTGCTACGTCCCCTGATGAATTGAAACAAATTCCTGTTGAGAGGAATCTGAGTGGTTGGTGGTGGAGTGCAAATGCTTGACGGGGCCAATTAAGTCTGGTGAATCATTCAACACATGAATGATCACAATTTAGTGAGGTTGCCCGGTTTATTTTCGGTTTGGATGCACTCAAAGGTGTGTTTTCTTAAAATTATCATGTTTTCACATCACCTTGCACTCACCTAAATCTATACCCTAAGACATATACCCTCACATTTACCAATTTTGGCTAAAAAGTAATTCCCTTGGAAGGTTAGGCCGGTTCTGGCAAACCATGGGAAGATATTGTCATTTGATAAAAAAAAATTGTTCGATAAAAAAAAATTCAAACGGGTATAAAAATATTGATAAAAGAAAGTTTCTCCCCCTGGAAATATTAATTCTCCCCCTAGAATTAATATTCTCCCCCTTGACAAAATAAAGAATGAAAATTTACAGATTTAGAGGAGTGGGAAAGAATTTTTACAGTTATGTGAAAAACTGGTTAAGAGAGGGTTTCAAGCTTATGTACTTGAAAGCCATTGCTTTGAAGATTGAGTCATATACTGATGTGTATATAAGTCATTTAGATGAAGCGCGAGTTATACACTGAAATGTGTATAAGTCATTTGGTTGAGAAAGATAAAACAGTTTAAGCTTTTAGATTTAGCATACCAAGTTTAGACACAAGAAAGTTAAAACGTTTTTCGTCTAATGCCTTGGTAAACAAATCAGCTAATTGATAATCTGTAGAAACAAAGTACAATTCCACATTACCATGTTCAACATGATCTTTTATAAAATGATATCGAAGATCAATATGTTTAGTTTTTGAATGTTGAACAGGATTGCATGAAATTGCAATTGCACTTCGAGAATCACAATATAAAGGAATACGACTGTATAAAAAGCCGTAATCTTTTAATTGTGATTGCATCCAAATTACCTGGGATAAGCAGCTCGCTGCAGCAACATATTCTGCCTCTGCAGTTGAAAGAGACACGCAATTTTGCTTCCTTGAAGACCAGCTCACCAGTTTATCTCCCAGAAATTGGACACTTCCAGACGTACTCTTTCTATCCAGCATGCATCCAGCATGATCAGCATCAGAAAATGCAGTTAAGTCAAAAGAAGTCTCTTTAGGATACCAGAGACCAAGATCTCGGGTGCCCTTCAGATAACGAAATATTCGTTTAACCGCTTGAAGATGAGATTCTTTAGGAGCTGCCTGATACCGAGCACATATGCAAGTAGAGAACATAATGTCTGGTCGACTCGAAGTCAGATATAGTAAGGATCCGATCATCCCCCGATAGTGGGTAACATCAACTAGTTTGCCATCCAGATCAGCATGTAATTTCGAACCAGGCGACATCGGCGTCGATATTGGTTTACAATCATCCATAAGATATTTCTTCAATAAATCAGTGATATACTTGGATTGATTGATGAAAATTCCGGTCGGTAATTGGCGAACTTGAAGACCAAGAAAGAAATTCATTTCACCCATCATGCTCATCTCAAAACGTTTGACCATAAGAGCAGAGAATTTCTTGCAATATTTTGGATTTGTAGAACCAAAAATTATATCGTCGACATAAATTTGAATAAGAACAATGTCTTCCCCTTGACGTTTGATGAAGAGATTTGTGTCGACTTTTCCTTTAGAAAAACCAGACTCAACTAAGAATTTTGATAAGACATCATACCACGCCCTAGGAGCTTGTTTTAATCAGTACAAAGCTTTGTCGAGAATATAAACATGATTAGGCAAGTGAGGATCTACAAAACCTTCGGGTTGATGAACGAACACTTCTTCTTTGAGAATGCCATTTAAAAATGCAGTTTTTACATCCATCTGATAGATAGTAAAATTCTTATGTGCTGCATATGCTAAGAATATTCGAATGGCTTCTATTCGGGCAACAGGAGCAAAAGTTTCTTCAAAATCAATGCCTTCCTGCTCAGCATACCCTTTTGCAACTAGACGTGCTTTGTTCCGAATTACAATACCATTTTCATCCTTCTTATTTTTGAAAATCCACTTTGTACCAATAACAGATTTGCCAGGAGGTTTTGGAACAAGACGCCAGACTTTTAATCTTTCAAATTGATTTATTTCTTCTTGCATAGCAATAATCCAGTCTGGGTCTGAGAGAGCTTCACTGACCTTCTTTGGTTCATTTGAGCTTAAAAATGCAGTATACTGACATTCATCAGCAGTAGCTCGTCGGGTTTGAACAGAAGATTCAGGATCACCGATTATCTGATGTAAAGGATGCTCTCTTGTCCATTTAAAAGAATGAGGAAGTGGAATTTGACCTGGGTTAATATTTGAGGTATCAGTGAATTCAGGATGAGGAATTAGCGCAGTTTGAGTAGGTAATGTAGACGGTGGAGGATCAACCCGTTGAACGTTGAATTTAGAAAAATCTATCACCAAAGGTGGAGGTTGAGCTGGAACTAAAGATAAATCGAAAGAAGTAGCAGCTTGACCAGAAGGTGATAATTGATTATTCGTGGGTGGAGAATCGTCCGGAGATGCTTGATATAGCAAAGGTGAAGAATGTTCCGGAGATGATGAAGTCTCAGTTTGTGAAACAGTAGGTGAAGAAGAAAAATTAGTAGTTGGAATAGCAGAAGTAGGAGAAGGAGAATCCGTTGAACTTGAATTATGCATATCAGGTACAGAGACAGATTGAACTTCAGCTACTGTTGGAAATGGAACGCCAGCCTCTTCCAGTAAAGTATGTCGAATATTATGATAATCATCATAAAAATGACGAAATAAAATATCCAAGTCATTTTCAGATGTTGAAGGCGTTGACGATGGTGAAGGATTTTCAGCATTTGAAGTAACTGAATTGATAGGAAATGTCTCATCAAAATTAACGTTTCTCTGATCGTTCGTTTTGATCGATTATAAACTCGATAAGAAGCAGATTCTCTTGAATATCCCACAAAGATTCCTTCATCAGCTTTTTCATCAAATTTGTTCAACTTATCTTTATCATTTAAGATAAAACACCGACTCCCAAAGATATGTAAAAATTTAATATTTGGAATGCGGTTATTGATCAGTTCATATGGAGTTTTGTTGAATGCTTTGTTGATGACTGAACGATTTTGAGTGAAGCATGCTGTACTTATAGCTTCTGCCCAGAGAGATAATGGGAGTTTTGAATATGAAAGCATGGTACGAGCAGCTTCAACAAGAGTTCGATTTCTTCGTTCAACAACCCCATTTTGTTGAGGTGTTCTGGCAGCGGAAAATTGGTGAGTAATACCAACTGAGTCAAGAAAAGAATCTAAAACTTGATTTTTAAATTCAGTTCCATTATCAGTGCGGATGGTATGTACTTTTAAATCTAAATTGGTTTGAGTTTTCTTGATGAAGGATATGATGATATTAGTTGCTTCATCTTCTGTACGTAGGAAATGAACCCATGTGTAACGAGAATAATCATCAACAATAACCAACACATACCGTTTTCCTGCTAAAGATTGAACGCTCATAGGTCCACATAAGTCCATGTGAAGTAATTCAAGCGGTTTTGAAGTACTTTGAATTGGTTTAGACTTATGAGGTTTCTTTTTCATTTTTCCCATCTCGCACGAAGAACATAGATGATCTTTTTCAAATTTAAGATCTGGAAGACCAGATACATGTCCACCTTTCACCAACTTATTGATGGTTTTGAAGTTAAGATGAGAGAGGCGACGGTGCCATAACCAAGATTCATCTGATGAAGCTGTTGACATTAAGCAAACTTCTTCAAGTGGAACTACATCGTTTAGATTGATAGTAAACAGATTTGTCTCTCGAGTTCCAGTAAGAAGTTCTTCTCCATCATATGTACGAACAGCACATTTCTTTGTACGAAAATTAACTTCTAATGTTTTATCGCAAAATTGACCGATACTAAAAATATTATGAGCGAGATCTTCAACATAGGTTACATTGCGAATGATTAGGTTGTGTCGGATGATATCTCCAATTCCCATAATAGCAGCTAAATGATCATTACCAAATCTAACAGTACCCAAATATTTGTCTCTAAAATTTGTTAACAAATTCTTGTTTCCGGTCATATGTCTTGAACAACCAGAATCAAGATACAATAAATTCTACATAAAACAATTAAAACAAAAAGGTACCCAATCAGATATGGGTCCTATACGATTAGTAAAACATGTTTTATGAAGAATTAGTTGATATGATTTGAACTTAGAGAGTTGTAGAACTGCAAGGAGGCAGTTCTGGATTTGATACTTTGATAGACCATTTTAAGGATTTCTCAGGTGAGGATAAAATCCATTTTGAATGTTCATTTTGGATCCATGTATATTTAACAAATTTGGAATGCTTTTTAGAGGAAGTCGAAGAACTGGAGTTTAATGATGTAGTTGGAGTCACAGTTCGATAAACAAATTTGGTTGGTTTAGGTGTAGAAACCACACGATATACTGATTTTGTCGATTTAGGTTTAATCCTAGATTGTGGTTTAGATGTGGATGTTGAAGGATTGGATGAAGAACCTACACGATAAACAGATTTTGACGGATTAGGAGAAGAGCGTGTACATGAAGATGTGTGAGATCGAGCAAGCATTGTTTTGCAATGTTCTGGATAACAAGTGATACATGCATGAATGACCCGTTTTTATGAAGAACATCATGTCGTCGACCACAAGGAGCATCTTTTCTAACAAAATATCGTGTATCATATTGAGAAATTGGTGTATTAGTTTTTCTATCAAAATAAACCTTTTTACCAGTTTTATCTGTTTTAACAATCAAATTAACACCATTCACAGTGAAGTTAACAGGACGATAAATTGCTGAATCATAGACAATTCCATAACATGTGGCAGGAGAAATAAACGTTGTTGAGTTATTACAATTATTAGAATTTGAAAAAGAAGAAGCTAAAAACGAGGAAGATCTAGACTTCTTAAGCTCATTGGACTTAAGCATACTAGACTTAGACGACTTAGACTTCTGAGACTTCTCAACTTCTTTCATCCTGTCTTGCATCGGCGTCTTAAGCTTGGAATTTAAAGTTTTATCTGAAAAATTTAAAACATGAGAATTAGAATTTCTTCTTAAAAGAGTTGGAGTTTTAGGAGAAGAAGAATTCTCATTGACTGATTTTGGTTTTGGAAAATCACTGTGACTTGAAACAGATTTTATTTCAACAATTTTATCTTCTAAATCATGAATTTTTGATTGTAAAGCAGATTTTTCTTTGTCAAATGCCTTTTGGGTTTCATCAATTTCGGTTTCCAATTGATAGATTTTCTTTTCTAGAATTAGAGAAGGAATGTAAACTTTACGGGTTACTTTTTGTTGAAGTACCGCATTATCCTTAATCTCAAATTCTGCAGGTGTAATAATTGGAAAATATTCATCATTTGTAAAATTTGCCTTTTTAGTTTCATAAGTTTTATTTAATTCATTGTAATTGAAACTAATTTGTGCATTCTCCGATTTAGCTCTGTTGAATGCTTCAATTTCTTCTTCCTCATCGGTCATGCGAAGGAAACTCTGCCAAACATCAACATGTATGAATTTTGAATCATACAGTGTTGGAAGCACATTGCAAGCCATCTTTAGATATTCTGGATTGTTTGCCCCCAGTCCTTCTCTTGAATTGAAATATTTGAAATCTTTAGGCTTGTGCAAGTGAATTGTTTGATCAGTTTGTCCTCGTTTGGCAATGATTTCTTCAAGATGTTTGACGTGAGAAGAAAGTTGAATTTTATCATTTTGTAGTTGATGTATGACATTTTGTTTGCTATTTAATTCTTGTTTTGTTTGAATGTCATTTTCATTAATGATTTCTGATAATTCTTTTATTTGTGTGTTTAAGGATTTAAACTGAGTCTCATTGTCATCAAATTCTTTTTGTTTGCGTTCCAACCAGTTTTTTGTTATTTGATATTCATGCCATGTGTCAATGTATAACTTGTAATATTTATCATTGTCAGCATTTGATGTGGAACATTGTGTATTTTTAAGATTGGTCAATTCAATTTCTTGTTCAGAAATAGTATGAGACAAATGTTGAATATCAGTCTCATATTTAACAGTCAATTCTGAAATTCGATTTTGTAACGTCAGATTCTTTTTCTCAAAATTTTTATTTTGTTTAATAAAATGAACGAGTTGTGTATTATGATCAACAAATTGTTCATTTCGTTTTCTAGATCAGCTAATTTTTCGTGAAGTAAAGTATTTAATTCTTTTTCATTCAAAAGGTTTTGTTTTAAAGATTCAATTTCAGAATTCTGGTTTGTTACAAAACAATTTTCAGAATCAATTAAATGTGAAGAATTAGATAAGAGAGAACTGAGTACCTCTATTTCTTTGTTAGCCTCTTCGTTGAAACGATCAGAAATCTCGGCGTTTTCACGTGCCATAAAGCATAGATTTGCCGAATGCTCTTCATCTTCGGGATCAGAATCTTCCATCCAGCTTAGATCCTCAGCTAACAACACTTTTCCCGCCTCGATTTGCTTAGCCATAAGCATCTTACGTTTGAAGTAATCAGAATTCCTAACTTTAGGTTTCTTGCAATCTCGAGAGAAATGACCAGGAAGTCCACAGTTATAACATTTCTTTGTCGGATCCAAAGGTGTTATTGTGGGTTTGTCAGATGTATTTGACGCAGATGGTGCAGACTTGAAAGTGGATGAAGATCTCTGATTGTTGTTTGTAGGAGTTGAGTAATACTTCTTCTCATATCGTGAGATGAAAGACATCGCTTGCAACAGTTGTTCTAATTCGTTCTCCATCTCTTCTTTTGTATCTTTGACAGGTTCTTCTGATTTTTCTTTCAGTTTACCAGATGAATTGGACTGGTATTGTCTTGTAAGAAGAGCAAGAGTATCCAGAGTGTTTGCATTTTCCTGTTTGGTTTTGACTATATCTTTCACCATTGGAGCATTTTGAAGTAAGTACTCATACAATTCATGCACATCTATTGAGCTCAGATCTTTATGTTGCATAGCACTGTTTCCAAATGTGGCCCACTCTGGTAGTAGACTGTTGATGAACTTGATGTTAATCTCCAAATTTTCCTTCTTCAAGTTATTTCTTCGAAGTTCATTCAACAAGTTGCAATAATGGTGATATGTGCTTTCTAATTCTTCCCCGGTGGAAGCTTTAAATGATTGGTAAGCATTCAGAGTGGTTACCATCTTGGCTTTATTCCCTAAAACGATGCCTTCCATTTGCTTTCGAATTTCATCCCATATCTCTTTACCGGTTTCCAAGCTGTCTAAGCTATTATAAATCTCGTTAGGTAAACTCTGAAGTACGAATGAAAACGATTGTAGATCTGCTTTAACTCGTAATTTTTGTTGAGCATTGTATCTTGATTTAGGAAGCGGAGTTCGACCTCCAAGAACTGGCGGTGTTGCATTTGGTACAGCTATTACGTCTTCGTAGAATACCGCTTCACCATTTTCGAGTGAGTCACGTATTTCAGTTGCCAGTTCTTGATTTTTGATAAAATGGAGGAACCGTTTCTTCCATTGCGCGTATTCACCTCGGTATAAAACCGGAGGTTTGAGATCGGTTCCGATAGACAAAGCATCTCTTGATGTCATTTCAAAATAATTTGTAATTTGTACAAATATTGTTTTGTACACAAATTGTTTGTAATTTTCAATTTAAAGATTTAAATGAGATTTAAATCTATTTTGGGTTGTATAAAAGAAAATATTGAGCTCAATTTGTACTGCTTTGAATAAATCGGATTTAAATGAGATTTAATCGAATCAAAGTTATTGAGCCAATTGACACTGAATATTATGATTAGGTAAATGAATTGGGCCTGAATCTTAAATCGGTTGATAGGCTTTTGCAATGAAGATTGTGTTAAATTTGGTTATGTGGGCTTTAGCTTAAATCAGTTGTTGGGCCACTTGTTATATCGTAGCCAGAATCTTCAAATTCAATAAACCAAATACACAGATTGAACAAAAACGCAGATCGAACAAATACACAGATCGAAGATAGTTGTTTTGGATTTGGAATCGGAATCAATTAAATTTCAATTTATAAAGATCGAACCGTTGTTTGTTGAAGTCTTAAGCCGAACTTCTTTTGTTTTTCAGAAATTGATTTTGACGAAGCAGATTGAACAAACAAACAAACTAAATATGAGATCGATGTCGTTTTCGTTTGAATGGTGAAATCAGAGTTTATGAGAAGATCGATCGCAAGAATCGGAAATCTAAATTCTAAGATCGGTTGCTTGATTTGATTGAGGTCGAATCGGAAATCAATTGGAGTCGATTGTAATTGGTAATCAATCGATTGTAATTGGTTGCTTGATTTGATTGTAGTCGATTACAGAATCAGGAATTAGATGTAACTGTTGAAGAATGATCTCGGAATTGAAGCTGAAAATTGTTGAACGTCTGCCGAACTAGGTGTAATTGTAGTGTCGAACTAGGTGTAATTGAAACTGGGCAGAACTTAGGCTTGTACTTCGGGCCGAACTTGGGCTTGTACTTCGGGCCGAACTTGGGCTTGTACTTCGGGCCGAACTTCAATGACTAAATTCTGGGCCCGAACTTGTTCTTCGGGCCGAACTACTCTGTGGGCCGAACAAGTATTTCGGGCCGAACTACTAAGTGAAAAAAAAAATGTACCGAACTCGTTCTTGTTGCTAGAAGCCGAACTTCTTCATTAGACGAACTCAGACGTCATTTTCATCACAGTTTCAATCCGATTTTGCTCAATTCTTCATCAATTTGTAAGATTCTTCTTTCTAAATGCTCGAAATCAACTTTCTAACACTTTGATCCGATCAAATAATCCATAACATAACACATTTGCTCAGATTTTGCAAATTACAGTCACTTTTTGAGTTTTTCACTTTTTAGCTAAAATCATCAAATTGAAGGTCGATTGTTGATGGAATTGATCTGGAATTGATTCTATTCTTCCTAGAAACAATGGAGAAACACTAATCCATGATCAAATCTTCGATTTGGACAGAAAAATTACAACATTAAATTTCATTGACGAACATCAACTTTTTCTTTCAATTTTCTCATATCTTGATCGAATTAAGCTGAATTTGGATCCACTCACAGAGAGTTTTTGCTCTGATACCACTTGTTAGATCATATACAACTAAGATTGAGCTAATCCATGATGATTCAAGGTGAGAAATAGAAGATTTGTTTAAGTGTGTGTGTTCTTGGTGTTTGAGTGTGTGTGAGTTAGTTGAGAGAGATGGAGGGAATATTGGAGCTTTCAAAATGATGAATTCAATTAGTGAAAGGAAAGCTTACAAATTAAGCCTTAACATAAGGTATTTATACCTCATAGGTAAACAAGCTTAATTACCATCTAATTAAGCCTAACCCATAAGACTAAGCCTAATGACTAGCTTGACACTATTACAACTTGTCATTTCTAGTCCCTAAACTAATTGATACAATACAAAAGGTCCTAACATAAAGAAATACATAAAACATTATACAAAATTAAATTAAACATAAAAAATGTACAACAGTTGGAAAAAATTTGAAAAAATTATTTAGAGAAATATTTAAAAGAAATTAATTAATATTATCCATATTTTGGTATTAATTTCGGTCCACTAAGGTTCCGCTTATTTTAATTATTATCAACCGTACGATTGGTTAATAATTACATGTTTTTTAGACCATGACGTACTAATTACTCGACGCTAATATCAGTAGTGGATTTTAATTTATGACATGAAAATGACGAATGGACCAACATAATTTCTAAGTGGCATTATTAAATATTAGTAAGAAAAAAATGATAAAAATGAACACTCGATACACACTAATCCTGCTTATGGACCTTGTCTACACACTAACAATATATATGTAATTTCCTCACTTTTTCTTTTCATACTTATAGAAAAGTCGAACAGATTTAGTAACGTGATCACACTTAGAGCATCTCTAATAGGAGATTGAATAAGAGGTTGATACTATTTAATAACTTCTAAAATGACTTTTTACTATTGAAATGGATGATTTTTTTAAGAGGTCACTCCAGCCACTTGATCTTCCCCATCCACTTGAGCATCTTTCAATGTTTAATTCTTCTAGTCCCTACATTTAACAGTTTTATATTTTAAACTCATGTATATATTTATATGTGAATAATTTATTATTTCTATAACTATAAATTATAACTTTATCATATTTCAATAATTTTTAAGGTCTAGTATTATAATACTCCTTCCGTCCCACAAAGAAGTTCTCATTTCTCATGTGCACAAGTATAGATAGTGGTGGGATCCTTTGTAATATTGTTGATTAAAATATAAGATTATTTGGATAGAGAAAGTGTTTTTTAAAAGATAGTTAGTGGTGAGGTACACAATAATAATAGTATTTTATTAAGTGGATCCTCATATTTGAGAAGTGGGAACTTTTTTGTGGGACAAAATGTAAAGGAGAAATGAGAACTTTTTTGTGGGACGGATTGAGTAGTTTTGTAAAAGACATTTTAAAAAAAATTTAAGTTTTGTAATGCTATAAGAATTGTTAAATTAAATAAGTGAGAGGTCTTTATAAAACATTTGATATAGTTAAAGGTAAATTAGTAATTGTTGGGTCACATTTTAGTGTATTCAATAGTCAAGTGATGTAATGTGACACTTTGACTTTAATCACTAGTCTAGGGATCATTTATGTAATAAATAGTTTAGGGGTTAAACATGTCATTAGTCAATACTAGGCCTAGGTATAAATACCTAGTTGTAACCTAGTATTGGCTTAAGCTTGCCGTCTATTGAAAACGAACGTATCATTTGTGCACACTTCTAGTTCTCTTCTTGTTCTTCTAATTCATCATTGTTATTGCTTAATCTGTTGCTTAATCATTACATACGGATTCACAATAATTTATAAGAAAAAGTTTTTGGAAAGATTAACCATTGGAGAGGTTATTAACTAATAGGTTATTAGATTATGTTGCAAAATTAATAAGCCATTGGAAAAGTTAATCATTGTGATGCTCTTAGAAGTTGACTATGCTCAAAATATATGTTCACGTTAGAAGTGCGAGAAAATAATATCACAAATTAATCACGTAACTTAAATGTAGACAATTTTTATATTTGGCTATATTTGTAAGTACAAACAATTTTTTCTATAACTTCAAGTGAGAGAATTGTGATGAATTTTTATATTTTATCATATGTTTATGAAGGTATTTTCTTCTACTGATTTATAAAAGTTAATTTCTTGTAGTGTTTCAGGTTCACGTCATGCTAGTGTTATTTTATATGGTGTGGGGAGACATAAAAATGAGGTTAAAGCCCTATTACTTGATATTAAATTTGACAAAGAAGAAGCAAATGGGCTGTTTTTATGACCTTATTGGGCATATTATGTGAAAAAATATGTTTTTTTAAGTATCGAGATCAAGCTAGTAAAGGCCCAAGTTAACTGTACTTGGAAGTTGGAAGTAAAGTAGTGAGTTAGAGGGGTGCCAACGGGCACGTCTTCCGCACGTCAGTAGCCAAATTTGGCACGTTGTCTACTGACGTCGTTGGCACCGACCCGTCAGTAGCGCGCGTCAGTAGAACACGTCCTTATGACGACGGGTTTGAGGGTTGCGTGAGTAGCTTTGTGTGTGTGTGAGGGGGTTAAATGTAATATTTAAAGGGTTAGTGATGGGTTAGTGATGGGTTATGGTTGGCACGACCGTGTCAGTAGCATGTCAGTAAGGATGAGATGAGGTGGCGCTACTGACGGGTTTAGTAACGCGTCACGGTTGTGATAGGCCTTAATGACACGTCCAACATTTCTGATTGAACTATGTAAGATAACAATTATTCAATGTTAACAGATCCCAACACACTGCTTAAACTGTTGCGTAATGGTCCATATGATCACACCAAAATCATTAATATATCACATGTCACTTAAGCAATAATATCATATTTTGCAGGAAATAAGTAACTAAAAAATATATTTTATGATTCGTAAACTAAACGTTGCCATATTGATTTTTTTTTTTTAACGAATACGAGTGGTTTAATCGAGTACAGAACACATCCATTTTGGGTACAAACATGATGGAATACCACAACGTTGTTGTGAATGAATGCAAGTGGTTTAATATACATACAGAATTTGTTTATAGATATATATGTGTGTATAGGGAAAAAAGAAAGAATTTATACGGAGATACATACATACATACATATGTGATGTTTTGTTTAAGAACTCAAATGTAGAGCACATGAGTGCAATTACAAATTTATCATATAAACACACTACAATGATCATCAAGATGATGCCAACCGTAAGCAAGAACTAATATACTCTAACTTGAACATATTATCGGGATTTACAAGATCATAACAAGTACTAAAAAAATCCCAAACATCAAAAGAAATGTTATGAGAAGATTATTCTCTTGATTTCCTCGCCTCGAATGAAAAATCCCGTGAATATGATGGCCCCCATGAAACCCGCGTGAGAATCTCGGCCCGTAAGCATGCTGCGGGCCATACTGTAACGGGCCAAACCCCGCAGACATTGCAAAATTACCAAACCGTGCAGATGCTGCTCCCATTGGCGTAAACCCAAAATTCGGGAAGTTGCTATTGTCGGGTGCAGGGGCGGTTGCGGGTCGTTGGCCCGCGGGCCTGTGGGGGATTTCAAGGCCCGTAATGGGCTTTGACCTCGGGTCGGTTTGGGTTTTTCCTCTGCCGAATAAGGGAATGAGTTTTTGTTCTTGTATAAGGGATTTGCAAACAGGGCATTCTTGGGAATGGGAATGAATGTGTAGCCATTTGTAAAGGCATGGCCAGCAGAAGAGATGACCACAGAGAGTAACGATTGGATCTTCTGCTAATTCCAAGCAAATATTGCATTCGAAATCACCTGTTTCATTGCTGCTGGAATCTCTTTCAGGAGGTTTTAATGTTGATTCGTTAATATTACTTGACATTTTTTATATAAACATCCACCAAATACACCTGGTAATAGCCAACATTCTGTTAATATAATCCTGAATTACCAACTAATTTGGTACTACAAGTAAAAGAAACAGCATCATAAAAGTTAGGTTTTAGCAGTCATTTATCTTACATATGTAATCTTCAATTTGGAGTTTAAAGTCTAATTCACCTGTTCTCTTATTATGCTCAATTAGGAAGCAGAAAGTATGAATTTCAGTTTTTCATGTTAAGATAAACAAAATCTATGAATTTATCAAATAACTGATCGATGTTGATTTTAATTTGGAATCTAATTGATTCCCGAATGAGGAGTCAAATCGCGATTCAACAGGAGAAACCTAACACTAAAACCTAAATTATGAAACTGAGCAAACATCAGTAAATTGAGTTTCATAAATTCACAAATTAAATAACCTGTTAACTATAGATCATCAAGAACTAAAACAAATTAAAATTAACTGAATCGAAGGGAATCGGATGAGAGAAATCGAGTGATTAGTTACCTGTGCATATGGAGGAAATTAGAGTGATTTAGGCCTTAGGGTTTGTGATTGTTGAGATTGAGAGAGAGAGAGAGAGAGAGAGAGAGAGAGAGAGTCCACAACAAATAAGCAGTGAGTCAAGTCATACATACATGTGCGCGCGCGCAATTGTTTGCTTTTGCCACCATCATGTATACCGCAATTGACCCGACCCGAATTCAGTTATTTAATTATTATATAGACACCATCATGTACTCTATTGTATACCGCAATGTTTTCGCTATGCGTCTACTTCCAATCTAAACTAACGCATTAGTGACTCGTTCAAGATTCATCATTTTCATTCTAATTAGCAAAAGATCATCATCCCATGGTGGTTCTTATTACGGGCGTATCGAGAGTTTTAATTTTCGGTCTTCTTCAGTACCCTTGAACTAAGTCATTAGTTACTTTGCTTTAAAAGTTGTACTTTGGTCAAGATTCATAGTTTTCATTTTAATCAGCAAAAAGATGGTGATTTAAAATTTCAAATCATAACTACTACTTTGAACAATAGAGTACAAGTCATTACTGCATCCCAGATGCTAACATTGATCTCCTAAACATAAATTAAACCAAAAAAACTTATTTTTAATCCTTGAGAATCAATAAGGGGTTTCACCAATCACATTCCCAGGAGGACTATAAAAGCAAATCGCTAAAGTTGATTGATCTTTAGGACAGGTGGCCAAAGCCCAGCCGCCGAATTCCGCCACACAACCTGCGTGTAAACCCCACACCGGTGGTTCGCAGCACACGAATTGTTCGCGTAGATGTAATACAACTTCTCAGACAACCAGTTGTCCACCACCATCTCCGGCGTTACCACCTCTCCGGTGGCCCGCATCTGGTTGCCGCCGTACTTTCCGCTGGTTAAATTAACAAACTGGCAGTTCTGACGGTCTCTCTGAAACCGCACTAGTAAGCTCGTAGCTTTAGCTAACTGGAAATTCCACTTGAGTGGGCCCACACCCACGTCGGATCTTGCTTTGTTATGAGCGTCTAGGTACTCTTGACCGTCTTCCGGCACCGCCGACGGCGGTGGTGCTTGTGCGGTGGCCCGCGATACGAGTAATGTTGATACGAAGAGAAAGCAAACTTTGTTCATTTTTGTACTGCAAACCTACAAAAAGTCTGATTGGGTACATTTTATTTATAATTTTAGTTTGTTGATTGACATTATTGCCCTTGTTTTGATATGTTTGGTCGGTGTGAAGATGAAAACAAAAGGAGGGGTATTACCGTCAATTCAGTTTCCAACAATATTTCTTTGTGGCTATTTGACTCTGGGTAGTTGGCAAATGGCACCCACGTGATGTGATTTTAATTTCGCAGCCGCACGTGAATTGTTTTTGGAAGTTTCGAACCGCACGTGTAAGCTTATCAGCTATAATATCTGGCCCAAACCCAGATATTAGGCTACGTATTGGGCTGAAAGAAGCCTATCAACATCTTAACGAATAACGAAGTTAGTTTAATGAACCCTACCCAGCCCATTAGATGAGATAAAAACTTTCACCGATAATTAGAGGAGCAGACGAAAACTAATTCCAGACCCGATACTAGTATAAAAGGCAGACTGAAGCATATTTCAAACCGCTTAATTGGGATTGGTTTGAATATTTGTGGGGCAAACCGGTTTGTGGGAAACGACTTGAAAAACGGATTCAAAACCGGTTTGGAAACTGGATTCGGGTATTAGTGAATTGAGGTGACAAATGAATCCAATCCAGTTTCAATCCCATCCGGTTTCTACCAAATCCAATGTCTTCGGCCCAAATCCGGTTTCAACCCAAACGGTTTTCACCCACATTAACCGAATATGATCCGGTTTCCAAACCTTTTTAAACCGGCTTGCCCACCTTTACGGATAATAATAAGTTATTCGTGGATTCAAAACCAGTTTGAAATCTGGATTCAGGGTATTAGTAAATTGAGGTGGTAAATGTACAAAAATGCATTCCAGTTTCAATCCCATCGGTAGAAACCGATGAATGTGAATGGATTTTTTGCCATCCTAAAACTCATCCTTTACCAAAAGTTAAAAGTGATTTTTAAAACATTAACTTGAGGTGTACGTCACCATTAATGACTTGATAAAACCACAAAATCTTGAATCAATTGACATCACAACTAGAAATTAGAAATTGCACGTGTGCCTTGATAACTTGATGTAGATATTACATTCAGTGTCGGTACTAGGAAAATTTTTAAATATGGTTGAAATTTTAGGATGGAAGTCAGGTTCTTGAGTGATTTTCTTTAAGGTTAAATTGTAAACAAAATTAAATGATCAATTTTAGTCTGAAGAAAATCTAATTTAAATCAGTCATAAATTTTGTTATAACGTTGAAGTAAAATCTTTAAAGTGTTTATATATGAATGATGTGGACTAATATGTCACTAATTAAAATACATATGTAATCAAATACATTGCAAACATAACATTTTTAAACTAAGAAAAAAGAGGGGAATCAGTTAAAATGAAAGAAAATTTTAGTGGAAAATACAGTAAAAAAACATTAAAAAGGAAATAAGGAAACAAAATTTAAAATAAATGTATATGAAATGGACTTGAACTTAATGTTATATGTTTAAGATATATATGAGTTAACCACTAGCCAAATATGAGTTGATACATAGAAAAAATTTATACTAATTGGAAAAAAATTGGGGTGGGCAAATGCTCACCCTACCCACCCCTGATTACATCGTTGTTTGACGAAACTTGTATATTCACCTTAACGAGAAAGATTCAGATGTTTGATTTATATAAATTGCATTTCTTATTGCAGGGGTTATATGAGTGGAATTCTCGATATGAGCAAAAAATCGTATTTGTTTTCCTTGTATGTGCTTCTGGAATGAGTACATACTCCTGATATATTATCTGAGTTGAAGGTATATTTGTTCTTGATATTCACAACTTAGTCTTGGAGTTTATACTTCCTCCGATTCAAAATAAGTGATACACTTTGGGTTTTACGGTTTTTGAGGTAAAATATTATAATGATGGTTAAATTAGATTAATTAGATGGTTAGTGGGGAATGGGTCCCACACTTTTGAAATAAAGTAGGGTTAATGATGTTTAAAAGTAAAAATTAAGGGTAAAAGGGTCATTTTACTTTATTAAAGTAGATAGATAGTGGGTGAGGGTCCCACTTTTTTTTTTGCCAAATAAGGTAATTTTTCAAAGTGTATCACTTATTTTGAATCATCCCAAAAAGGAAAGTGTATCACTTATTTTGAATCGGAGGAAGTATATGACGTTGATAAATTCCATAATTATATAACACTTTTTATATGTTTTTAGTTGACTCTGATTGACGTGTTGGTTTAATATGTTGATGTTGACTTGTGACCTTGTCATTGTATCAGGTCGAATGAAAACGTGAGTTTAGGACATTGATTGCAGACGCTCTATATATCTACCTATGTATTCATCTAACTAGAGGTGCACAACCGGACCGGTTTTTTAACCGAACCGGTTTAAAAACCGGTTTAAAACCGGTTTGAAACCGGATTGACGCTCGAAAATACCGGTTCGGTCTAAAACAGGCGGTTCCCAACCGGTTTACATTTTTGACGATCGGTTCGGTTTTAAAACCGGTTTCGTGGAACCGGTTTTTTAACCGGTTTTTGTACCGGATTTATCCGAACCGGTTTTTAAACCGGTTTTTAAACCAAAACATAGCCGTCCGATTTTTACCGTTCAATAATATAGCCGTTGCGTCCTACCGTTCGAAAATATAGCCGTTAATTACCGTTGCCCCAACCGGTTTAAAAACCGGACACAAAACCGGTTTAAAAACCGGTTTTTTAACCGGTTTTCGGGCTGATCGAATATAGCCGTTTTTTTTACCCTTTTTTTGACCGTTGGGGGTGATTTCTGCCCTTTTTTTGTCTTTAAGTGTCCACAATTCACCTATAAATACCCCTTAGGTGTTAAGGATCAATCACCACTCAAAACACTCTCATTTCTAGCTTATAAACTCACACCACACTCAAAAACGCAAGTAATCTTTGCTATGGATTCGGAATCTCAACCTTCGGTTGGTATGGGTGAATCTTCTACCGACGTTATCGTAGAGAAGATACTTCCTACAAAGAGAAATCCGGAAATTTGGTGCAATTTCGACTTATGTTTGATGTCGGATGGATCGAAAAAAGCTCGGTGCAAAAGATGTAGGCGTTTCTTTAAAGAAGATGGAAATACAAGTTTGAAGAATCATAAGAATAAAAGTTGCACCGTTGTAAAAATGGGCTCGACGAGTGGCCAAACAACCATGGGAAATGACGGCAATATACAAACTTTCGACGCTAGTAGGCTTCGTCAACGAATGGCGAAGTTGGTGGTTCAAGAGGCGTTGCCCTTTAGCTTTTTCGACAACAAAAGGTTGACGAGCATGATCCAAGAAGAGTTGTAACGACATTTTTTTCCATAGTCGGTGTGTTGCACATATTATTAATTTAGTTGTGCAAGATGGGTTACATTCTATCGAACCCACAACAACCGCTTTTAGAGTAATGCTAAAAGATGTTTTTGGTACTACCGGTTTAAGACATAATAAGTATATGAAATTTTGTGTCGATGCGGGGCAAGATTGGTTAGGTCCAAATTGGGACGTACCTACGCGTTGGAATTCCACTTGCCACATGTTTGAGTGTGCTTTGCGTCAAAAATTATCTTTAAGCATTTTCCATAATATGTTAGCCGATCGAAACCGTGTTGTACGATTTGAGGAGTCTAAGTGGGAAACGATTAGACAAGCTACCGAATTACTTTGTGTTTTCAAAAATGCAACAACTTATTTGTCGGGGGTTTACTATCCTACAAGCCCATTGGTGTTAAAACAACTTTACTTAATGTGTTCAAAAATAAATGACTTTGAATTTAGGGGTCCCCCATTTACCGAAATGGTGGTAGCGATGAAAGAAAAACTTAGAAAATATTTTACCGAAATGCCCCCGTTATAACAATAGCCGCTGCTTTAAACCCCATGATAAACACGTCAGGGGTTGAGGTGTTAATTACCAATATTTGTAGCGATTTGAATTTGTGTGACGAAGACGTTCATTTTGCGGAAAATACCATTAAACATTTCAACAATTGTTTAACGAACATGTTTAATGCTTACTTGGAAAAATATGGTCCAACAACACACATTCATACCATGATGCACGAGGGGGCCTCTGGTTCGGGTCATCGGGATTATGATGAAAATGTTAGATTCTACAACACTTTGAAAAATGAAAATAGCAAACGAGCTCGTGATAACACCACTAGTAGCGAGCTTGGGAGGTATACACTCACCGATTTCTTGTCAACTATAAGTGTAGAAGAATTTCCAAACTTTGATATTTTGGATTGGTGGAAAGGAAAGGGTATCCAATTTCTAATTCTTTCCGCTATGGCTCGTGACCTACTAAGTGTTCACGCTTCTACGGTAGCTTCGGAATCCGCTTTTAGTTTTAGCGGTAGGGTTATATCAAACAGGAGATCGAAGCTCAATCCTTTGTCGGTTGAAGTTATAATTTGTTTGAAAGACCATCTCGATGCAGCAGAACGGTTACAACATATTTCATCACTTGAGACCGAGTTGGGCGACGTGGAAGTTCGATTACATAACTTGGAAATAGAGGGACATATGTCGGTACCTCTAACACAAGAAGAACTTGCATTAGACATGGAACTACGCAACAATGTCATGCGAGATGAAGAATGAAGAAATGGAGGCGGCGAATGACGATGAAGACATGAAGAATGAAGACTAATTATCGTTTGGTTTGTATTATGTTTATGTTTAAATTTATGTTTAAAACTCTTGTATTTGGATTTAGAACTCTTGTATTTGGATGGTTTCCTTTAATTAAAAGTCGATTTCTATTGTCTTTTTACATATTGTGTGAATTAAAAATACAAAAAAAAAAATATATGGAAAACCCGTCAAAACCGGTTCAAACCGGTTTTTAAACCGAAAACCGATCCGATCCGATCCGAAAACCGATCCGATCCGGAAAAACCGATCCGATCCGATCCGGTTACAAACCGAACCGAACCGGTTTGGACCGGTTTAGCTAATCCGATGCTAAAACCGGTTTAAAAACCGGATCGGTTTTGGTCAACGCCGGTCAAACCGGTTTGGCCAAAACCGGTTCGGTTTTTAAACCGGTTCGGTTTTCCGGAAAATCCGGTTTGTGCACCTCTACATCTAACGAAACAATGGCCCATCATTATTCAATGGTGACCTTTTTAATTAATTATTTATTACTCCCCACTAATTGAAATCAAAACTAATTGATCAACAATAATTTGTGGAAAGGATACGATGGTATCCAACATCCATTATTCTTTAATTATTAAAAAGTACATATATAATCTTCCAACATGCCACCTGCTGTTAACCACCCCAATTCCATAACCATGATTTAATCTGCAAATAATAAAATTCAGTTTGTTATTTAAAATCTTAAGAATGGAGTTGATCTCTAAACACTTTTTAGTACTAATAGTAGTTATAATAAGTAATGAAATATATTGATAAAATGATATTACCTGCAGTGGCGGCGGCAGTGGTGGTGGAAGTAGATCCTTTATTGGCAGCAGGGATGACAACACCAGGCCACGAACGACACATACAATGCTTACCCTTTTCTATGCCTGCATAGACCATTTTGAGATGTTCCCCACAACCTCCCCAACCATACTTTCCACATTTCTTGCACTCTACCTTAAAACACATATTGTTGCTTTATTAAGTTTGTTGGTACGATGTTGTTTGTAGCTATTTTAATGAATTTCACACTTTTTATAGAAGATAGATGTAATTGAGACTTTGGTAAAATCGACATAAGGTGTGCCTAGTAGAGGGTGAAGATAACGATTTTCATTGGTGACTTGCTGTACTTGTTTATTATAATAAGTTTGTTTCCTTTGGATTTTTGTTTCTGTTGGCAGTGTTTGAAATATAATAAAGTTAACGTTTGTAATGGTGAATTAAAAAGGGACGTTTATGATTAGGATGGGTAATTTAGACTCCGGTTTCTACCAGATCCAAAACGGGATTAGGACGTTTATGTGAAATTACTGGATTTCACATATCAATTACGTGCATAGAATCATGTAAGTCTAAATCTCCTAAATATCCTGTAAGTCAATATACCATAAATGAGAAAGCATCTATATCCCTAAACATTTGTGTTAATACTAATCTTCCAAGGCAATTACATGTATGAATGGAATTACCAAATGACTTTTGACCTAATGGTAATGTGTTTGTCCCCACCCTTTTGTTTGAGAATTCAAATCTTATAATAGACATATTTATTATTTAAAAGTAGTTTATGATCTGCCTTTCAAACAAAATGTATGAATGAAGTTAACGTTTGTAATTAACTTTTGAGACCAATCTCCATTATAAATAGAGACATGTAACTCTTGGAAACACACTCATGACAAGTATAAGATCGGTTATTTACAAGTTGTATCTGAAATATTTGGCATTGAATGAATCAAACAATATATCAAAATATACCTTTAAAGCAACTATATAAGTGTAGAATTAAAATCAGAACCAATTAAGGCTATAGAACTAGCAGAACTCAATCTAAACCATTGATTTTTGAAATAAAATGATCATGGAAGACACATTAATGTATTTGATGAGGGACCCCCAAATATTAGTTTGCATGGATGTCATTCATGCATGTATACATAATGTATAGATAACACTTATGTATACATACATGAAAACATATACATATATATAGATTTACTTAAAATGAACAATTCATGTTATGTAAAACAAAAATTACGTAGAAACATTACTATATTTGTAGAAGATAATCTATTTAAAAGTTAATAAAAATTGACTTATATAAAATGAATAAAAATAAAATTTTACGGTCACGAGAATATTGAAAGAGAATAAAATTTTGAGATCTGGTTTGTAAATTTCAGAACTACGGGATTAGTGTTTTTATATGGTTGTGTGGTGGTAAGTCTAGCCAATGAGAGCAGACTACGCGGATCAACTATATGTAAACGGTTGGTGTTTCTTCTTATAAAATGAACGGCAGATATCACAGATCCAAAAATCCCTTTCGTTTTGAGGACTTATCATATTAGACTGTGCGTAATGGGGTGACCAAACCCAGTTTGGTCACCCCTGCCACATCTGCGTCACATCAGCTTTCTCTCTCCTGATCAAACACACGATCAGACAGCGACCAAATGCCCGTAATGGGTGACCGATCGACTTTTTTTTTTTTTTTTTAAATTTAAATTTCATTAATAATTAAAACATTACATTAAAAATAATTTAAAACATAACATTACATTACACATAATTAAAAAACATTAAAAAAACTACTGGTGGGTTTGTCGATTCCAAATGTGTTCCACCAAATCAGATCTAAGATTAAGATGAGTTTGTTGATTATTGATCTCCCTGATAACTTGTAATACTTTTTCATGTGATCGTACGGGGTCGGCTTCACTATGTCGCTCTTCTGGATGAAAGTCGGGACATATGGCCATGTCTTTGTCTTTGATAATCATATTATGTAATATGATACAAGTGTACATTATATCCCTTATTTTGTTAACATTTGGGGACCTTCCAGCCGTTTTTATTATACCCCATTTTTTCTTTAGAACGCCAAATGCTCGTTCTACGTCTTTCTGTCAGGATCGAATAACCAAAACAAGTTATCGTCAACCCAGGTCTACTAATAACAAGAAGTTGCAGCGGATCAACACTTGTATTAATATAATAAGAACAATAGAATACTGTATATTGAACGAACAATGAACAATAATACTAAGAACACAGTGATTCACAAAAACCTTCAATGTATATTATTGATTAACAATACACACGTACTTTTACAATTCGTAAGGAACTACTTATAGCAGTCCTTGAAGCCTAACTATTTACCCTAGTTATTTTAGGACTTGATTTACATCGAATTATAAAAGATATACATTGACTAACATTCTATAACTAACTCTGCGAAGATCTCGGACTTGATTTGCTTCCAAATACGCGTATCAGTAGTAACTGCAATCACCAGTAGTAAATATGCATCATCAGTAGTAAATGTGATGATCAGTAGTAACTCTGATAATCAGTAGTAAGTCCAAAACCAACGTCAGTAGTAACTATTAACGATCAGTAGTATTCTTCAATATGTGCATGATCAGTAGTAAGTTAGTTATACTCTTCACCAGTATCAACTCATCAGTATCAAGTGTTTCTGCCCCATCAGTAGTAACCATAGTCTTCATCAGTAGTAACCATGATCAGTACTAACTGCAGCATCAGTAATAAGTTGAACTGTGATTTGTTCTAACAATCTCCCCCTAAACTTATTGATTCTCTTTCAATCAATCAAGTTTCTTTTTCACATCTTCTTCTTCTTTTCTTTTTCTTCCAACAATTTTGCTCTTCTTTGATCACCTTCTAAAGTCTGTCGATTTCTTTTATTCCTTTGTGCAATAATATATTTGCTGATCTTTTTCACAAATTCATTCAACTTGTTTTGGAACATCACAGCATCATTAGGTTTAATAAAATTCATGCACCAAATTTGATAAAGAGTCTTCTCAGAGTGAGGATACTCTTTTTCATATAGGAATAAATCACACTTCTTACTTGTATATTCAAAGAAGTACATGTTGACTGTTGGTATTCCAGGCTTGAATATTCTCTGGATTTGTAAACTTCTCTGAATATTCATTTGGATAAAAAGCAGCATTAATCATTTCTGTAATGTAACCTGCAGCTGAATTCTTCCAGGTCTTCTTGGTCATTCTTGGTTTACCAATAATCAACATCTTGATTATGTCACTTCTGGTTAGGGACATGACTAAAGATTTCCAAGCTCTAAATCTTTGAGTGACCTTATCTTCTCTAACAATCTCAATCACATCATCTATACATCTCCAGTTGATGATTGGATTGCTTTCTAGGGGAGCAATAGGAAGATCATGAACTTGAACTATTTATAGTTTCTTCTTTGGTTGCTCTAGTTCAGATTGATCAGCCTTCCTTTTTCTTGTAGTTAAAGAGAGTTCACCAGATGTTTCACCTGTTATAGTTTTTCTTTCTTTCATTTCTTTGAGGTTTATCTGTTCAAGCTTTGTGGTGTCCTTCTCTTTCAACTTTTGTTCAAGAAGGTCCTTCTTCTTCTCCACACAGTACTTCTCTATTAAATTGATCAACTTCATTCTTCCAAAGGCCTTTGTGTTGTGACCTCTTGACTTCAAGAATGTGACCATTTCTTTCTTATTGTCTGCAAATTGTTTTGGCATATCAGCCTTCTGCTCTTTGCATTCTTGTAATTGTGCTTCAAGAAGTTCTATTGTTTCAGATTCAAGTTGCCTTATTCTTTGTAGTTCTCTTTGTTGTAATTCTTTTCTGGTTTCTGCAACTTGTTTGGTTTTGACCTTGTGTTGAAATTGTGGCAGTTTTGATATATCAGCTATATCTGCCAATTTTATTTCTGTGAAGGGTTGTCTTAGTATTCTAGCCCTTTCTGCTAATTTTCTGTTCTCAATGGCTAGAGAGGCTTCGACCTTCTTCAAATAATTTGCCATTTTTACTTTCCACCTATCCTGCTTGGCTGATTTAGCAAAATTGATTTTGTTGACCATTTCATGACCTTGTGCTCTGTTAGGTTGGTCTTCATCAGCAATTTCCTTTCCCTTTCCTATGTAGTTGTCACTCTTTTTATCTGGTGCAGCTTCAATTTTAAATTTGTGACCATAGGTATGTATTTGTGACATGGGAAGTATTTTGGGATGTGGAGGTAAAGTGCATTCATCAACTTCTAACCAGTTGATGTCATCATCAATGTCTTTCACCACCAGTTGTGTTGACTTTGTTGCTGGTGATGGTGGAATTATTACTGCAGGCTCTAGTAGTGGTGGCAGTTCAATAATATCATCAGTAGTAGCCAAGGTAGTTACTACTGGTATGTCTTCAGGAATTACTACTGATAGGGCATCAGTAGTGTTTGCTGCCTGTTCTTGATTTTCTACTGCTATGACATCAGTAGTAGTAGGAGTTACTACTGATGCTTCTTTTTGAGCTTGTTCTTCCATAGGAGCAGTAGTAGTAGCCTCATCAGTAATATCCATCTTTTCTAGGCTTTCATCATTGACCTGGCCTTCATCAACCTTTGTTTCTTTAAGATTGATGAGAGAAGTTGCTGCTGCTGCAATAGATTCATCTATCATGCTTTGTATGTTGTCCTTCTCCCCCTTAGTGAGCTCAACTGGTGGAGCTTCACTATTATCAACCTTCTTTTTCAGCCTCCTTATAATTTTTGTTTGTTGATGAAGCATGTGCTCATATAATTTCATTCTTTTGTTGATTGTGTTAATGTGCTTCTTCATATAGGTCATGGTTTTTCCTTGATTAGTGAGATATGTAAGACAGTCATGTACAGTGGATTCAAGGTATTCCAACCTATCCGTCAATTGTGTTTGTTCAATACTGCCCTCACTCCTTCTAGCAAGATCATCGGGCTCACTAACAGGTACATTGGCTTTAAGGTTTTCCATCCTTTCCGTCAAATCAATAGTTTCAGTTCTACCCTCATCACTTCTTGGTGATGAAATGGGTTGTTTGGACACTCTCTTCTTCCTAGAAGAAGCAGTAGTGCCCCCCCCCCCCTTTTGGTTTCTTGGCACCGGGGTCCTCTTAGTAATTCCTCAAAAGAGTCATCACTAAGAGTTGCCGAGGTCTGGGTCCTATTGATGTTCTCACTGTCCTGTGCACCCACCTCTGGGGCATCAGTAGTGAGAGCCCTTTCCTCATGCCCTCTCTCCTCCTTGGAGGACAACTCTTGGAGCCTGGGGTTTGACTCAATGGGTCCCCTGGTGTCCTTTAAAGAAGATTTCTTCCTTTTATAGTTTTTCTGGAATGATTTGGCTAAAGGCTGGTCTTCTACAGAGTGAAGAGTAGCACTCTGCAGATTTAATTCATGTTCCTGGGACACATTCAGGACATCTATTTGGGTGGATGATTGAGTGACTGTTTGGGGTTGTGTTTGGGCTGTATTTGGGGGTGAAGGAGTGGGTTGAGGTTCAATTGGGGTTGTATCTTTGATTGGACCTTCTCCAAGATTTGGTTGATCTTTGATCATGTTAGGAAACAAAGGGGTTTCCTTGCCCGAAAATTTAAATTGGTTTCTCATATTTGAGAAAACTTTCTTGTTCAACTCAGGAGTTATAAAAATATTTTTAGGAGTTGACAAGTTTTGCAATTCACAATTTATTAAATGTTGAAGAAATCTGGGATACATTAAAAATTTTGAAGTAGAAAGATTTCCCAACATTCCCTCAAAAATCATATTTGAAAAATTAAAGATTTGGTCTGTGCTTAAGCAAACAACAGCAGATGCTATTGCTTTATTAAACTCATACCATGTACTTCTTTTAGGAGAAATACAGTGTTGAATAGTATGTACAAGAAATTTCCATTGTGGGGAGAGAAGACCCTTTTGGAAAGTGACAATGTCAAGTCTTCCCTCATATCCCATTTTGTTTAAAATTTCAACAATGTATTCCTTAGGAAGAGAAAACATACCTTCGTCGTCGTGCAGTTGTAGATGGTGTCTGATGGATTGTTCAGTTATGGTGATAGATTTTCCATCCACGGTTGATTTGATCATAGACATAGTTGCCCTTTCGGTTCTTTCAGCATTGGTCCAGAAATCAACCAAGTGTTTTTGATATGCTTTTGGATTTACAGTTAATGCAAACTTTATGTATGAGTATTTAGATACGCACACATGTTGTGGAACTCTGCGTATTTAAGATTTGTGTTAACATCAAGGGATTGTAAAGTTGCCATTGTCGTCGATGTTTGTGTTTGATCGTTTGATTTGAGAGAAAATGTATGAATGTTGTTACTGGTGCAGGGTTTATGATCGCGATATAGGGTTTATCGAGAGGATTTAGCAATTCGATGTGAGGATAATGCTAAACTAATCGACTTCAGCTATTTATATCTTACGATTTGATCTGCAAAAAGACTAAATTGCCCTTCGAATCATAACACAACGGTTATTTTCATGGGGGTTAGTTTGGCAACTTTGATAATTTAAGGACCAGTAGTAAATTAGATACTAGTAGAAAACGTCAGTAGTATCTATGAACATCAGTAGTAACTAAGGATTTTGACATCAGTAGTAACTGTAGACATCAGTAGTAACTAATGAAATTTTAATACTGACCTAATATACCAACCCTAGCAGTAGTAACCACCTTTTTAGAGACCAGTGGTATATATGAGTACAATTGTTTATCAGTAGTTTTGTCTTACCAGTAGTATTTTGTGCATACTCAATACACACCAGTAGTAATGACCTACCAGTAGTATTTTGTGCACACAACTACATGCCATACTGACCTACCAGTAGTAAAACACTTATTAAAATAAATGACTTTTTACAACAGAAAAACTCTTACACGTGATTTTGATTGTGAAATTAATTTATTAAAATCATTCCAATACTGCTAACTAAGAAGCTGAATCTTCCTACATCAAATGCTTTTGTAAAAAGATCTGCTAATTGATTGTCAGTATGAATTTTAACTACTTTAATCAACTTCTTTTCATTACAATCTCTTATAAAGTGAAATCTTATTTCAATGTGTTTAGTTTTAGAGTGTTTTACTTGATTGTTCACAATACTAATAGCACTTTGATTATCAATGAAAATAGGAGTTTTAAGGATAGAGATACCAAAGTCTAGAAGCTGGTTTTGAATCCAAAGTACTTGAGCACAACAAGCAGATGCAGCTACATACTCTGCTTCAGCAGTTGATGTGGATACATTTGTTTGTTTCTTACATTGCCATGACACCAGTCTTGATCCAAAGAATTGACATCCACCAGTAGTGGACTTTCTATCTTGACATTCACCTCCATAGTCACTATCTGTGTAGGCTATGAGTTCAAATGGTGAGTCATGTGGATACCATAGACCAAGTGATGGTTTGCCTTTCAAGTATCTGATTATTCTTTTGACAGCCTGCAAGTGTAGTTCTTTAGGTCTTGCTTGATATCTTGCACACACACAAACACTGTACATAATGTCAGGTCTTGATGCAGTTAAGTACATCAAAGATCCTATCATCGATCTATATAAGTGTTCATCTACATCCTCCCCCCTCAGCATCAGGATGTAGGTGTTTGTCTGTTTCCATTGGTGTACTTGCACTCTTGCAGTCTTTCATGGTAAACTTATCCAAGATGTCTTTAACATACTTTGATTGGTTTATCAAAATACCATATGATCTTTGATTGACTTGGAGTCCAAGGAAGAAGTTCATTGGACGCATGGAGCTCACCTTGAATTTGGTTTGCATGAGATCCTCAAACTCTTTACACAATAAATCATTTGTTGATCCAAAAATGATATCATCTACATAGATTTGAACTAGTAGTATATCATTTTTGACCTTTCTTGTGAACAGAGTCTTGTCAATAGCTCCTCTTTTAAAATCATTCTTCAACAAGTATGATGATAATGTATCATACCATGCTCTTGGTGCCTGATGTAGGCCATACAGAGCTTTGTCTAGTTTGAATACATAGTCACCTTTTTCTGGATCTTCAAAACCTGGAGGTTGACACACATATACTTCTTCTTCAATTTTCCCATATAGGAATGCACTCTTCACATCCATTTGATAGACTTTAAACTTCTTGTATGAAGCATATGCTAGGAATATTCTTATTGCTTCAATTCTAGCAACAGGAGCATATACTTCATCATAGTCTATTCCTTCTTCTTCATCATAGTATTAACAGCTTCAGCCCAAAAAGTAATTGGTAATTTTGAGTCTGCTAGCATTGATCTTGCTGCTTCAATGATGGTTCTATTTCTTCTTTCAGCTACACCATTTTGTTGAGGAGTTCTAGGTGAGCTGTATTGCCTGTCAATACCTTTAAGATCACAAAAGTTAATTAAGTTAGCATTTTTAAATTCTGTGCCATTATCACATCTTATGGCTTTAACTTTTTGATCAGATGTGTTCTCCAGTTTAACAATTAAGTTCTTGATGAGTTCACTTGTTTCATCTTTTGTCCTGAGAAAGAAAACCCATGTATATCTGGAAAAGTCATCAGTAATAACAAGACAATATTGTTTCTTTCTAATGCTCATTACATTTGTAGGTCCAAAAAGGTCCATATGTAAGAGTTGTAAAGGAACAGAAATAGAATTTACAATTTTGGACTTATGAGAAGACTTATGTTGTTTACCTTTTAGGCATGCAACACATTGATGATCACACATGAACTGTTTTTGTGGTAATCCAATTACCAAATTATTTCTTACTAAATTGTTCATATTTTTAAAGTTTGTGTGACACATCCTTCTATGCCATAGTTCTGATTCAGTAGTGTTTGTCTTGGATATAAAGCAGTTGACCTCATTTGAAGAAATGAGTTCTCCCCCTATATCCAGGCAATACACATTGTTTCTCCTTGGAGTTCTCAAAACTACATATTTTTCATCTAAAACAAAGTCAGGAGAAAGAATGATGCACTCAATATCTGTAAAAATAATCTTGTTCTTTTTATCACATACTTGAGACATACTGACAAGATTGTATTTTAGCTCAGCTACAAAAAATACATCATCAAAAGTAATTTTACCATTAGTAACTGTACCTTTGCCTGTAATCTTACCTCCCTTTGGGTTCTCACCAAAGGCCACATATCCTCCATCAAATGACTTGAAATCCTTAAGAATTTGCAGATTTCCAGTCATGTGCCTTGAGCATCCACTATCAATATGCCATGTTCTACCTTTTTCAGGAATCTGAATGCTCTGCACAAGTAAGTAAAAGATTAGTTAAGTTTGGGAACCCAAGCTTTATATGTCTTGGGTTCATCCTTTGAAAAGTAAAATTTAGAAGATTTAGATTTGAACATTTTTTGTACCCATACCTGTTTAGTACTGGTGTTTTGTTTTACTACAGCCTTTTGGGTTTGTTACTGGTGTCTGAGTTTACTACTGATGGACCAGTAGTATTTGGGTAATTACCATGTTTAGGATAACCAGTAGTGTTTTTAACATTTGGTTTGGCAGCAGTAGTATTTTTAAAATTAGGGTTTTTACCAGTAGTGTTTTGGTACTGGTACCCAACAGCATTGTAATTAGGGTTAGGATCAGTAGTAAACCTGTTAAAGTTTCTACTGGTGTTGGAAAAATTAAAATATTGTTTATTTTGATTTGTTTTTCCATTATTTTTGAAATAATTGCTGTTCTTTGGGCTTCCAACTCTTTTATTTTGCACAAACCTTGGTGCATTTCTTCCAAATTTTGGTGTTTCAGATTTTTGAGATTTTGTTTTATTTACTACTGATGGATTAGTAGTATCTTTTAACCTTTGTGTTTTTGCTTTTGCTTTAGAATTTTTAAATTCTTTGAACTCTTTGCAGTTAATTGGATTGAAGTGACAATCCTTTGCTAAATGGTTTACTTTGTTGCAAATAACACATCTTAATTTCTTATCCTTAGCACTTTTAGACTTTCTTTGTTCTAAGAGTTGATTCCTGTTTCTTTCATTTCCTCTTCTTAAAATTTTTGGTATATTTTCAGCATCATATTTAGGAGAGTCATCTTGACTTTTTGCTGTGTGAAAACTTGTATCAATTGAGTCTGTAGTTTGATCATCATCAGATGTATCATTTGATTCAGATGTTTTATTACTAGTTTCACAGTTATTTGTCACTTTTAAACCATCTAATATTCTTTCTGTGCTTGATTTAAGAGGAGGGATAAAATTAGTTAGAGGTGGAACAGCATGATATCCCACTCCATGCACAACTTTTTCAGTGGTTTGATTACTTGTTAATTCATTAACAATTTGAGAACTTCTTTCAAACTTTTTAATGGTTAATTTGTTTTGTTCTAATTCCATTTGATATTCTTCTAGTTTGATCAAAGTTTCTTTTAATTTTAATTCAAGATGTTCTTTTTCATAAGTGGTTTGTAGCAATTCTTCTTTTATCTTTTGATCAGTTATTTTATAAATTTTAATTTGATTTTCAAGATCAGCTATACAACCATTATATTCAATTCTTCTATTTCTATTTAGAATCATCTCTTCAAGTGTTTCTTTATTAAGTTTTTCTAAATCTTTATATGCTTTAATGCATTCAGGAGTGCAAGATTTAGAATGTACCTTAGTAGGAGAATCAGTAAAAGCCATGAGAGCTTGATTCTGTGCATGTTCCTCTTCTTGAAAGCTCCAATCATATCCTTGTCCTTGTTGTGAAACAAGAGCAGTTGAGTTTGATCTTTTGTCTGGCTGAGGACATTCTTTAGCAAAGTGCCCAAGGTTGTTACAGTTGTAACATTTGACTTTAGTCTTGTCAAATCCAGCCTTGTCACCTTTATTGTAATTAAGGTTTGTTCTACCAGTCCTCTTCAAGAACCTTTTGGTTCTTAGACTCAGCATAGCCATCTGCCACTTAAGATCCATCTCTTCAAGATCATCAGGATTCAATTGTTCAAAATCATCACTAATTAGTGCAGTATGCACATGACTAGTGAAGAAGGATTCTCTTGCAGCATCTTCACAATCTGCAGCCTTTGCAGTTTCCTGACATGTTCCTGTACTAGACACAAAAGCAGCATTGTTTGAAGATAAATTATGAGTTTTAGAGCTTACCTCAGATTCAAACACCCTAAGCTCATTGTACAATTCATCCAGCTCCTTTTCTTCCAAAGCATCACCTTGTCTATATATGACTGTGTATATAGATCATTCTTCTCCAAGAGATCTGAGAAACTTTCTATGACATCATCATTGTCTGGTTTCACACCAACTTGATTCAATTCACCAATGAGTTTGTTGAACCTATCAAAGATTTGAGATAGGGATTCATTCTTTTGGCCTTTGAAATTTTCAAAGTCCTGTTTTAGTACATACTTCATGTTTCTTTTAGTGCTTTTGGTGCCAACAAATCTCTTTTCCAGTGCCTGCCACAACATCTTTGCATCATCATATTCAACAAAGAGATGTTGATAATCATTAGGAATGGCCAGTAGAAGAGTGCTTAGAGCTTTGAGTTCAACTCCTCTGTCTTTCTTCTCATTTTCACACTTGAGTTTGTCTGCTTCAGTTGCAGAGCTTGTTGCTTGATTGTGAACGGTTTTGTTTCCTTCAACAACAACTTCCCACATGGAATAATCAGTAATAAGCATGTATTGCTTAATACGATTCTTCCACATTCCAAAGTTATTGGGAGTGAGTATAGGGATTTTATTTGCTTGAGTACTTTCATTGTTATCAGTCATGATTAACAATCTGTGTGTTTTAAAGATTAAAACTTTTTGTTGTTCTTAAGATTCGTAGATCTAGAACCAATAAGCTCTAATACCACTTGTCAGGATCGAATAACCAAAACAAGTTATTGTCAACCCAGATCTACTAATAACAAGAAGTTGCAGCGGATCAACACTTGTATTAATATAATAAGAACAATAGAATATTGTATATTGAACGAACAATGAACAATAATATTAAGAACACAGTGATTCACAAAAAGCTTCAATGTATATTATTGATTAACAATACACACGTACGTTTACAATTCGTAAGGAACTACTTATAGCAGTCCTTGAAGCCTAACTATTTACCCTAGTTATTCTAGGACTTGATTTACATCGAATTATAAAAGATATACATTGAATAACATTCTATAACTAACTCTGCGAAGATCTCGGACTTGATTTGCTTCCAAATACGCGTATCAGTAGTAACTGCAATCACCAGTAGTAAATATGCATCATCAGTAGTAAATGTGATGATCAGTAGTAACTCTGATAATCAGTAGTAAGTCCAAAACCAACGTCAGTAGTAACTATTAACGATCAGTAGTATTCTTCAATATGTGCATGATCAATAGTAAGTTAGTTATACTCTTCACCAGTATCAACTCATCAGTATCAAGTGTTTCTGCCCCATCAGTAGTAACCATAGTCTTCATCAGTAGTAACCATGATCAGTACTAACTGCAGCATCAGTAATAAGTTGAACTGTGATTTGTTCTAACACTTTCCTTGCAGCTTCGTGTGCTTTCTTGTAGTTCACCCGCTTAACATCATTCGCATTTGGGTGTGAAATGGACTTAACAAGGACAGACCATTCCGGATATATCCCGTCAGTAAGATAATATCCCCATTTGTAAGACACCCCGTTTGCCAAAAAGGGTACCTCAGGTGCTTTCCCGTCTTTGAGATCATTGAAAATATGGGATGCTCGTAACACGTTGATGTCGTTGTTCGACCCGTCGACACCAAAGAACGCGTGCCAAATCCACAAATCTTGTGAGGCAACCGCTTCAAGTAAGATGAATGGTTCGTTCCCGTGATCCCCTCTAACATATTGCCCACGTTAAGCATTTGGACATTGAGCCCAAGGCCAATCAGTACAATCAATGCTTCCTAGCATACCGGGAAACCCATGTTTCTCCTAATGAAAAGCGTATAGCTTCGCCACATCAGTATGAGTACGCTTTCGCAGAAACTCGTCTCCATACAAGTGCATAACCCCTTTACAGAACTCTGCGAGACTATCACGGCTAGTTTTCTCACCAATTTGTAAGTATTCGTCTAGAGCATCCGGTGCGGTCCCGTATGCTAACTGGCGAATTGCAGACGTGCACCTCATTAGCGGAGAAGTACCTGGGTTCCCAAGTGCATCATATCGTTGCGCAAATAATGGGACGGTATTAGTGAGATCGCGAACAATGCGTGTGAAAAGATCACGACTCATCCTGAAACGTTTGCGAAAATCATGCTCGTTATACGTCGGATTTTCAGCGAAGTAAGCTGCCACGAGACAGTCATTCGCACCGCCATGGTCCCTATTCACGTATCTTCTAGGAGTTCTAGGGATAGTAGAACTAGAACATTCAAGAAACGCGACCGCCGTTTATAAAAAACCAAGATGTATAACCCTGTCCTCTTCCTCGTCGCCAAAAACGAAATTAGCGACACTCATTTTATCGCCGGAACTCATTTTTAATATGGTGTGTGTGATGTGAGTAAGTATGAAAAAAAGAAATGAGAAGTGTGAAATTTTTTAGAAAAAGATTGGGCATTTATAAGGTAAAAAGGGGGTAAAAATTAAGTTTGAAAGGGGGGTGTTTTGGAGCCGTTGGAGCGGGCTGACAACGGTCGACTAGTCGACCGTTGGGCCTCGGCGACGCGTCGGCGAGCTCGGGTTGTAACGGTGGGGACGCGTCGGGAAAGGCGGACGTGGCGGTCGCGACCGTTCGTTCGGTCGCCCATAACGGGTGGTCTAAGAAGGAAAAATCTCGTTGCAGCAACGATGACATCCAGTTTTCTATCAACCGCATCGCTCGTTTTCTGAATAGATGGAAAGTATTCAGATCGTAATGATGTAGGCCGGTGCTCCGGTGTATGTGGCCGACGTCACGGAGTACCTTGCTGCTAAAGTGTTGAAGTTAGCCTGAAATGTTGCCAGACAACAAGAAGAGTCAGGTTGTGCCACGTTAAAAGCAGTTGTCGGTGATAAATAATCAAGAATTGAGCAAATTGCTTGGAGGCTTGGAGCAGTTACGAACGTTAATGGTGGAATATGTCCCATATTCTTTCTCATTTCCATTAATTTTTGTTAGGTTCTTTTTTATAAAAATTTGTTTGTTTTAATTTTTATTATAGCTTTGTTTTAAATTTTTATTAATTTCTATTGTATTATTTGATAGAACAATGACAATTTTATTATATTTGTCATAGTTATATGACATTATGACTATGAATTTTGATATGTCTATATGTATATGAAATTTGTTATGACAATATGAGTACGGATTTTGCCACGACAATATGACTACGGATTTTGCTACGACATTATGAATATGCATTTTGCTAGGACAATATGACTATAGATTTTGCTACGAAAATATGACTACGGATTTTGCTACGAAAATATGACTACGGATTTTGCTACGGAAATATGACTACTGCTTTTGCTACGATAATATGACTACGGAATTTGCTACGAAAATATTATTATGGAATTTGCTATGAAAACATGGCTACGTAATTTGTTACGCTAATATGGCTACGGAATTTGCTATGACAATATGCTATGGAATTTGCTACGGAAATTGCTATGACAGTATGGTTACGGAATTTGCTATGAAAATAGTGCTACGGATTTTGCTACGACAACATTGCTACAGATTTTGCTACGACAACATTGCTACGGATTTTGCTACGACAATATTGCTACGGATTTTGCTACGACAATATTGCTACGGATTTTGCTACGAAACATCATTTGCTAGGAAGAAATTTGCTACGGAATTGGGTTGTAGCATTTTCCGTAGCTATTCATGTTTAGCTACGGAAAATCAATATTTTGCTACGGAATTCGTCCGTAGCTATTCGAGATTTTTCTTGTAGTGTATGTATACATGCATGAATGACATCCATGCAAACCAATATTTGGGGGTCCCTCATCAAATACATTAATGTGTCTTCCATGATCATTTCATTGCAAAAATCAGTGGTTTAGATTGAGTTCTGATGGTTCTGTAGCCTTAATTGGTTCTGAAAATAATTCACCCCAATATATAATTATATCAAAACATATATAGTTGTATCTGAATAAGCTTTTGTAGTGTAAATATATAAAGTTTTTTTTCTAACTTTTGCCCTAAGGACACATAATACCAAAAATTAAAAGACTTTTATGTCCCTGCATTTAATTTCATACAAACTCCTTATTTTCTAATTATAACAAGAGTAAAATAGGTAGGGTGAGCATTTGGACCGAAAAAACTGAATCGAACCGAAAACCGACCGAATCCGAACCGAACAGAAATTGTGATAATTGTTATCGGTTCAGTTTCGGGTTCGAATATTCATCATTTTCGGTTTTGGTTCTATCTGTTTTGGTTCAATTCGGTCCTCGGAATAGGATGAACATTCGGCCAAAAAACCGAACAAAAACCGAACCGGACCGAAACCGAACCAAACCAAAACCGATAACATCTTATCGGTTCGGTTTCAGTTTAAAAATTCATGGTTCGGTTTTTGGACCGAGCTCACCTCTAAAAATAGGTATTAGAAGATGTTTAGTAAGTCATTATACGAAATAAATGATGATTAATATATGCATAGAGACACATACAATAGAAAGACCAAATACTTCTTCCGTTTCAAAATAAGTGATACACTTTTCATTTTGGGGTGTTTCAAAATAAGTGATACACTTTGAAAACTTATCATATTTGGTAAAAGGTAGTGGGGACCACACCCACTAACTATCTCCTTTAATAAAGTGAAAAGACACATGTACCATTACTTTTATTTTTAAACATCATTAAATTCACTTTAATCAATATATATGGGACACATCCTCCACTAAATATTAAATTTAATCTAATTAACCTTTATTATCATTGAATATTGAATGTGAACTTTAATTTGTATCAGAAACGGAGGAAGTATATAAATATAAAAAGTGAATATTGAACGAATAACATTGTGTTACGTCATCACGAGTATTGAAAGGGTAATATCGTCATTAACAAATTGTCTCATCTGATCAGTATCTATGTGGCCACAGAATTTGCAAAATCTGATCTGTAGCTTCGTTGCAGAGAAAGACACATCAACCATGTCTTGCACAAGCTCGAATCTGCTACTAAACCCTATCTCTCACCGGAGCACACGACCGGTAACCTCCATCTCCGCCTACAAGGTACAATGTCCTAAAGCAGCACCTCCGTCGATTCGATTAGACGGTCATAGCCGGAGACAGCTATTGTTTCTCATGACAGCAACGACGGCAGTGACGGCAATGGAGATGCCGTCAATGGCGGAAGATATTGGACTGTTTGGATTGAGGAAGAAGCTGAAGAAGGCAGAGGAGGAAGCAGAGGAGATCGTGAAGGAAGGGATAGAGTCGGCTGAGAAAGGGCTTGAAGCAGCGGAGAGAGGAATTGAGACGGCGGAGAAGGAGATTGAGACGGAGGTGAATTTTGGATTTGGAGGTGGTTTGACACAGGCGGGAGTGGTCGCCGGTGCGGAAGTGGTTGGGGTTTTGATTGCTACGTCGGTTGTTAATGGAATATTAGGACCCGAAAGTTAAAGAGATTTTGATGTCCGGTAATTAAGTGGTGGTTTATGATTTTTGTTGTTTAATTTCCGATTGACGTTTGCAAATCAGTGGTTCAAATTGCATCCTACATCAGTTAATATGAAATCTGAGGAGAATTTTAAGAGTAAATCTTCCTACTTTATACCCATACCTATAAAATAATTAGCGTAATTTATTTTCTAATCTCATTTTTTTTAATTTAAATATTTATATTAATTAAATAAGTAGAAAAATAAATATTAATATTTTGTAAGAACTAGTAACATGTCTGTTAAAGTTAGTGCTTTTGGATGAGTGGATAGTCATCTTTAGGGGTGAGCAGAAAAAGCGGGTAACCGGAATTGGAACCGAAACCGCTTTGGAACCGCCGGTTCCGGTTCCTAAAATTATGGAACCGCCCTAAGAGGTTCCGGTTCCGGTTCTCAAAATCTAGGAACCGGTAACCAGTGGATAACCGGAACCGGCGATTATTCGGTATATTTTTGTTAAAATATTATATATTTGAGAAATTTAATGTCCAAATTTAACAATATGATAAATTTTGTGTAATTTTGAATGAGTTTAGTCATTAATTAGTCTAAATATAGTGTTTTAACAATATAATAAATAGATAATCATAAGTTTAAGTGGTTGGAATCTATGATTATTCAAAGATTAGTAGATAAAACGATAAAAAATGATTAATATTTAAGTTTTGCATCTTATTTTAATTTTACGATTTTAAAGACAGGGTAACCGGAACCGGCACCGGAACCGGAGGTTCCGGTTCCGGTTCCGAAAATTGAGGAACCGGTACAAGAGGTTCCGGTTCCGGTTCCGGCCGGAACCGGCGGGTACCCTGCTATGCTCACCCCTAGTCATCTTGTGTTTGGTTTTGGTACAGTTTTATGCATCTCTTGGTCACAATCTTTGAATGGTTGTCTCTTTAAGCATTTCTCAACTTAGTTCTTAATCAAGCCCTCGGTTATTTATTTCAAAGATGCATTGGTTATTGTTTTTATTTATTTTGTTGAACCTCAAAGATCTAGCCGAATTTCTAACAATTACCCACCGACTTTGGAGAACACCATATGCTTTTTTGAATGTTTTTGTTTATCATCTTGTGACGTTAAAATGTATGGAAAAACGTAGCCCAATCCTGATATAAGCCCTCCACCAAGTGATACCCTTTGGTGTACGTAGCTCCATTCACTGAAAATGGACACTTGGGAGTGGTGTCGTGCTGTCGTTGAGTAAAGGAGACCGATGTAGAACATTGAGGTCAATGTTTGGCCTGACAATACCAAAAAAAACATGTTATATGCACAAATCATATGAACAATTTTTTTCAAGCCGAATACAACACATTCTAACCGCTTATAGTTATGAACTTTGTAGTTCATATTTAGTTAATCTAATGGTTGGAATTAAAAAAAAAAATCACAACTCTGCAAAAATCACCACATTCACCCTACCACCGCGACCCTCGTGCCACTACCATGGCGGTCATGGAGAGGACCACGACGTGGTGGTGAGCTACTCCGTGTATACTTAAAAATGATTTGTGAGATTACAAAAAAGTTAAGCATTATCTATACTTCATATGATATAGCTTGAAGGTAATCATTATTAAAATCGTGTATCGTATTTTACATCTTTTTAAAAGAAAATGTAGAGTAAAAACATGTACTTGTGTCGTCAAGTCTATGAACACAATGCACTTATGGCTTAGTGGCTTACCACATAAACACCCCCCCCCCCCCCCCCCCCCCCCCTCTTATAAAAGCTTCAAAAGTAAACGCGTTACACTTAAAGGTACCACATAATCGACCTTAGATGTGTCAAAAGATATTTATTATTTCCAAACAATTTTATTTATCGAATTTGACATAAAAGAAACCAATTGATACTTAGAGGGAAAGATTATTAATATAAAAAAAACATATGCTTATTAGCTTATTAATTAATAAGTTTATTCAAAATTTTACTAAATAAAATGTATGGATTAGCTTATAAAAAAATATTGTGAAGTTTTCAAAAACTGTTGTGAAGAAAAAAATTAGGTAGAGAATAAAAATGTTAACTCTTTATATAAGCTTTAAAACAATGCTAAAATTGCATTTCACAGCAGGTGTAGATAAACTCATAAACACAACCTATTAGTGTTTCAAAACATCTAATATTAGATTATTAAACTTAGATAAACTAATAAGTTAATAATTATCCTAAATAACTCCTCTCAAACATCCAGACGTTTAAACTTATTTTATCTCTAACAGCTTAACCATGGGCCTTACAAATATTTTATGAGCCCAATGTGTAGAAATTGGCCATGCTTGATATCTAATCTTATCTGCAAGCAACACAACGTCACAACTGCTCTTAAACTCCAGAACGGTATTTTAAACTCCAGCAGAAGAAATTCCGATGGCTCGTGTATCTTCAAATCCCGTCGGTCTCCATAAATTCCGGCCGTCTCATTTTCTTCCCTCCGTAGAATCTCTTCAGTTTGCAAACCCCTCCGTTCATTCCCGCAATAGAAAGCTCAGGTGCCCGAGGTTGTCATGTCAAACTGAATCTGATCCTACCGATTCCAACTCGGAGGTACTAGTTCTCTCGGCTCCACAATTTTATTGATCATCTAGTGAGACATTTCTGCCTTTTGCGTACAACTTAATTAAGGATTTTGGACGGAAGCTTTCGTTTTGTTACTTCCTCGGTTTCATATGAAATTGCTCTTGATTTTGAATTCAAATGTGCAAATTCGAACAAATTCTAAAAAATCTGCAGGAAATTGCGTCCTACGTTAATGATTTCCAAATTGCGTTGACATTTTGGAACCAGATTGAACTACAGGCATGTTGAGCTCATAATTTAGGTTAAGTAGATGCAAATCGTTTTTGAGCTGATGTACTGAATGTGTTCAGTTAGTTAGCATACACAGTGCTAGTTACAAACTATAATTGTTTTCTGGTTTATTGCCCTCATATTAGGCATTAAGTAGTCACATAATTAGGCATAAAGGCATTGCAGTTTTCATCAATTTATCTAGGGTTGCCTGTTTTTTGCTTCTGTCTGAAGTCTGAACCAATTGAATGGAACAAACATATCTCCAGATATAATTCAACTACATTATGTACAGGATTTGCTACCATTTTCAATTGTTTTATGAAATTTTATGGCAATTCTTTGTTTGGGACCATTAATGACATACACACACAATAGTATAGCAGGAAATGATAAAGAAAAAAAGGAGCACCATATAATATTTACATCCACTATAACTTGAATGCAGAAAAACTCAATTGTAGAGCCTGGTTCCAATAAAGATAACAAGATTGATGAAGTTACAAGCTCTCCAAGTGGTGGTGGATTTCCCGAACTGCCAAACAAAAGTCTTAACCGCCGAATTGCAGTTATTTCTGTTATTGGAGCAGTTGGTCTCTTCTTATCAGGCAGACTTGATTTTGGTGTTTCTTTGAAGGATCTTTCTGCTTCAGCATTGCCTTATGAAGAGGTTGTTTTTTCTCATTACCAATTTGCTTTGATAATCATAAACATGAAGTGGTCAACCTTGTGATTTGACTTTTTATTGATTTGAAGCCTAAGAATTTGTGTTATTTTTAGGCCCTTTCAAATGGGAAACCAACGGTTGTGGAATTTTATGCAGACTGGTGTGAGGTATGTCGTGAATTAGCTCCCGATGTTTACAAAGTTGAGCAACAATACAAGTAAATCTTTTTCTTTTTCTTTTCTTTTTCTTATTTATATACTTTTCTTTTGCATTTAAGTTTATTAATTTATATCTGAATCTAGGGATCGAGTAAATTTTGTCATGCTTAATGTTGACAACACAAAATGGGAACAAGAACTAGACGAGTTTGGTGTCGAAGGTATTCCACATTTTGCATTTTTAGATGGAAACGGTAACGAGGAAGGAAATGTTGTGGGCAAGCTGCCCAAAAAATACTTTATGGAAAACGTTGATGCTCTCGCTACCCGAAAACCATCCATCCCACACGCCCGAGTTGTCGGGCAGTTTTCAAGTGCTGAAGCTCGAAAAGTGCACCAAGGATCTGACCCAAGAAGTCACGGTTAAAAAAATATTCAGAATATGTAATAACATTATAATAATAATAATAGATACTTGTATCATACATCCACACCACACAAATGCAATTACCTATACTACCTCAATATCAAAATAAGTGATACACTTTTTATTTATGGGTAGATCAAAATAAGCGATACACTTCTAAAACCTACCTTATTTGATAAAAAAAAGTAGGATCATTTCTCCACTAACTATCTACTTTAATAAAGTGAGGTTACCATTTTACCTTTACTTTTAAACATCATTAATAACACTTTATTCAAAAGAAATGAGACTCGTTCTTCACTAACTATTCACTTTAATCTATATTAAACTACTTTTTAATCTTTTATCTCAAAAACTGTGTTTCTCTAAATGTGTCACTTAGAGCATCTCTAATGGTAACTTTTTTAAAAGCTTATTACCCATTGGAATAACTAGCTTTTTTAAAAGCTTATTCAAAGACTTTTTTTCTACTAACCTTTTAATGGACTTTCAAAACTTGTCTTTTTTAGTCCTCTATGTTTAATAGTTTTTTATTTAAAACTTCAGATATATTATACATAAATTCTTTATTATATTTTTATTAATTACTTCCTCCGATTCAAAATAAGTGTTACACTTCTACTTTTACGGTTTTTGAAGCAAAATAGTGTAATGATGGTTAAATTAGATTAATTGAATGATTAGTGGATAATGGGTCCCACACCTTTTGAATAAAGTGGGGTTACTGATGTTTAAAAGTAAAAAGTAAGGGTAAATGAGTCATTTTACTTTGTTAAAGTAGATAGGTAGTGGGTGTGGGTCCTACTATTTTTTGCCATTTATGAAAAGTGTAGTACTTATTTTGAATCATCCATTTATGAAAAGTGTAGCACTTATATTGAATTGGAGGAAGTAATAAATAAATTATATAATATTTAATGTTAATTATTATAATATTTGTGTATGATATATTTTAAAAAATATTATATGTAAGATGTTATAAAAATTGTCAAACTATATATGTAACATCCTAAAACTGGCCTAGATGTTTTAGGTATATTTTGATATTTGAAAATATCTATTTGACCATATGTGGAATAAATTGATTAAGTGTTAAATGAATTGTTTGACCTTTTGTCCTTTTGCGATATTTTAATCAAGGGATTAAAATATCTGTTTTCTGAAATGTTTAAATGAAAATGTGATTTTTATATCTTTGGATTCTCCTTTTAATATCGTCTCCAGAAATGCTTTCGTTTTTAAAATTGGAGCCCGTTTGGTATTTTAAATAAATTAACTACGAAAGGGACTTTTGTATTGTATTTGTTAAAAATGGAAAAAAAAAAAAAAAACAAAAGTGGGTCCCACCCCTCCCTTGACCGGCCCCTAGATGGGGGCTTGCCCATCTTTTTGGTCATTCACTCCATCTCACTCTCTCTCTACCGTCTCTCTCTCCCTCTCTCTAAACCACCACCATCTTCATTGTTCTTGAGGTTATCTTGAAGATCTTGTGCTTGTTTCTTGACCAATCTTAAATCTAAACCCGTTTTTGGAAAGCTCTTGAGGTAAGCTTCGACCTATATGTGTTTATTTTCGATTCCATGATAGTTGATAAATTAGGGTTTATATGTTCTTGAGTTTTGGTTGGTGTTTATGGTGTTAAATGGTATGTTAAGTGTTTATGCAAGGTTTGACATGTTTTGTTGTATGGGTACAAGTGATTTAGCATAAGGTACAACCTTTTTAGCATAATGTACACATGGGTGTGTGTGTGTGTGTTCGTGTGTGTGTGTGTGTGTGTATCAATTGTGTGGTTTTGGTTTATGCTTCTAACTTGACTTAATATGGGTTTTAATGTTAATATGGGTTAAGTTAATATGTAAGAAGTGTTAATCTTGTAGAATTGGGTAACTAGTTATGACTTGCTAGTAAGATTGTGATTTATGGAATTTATGTCTAGTTATGATAAATGACATGTTGGATATGTTAGTTGCGATTATAATCAACTAGTGTGTTAATTGATAAAGTGACTAGTTGTGATAGTGTGAGTCAAAATTGTTAGTTTTGAATTATGTTGAGATTTGGTGAGATTTGATAGCTAGTGTTTGGATGATTTGGGTCAAAAGTTATAACTTATGATTTTGAAGTAAAATAGTTGGGTTGTGATAGCTATGAACTTGTTAGATTGATTAATTAGTTATGATTTGCTAAATGGTAGATTATAGCATTTGTAGTTGTGTTTGGATGTTTTTAGTTAAAAATGATTAACTAGTAAATTGGAAGTAAAATACATGGATTGTTGGTAACTTTGAGCTCGATGAATTGTTACAAGTTTATGACTTGTTAGTTATAGAGAATTTGTGCTATTTGATGGAAATTGGAAGTGTTATAGTCATATTCGGGCTTTTGACCCGTTTGGACCATTTAGTGGTAAAATGACTTAAAATAACTTGGATTGTGAAGATGTAAGTATTTGGTTAGGATTATGTGATTAGCAATGCTATTGGTAGCATTTGGTGAATTGCAAGTTGATGTTATGTTTTCAATAATAGGAGGTATTATTGTTTAATAACCCGGTTTGACCCGTTTGAATGTATTACTTGCAAATGACTAGTTGACTTGCTATGTAAGTGTAGATGGTCATGACATGTTCTTATGATGGTTTAAGTGTTTGGCTAGTGCAAGTGTTAGTGTTAAATGTATATTTAACATTGTTTATAATTTGGTGGAATTATATACTAATTCGGTATTCCTTTGGTGTACAGGAATCGGGATCGTGACTCAGAAACATTAGACCTCTGAGTTCGACAAGTGGAAGGTTTCGGTGAGTGGATTTAACCTCCAACTTGTGTTTGGTTACAATTAGTTTGGTATATGCATGCTTGTTGAAAATGCAGGAATTGTGCCAGCTTCAGGTAGTTCGCGACGCGAACTAGAGTTCACGAAACGCGAACTCGAGACAGAGAATTTAGGTGTTGGCCGTGAACACTTCGCGACTGAGTTACCGAACGCGAACATGAGTTCGCGTCGCGAACTTGAGTTCGCGATGGGAACTCAGTTGCAATGCTTTTGATGCAGTTTTGTTGTATCTTGCTTACTAGTTTAGTGCCTATTTGCTAGTGTGGAGTCAAATTGGTTTTGCGCACAATGTGAAGTGACTTGGCTTGATTGCAAGCAACAACTCGGTGTGTGGTTATCCGAGGCTCGGTGTGTGTTTATCCGAGGTTTGAGAAGTCAGTGCGCTGGGCAATGGGTGTCGACTAAGGGGTATCCGACCTTACCTGTATTAGTTTCATGGTCAAGGGGAGGGAGTTGCCCGGGTGTTGGTCACGAACCGCTATCGGTTATCGTGGTTTGGCCGACCATGGTTTAAGGCTCCGGCAGGACCCCGATCTTCTCGAACAAACAATGTTGTCCCCAACCGGTGATGTTTTATAACTTCCGTGTTCTAGAGAACAGTGATAAGTGGTTAGGTGGCTTTTAGATAGTAGTGATGACTATGCCAGCTTGTTGGGCTTCACAGAATTTGTAGATTATATTCATTCACTTAGCTTTGTGCTAATCCCTCCCTCGTTGAATCTTTTCAGGTGATCGGTGCTTTGGACGGGATGATTGACCAAGCTCAGTTGATATGTTTTAAAAAGGAGCCATGTCGTTTAAGTGACACCGTTTAAATAATTAATGTTTTGAAGTTTATTTTGGGACATTGGTTTGTAAACCTAAACCTAAACTTATTATTATCTTTATGCTTCCGCTAAACTAACCTAGAGGATAACCTAATCGCCTTCGGGCATTTAAAAAAAAAAACGCTTCCTAAATTTTGCGGTGTTACAAGATAGATAAAGGTAAATTGAAAATATTGTTGAAAAAAAAACTTTTAAAAAGGTTAACTATTAGAGATGTTATTTATGTAGAGGTTTTTGGTTAATAGATTGTTGATGTGGTAAAGATAATAAACTATTGTAAGGTTAACCATTGAAGATGCTCTTATTTTGATACGGAGGTAGTTATTATTCAAGATATATCGTTCATTATGATAACAAAATCAACAATGTTCATTATGATAACAAAAATAAACAAGCATATATATAAACTTCATTAATAAATTACCCATGTATATAATTATTATTCAAGATAATACTATTCATTAGGCTGGACGGTATGGTACAATGTAGCATCGGGTGTGAGGGGTGAGGTGGACGGCCACGCTGTGGCTAGGAAGGGGAATACCCCCCCCCCCCCCAACGGCGTTGGGGTGCGGCGTGGGAGGAGGAGGGCACGGGCAACGGTGGAACACGGGCGTGGAGGTGGACGTTTTGAGCGAAAGTAGCCGTTGGCAACGGCTATATAGCCGTTGGAATATTAAAAAAAAATATTTATTTTTTTAATTATTTACCTATATATTACACACTTTCACTCATTTTACACACACAATTAACCCATTTTACTCTCTACAAACTCCTATCTTCATACCTCTCTACTTACAATGGATCCACACAACAACTCTCCACAAACACCCAACCAACCTTCATAACAAAATATACCACCGAACCTTGGATTTGGTAGCTACGAGCCGTATGTCAACATCCTAAGTTCCGGTGTTGTCCCACCTCCACAATTTTATCCGCAAGAAGATCTTCAACATTTCCTAGCCGCGAAGGAAAGGGCTCGAAAAGTCATGAGCGATTTAGGATTGTAGTTTTTTTATTTTAAGTATTTTTAATTTGAAGTATTTGTATTTTTAATTTTAAGTATTTATATTTTTAATTTAATGTATTGTTATTTTAATTTTAATGAAAGTTTAATATTATGTTAAAAAAATAAATGGAAAGAAATGATGAGATGTAAAATAAAATGGTGTGGTGTGATGGGTATTTCCACCAAATGATGTGGTGTGGTGGTGGTGTGGTATATGAGGTGGCGATGATGTGGCAGAAAAGGACACCACCACATGTGGTGGTCATACCCACTAACCTTTGGATAACAAAATCAACAAGCATATATATAAAGTGTATTATTAATAAATTAAACATGCAAAACTCAATCCAATGATAGTTCAAAATGCTTGGACTGCCATACCCTACACTCTAGATATATAACTGCAGGGATATATCGAGACCCATTTTCCTTCAATTTAATCGTTTCTTCTTAAAGTTTCTTTTTTGACCACATGAAGATGAAGCAGGTTGCCCTTCACATGATTAATCTCACAAGTATCACCAACCTTAATTTTATTATCTTTCATAAAATTATACCATCCTGCAGTCAGCAATCCTTTTCCGCCCACGTTCCTTTACCTTCACTTCCCACGTCTTCCCCTCGTCGGTCGTTCTTCAGCCGCACGCTGCCATACTCAAGGATTCCGGTCGCTTCCACGAAACCCTTGGTCAACGCCTGCAGTAATTAAAAGTTTCTTTAATTATCATTTTGTTTCTCCAATAAAATATACTGTATCAAAATAAGTGACACAAATTGGCTTACACGTTTTTTGAGGTAAAAGATTAAAATATGGTTAAAATATATTAAAGTACATAGTTAGTGGATAATGGATCCCACTTTTCTTGAATAAAGTGAGATAAATGAGTTTTAAAAGTAAAAGTAAGGGTATAAGGGTAATTTTACTTTATTAAAGTGGATAGTTAGTAGGTATGGGTCCCACTATTTTTACTAAATAAGGAAAGTTTTCAAAGTGTGTCACTTATTTTGATACACCCCAAAATACCCCAAAATAGAAAGTGTGTCACTTATTTTGATACGGAGGAAGTATTTAGAATATAGTTTAAATATTACGATTTGACGAACACTGGTTTGGTGGATAACCCTCAGCATTGAGTTTTCCACCGAATCATCATCATCACTTGTTTCTTTTTCAACCTTTTCATCATCGGAGCTGTTGTTATAATCGCAGACGGTCGGCGCCGGAACTTACCTGGAAAGGTAGTTGGGTTTTTTAGACATCCGTTGGGTTCATAGATGAAGACTTCAATTACTGGATTTGGAGAAGGAGAGAGAAGACAAGAAATTCGCCAAATTGAAGACGGTTATCGTTCGTGAACTTGAGCCATCCGTCCATGAAGAAATGTCTATCTTCGATTTTCAAGTATTTTACTCGCCAGATTTTGTTTTTGTTTTTGTTTTGAGAAGAGTGATTTGGCTTTTGTCGCTGCCTTTATGCAAATACTCATTGGCAAAAGCAGACGGCAATCGCTGCAATTTAGAAATGATAAATTAGTGAAGGAACGACGTCGTGTGTAAGAAAGCTAAAAAAGTGGTGTTTGAGAGATGGCCACTCACAAGGTACTCTGCTGAGTCACTGATTATCGTCTTGAAGAAAGAAGCTGCTCCATCTCGCTTGTAGAAATTCATACTTATCAGATTGTGAATCTAGAGTATTTATCAGTTCATTGTAGAGTGTAAAAATGACGATCGATCTGTTTCTGCAACGTCCAGACCCTTCGGCTAGACTTTCGACGCTGAAGAAAACATGGATTTTTTTCTCTTGGGTGTGTGCATTAAATTGTTTTGAAAATCAGACTTTCTTCACAAGATTATGCATAGGCTATGGTTGGTGTCCTGGGGCATGTTTGGCAAAGTTATAAAAAGTAACTTATTAACTTATTGACTTTTTAAGAAGTCAATAAGTTAATAAGTTGTTTGGGTAAATGCTTCAAAAAGGAGATTTCAAAAAGTAAGGGATCCCTTACTTTTCAAAACTCCTTTTTGAAAAGTCAATAAGCTAATAAGTACTTTTCAAAAAGCTTATCTAAACATGCCCTTAGAGTGTTGGTTTCGATTATTTGGTTTTATCCGAATTAAATTGGTAAAATCAAATAATTTTTGTTCCAAAAAATTAAAACCAAACCATCGAAACTAATAAACCAAACCATCAAAACTAATTCAAATCAAATTATAAAAATATATAATATAAATAATATTATATTTAATATGTACAATCCCATAATGATGTTTTTACCAAGTTTTAGTAGATTGTTGTTTTAGCGTGACAGAGACATGATTTAACATGTTTAAAAATATTGGTGGTTTCATTGTTATGACTGTACTTACATGTCGCCCGATTGAAACCATATGTGTCAACATATACTTCCTAAAAGTTAGTATTATGTTTAGGTATTGTTGAGGCATGTGCACGTCTGGAACTAGAAGATAGGAAGATTTGGTAAGGTTATGGGTGGAATTAGGAAATGGGCAAATTAAATTAATTGATATTTTGGCATCTTGGGCTATGAGGTTGTATATTTGGGTTAAATAATGGATTAAAGATTAAATTAAAAGGTTATACATAATTAAAAATAGCATAGATATACAAACACACACATATGTATGTATGTTCTGTTTGGTTTTTTAGACAATCCGAATTTTACAATGTAAACTAAATCAAATCCGAAAATCAAACTATCAATTTGGATCAAGTCCAAACCGATCTTAAAAACCAAAAAATCAATCCAAAAGATTCAATCCAAATTCGTTTGGACAATCCGGTTATATCTGAATAGTGAACACTCATATGTGTGTTAAAGTCGCGTTAAATGGTTTTAGAAGCTTTAACATCCATGTGAAATACCCCCTCCCCGGTGTTATAGCCAATCTCCTCGCCAAACACATCTTTTTCCGGCGCAATGTGTGTTTATCGAACAACCGTGCATAGAATGAAATAGTGTTTGGCGAGGGAGACAGTGTGGCAAAATATCCTTTGGTAGGTTATAGGAGGTTTGGCGGAGGTTTAACACCTCCACGCTAGGGGTGATTATCGGGCAAAAACCGAACCGAATCGAACCGAAACCGAACCGATAATATGTTATCGGTTTCGGTCCGATCTGGTTTCGGTTCGGTTCGGTTCAGTTATTTTAGGCCAAATGTTCATCCTTTTCCGAAAACCGAACCGAACCGGACCGAACCGATAACCGATAACGATGAATTTTCAAAACCGAAACCGAACCGATAACATGTTATCGGTTTCAGTCGGTTTTCGATTCGGTTCGGTTTTTTCGGTCCAAATGCTCACCCCTACTCCACGCTGAGCCCTTTTAGTTGCAATGGTAACAAAACTCAAATATAGTTATTATTATTGTTATTTTTTTTTTGTACTATATCTAATCTATTTCAATTTGTTCTTAGCGAGATTTAAACTCATAATCTTTAAGTCACAGAAAACATCATTAACACCAATATTATTAGACTATAAACAATAGATAACTCAAATTTAGTTACTAATTAGCATCATCTCATATTTCCAAAAGGGTACAACCTCGTACTGCTTGATAATGGGAGATCAAGAATAAAGCTTGGAGATTGGGCCTCAAAATCTCCAAAAGTCCAGATCCTTAGGGCCCAAATTGAAAGAACACTAATTGGACTTAATATGCATTTGAGCTGTAAAAACAGTCTAACCATGCTAAGGGTTTTAATTAAGAAACTAATTTTTACTACACATTTTTTTATTCTTATACCACACTATATAAGTATTACTGAATATTGTATAAACATACAAATCAACTATTATGATGTATAAGTTAAAATTTGTGGTGTAAAAATCCAGGATAGATGCTAACTCGGTAGTAGTAACACACGCTAATGTTACGCCACTTAGGTAATACGATTGATGATTTATAAAGGTTACAAAACAAACACAAAATTGATTTTAGAAAATTATTATTCTGCGCCTAAGATCATTTTACACATTTGTCCTACTGAAACTAGCTTCCTAATCAAGGGCATTTCGCTATACGCATAATATTAACAAGGATAGTGTTTTGTTCAATTTACTTCTTTATTTCAACTTGAAAATATGAAATTTAAACCATCTAGTTATGGGACCATAGAAGTATGTCAATTTACTTTTTGGATAACTTCGCAAAATCTTATTTTGAACATTATGTATGGTACAGATCATTGGCATTCACTTTCTTGGTTTTTAGCTTCTATTGGTGTGTTTTTGTACATTAGTTATAATACATACCAAATTTGGGTTTGTATGGATTGTTTGTCTCCCTTAGAGGTGTAAATGAGCCGAGCTGAGCTCGAGATCGGCTATGTTCGAGCACGACTCGATTAATTTTTAGAGAGTTGTGCCTGTTTCGAACCTTATATCCAAAACTCAATTTCGGCTCGTTTAGGTTTTCCTAAGCTCGGGTTTGTCTCAATTAGACTCATTTAAACTCATATATACATAAAATATGTAATTCATTTATATAACTATAATATTCAACCTATTATATATGTAAAGTGTAAACATTTCATTTTTTATATTATATTATATTATATACACATATATGTATAATATTATACATAAACACATAATTATTAAAATGTAACATATAATTATATTTTATAATCATTAATGTATATTAGCTCATTTAAGATGGTGAACCTACAGAAACTCTTTGTCTGAAGCTCGGGCTTGGACTCATTTAATAAATAAGTTTTAAATTAGGCTCAAGCTCAGTTCATGGTTTTGTAACTCGGACTTTTATTGATCTTTAAATGAGTCGAGCTCGAGTAGTTCATTTCATCCCTAGTCTCCCTTTTTGGATTTTCAATATAATGTTTTTGGTTAAAAACATATTAACAAAAATTTAAAATTAAACCGTAAAATTACATACTCCGTATAATAAGATAAAAATTGGGCAAACTTTTTTAGTTTAAATTGATGGCTGCTACGTGATTGGTGGTGATAAGAGTGTGCGATAAATCCGGCAACACAAAAGAGTAATGCAGAAGAAAGAATAGAATCTTGAAAGGGGGGACAGTTTAATGGTTGCAGCCCCACGCTATGCCGACAATTATTATTCGTCCCTCTATTTTCCATCTGTCCACATCCTAGTTTACCATCTCACCATACTAATTTAAATGCAAAATCTTATCTTTTTATATAGGGTGTAATTCTTATATAATAATTTATATCTGTATAAAACAATTTCATCTTAAATGATATTAACGTTATTCTTTTCCTTTTATTACATTCTGTATATCACCTCTCTCACTAAGGACATAATTGTTCAATAATATAAATTTACTTTACATGAATAAAAATTGCTCTGTAAAAATTATCTATCTTTTATATAATTTGGTTATCGTAAAAAAAAATGATGAAGAGCATTATGGGACATTATATTTTGTTAATTGTCTCAGATTCTGCATTATATTTTGTACAGAACCGCCAAAAAAATACACTTGCACTTTATTTTGTGAAATTTACTTTATTGTGTGAAATGACCTTGTTCACCAAAAAAATGCAACAACACAGCAATGTGAAATTTACTTTAATAAGTAAAATAATCATTTAAAACAATAAAATAAAATTCATAATAATTTTATTATTTTAGCGTTTATTAACTATTCTTGGGGGCTTTTTTTTTATTATAGCTGTGCGGTATGAGTCATTGGTGTGCCGTATGGTGTGATCTTGCGTGACAACCCATTACATCACATGGATATATCACTCCCTCCATAGTTTACGTGTTTTAGGAAACGTGGAAAGAATATTTCAGTTGGAAGGACTAAACGTAAATATCTAATGAGTATCTTATATGTAGGGGTGAATATGGTACGGTACCACGTATATTTTTCTCATACCGCGTACCGTACCAAATATAATTGGTACACTGATTTATCTACCATTACCATATCAAGTTTACTTGGTACCAATTTGTTTGGCTACCAACAATCTTGGTTGGTACAAATTGGTAATGGTATATACCAACATCACTAACTCATATGAAATTAAAAAAATTAATAACAAAAGAACAATGATATTTTATCATTATCGACCAGTTAAACATATTAATAAGTGTTCCGAACATAGAAACAAAATAAGCAAAATGATATAATATGTTACGTGCTATATAAACATAATCTAGTACGATAAAGTAACAAAAGATGTAGCTATTTTGTCGTAACTGAATCACTGATTTGTGTGAATGTACATATAAAATATTATATTTTTAAAGATGTTTTTAGTTTTAAAGTTAAAATAAGTATGTCTTATTATATTACGGAGTATATTAGTTTCAGAGATATTTTTTGGGCACATCTATAATTTAAATAAAATATCGTATATTTTAATATCTAATTGGAATCTTGGGCAAATAGGTTGCTAGTTTGTTATAATATATTAAACTAAAAATCATATAATATATATCTTGGTTGGTACGGTATACCGTGGTATTTAAAATTTGTGTACCATTACCGTACAATGATTACACAATTGGTACGGTACTACCAACCAAACATGTTGGCTACTAACATATTGGGTACCAACTATACTTGGTATGGTTGGTAGCATATTGGCTGGTTTTATTCGGTACAAATTTGACACCCCTACTTATATGTACATAGGTAGAAGATACAAATGGTAACAAAAAACCATTTGAAAAACCCGCATGTATTATCCTTGAACTGCGTCTGTGTGAATTATCTATCATTAATCACAGCCCACAAAAATACTGTAATAATCTTCCTCACAGCAGCCGTCTGAAAAACTTGTCTCCCTAAACACCCGCTCTGACAAACCCTGCATTCTTACAGTCTCATTCTCAATCTATTTAATTTCCCTCTTGTTAAAACCCCATTTTCCATCACCCTCCTTAAAATGTCATCAGATTCTACCGTACTACAGCCACCGCAAAGAACCACCATATGCCACCACCGCAGGAGCCGGAACACCTTCCTTGCCCACGATGTGATTCCACTAACACCAAGTTTTGTTACTACAACAACTATAACTCTTCCCAGCCACGTCACTTCTGCAAATCGTGTCGCCGCTACTGGACTCATGGCGGTACTCTCCGTGACATTCCGGTCGGTGGTGGCAGTCGGAAGAATGCGAAACGTTCACGTGGTTCTACTGCTGCTTCCCGTAACGTCTTTCCTGTTTCCCCTGGTTTGGACTACCATCGCCACTTTTCTTCCATTGCAACAACCCCTCTATTGCTGCCGTTCTCCGGCGGAGGTCCACAGTGTGGGAGTTTCACTTCGCTTTTGAGTAATAGTCAAAATTCTGTGACTTATGGCCTTGGAGTTGGCGGGTTAGATCAAGATTTGAGCTTTGGTCTTGGAAGAACGATCTGGCCGTTTTCCGGGATTGGAGACGGTGTTGTTGCTGGTCAGGCCGCCGTGGGCGGTGTGAATACGTGGCAGTTGGAGAGTGGAATGGGTGGTGGGGATTGTTTTGTTTTGCCGGATGTTGCAATTTCGAGACGGGGGAATGCCATGAAGTTAGAATAGACGATATGTTAGCTAGTAATTATTATAATTAATAGTAGGATATATCGTATCATGTATTTGATGTGTTGTTAACTATTATATCTAGTTATTATTGATTAGAATTTGGAAACACGTTATTGATGTATTAAAAACTTTGGTTGCTCGTGTGAAGCTTGCAGAAAGGCACGTACTCTACGTGCAAATGTAATCACTTTCACACACGTAAGACTGTTGGCCGTCCCTCCACTTGCGAGGCGTCCCATGGATTTGGTAGCTCTAGCCACCGATGCAGGGCGTGTGTGGCGTATAGTAGAGATTTGTAAATTATGTATGGTAACTAGTACATGTACTAATAATTTCAATTTTATGGTTTAGTTGTATGTTTATTCATTATTACAAAGGGTTTTCTTGGTTTGTCATGTGTTTGATTGGAAGAATGAAAATAAATATGGCACGTTGGTCACCACTAGTCCAATCTATGTATTATTGTATTGGACTGGAATAATCTTAGATCCCCTGACAATATTGATATTTAAGTTTTTGTCAAATCAGAGTCACGTCAATTTACACTTAGTTGACACACTAATGACAGACGGAAAATAAATGAAGCAAACAGTTTATACTAGAACACATATAACCATGGTAAGTGTCGTACAGATTTCTTATCCATGTGTTTACTTAGATAATTAGATTGTTGATTGTGTTTGCTAATTTCTTTTATTTGCTCATTGTTTATTGTTTTCTTGAATTCGAATTTTGATCCTTGTTCCATTAGAAAGACATAAAGTTGATTATTAACTCTCTCTTTTTAACCATTTTTGGTAAAAATTGCTATCTAGCATAGCATGTGATTAACGAAAATGGTGGAATTATGTCCAATTTGTTCCATACCACATAATATGTTAGTTTCTAAACCTATAATAAAACACTATCTTCTTCTAGTTTCACCAAATTCTTCTGCAACAAGACCAATTCACCTTGCATTTCATCAACCTGTTGGTGATTCTGATCTCCCGAACCAAAAGCATGTGTACCACTCGATAACCCAATCCAACTCAAACCGGGATCTTTCTCACCCAAAACCCTAATTTTCCTCCTCATTTTCGCCACATCATCCCACCGACCCGTTAACCCATAAAATTTCGTTAACAAAACAAACACCCCACAATCCTCTTCATCTAATTCCGCAATTTTATCAGCCACACGATTTCCCACTTCAATATTCCTCCTGTCAACACACGAACTCAATAACACCCTCCATAATTCAATACTAAACCTCCCAAAATTCAATTCCAAATCCAAAATTATCGACTCTGCTTCTTCCAATAATCCCGCTCGACTTAACAAATTAATCAAACACGAATAATGTTTAACTCCAGGAATTAAACCGTTTTCTTTCATCGAATTCCATAAGGTTTTCCCTTTTCCCACTAAACCGCAATGATTACACGCTGCAAGCATAGAAAGATACGTTATTTCATCTGGATTCAAATTCCGTTTCATAATCTCATCAAAGATTCTAGAAGCTTCCTCTGCTTTCCCATGGTGACCGTACCCACCTAAAATCGAATTCCAACATTTCAAATCCGGATTTTCTATTTCTCCAAGAACTAATTCAGCCGATTTAAGATCCCCTGTTTTTGCATACATATCAATCAAGCTTCCACAAACCGTCATCTCTAAATGAAATCCTAATTTAACTGCTTTACAATGAATCATTTCCCCTTGATTTTGAGCAACAAGATCCGCACACGCACTTAAAGTAACACTAAGTGTAAAACTATCGATCTCATGTTCTTTCGACATTATCTGGAAGCATCTGAGAGCATTTACAAAATCACCAATCCGAGTATAACCAGTGATCATTTCGGTCCAGATTACATTATCTTTAACGGGAATCAAATTCAGAATCTTTTGAGCAGATTCACTATCTTTGTTTTCAAAATACATAGAAACTAATGTGCTTGCAACAAACACGTTCATATCGAAACCCGTTTTAATAACTTGACCATGAATCGGGTTCCCATAAACACGAGCTGGCAATCCTCGTATTGCAGATATAATCGTAGCAAACGTATAATCATCGGGATTAATTAAACTTAATCCACGAATGTGTATAAATATTTCCATACACTTTTCCACATCTTTATTTCCCGCCAAAATTGAGTTCCACGAGACCAAATTCGGATTTTTAATATTTTTAAAAACTTTTTCTGCTGCTTCGGTGTTGTTACAGCTGGAATACATGTTTAGTAACGCGTTTTGCAACGGGAGATCGGTTAATGTTCCAGAAACGATAATTTGGGCATGAGTGGTTAGCCCGATGTTATGATGTTTTAATTTGGTACAAGCGTTTAATACCATTGAACATGTGAACTGGGTAGGTAAAGCTGCTGCCTTTATCATGTCACCATAAACATGAAGTCCTTGCATGATTTTATCATTTTTCATGTGTGCAACTATGATCGAGTTCCAGCACATGGAATCTTTTTGAGCTATACAATCGAAAACCTTCTTTGAACTAATTAAATCGCCACAATCTGAATACATTCCAAGAAGGGAAGTTTGAACCATTGTATCAGTTAAGTACTCCATTTTTACAATTTGTGCATGTAATGCAGCCCCTAGAAGTAAATCTCCATGGTGAGAAGATGCTTGTAGTAAGCTAGTAAAAGAAGGTCCATTTGGTATATATCCTTCGAGATTTAATCCTGTTAATAGTTTGAATGCCACGTGTGCATTGTTGGGACTGCGAGAATAGGCAGCAATTAGGGCGTTGTAAGAAACAATGGTTCTTTGAGGCATTTCGTCGAACACGTGGTGTGCATCTAGGAGAGAACCACATCTTGAATACATTGAGAGAAGATTGTTGTTTAGGTATGGTGATTTTCGGATTGGGGGTGTGGTAGTGATTATTCGAGCATGGATTTGACGGGCTTTTATAAGAGAGTTGGTCGAGCTGCATTTTTGGATTATTAGTGTCGCTATTGAAATGGCTTCTTGAGACGATGACATATAAAATTTATTAGCCCCTTTTGTATCTCGATTATGAAATAGATTTGGGAAACAAATAATTAACTATCTTGCTCTGTCAATTTTATCCCGTCAAGTTAATTAGGGTTTTACTTTTACCACCACATGAGTTCTGTGTGTTATTTTAAAACAGAATACTTTCCGGCAACGGCGAGATGATTCGGCTTCAATATTCACGTCTTTGTTGTCTAATTCATAACAATCTCCATTCATTTACGGTAAAGTGTTCACTTCAATTCGTTAATTTAATTTGTTTCTTTCCTATTTTTTGTCTCTTCTATTCATCGTAAGATATCTCAGGCGAAACCAACTGTATCAATGACCAAAGAAGAAGAAAAATCGCTCTTAATTACACTCTCTCAGGTCGTTAATCGCTAACTTACACTCACCATTACATGAAATCGAACTTCATCGACGATTGAGCCGTCTGCTTACGCAATAACCCTAAATTTTCATGTTTTAGGTTTTGAGCAAGATAAAGCTTTGGATTGCGGAATTCGATTCCGATTCCGATTCCAACTCCGACAATGATGATCATGTTGGTCCAACTTACTTTTTTCTAATTGTAATTACATCCGAATTAATCATCTTCATCACCGTTTCTGCTCAATCAATCTTATTTCTTATTAACAGGGGGATCCCCTAATCCATATTTCAATCTGCCCTCATCCAGCTTCTGAATGTATACTCAAGATCACAAACAACTTGGTACAATCTCGTTTCATTCTCTGATTAAGATTACAACTTTTTTGCTACGTTTTCGTTCCATTCTTCAAATTTAATTTCTTATAGGTCTCTCTGCTCACTGTCGATAATCATTATGCTCAACATTTAGCAGGAAACGTGCTTGTAAACATATCCGAGTTTGTGATAGCATCAGGGAGCTATTGGGAAGAATTCGTGCAATCAATATATATTATTTTCGAGATAATAATCTGTAATGCCATTTCACCTTCTTCAAATCAACCAATTAGGGCTAAACATCTGGATTATGATTCATCCAGTTTCAATCTGGATTTACAGTCAGTAGGTGCTATCATATCAGTTTTACGCACTATTCTAAAACAGATAAAACATGAAGATGATGATGATGATAAAATCTTGGAAATTTACTTAAAGGCTCTCGGTTCTTGTCTTCATAATATACCGCGGGATTCGGTTATAATTCCTGAAATATTGTTCAGCTGTTATGTTCCATGGTTTCACAAAGTAATCCACAAGAAACATTATTCATTCAAGAAATTTTCAGCATTTTCCCCAAAATCTTAACTTGGTGTTTTGACAAGCAAGGGCAAAATCGTAATTATACATGCATCTCTCAATACATTCGGCACAAGATTTTGGTACTGATGATCAGGTTAAGTTCTTTAATCCAATTAGACTGTAAGACGATATTTTATTGGTTGAATCTTGTTAATAAATATTTCCAAGATTTATTATTTGAATCTTTAACTGAATCAGATTGTGATCAATACGACTGTGTTAAAGATTCTCCATTTAATGACACTTCTAACCGACATTTACAAAGACGGGCTATTTTTCTTTATTTAAAGTGTTCGTTTAGTTTAATAAACTTTAAAGAAAAATGCAATAAACAATGTTTATGTGGAGATTTGGATTCTTGTTCAAAGAAAGGATTTACAGCAATTTATGAATGGCTACAAAAACATCTTCCTGCAAATATTCTAGTGAATTTTGAGTTATATGATGATAATTGCAAGAGATTTACAAAGTCTTTTCTCCAGCTTTATATGCATGAGGTGATTTTTGTTTTCTGTAACATAAATTCAACACTTGTTTTTAGATTATTTATATGAATTTGATTATTTTTGTTTGATATGTGGGATGCAGGATGATATGTTATTTAAAGTTCTCTTGCAGCTGACATACACACAACAGTGAGGCCATCTTGTCACCTTTAACTTTTATTTTTATATCATCTTTATTATGTATTTATAGTATTTATGTTAGTAACAGGATGAGTGAGAATTGGTCATCCGAGAAAAATATAATTTTGCTAATATCAGATATTTTCGATCCTGTACACTTATTCCATCTATTTCTTTCAGAGGTAAGTTATATTTATCAAGTGTTTACTGATAACTGTTTATTAATAAATATAATAACTAATTTTAAGGTTGAATCTTGCTATTGTTTGCAGCTGCATTATGATCATCAAGTGCTTCTCGATTACCTCATCTCAAAAGACACTGGAGCCAGCTGTGCTGAATATCTTTTAAGGCACAATTTTTATTTCTTAAATTATTTGTTTGTTTATCGTTTGTTTTTTTACGCGTAACACAAAAGTATTTTCAGGTGTTTGCGTATTATATGTGAAAAATGGACCTCATTTTTGGGATTTCCATTTCGTGTACAAGAAGGAAATCAAACAATTTACAAAAGAAGGAAAATAGCATGTGATTGCATATTTTAAAACTTTTATTTTTTATTATTATTTTTTCATTAATAACATATAATGTGATTGCATAGTGAATCACATGTGATTGCATTTTAAATCACATGTGATTGAATTAAAACATCAAATGTGATTATACAATCACATGTGATTTTACACTAAAATCAAATGTGATTACAGTAAATCACATGTGATTACTAGTTAAATCACATGTGATTACACTAAAATCACATGTGATTAAATCATACACGTAATTATTAAATAAATATTATTTTTTAATAAAAAATTAAAAAAAATTGAATTTTTTAAGTGTCAAATGACCAAAATACCCCTTCATAATAAAAATATAAAAAAATAAGAATTTTAAAATAAAAAAAAAAATAAAAAAAATTGTATTTTTGAAAAAAAGACCAAAATACCCCTAATATATAAAATATGTGATTAATCTTGACCATTAGATCTTATTGATCAATGGTTGAGATTTGTTCCTCGGGACTTCATAAAAATAATGGACCTCCTTGAACGCAACTCACAAGAAATAATACTACTTTCGTATCAAAATAAGTGATACACTTGAGGATTCACGTTTTTTAAGGCAAAATATTAAAATGTGAGTTAAGATGAACTAAAATGAATAGTTAGTGGAAAGTCGAACCCACTCCTTTTAAAAAAGTGATATTAATGATGTTTAAAAGTAAAGGGTAAAAATGTAATTTCACTTTATTAAAGTAGATAGTTAGTGGAGTGTGAGTCTCATTTATTTACTAAATAAGGTAATTTTTAGAAGTGTATCACTTATTTTGTTTCACCTTTAAATGAAAAGTGTATCACTTATTTTAATACGGAGGTAGTAATATATAATTATAAGGGTAGTATAATTCATACAAATAATATTTTTTTAATAAAGGTAACATGTTAAGATATTTCATACGATGAAAAATTAAATTTATACTTTTACGAGCAACATAAATATCTTATATTTTATTAGATTTTCGTACTAGAAATTCATTTTTGTAGATCCAAATAACGTTTTCTGATCAATGTTATATCATAAAACAAATGTATGTCACGTAATTATGGCTGTCAAATCGTGCTATAGTGTCGTGTTCTTAGCTAACACGATATAACACGTATTCGAATTTGTCAATACGACACGAAGTCGTATTTTATTTTACTAATACGAAACGGCCCAATTAAAAAACGATAAACATGACAGACACGAGATAAGTAACAAAAATATCAAATTTCTTACTTAATACAGTACATGCTTAAAAATCGACAAAAAAAAATTACTACTAAATGTTCTCAAAATCATAACTACCGTTTTGACAGCCCTACATGTAATATATAAAACAAATGTATGTCATGTAATATATAATAAATTTTCGTTCGGATTTTTCGAAAGTTACAACCCAAACCGCCACAAGCACCACTTTCATTAAAAACTAGCGAGAAGCTAGAAAAGACATACAACGGTTAAAAACAAGAAATAGGCAAATTACACCATTGACCCCACTTATTATCTAGCTTACAATTCGATCTATTTTTAAAACAAAAGTAAGAAAACGCCTGAACTTGACTCACCACAAGAGCATCCAAAGCCAAAGCACCATTCCAAGAATTAAAAACTTTCCTGTTGCGAATCTTCCGAATCACCCAAAAATAAGTGTAAATAGCACCCGAAAAAGCCTTTAGGACCGAACCTTTCAGTTTAGCAGCTTGTCCCCAACTAAAGAGGTCATGAAGACACGAGATTCCCGAACTCTCTAGACCCCACCATTTACCAATCTCCATTAAGCTATGATACCTCTTTTTTCGAGATTAACCTTGTTGGAAGTCTACAATAACCAACTCTCCAAGCATGAAGCGCCACTTTTAAAGGGATCCAATTAATCCATAAGGATTTAAGACACGGGACCGATGGTAAATATAATGAGTCAAAAGCTTTTTTAATAGATGCAACAGAGAAACCACCAATTGGGTCAAGAGCCCAAATAATCTCCGGAACCTGCAAATCAGTAGAAGGTTGGACTTGATACCAACTATGAATCGGGATGTTTAATTTACCGAACTCTTTAGAGATTTTCAGAATATTACGCCAAATACATGTAGTCTTGCCAAAAGAATTAGAATTATCAAGGCCACCATTTGGGCCATGAATTGAGCAGATGACATCTTTCCAAAATCCACTATTTTCCGTTTTCATCTGCCACCACCATTTAATGTGGATAATCTTACTAACTTTATCAATTTACTTAAGTCGACTGACGCTCTGTGGATAAACGAAGCGTTGAATTGACACGAACTTACAAAATATCCAATTAATTGTGCAAATGCCAACGCGAACCAACACAAGAAATGCGTTTTAAGCATTTGGTGACACGTGTCTAAATCTGGAGCAGGGATAATTAAATCTACGGTACATGCATCACATACGACTTCTTTCCCTCCCAACGTCATATAAATCACTGCGTTTCGTTGTAACAACTCCAGATTCTTCACCTTCCTTATCAATCTCTACAGCTTATTCTCCAATGGCGCCTTCTCTCCAACTCACATTCATTATTGTAGCGATTCTGCTATTAACCTTCTGCTTTCCGGCAGCAACCGCCACCGCTGATAGCGTTACGAATCCGCCGGCTCAGATTGTCGCTACTTCACCAAGCACGTCGCCTCATGACGTTCATGATTCGTTCGCACCGACGTCGATCTTCGAACCGATTCTGGCGAACCTAGGGTTTCAGGAACTCTCGATGGCTGTCCCTTCCCTATCTGATGATTCGGCATTCACTACATGGAACGGTCCGGCTACTCTGTTCGCTCCTACCGATGCTTCGATCCGAAGCTGTTCTTCCTGCTCTGCCGTTCGTCTTCTTCGTGAACACATTGTTCCTGGCCTTTTCCCTCACGAGTACCTACGGAAACTAGCTTTCGGTACGAAGATCGAGACTATGGATCCTGGACGTTGCATCACGGTGACATCATCGACTGACGCGAGCAATTACACGAAGATCTACGTCGGAGGTGTAGAGATCACTCGTCCAGATCTGTTTAACAACGGTCTTGTTGTTGTTCACGGTCTTCAAGGCTATGTCGCTCCCCTCTCTCCGTTCTCGTGCAACATCGAGCGAATGACGTCTCTCTCATTTCCTACTCAGGCAGATAATCGGCAAAATGTTGCACAACTATCGACAAACTACCCGACGTATATAATGAGGCTTATGCTTAGAGATGCTATGTTGAGACTACGCAACAGTGGATTCAGCATCCTCGCTCTGGCGATTAAGTTGAAATCAGTGGAGCTCATGAATCTCCAGAACATTACAGTGTTTGCAATCGATGACGTTTCTATATTCTCTGGTTCGCATTCCTACGTCAACAACGTCAGGTTCCACATCATTCCGAACAGACTACTCGCTATATCTGACCTAGAGAAGATCTCATCTGGAACTCTTCTGCCAACGCTCGAAGAAGGCCAGTCGTTAATGGTGACGACAACTTCCGGCGGATTTACACCGATGAGGATTAATTACGTCCGGATTAAGGTACCTGACGTTATGCGCAACCTGAAGATCGTGGTCCACAGCATCTACTTGCCGTTCCCACACCTGCACCCCTCAGCTGGTGTCTCGTACGACCAGGCTGGTGGTACTGGAGATGCTTCGCCACATTTTGAACAGAAGAATTTGGTCGACTTACCGGCAGCAGCCGGATCGTGTACGGGTAAAGACCAAGCAAGTGGAAGTTGTGATGTCGGTACTAGCATTGGCAACACAGGTGAGGTCAGGCCCGTGGTGGTAAGGGAAGAGCACCAAGGCCTGTGATATCTCCGGCTGCCGTACCATTTCCTTGTCGATTGCTGTTAGTTAATGGTAGTCAACTATCAGTCATATTAAGAGAAATATAATAATAAGTGTCATACGTAGCTTTACTAATTGCATCAAGTCCTAATGCATTACTTTTGGTTCTATCATTGTCCATTCTACAGTTGTACCACTCCTACTTACTGTAACAAATTTCAATGCAATTAACCTTCACTTCGTTTGGTTTGATTCTCTGTTCTTTCATAGATTCATTTACTGAAATATCTAATTCTTTCACTATGAATTCCTAAACTAGACTGCATCTGATTTGCCATTAATTTAAGCAAGTTACCACACCTTAATAATTCAACTTTACAAATTTAGCAGTAATTCTTCAAATAAATATTACTGCTCATATTTTTAAGGAGAGCTAAATTTACTGCAAATGGAAACATTTGTTTTTATTTGATATTCAATCATTTTAGCAACCACATGCTGGTAATTCATGTTGAGAATAATGAAAGCAGCTGGCTGAATTTTTAATACACATGATGTGTAACGGCAGTAATAAAGTTACTGTATAATTGTTATGTAGTGCAAACAGCACACGAATGTTATTGTCATTCCTAGTTAAGCTCCAGATCATCATCCATCATAACAACCAACAGGCCGAATTTTGGCCTCAGATATTATCTGCATTATTGCATTAACACTTTGCATAGGTTGATCGGGCTCTTCATTTATCAGATCTGCAGTCATGTTCTTCGTAAACCATACATGTGTTTTTATCTCGGCCATTGTAATTCTCTGTTTTCATACACAAAAAGTTATTAGAAATAGTGATATTTACAACCGATAACTAATTAAAATGAGAAATTGTTTATAATCAACCTGTGCAGGATCAGCAACAAATATTCTTGAAAGAAGATGACGGCATTCAGTTGATATTTGAATAATTTCTGGAATCGTATACTGAACTTGAAGAATTCTCTGTAGAGCACAAAAAGGTAAAACTTATTTCAAGAGAAATGACATTAAAAAAAGATAATATTACAACTTTAAGTTTGTTGTTTTTTTGTACCTGTATTGTCTTCCGCAAGTCTCTTGGTTCATTTGAGTCCTCAAAAGGATAATCACCAACGAGCATAATGTATAATGTCACCCCACATGACCACACATCCGCCATCTAAAAAAGAAATTAAAAATTTATGACTTGTTTTGTTTGTTTGGTTTTGTAGGAATTTTTACCTTGCCATCATATTCTTGTCTGGCTAACACTTCTGGAGCAATGTATGCTGGTGTACCAGCTCTTACTTTTGGCTGTGATTGCAGCACAGAATACTGAAAAACAACATACAATAAAAGAAATTGGATTGCATACAACAGATTATATATAAACAATTAAAATGAGGAGAAATGCTACCTTTGAGTACCCAAAATCACATATCTTTAATCATGGAGCAGGGGTTCCGTCTATTAACGTGTTTTCTAGTTTCAAGTCCCGATGACAAAGCTGCTGCAACAATGGAAACCAATAGAGAAAATATAAACAGTTAGTATGTTCATATGTTTTTAAGATCGATAATAATTTTGCCCACATTTACATAGAACATATAAAACTTGAACATACCATAGCATGACAATAACTGACCCCGGATATGAGTTGTTGGAAGAAGTATCGAGCCTGCACAAAACTGTAACAAGAAAAACTCTAAAAACTTAGGCTCCGTTTGGTTACGGAAAACGGTTTTCGTTTTCTATGAAAAGTTTTCTAGTGAAAAGAAATGGTTTTTATTTACGGTTTTTCATGAATTTTTTTGAAAACGTGTTTGGTTCAAAACATTGAGTTTTCATTTTCCATTTTTAGAAAATTAGAAAACTTGTTTGGTTGTATTATTTTCTACATGTTTTCATTTTCTATTTTTAGTTATTTTAAACAATACAATATACTTTAGAATACAATATACACCCTACAACAAACACCGACCAACCCCCAACCCACCCCCCAACCCTCCCCCCCCCCCCCCCCCCAACCCATACCACCACCCCTAACCACCATATTTATCGTCGGGCTACATTGTTATTTCAACTAAATAACATCAACTAAAATAAACAATCTTTTGTATACTTGCAACACGTTACATGTTTCCATTAGCAATTTTAAAGTAAAAAACGTATGTAATAAGATTCGATTCAAATGACAGTGAATATATGCCATTATGCAATCTTTTTGTTATCAACTTCATTCCTTAATATGCTTGAACATATCCAACTCATTTGGTTGCATTTGATAGTTTGTTATTTCCGTATCCAATTGCATGACATATTAGGAAAATACTTGAGCCGATCCGACCTGGAGTGAAGCTGTGGTTGCTGGAAGTGAAGCTTGAACGCCGGAGAAATTGCCCCAAATTCTGCCGGAGAAAACTCGAGAGGTGAGCGGAAGGCGGTGAAAGAAATCGATTGTCTTATTTCATATGTATTGGGCCAAAAATACAATTATGGGCCAAAGAAATCGGAATCATGACATCAAAATCTGTTTTATTTTGCGTTTGTTGATATATATATTGACTTGTTTGGAGAACAAGTTAGTGAGTTACAAGTTTAACGAAATCTGTTACAATAAAAAGAAATCTCGTTATAATGAGATTTCTTGGTTGCATTTATTGAACATTTTGTAGAAACGTAATGATAATAATATGTCTAGCTATTGATTTAATATTGTAGTATTACGTAACATTACTATAGCCTTGGTAAAAGTAAAAGCAAGGGTAAAAGAGTAATTTCACTTTATTAAAGTAATAGTTAGTGGAGAAATGGTCCTATATTTTAGCAAATAAGGTAAGATTTAGAAGTGTATCAATTATTTTGATTCACCCCTAAATTGAAAGTTAGTGGAGAAATGGTCATATTTTTTAGCAAATAAGGTAAGATTTAGAAGTGTATCAATTATTTTGATTCACCCCTAAATAGAAAGTGTATCATTTATTTTGATACGTAGGTAGTAATATTTTATAATATGTTAACTTAGTATACAATTATTCAGGTCTAAGTTACATACTTATGTCCAAAATATACATCAATTAAAAAGCAGTTTAAAAAACTAATTTAATTCTAAATATTTCAGTCAACGATTAAAATAATATAGTATAAAATTTTCGAAAACCTTTAATAAATGATTTAAATCATTAAATTAATACGTTTACTTATATCAAAGAAGTTTTATATGAGTATAGAATTATTTGAGTGTGTGTGTGTTGGGGGGTAGGGGTGTCCAAAAATATCCGAAAAACCGGTTATCCGAAAAATTATCCGATATCCGAAATACGGGTATCCGAAAATCCGGGTACCCGAGAATCCGGATATCCGAAAATCCGGGTATCCGAATTTCAGGTACCAAATCTGGGTAGTGTTTTTCAATATTTCTGGGTACCCGGTGTCCGAAAAATTACCCGAAAATCAAAAATATCCAAAAAATATATAAAAAAATATACGAAAAATACCCAAAATATTTGAGAGAATACCCGAAAAATAAAAAAATACCCAAAATATTTGAAAAGTACCCGAAATATTTGAAAAATACCCGAATTATCTGAAAAATACCCGAAATATCCTAAAAATATTTGAATATTTTGTTTTTTTCGGATACCGGATACCCGGGTTTCGAATACCCGGAATTTCGGATACCCGAAATTCGGGTATCTGAATTTTCGGATACCGGATACGGGTAGTATAAAATCACTATCCGAAAATCCGGGTACCCGAAATTCGGGTATCCGAAGATCCGGGTACCCGGTTTTGAACACCCCTAGTTGGGGGGATTGGGTGGGTAGAATGGAGTGGAGAGTGGGTATGTGCATATTTTAGAAAAAAGTTAGAAATAGAAAAGTATAGAAAACAATAAATATCACTTTATTAAAATTTTCCAAATCCTTCACAAATTTAAAAAACAGAAAATTTTCATTTTCTTGGAAAATTTTGGAAAACTCAAGGAACCAAACGCATTTTCCAAACTTTTTGTTTTCTTGGAAAAATTCTCCGGAAAAGTGGAGAATTCTCCGTAACCAAACGGAGCTTTAATCATTCACACCCATGAATCTTTAAATACCTCCCTCCCGCCTTGGAACATTTCATGAAGATGGTAAAGACTATTTTAGAAATTTGAAAAGAATTAAATAATTCATAAGAGAAGAACCTCCTCCTCATTGAAGCGCCGTGCCTAGCTTACAAATTCTATCAAAAAGCTCCCCTTCATCGACATATTCCATCACAATGGCTAGATGTGTTGGGGTCAACATAACCTTCAAAGTTACAAAATTCAAACATAATTAAGCATTTAAATCCCAATTCATAGAACATGATATGAGCAAGAAAGGAGGGAGACTGTCAAACCTCTTTAAACGAAACTATATTAGGATGTCTCAAAGGCCTATGGTTGATAATTGCTCTTTGTATATTCTCATCTATCTGAAAATAGCGAACATTATCGAATAAAATAATCATCAAATTCACAGTTCCCTGGTGGTTTCTATCAATAATCACCAAATTAACTCATATTCAGCATAAACCCCAAAACAGAATCAAAAGATCAGAAGGGTTCAATAAACCGTCTAAACACACAAATATGAAGTTTCCGCTCCAAGATTATAGATGACAACAATATTTCCAATAGAAAAAAGATTCGAGAAAGTATTATTTTTGGAAAAAAGAGGTAGAAAAAAAACTTAATCAATCCAATAAAATTTCTATATTTAAACAACACACATGAAACAAAATTGTATCATCTACCAAAATCATCAAAAAACACAATAAAAAATAAAGAACGGACCTTTTCACCCCTCTCAATATACTTAACTTCAACAAGCTCTTTAGTCTGTTTATCTCTCATGAGCCGTGCCACCCAAAATTACCGATATCCCGAACCAAATCATACCGGTCACTGTCATGCTTGATCGGCATGTCCATTCCCTGATTCACCCTTGACCTATCTGTATTCATTTTCTGGAGTCAAAGTCAATCGGAGTTTAATTTTCCATCACCGGCGGACGATAATCATGCACACGAAAGTCGGTTGCTTTTGGGGGGAGAGAGAGAGAGAATGTGAGGGCGGCGATCGTTGATTGGAATTCGTTAGATCGTTCTTTTCTCAGAGTAGAGGTTGGAGGAAGTGATGTGAGTGGTGAACGGGTTGGAAATGGTGGAAGAACAACAGGACAAAACGACACCGTTTGCGAAAATTGGACGGGTTGGAATGTTGTTTAATTGGGTCAACTACCGGACGTTTTGTCCTATCGGTTTTATGAATCTTCTCGTTTTCTATTCATGTAGACGTGGTCTGAATTGTCTGCCTAATTGGCCCACATCTTAGTTAAGAGGGAGGGGTGTGGTCACTTGACCCCTAGTTCGCCGGATGCTAAATGACCATTTCACCCAAGCCACCATACCGCCCACCAAGCCAAACCCCTATATTCGCCACCCACCCAACGCAGCCAACGCGCCAATTAGGGGCTGACACGTGTAAAATCGTTTTCTTTTTGTTTTTTTATTTTAATAAACCTTAAACCATTACATATAGTTAAATACCACACCATTTTATACAAATTTTCACACAACATTTATCAACCTAAACCTTTTCACACCATAAATTTTCACACAACAAAGTAATTTTCGGTATTTTTTATAATTTATTTTTTATTTTTCAGTATTTGTAATTTTCTATTTCTAGTTTGTAATATTTATTTTAATGAAATATTAAGTTGTTTTGAAAAAAGAAAAAAAAAAGGTGGGACCCAAATGACTTAAGTGATGGTAGAGAAAGTATTTAGGTGTTTTGAATTTGAAATGTGAAATAATAATATGTCGCAGAGGTGGCCATTTCACCCATGTGACTACACCTGACCCAATAATTTTATTCACCATGGCATCCAAATGCATAATTCTCAAGATCTCGCTTCATCTAATCTCTGCCCAAGTTTTGAGGTTTAATCGTTTATGATTTAAACTTCAAATAGTGTAAGACTTCATTTGTATTGAGGTTATACGTTATGGTTGGTACCCTTTATGTCGTGAAGATGATGAGGTGGAAGGATTTCCATGTTTAAATATACTAAGTAAAACTAAACATTTTTTTTAACGGTAACCTAATCTACTCATAATTTCATCTATATATACTATGAGATTTGAACCCTCAACCTCAAAGTTGGAGACAAACACCTTTACCGCTAAACCATTAACTCTTTGATTTTATAAAACTAAACATGGAAAAATAAAATAAAATAAAATATTGTACTCCCTCCGTCCCACAAAAAACTTCACATTTGGCTTTTGCACATGTTTTTAGGTAATAGTTAGTGGTGGGGTAATTGATAATACTTTTGATTAAAATGTAAGGTTAGATTGGAGAGAGAAAGATAGTTAGTGGATATTAGTGGTGGGGTTTTAATAATAATAGTTTTTTATTGGGTGGAGCCCACCAAATATGGGAAATGGGAAGTTTTTTGTGGGACAAAAGTTTGGAGTGAAATGAGAAGTTTTTTGTGGGACAGAGGGAGTAATTGCTAGCTACATCGTACAAAAAGTTATAAATAGACTTTTTTTTAGGAATATCATTTTTATCAACTTTTTAAGTAGCTAAATATTTTTTTTCTTTATAGTGTGCATATTTATGAATGCGATATTAATACACTCCAAACGAATTTAAATACCCCATATATTTTTACAATCAATAAGTTTTAATGAGTTTGAACAAACCACCATGACTTTAAAATCAAAGCTAACTCAAGTAGTCAAGTTATACGTTGAGTGAAAATTGACATAAACAAAAATAAAGGGAGGTAAATTGTAAATGTCTACAACGACCTCTACCTATTCTCTCCCTCGAATCGAACATCCTTTTTTCATTTTCAGGCACGTTACAACCACAACCACAACCACATTCACAATCACCTCACCGCCAACCGAATTTCAATTTACGCCGCCGGCGAGAAATGGTATCGGACTCCGACCTCGTCGGCCGTATACGTGAATTCCTAAGCACAGCTGATCTCACCACCACCACAACAGCTAGCATACGCCGGCAACTCGAGCAAGATTTTGGAATCGATTTAAAAGATAAAAAGGCGTTTATTCGCGAACAAATCGATCTGTACCTAGAAAATCAACAGCAAACTGAAGAAAATAACGAGGAAGAAGAACAAGAGGAAGTTGAATTAGAGGTTGATGAAGAAGAGGAAGAAGAAGCCGAAGCCAGCAATGGCAAGCGTCGTGGTAGCAAAAAAAGAGGGTTAGTTGTATATTTCTTTCAATTAGGTTAAATTGTTACTGTTTTAATACTTTATTGAGTTAATTACTCACTCCGTTCAAATTAGAGAAGGTACACTGAGATTGATTGTGAAATTTGTTGCCCTGCATTTCCAAATTGATAGTGATTTTAAGGTTGCTAACTGAACGAAACATTATAAAAATTACTACTTATAGGAAAATGATTTTGAAAAGTAACTGTACTTGATTTGACATTCAAAAAATACAATGTGAATGCAGCTCTATAAAACCTAGTTTGTAATTCGTTAACTTTGAGTAAGTTTGGAGAAATTTGTTTCTTTTATCATAGTGTAAAAGACTAAAATCTGTTAATTAATTGTAAAGTTTGTTGAATTAGGTCAAAAACAGAGGACACGGATGTGAAGAAAAAAGGGGGTGGATTTACCAAATTATGTAGTCTTTCTCCACAACTTCAGAGATTAACCGGAGTACCCGAATTAGCCAGGACAGAGGTAGTAATACTAAAAACATCCTGCATATTTGCTTTTTATATATTATATTATAATTATAACTCGATTTCATGTTGATGTAGGTTGTTAAACAACTTTGGAGTTACATTCGTGAACATGATATGCAAGATCCAGCCAACAAAAGGAACATACGTTGTGATGAAACATTTCGTGAGCTGTTTGGTGTGGATATTATAGACATGTTTCAAATGAATAAGGCACTTTCAAAGCATATATGGCCATTGAATTCTGATGCTCGTACTTATCTTCTTGATTATTCCTTTTTATCACAAGTTTATTTTATTGTCTTGTTTTTTTGGGGGTTTTCTAGTTCATTATTGGAATATGACATAATTTATTTATTTATAACTTTTGTTTCTTATCTGCAGCTGCAGTCAGTGCAACACCGAAGGAAAAGAAGCCAAAGAAGGAAAGGGAAAAAGGTGAGAATGATGCAATTTTTAAAATTAACCAAAGGAAAAATTGATTCTAAATATTTATTTTTAGGCCAAAATATATTTTAGTACCCTGCACTTGACTGACTAGGTTTTGTACTACCCTGGACTATTAAAGGTGCAACATGGTACCCTGAACTTGAAAAAATGGTCGATTTAGTACCCCGACTCATTAATTTGATCGCGATTTCTTGCTTGGCTTACTTTCGTTGGAGCTTTTGACGAACTAAAACATGTACGTTCATATCAATATATTGATATTAGAAGCAAATCACGTGAGAAAACAAGACCAAATTAGTGAGTTAGAGTACTAAATCGACCATTTTGTCAAATTCAGGGTACCATGACACACTTTTAATAGTTCAGGGTACTAAAATGCATTTTGGCATGTTTTTTACTATTCAAGTATTTGAAAATAAACGTTGACAATCATCTCATTTACATGTAATTTCAATCAAATGAACTTAATTTGTGTTACAGATACAGATGAACCGAAAAGAATGGAGAAGCGACAGAAGGGCGGTGGTAGTGGTGGTGGTCTTCTTGCACCAATTCAGCTTTCAGAAGCTTTAATCAAGTTTCTTGGAACAGGTGAAAATGCGTTAGCACGTTCAGATGTTGTCAAGAGAATTTGGGATTACATTAAACAAAATAACCTTCAGGTATGGATATATATATATATATATATATATATATATATATATATATATATATATATATATATATATATATATATATATATATGTATGCATGTATCTTATGTGGTGTTGTTTTGAAGGATCCATCTGACAAAAGAAGAATCTTATGTGACGAGAAGCTAAAAGAGCTTTTTGATGTCAACACATTTGTCGGGTTTACAGTTTCAAAACTTTTAACCACACATTTCATAAAGCCTGAAAAGTGAGTTAAAGTTTTGCTTCTCTAACCACACCACCTCTGTTTGTTAACTTATAACCATATGACATGTATCTTTCTCAACTATACAAAACCAAAAGTGATTCCCGCAAACTGTTGGGTTTTGCTCAACTTATTTTTGTGATTTTCAACATGCCATTGTTATCTTATTATTAGAAGGATGAATTAGTCAATTAGGATGATATATCATTTTTGTTATGCTAACCCCAACCACAACCCCCTTTCTTATGGGGCAAACCATTGCGGTTTTAATTTCTATTATTATCAGTTGTATTTTTATGTTTGACAAGCATTTATACGTATCCGTAGAAAGTAAGTGCCAAAATGTTATATATTGCACCGGAAACACTAAATATTAGCTCCAACGTACATTATAAATACTAAATTTGGTGTTTTTCTCTAGAAATTTATCTCCAACTAAAACATCAAATTTTGTTTAATTTTTTGTGTAGCACAAGTTGCCAACGGAATTTTACACCAATTTGGTGCAACAAAAAATCTTAAAATTGCACAAAACTTAAACATCAATAATTATCGTAATCTATAATCTAATTTAATATTTATGTAAGGTAAGGAGTTGGTTTTATTAAGAATTTGTAAAGGTTGAGAATGCGAGAATTAGTATATTTATTTATTATTTATACTCATGGTTTATAGCCTAGTAATATTGGAATTTAATACTACTATAAAGTGTTGTTGATGACCAATAGGTCATGAGTTAAACACATGTTATGGGTAAAATAGGAGTAAATTAGGTGCTGTTAAAAAAATATTTATTTATGATATATAGTACTATATTGTTTGGTTTATTTATATGATAAATGTTCAAGGTAGTCCATTAATTTTATCTAGTCTCAAGGGATAATTATTAGCCATTGGATCAAGAAAAATCAATGGTCAAGATCAAGATTCAAACCACCACCACTACAAACACATGTGCTTCTTCGGCGGCCGGAGACGGCGGCGGCGGTCGGCGGCCAGTGGCGGCGGACGGCGGCTGGAGGTGGCCGCCGGCGGTGGTGACCGGTGGTGATGGTCGTGACTGGAAGCACATGTGTTTGAAACACATGTGTTTTGAAAATGAATGAGTGTATACGTACAACCAAGCACATGTGTTTCAAGTAACGAAGCACATGTCTTTCATAACGTTAAGCACACGTGCTTCGTGATTTAAAGACAAATGAATTGCTTGTAAGTTACACGTGTTCAGGAACAAAAACACATGTGCTTGGCTTTATGAAGCACATGTGCTTCATAATGATATGTTTGTCACTTGTTCTGATTTTTTTTCTTGTGTACGAAGCACATGTGTTTCATAACGTCAGGCACATGTGCTTCGTGATTCAAACACAAATGACTTGCTTGTAAGTTACATGTGTTCAGGAACAAAAACACATGTGCTTGGCTTTATGAAGCACATGTGCTTCATAATGATATGTTCGTCAATTGTTTTTGATTTTTTTTCTTGTTAGTGAAGCACATGTGTTTCATAACGTCAAGCACATGTGCTTCGTGATTCAAACACAAATGACTTGCTTGTAAGTTACATGTGTTCAGGAACAAAAACACATGTGCTTGGCTTTATGAAGCACATGTGCTTCATAATGATATGTTCGTCACTTGTTTTGATATTTTTATGTGTAGTAAATCACGTGTGTTTCATAACGTCAAGCACATGTGCTTTGTATGCTCCCTTGTGTGTTTAGAAACTCATGTTTTTAGTGACTTGAAACACATGTGTTTCGTGACCTGAAGGACATGTGCTTCGAAGTAATATGTTGTGTTTAGTGAAAGCACATGTGTTTCAATACATCAATACCACCACCACCTCCATTACCTCCAGCACCTTCACTATCAGCCACAACCACCGCCGGCCGGCGGCGGTCGGCGGTGGCGGGCGGCGCCGGAGGCGGCGGCCGGCGGTGGCTGTAGGTGGGGGTTTGGTCTTGACCATCTTGATCCAATGGCTAGAATTTATCCCTTGGGAGTAGACAAATCCTTTGAACTTCCTAGAATACAACTCTTATTTATATATTAATATAAACAATATTTTCTTATATAATCATAGGTGAATGCATATTATTCATATATGAATAAATCAAATAATTTTGTATTACATAATTATAGGTGAATATAATAATTCTCATATTGGCAATCTTCATAGAATTCTCAATGGAACTCTCCCCTGTAAGTTAATATGCATTTCAAAATAACGATTCATTTAATATTCTAATTATAACTGTTATTTAAATATTCTGTTTAACAGAAAGTTTCATTTAATTTTGATTTTAAATTTAATGACATTTTGGTATAATTTTAATCTGAATTGACTTGTATTTTTTTAAAATTGCTTTATTGTGAAATTAAGTTGGGAATATAATTATAATTAACTTGCATAATTTAAATTAATTTTTTAATATAAAAATGTAATTATATTATAGAGGTAAATATATAATTCCAATTTACAAGAATAATTCCCAAATGAGTTTCTACTCCATGAAAGTATAAAATTTTAAGAATAAAAATCTAAAAATAATCCAAGGGTTTTGGTAATTATCTCTAAATGCATTAAAAATAGTATGTAAAAGTAAAATCTTAAAATTTAGAAGTCGGTTATATATGAATATACAACTCTTTTATATATGTCTTGTGACTCATTATCAAAACCCATAAATTTAAATATCTTAGTAGAGATAACCACTTCAAATATCATAAAAATTCTATAAACGAGTGATAAAGTGATTTTGCAAAGCCCGCATTATATGCCTTAGTTATTACCCAAGGCTTATAGCCTAGTGGTATTGGTGAAAAGATAAGGTGTTGCCCATGGTCAATGTCATGGGTTCAAGTCACATCGTGGACGTGGGGTTTATTCCTCATGGGTGGAAGGTTCGAGGGAAGGCATACTGCCCCTTTTGGATGTCAATGTCTAGGCTCGAACCACTAACTTATTAACTGGCCGTTCAAAAAAAAAAAAATATGCCTTAGTTATTGTTATTTAAATATTATATTTTTAAGATCTAATGTCTAATATCTTAAAATATTAATTAAAAGTTAATACTACCTCCATGTCCAAATAAGTAGTACACTTTCTTTTTAGGGGTGTAACAAAATAAGTGAGATACTTCTAAAACTTATCTTATTTGGTAAAAAAGTAGGACCACTTCTCCACAAACTATTTACTTTAATAAAGTGAAATTACCCTATTACCCTTACTTTTACTTTTAAACATCATTAATATCACTTTATTCAAAAGAAGTGGTACTCATTTTCACTAATTATCCACTTTAATATTTCTTAAACTATCTTTTAATCTTTTGTCTCAATGACCGTGTTTTTTGAAGTGTATCACTTATTTTGATACGGGGGTAGTATTTGATAATTAACAATTAATAATCACACATAACATGTAACAGAATACAGTTAATAAATGATAACTTATAACACTATTTTTTTTGGAAACGACAAATATTTTAAAAGCCCAAACTTAGCAAGAAACTAAGCGGGAGAACAAAATTACACACAAAGATAAAAAAGGTGAAATACCCTATCAAACCAATTACAAGATGTTTTACTCCTATGTTTCAACCACATAAATGAAATTGAAACGATTTCACCCGCGATGACCGTATGCGATTTGTGAATATTATTGAATGCCACATCATTTCTAGCTTTCCAAACGCACCAAATCGAAGTATCGAACAATGAATTTTTTTTGAACTGCAAGTTAGTAAGTTAGTGGTTCGAGTCTAGACAGTGACATTCACAAAGGGCAGTATGCCTTCCCTCGAACCTTCCACCTATGGGGAATAAACCCCACGTTCACGACGGGACTTGAACCCATGACCAATAGGTCATGAGCAACACCTTATCTTTCCCCAATACCACTAGGCTAGAAGCCTTGGGTGAACAATGAATTATTTTAGTTAACAACTTTTTTCTCTTAGGACAATTCCCCCAAACCGTGCCGAATTCAATGAGATTCGTTACCGAGCTAAATGATGGAATTGGAATACCACACCAATTAAATATCCATGATAAAACGCCTAGCACTAAAGGACATTGAATAAATAAGTTATCGACATCTTCAATCCCTCCGTTACACAGTTTACATGTATTGGAATCAACCACAATACCACGGCTCTCCAAGCATTTGGCCACCAGATACGATCCAATCCCACTCTCCAAATAAAGCAACTAACTTTTATCGGAACGATGTTCAACCAAGGCATATTTATGTAACCCTCGGTTGTGTATTTTGAATCAATCCACCTTCTGAAATGGTGCGCCATAAAGGAATCATCATTTGCAACATTACAAGTTAGCATGTCACGATCATTGTTTAAACGAACTCCACTTATAAGGTGTAACATGGAGCAAAACTCATCAACAAGAGTGGGAGAGTTTAGACCATGTTTCTACTCCCAAGAGTAACCGGATATTCCGATACGGTTAGCCACAACACATACGGTTATAACATTAGAGTTTAGACTATACTATATAATAACTAATACTATTTAACAGCTAATTAGTAACATATAAATAATTATTTACCTATACACCTTCATAAACAAAAAAAGTTTCAATAAAAATGCAATTTGAAATACATTAAATACCTTGTTATGTAAAAACTAGCCTATAACCCGTGATAATTCACGGGTGACTTATAAAAATTCATAACAATTATAATTTCAAAATGCCGGATAAACGTGCAATGTTTGACCTTAACAAAGAATTGGACTTTTCTCAAACATCTAAAATGTCATTCAACAATAATAAAATGGGGTTAACATTAGAACAAAATCAATATCATGTTGTCATGATAACAATAGTTATATAGATAAATTGAACTTATTATTTACATACAATTTTCAATATCAAGTTGTTAAATAATTAAAAGATTCAAATAAAATGAATTGTGATGTTGTAAGCATTTGAATTCAAGTTTCGAGACTTTCAACATACATGACCCGTTTTCAATATAAGCTAACACTTTCTTTTAACCCGTTTGACCCGTTATCATACAACAAAAATAACATTTTTTCATAAGATATGTATTATAAGTAAATAAAGAGAATAAGTAAATAACAACTTGATTACCTCACTAAATATAAAGAGAATAAGTAAATAACAACTTGATTATCTCACTAAATAATATCTCATAATTGATTTTTGAACTTAATCTTTGCATGAAAAATTAATAAAATTGTCAATTAAATAAGTAAATACCTATAAAAAATAATGTAATTATGTAAACATTCAACATGATACAGTTTCATACTAAAGAATCATATATCATGAGTAAACTATTTTCAGAAACCGACCCTAATTGGTTGATCATGTTGAGAACAGTACCCTCCTTGGTATTTACATCTACGAATAATACTTTCCCACATTCATAACAATGGAGGGTACGATTTGGAATTCACGGGCTTCTTGAATTGAGATGGAATCCCTTCATTGCTATATTCCAGCAATCAGTATGTTGTTAGAGTATTCATGATTTATTATTTAACTTAACTATTCCACTTCATTTTGACCTGACACGTTTTGTATACATTTTTATAAAGTCAAAACATGTAATTAAATGGTATAGATGAGGTGACATTGGTGATATGGCTTTTGTGACATGGCATTACGTGAAAAAGTTCTGACAATAAAATATACTTCCTCCGTATCAAAATAAGTGACACAAATTGGCTTACACGTTTTTTGAGGTAAAAGATTAAAGTAGATGTTAAAATAGATTAAAGTACATAATTAGTGGAGAATGGGTCCCACTTTTCTTAAATAAAGTGATATTAATGAGTTTTAAAAGTAAAAGTAAGCGTATAAGGGTAATTTCACTTTATTAAAGTGGATAGTTAGTGGGTATGGGTCCCACTATTTTTACCAAATAAGGAAAGTTTTCAAAATGTGTCACTTATTTTGATACACCCCAAAATGGAAAGTGTGTCACTTATTTTGATACGGAGGAAGTATGTGAAAACAAAAATAAATTGCAATTATACTTGAAGATTAAATATATTCATTAATACCTTTTGCCTTCCTTTTCTTACGTGGATAGTTGCATCTCAAGTTCTTTCAATTTTATAATTTATAGTATTTGTTTCCTGGACACTTTCTTTCAAATAAATCTATGTGACATTAATTAACTACTTTTTTTTTTGAGTAACTTACCAGACATTACTTATGTCTACCCGTTATGGTGTATGTGAAATTAATGACATATTAAAAGCCATGTAACTTGTGCGTGTCTACTCTATATATTTCGTTCTAACAAACAGTCTTTTTGTATGTTCAAATGTATAAATTATCATTATGAATAACTTACCAGATATTAATCAGTTTTATAATAACATTAATTACAATATAATGTGTCCAAAATTGATTTATTATGAGCTTCTAATTATAATATATTGTGTCTAAAACTATTAAAGGTGCGATGTTATTATGATAAGTCGTTATTCCACACCTGCGTTTTACTTCCGGCTGGATACCTCCACTTTTTTAAAATAAAATTCCTATACGATATGATTTAATTCCCGTGAAATGTGGCCCATTACATAGCTGTTTTGCTTAAATTTAAACATCATGGCATAATACTAAAGTCGGTTTCCTTTTTCTATGTAACCAGTACATAGTGATTTTGCTCCCTAATTATTAGCATATTCAGTTTAATTCTTAGCTGATTGTCGTTCCTATTTATTTTCAATCCACCCTTCACAGCTTCACTGACTCTGCTTCTACCATCGTCGCCAACGCCAATATAATTGGTAGTAGATGTTATTGGTAAAGTGCCGTCACTGGCTCTATAGCCTGTTATCTAATTGCAATACCAAGTGGCCCCTGAATAGACATTGTTAACCAGCTAAATGAAGCCAAATTCTTTTCCATTTCAGTTGGGAGAATTTCTAATAATACCACAAAAATGTTAGAAAAGTGATTACCACAAATATTTTCATGTTTCAGTCGGATTGATTTTCGTCTGTTACCACATGTTGCAGGTGGGAGAAAACTTTTATGCAATGATTGGAAGCAAACGATGCTAATATTTTTTGAGTTTCATGAGAGAAATCAGTCACAACAGCCATGTGGGCCCTACTTATTTAGCCCAACATCCACTGTTTGATCAGGTATGTGTGGTTACGTGTTATTTTTACTCGGGCGGGGTTGACCCATTTGAGTAAATGATTGTCGTAGATGAAATCGGTTAATGCTTGGTTTGGTTCAGCTGGCAATATGACACTATTACACCATGATCCCCACCATAATATCATGTTATCATGATAACAATAGGTATATAGATAAATTGAACTTATTATTTACATACAATTTTCAATATCAAGTTGTTAAATAATTAAAAGATTCAAATAAAATGAATTGTGATGTTGTAAGCATTTGAATTCAAGTTTCGAGACTTTCAACATACATGACCCGTTTTCAATATAAGCTAACACTTTCTTTTAACCCGTTTGACCCGTTATCATACAACAAAAATAACATTTTTTCATAAGATATGTATTATAAGTAAATAAAGAGAATAAGTAAATAACAACTTGATTACCTCACTAAATATAAAGAGAATAAGTAAATAACAACTTGATTATCTCACTAAATAATATCTCATAATTGATTTTTGAACTTAATCTTTGCATGAAAAATTAATAAAATTGTCAATTAAATAAGTAAATACCTATAAAAAATAATGTAATTATGTAAACATTCAATATAATACAGTTTCATACTAAAGAATCATATATCATGAGTAAACTATTTTCAGAAACCGTCCCTAATTGGTTGATCATGTTGAGAACAGTACCCTCCTTGGTATTTACATCTACAAATAATACTTTCCCACATTCATAACAATGGAGGGTACGATTTGGAATTCACGGGCTTCTTGAATTGAGATGGAATCCCTTCATTGCTATATTCCAGCAATCAGTATGTTGTTAGAGTATTCATGATTTATTATTTAACTTAACTATTCCACTTCATTTTGACCTGACACGTTTTGTATACATTTTTATAAAGTCAAAACATGTAATTAAATGGTATAGATGAGGTGACATTGGTGATATGGATTTTGTGACATGGCATTACGTGAAAAAGTTCTGACAATAAAATATATGTGAAAACAAAAATAAATTGCAATTATACTTGAAGATTAAATATATTCATTAATACCTTTTGCCTTCCTTTTCTTACGTGGATAGTTGCATCTCAAGTTCTTTCAATTTTATAATTTATAGTATTTGTTTCCTGGACACTTTCTTTCAAATAAATCTATGTGACATTAATTAACTACTTTTTTTTTTAACGGCAAGTTAGTAAGTTAGTGGTTCGAGCCTAGACAGTGACATCCACAAGGGGCAGTATGCCTTCCCTCGAACCTTCCACCTTTTTGTCCACGACGGGACTTGAACCCATGACCATTAGGTCATGGGCAACACCTTAAATCCACCTTGGATACCACTAGGCTACAAGCCTTGGATACATTAATTAACTACTAATTATAATATCTAAAGGGTTTGGCTAACTCATATCCTAAAGGCATGAGATTGGATGTTTAATGAACCCAAATTTATCATTTTTACTTTACAATACATTTAAGTTCATGGAAATAAATTTTTTACTAATTTCATTTATTTGAATCATATAATTATTGAACGACTTGATATTATCATATTAGGATGTTTAATGAACCCAAATTTACTATTTTTACTTAAAATACATTTAATTCATGGAAAAATAGATTTTACTGATTTCATTTATTTGTATCATTTAATTATTGAACAACTTGATATTATAAAATTATATTTAAATAGTAAGTTCAATTAATCTATATACCTATTGTTATCATGACAACTTATTCATTGAATGTTTCTAATTATATCTCTTATGGCTTGAGTTAGATAAACTTTATATAAAATAATGCTTGTAAAATAAAAAAATAAAATCTCTCTATATAAAAGATTTACCTGAAATTGACGTCTCTGATCTTCTAGCATACAAAAGATTCACGTGATATGCAAACTTCTAGGGATTGAATTTGAAAGTTTAATTTATTATTAATTAAATTCGGGTTAATCTATAGATCAAATTTTTTTCAAAATTTAAATCAAGGGCTGACGTGACCATGCATGTGTGGCTTGTATGATGAGGTGGTATTATGAAGTGGCATTATCTATGTGGCAAAAAGCTTCTTTTATTATATAGATAGATAAGAAGGATAAAGAGTTGAAGGTGACTAAAGAGAGGATGCATAACTTGCAAGGAATATTCGTACCCACCCCGCATAACATTTAATACCTTGTTATGTAAAAGTAAAGCAAAAGCATATGTCTCACTTCATAGCCTAAAGGGGAAACTACGATATTATTTAGATATAACTGAATTATCTAATTATATAATTTAGATTGGATTATTTGATTATGATTTTTGTTTTTCTAAATTGGTTTAGAAAAGAACAAGTGAAGTTCTAAGTCGGACGCCACCTCAGCTTTCGACCCAAGCCACCACACCGCAAGTTGGGTGAGTGAGGCCCCAAGTCGGATGGGTGGCTTAGCCCACGAACCAATAGGAGGAAAGATGGTGTTTTGGGACCAATGGGAGGAGAGAAGTTATTATTTTTTTAATCATTTTTAATTTTTTAAAGGAGTATTATTGGTTAGTGATGGTAAAAGGGTATTTAGGGGTTTTGAGTGTGAAATATGAAATAATGATGTGGCGCTGAGGTGGCATCCGACCCCAAGCCACCACACCTATCACTCTTTAAATTTATTTAAGGTTAATAAAATATCTTAAATCTTTGAGAGAGATTGTAACGCTTATGCTTATTAGTTTATTTAGGGGCTTTCAAATAAATATTGTTGGAAGAACGTTCACAAACACTTCCTGAATTCTTATTTTGGTTTTCAGATTCTAAGAGTATATCCACCATACATAACAATGCATTTCATAAAAGGTTAATTTTGAATAATGTTAATGAATCTCGTATTTAATGGTACACATAAATGAAAGGGTTACCCTGAATTCCATATATATAAATGAAAATATTTTAATATGAATTGTTATGTAAAATTAGTTATTTTAGAAAAACCCTTCTATGAATAACCTCTTTGCTATAGATCATTAACTAATTTTTTTTGAATGACACGTAATTTATTTTATTTGTCCACAGTGGGACTTGAAATCATGTCCTATAATTTAGACTAGTGCTGTCGAAAATAACTAAACCTCGTTCTACCTGTCCGACCCGTTTCGAATTTGAGTAGAACGGGTCGGGTAGTTTAGATATCGGGTAGAAATATTTGGGTATCGGGTAACCCAAAAATAATGCGGGTCGGGTATAAGGTAATATTTTAAGTGAGTGGTTATACCCGAATACCCGAATTTTTTTAAAATGTTTTATTTAAAGGTAAATAATTTTGCTTATATAAATAGAATACAATCGTTATGTTTGCAGCCCATGAAGTTCATCTAAAAGTAAATGACATAACTTCATGGTGGTTGGAATTTGATAAAGTTACGGCCAAAGATGATGTATTAAGAATGAAATACAAACATTGTGGTTGTCGGCAATACAAGTATCGAGTATTAGTGGATATACCCGTACCCGACCCATTACCCGAACTACCATAACCATGTACCCGAAGTTAATTTGGTTCAGGTATTGGATACTTTTTATATATGAAAAAACCTGAACTACCCGATACCCGAAAAATATACCCGATTAACACCCTAAGTTTAGAATACTCGGAATAGGACATTTTAGCCGTGGTGTGGTGGTGACATCACATAAGTTAACGGTATGGTGGAGAGGGGAACACCACCTCATACACATGTAATTGAGTTCATGTGGTATGGTGTGGTCACACCACTACCGTACACATATTAAGTTTAATTAAGTAATTTTACAATAAATTTACTCGGATGTATCAACTTTGACCCCTTCATAAAAAATGGTAAAATTTATTATGAAAGATAACATAGTGATAATTATACAAAGTAGTCAAAGCTATCCTTAAATATATAAAAAGAGAATTGATTTTGTTACCATAATTTTTAATGGTTATATCACACTGTACAGATTTTACAGCTAAATGTAAAAGTATATTATGCATTAGATGTGGTACATACCTTAAAAGTTGTGGTATGAAAATTACCCCCTATATAAAAAGTGTAATGGTATTTAATTATGTTATTTAGTCCTACTCATAAGATTAAGACATATGTCAAAATCAAGTAATAATATTAAGAGAGATAAGTAGTGGATTATACATGTCATTTTATCAAATAAATAAAACTATTACTAGGATAAAATAGTAGGACTAATATCATTTTCATATAAGAAACAAAACATTCCTAAAAAACAGAAATGAAAATCATATTGTAGATAATCATGAAGGAAAAATATGTAAACTTTTAGCTCCCAAATAAGCTTTTCAAATAATTACCATTATAATTAAATAGTAAGAAACATTAATAAAACATTATGTGAAGAGAAAAAAAGGGTTACCCGGAATTAAAAAACAAAAAAAATACTTGAAGAATAAGCAGTTCAAGACGGCGCAGTACGGACAAAAATCAACACGACGGAGCAACACTCCGATCCTCCTCACTAGCGGCTCTCTGCACCGCCGCCCCCGCGGTCGATGGTGGCTGCTGAATTTCTTGCTGCAGCAAAATCTGGTGCGGCTGTAAATTCAGCTGCTGATTAATCTGTTCTTGCTGCGGCTGCTGTGGGATCTGATACATGTTATTATTAAAACTACCTAACGCTAAACCCGGTGACACACTCGCCGGAGCAGTCATCGGAGTAAACCCATTACCACCCACCTGTCCAGACCCCACACCGCCGTCAAACCCACCATTAAACCTCACTAATTCCACCGACTGCTGCTGATGTTGCTGTGGTTGTTGCTGCTGCTCATAATTAGCAACGGCCACCAGTTGCTGCTGCTGTTGCTGTTGGTGGTCATAATTAGCATTAATACTCAACATAGGCTGCATGTTACAAGGCAAAACTTGAATCGAATTATTGGAGGGCATATTCGTAATTTGCGGGATAAACCCGGGATTCAAAATCGGTAGCATTGCGGAAGGCCCGATATAATTCGCCAGCTCGATTTTGGCGTTGTGTACATCGCTTTGGACTTGTTTTAGTCGGTGTTGAAGAACCGAGATTAACCCGACACAACCGTAAACCGGGTCTCTTAGTCTTGCGTCAGCCTCATATGCTAATGAATTAACTGCATCTTCTCGTTGTGTTGTGTTGATTTCGTTAAGGATTTTGGCTACATTACTTGCGCCAAACACTTTGTGCACGTTTGCAAATTTTTGGGGTTGGTCTGGTGGGAAATATGGTGCAAACACACATTCTTGCGTGCATTTTCTGCGTAGAAACTTGCAAGCTGCACAGGGAGAATTTGATGATGACATTTTGTTCACCTTCACAACAAAATAAATATAAAAATTTCTTAGAAAAAGTCAAAATGAAACACAATTATGTAAGTTATGATCAATACTACATAAGAATATATGTATATCAGGGGTCAGCACAAAAACCGAAAAACCAAAGCTAATCTGTTGAAGTCTAAATCGATCAAATTGTGTTTGGTACCGTTTTAACTATAAATCACCTCATTAATAAATCATCCTACTAATTATGGTTTATATTATAACTATATGATATAAAATACGTTTGTACTTAGTTTTGTAGGCTGAAAATGATATTATTGTGTAATTAGACTTTGAATTTAATGATGTAAAATTTTGTTACTGAAATTTATGTACTTCAATGTTGTAAAATGAAGATTAGTGAAGAATATTATATATTAATGTTGAAAATTAGGTGGTTTGGTTTTAAACCAAATCGAACTGTTCATGGTTAGAATCTACGAAACCGAAATTGATAAAAAAATCGAAACTACTGAGTTTGAAAATTATAAAATTCAAAATTGGCGGACTGACAGTTCGGTTTGAAGCTTAAATCGCAACATACACATCCATAGAATTTAGGGAGTTCATTTCTTGACCACAACTTTTAATGTCCATACTACAAGTTAGAGCATCTCCAATCCATCTCTATTAACCCCTCTATCTCTATGTTTGAAGGCTTTTCTCCTCCAACCCACCTCTATCCCTCACTCTAAATATAGAGTGAGAGAAAAGCTCCCTCTATATTTGAAGTGAGAGGGTATCCCCTCTATCCATGGACCCCACACATCTTTCACTACTTTTCTTTTGTAATGTAATATAAATTAATTAAAAATATGATTTCTATGGGTCCCACTAGTTTTAGAGGGATTGATAGAGTTTATGGTTGGAGTTGAGGATATGTTTAGAGTAAATGGACCCACCAATTATAGAGATAGAGTGAGTTTTATAGAGTTTATGGTTGGAGATGCTCTTACAAGTTTTATAGTTAACTGTACAACTGCTTGATGCAATACTTGTGATATATGCATCAAAAGTTGTAGTATATAATTCACTACCATAGAATTTATGATGTGTAATATTAAATGAATGAATAATAATAACAATGCATTCAGCGAAGGTTCGTTTACCGATTTAAGAGAAGCAGGTGGTGGCCATTAAATTAAGCTTCTTTTATTTTTCGTGTATCGATACACACAATACAATTTTAAGTCAAATAACGGGATTTGTTTAGTAAAAGCTGGCAGAGTTTGAAAATTGTTAATAAATGTTTACCTTTGAACGATGATCACAAGATGACAAAATAAATATTTCTGCAATGATCAAGAGGAATGATGATGCGTACGCACGAACATATGTGAGAATGATTTCTGTGAATTAAAATAGAAAAACTTCAAAAACGTATTTGCTTATCGATCAACTGATCGTTTTAGATCTAATTTTTCTTAAATATATGGATAAAAGGAAACTAAATCAGAAGAATCAAACAAATATTGAATATCAAAACAAAAATGAATCATAAATTTTGTATACCTAGGCTTCGAGTAATTTCGGTCAAAAACCTCGATCGATCACGTCACCAATTTATTTCCTTTTTCAGAAACAAAACAGAATCTCCTGCAAAATTACAAATGAGAATAAAATAATTAAGGAAATAATCATGATGAATATTGAAATGAAAAATAAATGTTTGTTTTAACGATCGATTGAGCATAAAATATCGAGAGATGCATGGTGTTAAAGATATACGATGAGATAGGGTTGAAATTGTGCATAAAGCTCCTGATCCGATCTTGAAGATCCCAAGCAAAATGAAAAGCAAAAACAATAAAAGATGAGATTGAATAGAAGTTTTCTTCGGATAGATAGCGGCAAACATTAAGAACGAGCACACACAAAAACACGCACAAAGCTAGCTTAATGAAGAAGAGTGAAATATTTAATCGTTACCAGGATATTGAAGACGAAGCCATTTATCTGTGTGCGTGTATGTATTATATATATATATATATATATATATATATATATATATATATATATATATATATATAACTATATACCAATAAGTATGTATGTATTTATGTGTATGTGTATGTGTGAGAGAGTATAGTCAAATTGCACCGCCCGATATGAAGAGGAGTGTGTTTTGACCATCTAATATAAAAATTCGGGGTTTGTTACATATCAGTTAGAGAGAGAGGAGGTTTCTGAACGATGATTTAAATGCAATCTGAGTTACCTCTTTGTCCCTGCTTTCTGTTTATCTTATAAGTTTTGTTTCTTTAGCATATCATATTGTTTACTTTGTACTCGTAGCGTTTTTGCATTTTTATTGTTTATCTTTACAAAAAGTTTCACTTTAACTTTATATACATTTGATAAGTAGTCTGAAATAATAGAATAAATAAAAATTTAAAGTATGTGATTATTATTTTAGTGATTTTTAGCTAAAATTTGTTACATAACACTAAAATTTGATATATATTTTATGTATAATTATGATTATAGCATCGATAATATAATATATTTTTTAGTCTTTTCTCTGATTTTAACATATTATCAAAGCTTATTTATTTTATGAATTCAGCAAGGCTTCTATATCTAGTTTTTTTGTTCTTTTGTTTCTCTTTTCATGTTCGTTCTTTTAAAGTCCTATTGGCCAGGGTTTGTTTACAAAGTTTGTTCAATATTGATTAATTTGCTTATGCTTCCACGTTTGATCTTATTGATCTATTATTTAGCAATTTTGTTTTAGCAATATGGTTGGACTAATTAAGGAAATGTCATTTCCATTATATTAGTGTCCGATTAGATGGTAGTAACTATTGTTATATGATGAGAAACCTATTTTGCATTGAAAGCCCTTATGGAATTATACCTGAGCAGAAGAAAACGATAACTAGAATTGAAACTGGAATCGGTTAAGAACTAGAGGTTTCATGCCACGAACCTGTTAGGAGGTTCCGGTTCAGGTTCCTAAAATCATGAAACCTCTTAAGAGATTCTTTTTACGGTTCTCAAAATTAAAGAACCAGGAACCGATGGATAACGGGAACCGGCGACTTCTAATATTTTTTTCTTAAAAAATAATATATATATATATATATATATATATATATATATATATATATATATATATATATATATATATATATATATATATCAATAGAAAAGGGTTCTTATTTGAAAAGGTTGAAGAAGCAATGCATTTTCCTAAAATATACATATATGTATACATATACATACATATATGTATATATACATATATATATATTCATACCATAAATATATATATGTGCATATTCATGCCCGATATATATGTATATATACACATATATATACACATATATATACACAAGCATTTTACGTAACTTGCATTTTCAGTCGTAACTTGCATTTTCAATCGGAACTTGCATTTTCATTTACGAAATGCATATGCATACCGTATATATATGTGTGTGTATATATATATATATACGGTATAAATATAAACGTATGTATACCTATGGTATAAATATATATGTATATATACATATATGTATGTATATGTATACATATATGTGTATTTTACGAAAATACATTGCTTCTTCAACTTCTTCAAATAAGGATGCTTCTTTCTTGATCCATATTCTATATATATATATATATATATATATATATATATATATATATATATATATATATATATATATATATATATATATATATATATATATAGGAATGAGTTCCTTTGAGAATTAATATATTGAGTGAAAATGTGAGAATAGATCTCAACCACTGATTTGGGTGGATTTGGGGCTCACGGCCCGAAAAAAATTGCCGCGTGGCGCGAGGGGGAACATGTGCCCTGTTTAATCATCGATGAACCCTTGGGGTAATCATCGATGATTACTGTTAGTCCCTAGACTAAGTGAATAAGATTTGATGATCAATAGCTAAGAAGAATAAATATCAGCTGAAGTATGTATCTCAGCTGAAGCAAGTATATACAATACTTCAGCTGAGTACGTACTTAGCTCTAGGAAATCAAGTCAAATCAGCAGCTATAGAAGAGTGTTCATTCGAAGTCTATGGCCAAAGGACAAAGACAAGAAGAAGATCATCCAGCTGATTGTGGAATCATCTGATGATACATGCTGCAGATAAAGACTTAGTGGAAATGTTCTTGACACTTTGAACATTTCCTTTCCCGCTCAAAGAAGAAGAAAATGATGATGATCTTCTATTTTGGAATAGAAGATATTGTGTCAGTATATCATCGTTTGTCCCTCCAAGCATATAAACGGAAAGTCAACTGCTTTTGTACTTTCACAGTACACCTTTTTACTGTGCGTAAGAAAAGGTAGCAAAAGGAGTTGACACAAAGTACACTTGGGACTACAACATATGCAAGAGCATTAAATGTTTCTGTGGACAAGTCTACATCGACGAATGATATGTTTACACGTCGATTATCTTGTGAACAAAGTAACACGGATCTTGGGCTATATATAGAGACGTAAATGCTTGCATTTAGATACACCTTTAAGAATTCATAGCACAAGAACATTCTCTGAGAGTTGTTATTGTCTGGTATTAACTTCTCCATAGTTATTACTAAGGCATTAAATATCAGCTGTTTGTATCAGCTGATATTAAACTCTCCTTGCATAGTCTTCTAGTTTGAGTGAACAAAAGTGTCATTTCAAGTAGAAAGTTTTAGTTAGTGTGTACTATCTATTTCCGCAAACTTTGTACTGTATTAAGTTGTTTTAATAAACTCTTAATCATTGAAATCTTGTGTGTTACTTATCTTATCTTCGTTAATCGGTCGTAACGCAACACGTTTATGTTGTTGGGATCCAACAACTGGTATCAGAGCAAGTGTCAAAGTTGTTTTCAATCAACTTTGAGCATCTGTTATGGCTGAACCTACATCATCAGATCTTCCATCATCTGGAAAACCTCCCAAACTCACCCAAACCAACTATCCCATGTGGAAAACTCGCATGTTATCCCACATGGTTACCTATCACCCAAAACTTCAAGATAACATCACGATAGGAAAATACATCCCTAAAACCGTTATTCCTGGTACCCCTGAAGTACCAGAACATTATGTTGTTAAATCTGAAGCTCAATGGACGGACGCTGAAAAACGTCTTGTTCATCTTGAGAATAAGGGAAGGGATATGCTTTTTCAAGCAGTTAGTGATGAACTGTATCACAATATACAATTTTGTGACTCAGTTAAAGAGATGTGGGACAGGCTAGCTGAAGTTTATGAAGGCACATTTGTTGTGCGTGAACATAACAAAAACATGCTCATTCACGACTACGAGCTGTTTAAAGCCAAGCCTAGTGAGACTATAGCTCAAACTTTCAATCGTTACAACATTCTGTTAAACGAGCTGAAGTCTCATGGAGTTGATAAGGACGATATGTCCAAAATGTGTAAGTTTATGGCAGCTTTACCCTTTAAATGGGCTACCATTATAACTTGCATGAGTACATCTCCTACCTTAAAAGATTATACTCTTTCCTCTCTCTATGGTATGTTTCTAAGCCATGAGAGAACTGTACTCAACAAATTTCAACCTCCAAAGGACTCTAAAGTGAGTCCCGCTGGATCTTCAAATGCTCTTGTTTCTTTAAACAAACCCAGCAGAATTGAATATCCACCTTCAGATGATGAAGCTGACAACACTTCAGCTGTTGGTTTGTTCAACATGCCTGAAGTCAGCATCGAAGAGGTCGATGAAGACGAATACAATGATGCCCTTATATCTGAGCTTGCCTTAATTGTCAAAAACAGAAAATTCTTTAAAGGCAAATCTGGCTCTTCAGCTAAAGGCTCTAGTAGCAGATCTATCTCGTCAGCTGCTTCTTTCAGTCCCTCTGGAAGTACACCTGACATCTCTGAGATAACATGCTACAACTGTAACAAGAAGGGACACTATGCTAACGACTGCTAGCAGAAGAAAGCAAGTTCATCATCTTCAACTGGTGAGTCCATTGAAGAGAAATATAAAAAGCTACAAGCCTTCGCCAAAAAGATCCTAGAAGAAAAGAAGGAACTTGAAGGCAAAGTTGCTGACAAGGGTCTAGTAGCTGAAACTCACGACTGGGCTGACTCAGGTGACAGCTCATCCGATGATGATGAACCAGTGGCCACAATGTGTTTGATGGCTCGTGCTGATGATGATGAAAGTATCACAGCTGATGATGCTAGTTCCTATCAATGGGTCAACATAGTTCATAAAAAGGTAACCTCTCTAATCTCTGCTAAGGCTACTAAAGCCAAAGATATTGTTGATTCTATTATTTGTGACTTGCACTTCATTGATCAACTGAAAGGTGAATGTTTGGATAAACATAATGCTATTCTACGTGAAAATGCATTTTTAAAAGAACGATTAATTGATCACAAAACTTTAAAAGAAGAACTTTCTGAAACAAAATTTATAAACTCAGTTCTTCAACATGATCTTAATGAGAAAGTTAAGGAACTTGAAGCAATTAAAAAGATTTGTGAATCCTGGTCTCGTTCATCCAAACGTGTGAGTGAATGTGTTAACTCACAAATTCATAGTCAAGTACAAGCCGTACTAGGAGGAGACTTCCTTGCTGCAGCCGCTGTACCTGATAGCAGTACAGATGATTTGTACTACTCGTCGGCTGATGCTTCTGTGCCAGCTGAAGAGTTGGTTTTTGGTTCCTTTGTTAGGTCTACCAAAACCTTTGCTACCGAGATGTCCTCAGAAGATCCTTCTGAAGCTACTATTGAAGAGTCATCAGCTGACTCCTCTGCCATGGTAGTTAGGACACCCATTGTAGTAATTGTGGAACCAAGAAAATCTATCTTGGGTTCAGCACCTGCTGCTTCCTCTGCTAGACCTCAGCCGAAGACTAGCAAAACAGCAGGAAAGAAAAATGTTCTTACACCCTCCAAGGGTGAGCCAGTTGGAGTTCGTACTCGAGCTGCAAAGAACAAAGGTAAGAGTGTCTTTAAAAACACTCCAAGTCCTTCTTCAGCTGTGTCTGTCAAACGGCTGAAAGGAAAGGTCAGCAAGCTGACATCACTTGTTCAAGTTCTGACTATCTCTGATATTCAGAAAATGAAAGGGATTTTGGGTCCAGTTCCCAAACCCAATGCCTCGCCTTCCACTCCACTACAAAGAAACAGAAAGTGTTATAAGTGTGGAGATCGTGGGCATATGGCAAGTGAGTGTGACAGCACATGCCTGAGACCTTCCCCAACCTCAGCTCGTGAGCCTTCTGAAAAACCAACCTCTGTGAGTTCCAGCGGGAAGTCACAAGGACCCACAGAAGTGTGGGTTCCCAAAAAGAACTAACTCTTTTAATTTATGTGCGGGTGATGAAAGCAAACATGTCTGGTACTTAGAAAGTGGTTGCTCAAGAGATATGACTGGATACAAATCCCTGCTGGAAGAGTTTGAAGTATGTGCTGGTCCTCCAGTAATTTTTGGTGATAATGGTAGAGGCTCAACTGAAGGTTATGGAACCATTTCTAATGGATCCGTAAAAATCACAAGAGTTGGTTATGTGAATGGGCTGAAACATAATTTAATCAGCATAAGCCAACTATGTGATGCAAAGTTCTCAGTGAACTTTAATGAATACAGAGGAACGGTGACGGATAAAAGTGGAAAAGTTGTATTAATTTCTCCAAGAACCAAGAATGTCTATACACTTGACATGAATCCTCAAAATCAAGAAGTTTATCTATTCTCCCATTCTACTGAAGAGCTGATTTGGTTGTGGCATAAAAGACTCTCTCACCTGAACTTCAAAAACATATCGAAGCTGGCTCGAGGTCAGCTGGTGAATGGTCTACCACAAATCAAGTATGAAAAAGATAAGCTGTGTTCAGCTTGTGAACAAGGCAAACAACATAAAAGCTCTTTCAAATCAAAGCAATGTTTTTCCATCGACAGCTGCCTTCACATGCTCCATATGGATCTCTTTGGTCCTATGAGTACCGAAAGTTTAGGTGGAAAGAAGTATACGCTTGTTATCGTTGATGAATACTCATGATATACTTGGGTCATATTTCTTCGTCACAAGAGTGATGCAGCTGATGAAATTATCAAGTTCATCAAAAGGATGGAACTTCTAAACGGGTCTAGAGTCAAGATGCTGAGATCAAACAATGAAACTGAATTCAGAAACAAGACATTCTCAGCTGCTAGAACACCTCAACAAAATGGTGTGGCTGAAAGAAGAAACATAACCCTAATAGAAGCTGCAAGAACAATGCTTGCTGAGTCAAACATGCCTAAGCAATTTTGGGAAGAAGCTGTTAACACAACGTGCTTTACTCAAAACAGGTCTCTCTACGTGAAGAGACACAAGAGAACTTCATATGAGGTTTTTCGTCAAAGGAAACCTTTCATCGGTTTCTTTCATGTGTTTGGGTGTGTGTGTTTTGTATTAAACACACGAGATCAAGTAAGCAAGTTTGATTCTAAAGTTGATGAAGCCATTTTCTTGGGATAATCCACTACATCCAATGCATACAGAGTTTTCAACAAAAGAAGACAAACTTTGGAAGAGTCCATAAATGTTACTTTTGAAGAACACTCAAAGGCCTTAAATCCCACCTCTGATGACTCATCTGATGCATTTCAGAGATCAGCTGAACCATCTTCTGATGCAGCTGAAGCATTTTCTGATGCTTTAAACCTCATTGGAGATCCACAACAAGGAGTGGTCACAAGAAGTAAAGCATTGTGTAATCTCTGCTTATGGTCGTGCTTCTTAGCAGCTGAAGAACCGAAAAATATTAAAACAGCCTTAGAAGACTCAAGCTGGATTCAAGCGATGCAGGAAGAACTTAACCAATTTGAGGTCAACAAAGTATGGCAGCTGGTTCCTCCACCAGCTGGAAAGACTATAATTGGTACTAAATGGGTATTTAGGAACAAGATGTATGAAGAAGGAGTCGTTATTCGCAACAAGGCTAGACTTGTTGCTCAAGGATATAGACAAGAGGAAGGAATCGATTTCGATGAAACATTTGCTCCGGTAGCTAGGCTTGAGGCTATTAGAATATTTCTAGCCTATGCTGCTTACAAGAACTTCACAGTTTTTCAGATGTACGTAAAGAGTGCATTTCTAAATGGAAAGCTGCAAGAGGAAGTGTATGCTAAGCAACCACCAGGTTTTGAAAATCCTAAGTATTTAGACTATGTGTTTAAATTGGATAAAGCGCTGTATGGGTTGAAACAAGCTCCTCGTGCATGGTATGACACACTCTCCACGTTTCTCATAGCAAATAATTTCACCAGGGGAAATATTGATAAAACCTTATTCATTCGTAAAATCAAAGGTGATATCATTCTTATTCAAATTTATGTGGATGACATAATTTTTGGTGTTACTGACGAAAAACTCTGTAGATGCTTTTCAAAACTTATGTCTACAAAGTATGAGATGAGTATGATGGGTGAATTGACATATTTTCTTGGCTTACAAGTTAAGCAATCTAAAAATGGAATTTTTATAAATCAAGAAAAATATATCAAGGATCTTTTAAAGAAATTTGATATGAATTCATCATCATCTATGAAAACTCCAATGGCTCCTCCAAACAATCTAGATGCTGACATAACTAGGAAATCAGTTGATGTCACATTCTATAGAGGAATCATTGGATATTTGCTCTATCTCACCGCCAGCAGACCAGACATTATGTTTGCTACTTGCATGTGTGCTAGGTATCAAGCTGATCCTAGAGAATCTCACTTAATAGCCGCTAAGCGAATTTTGAGGTACCTCAAGGGTACTCCAAGCCTAGGTCTTTGGTACGCCAAAGACTCTAGGTTTGATCTAATTGGCTGTTCAGATTCAGACTTTGCAGGTTGCAAGATGGATAGGAAGAGCACCATATGAGGATGTCAGCTGCTAGGTGGAAAACAAGTCAGCTGGACAAGCAAGAAACAAAACAATGTTTCTACCTCCACAACTGAAGCAGAATACGTTGTTGCTGGAAGCTGTTGTGCTCAAGTCCTTTGGATGAAGAATCAACTGGTTGATTTTGATATGAACTTTTCTAAAGTTCCTATCTACTGCGATTACACAAGTGCTATTGCAATCAGCAACAATCTAGTTCTTCATTCAAGAACCAAACATATTGATATAAGGTATCATTTTATTAGAAATCACATAGAACAAGGTGACGTGGAACTTCATTTCATTGAACAGACCTTCAGCTGGCTGATTTATTTACTAAGCCGTTAGATGAAAAACGCTTCAATTTTCTAATCAGCGAGCTGGGTATGTTGAATGCCTGAATCAACTGCTAAAGTACTATCAGCAGCTGATAAGTCCACCTTGTCATTTAGTACATTCAGCTGACTAAAACATATTAAAATTCATAAGTCAGTCGAATAAAACATCTCAAAATGATAACTTATCAAGTTTCTTTTAAAGAAAAACGTTTGGTTCTCCCACAAAAATGCATCTTTATCCCCATCCATACGTTTCCTGTGGCAAGTATTTCCACTCGAGTGAAAATATTTGGCATTTATGGGGACAAGACACCCTGACACACGAAACGGCTCCACTAGCCCCTCTCTGTCACATCCAACGACTTTTCCGCACGATAACCAACATTTCCATAGTTGATTTGTAACTATCCATAAATGATCCGGTTAAATTTCAAATATTTACCCAAACTGTTCCAAAAACCCCTATAAATACCCACTTCTTCCCTCACTCCATCTTCACCACCCTCAAAATCTTCTCTCAAAAACCCTAACTCTTCAAGCTTTTACCTTTCTTCCCTCTCCTACAATGTCGAAGAAAGCCCCAAAAGTTCCTCTCACAAGAGCTGCCATCGAGTTCACTCAGAACTCGAATCTGGTAGCTAAGACTTCTCCACCGAAGAATCTGGCCGATGTATATCGACCGGTTGGGAAGTTCTTGCGTCACTGCCCCATCGGTGGTGCATTCTTCAGATTCACTAAGAGTATCTGTGAACTCTTGCGTGATTTCTGGATGTCTGCCTCCGTTTCTGGAGACGACATCGTAGCGCAAGTTGGAGATCATCAAATCACCATTACTGTTGATGATTTCCAAACCGCTTGCGGGTTCGCTTATCTGCAACCTGGCGAAGAATATCAGCAGACGAAATCTGCTGATGAAGCTAAAGAGTCTCTAATCCGTATCACTGGATACAGATTAGAAAGTGAAGACAACAAGGTGCAGATCTTCAAGAAGTCTCAGCTGACGAGACCCTGGGCCTATCTCTTTACCCACATCATTCAGGGTATAGGCGGCAACTCTGGGTCTCACAACCAGTGTAACTCCATCTTGCAAGTCTTTGCTTAAGCCCTGATCACCGGTCCACGGATTGATTATGGGAGACTGGTGTACGAGGAGGTCAAGGCCAAGCTGAAGGCAAAGGGAACTCATATTCCCTATCTTCGCTTCTTCACATTGTGCATCGCACATGTGATGCTTGAGAAGCTAAAGATTGATTATGATGACCTTCCAGGGGAATCTGTGGAGGTACGTACCTTAGCCAACACCATCTGCAACTCGAAGAAGGATGCTGGAAAAGATTTTCCCCTCTCTCCATACCAGCTGAAGATCATTGATGATCGGACTAGATCCAAAAAGGATCAAACAAAGGGCACCACATCAGAAGAATCTGCCCTACAAGAAGGTACATCCTTTCCTCATCTGGAGAGTATTCCATCAACTGAACGACCATAAACTGTTGATGGAAATACCACCACTTCCACTGGGATCTCAATGCCCATTGACGTGGAAAATGTGGAAACAGGTGATATTCCACGTGGTGGGAAGAAGCGAGTCAACCGAGCTGCTCACCGCCCCCCCTTCTTCCTCTTCATTCTTTTTATCATTTTCTTCCACCTCCAGCGCCCCTTTTTCTCCTCAGCTGAGGGTAAGAGGGTCTGCTACCTGTGGAGAAGATGTAGTGGTTGATGATGTTGAGCTGGCGACAACAGCATCATCAGGATTCAGCCGGGATCCATTGGGTTTTCACTCGAGATTCCAAATGGAAGGATTGCGATCAAAAGCTATGTCAGCATCTGAGAATGATCCTTCTCATTTTCAGTTTGGCAGTGTTTTTCCAGGAACTCCACCAACAATCGGAGCTCCTGGTCAAGCACTCCTAGCTAATCCTCTTTTTCTCTCTTTTGCTCTTCAACCTCCTTCTGCTGATTTCTTAACAAGTCAGCAGACTTCAAAACGGTAATTTCGTTCTTTAGGAGTTAGTGCCGGCTCCAACCCTCTGCGTAGCTCCTCGACTGATTCATTATGAGTCATTGTAACAAGGGGACAAACTCCACAAGCAACCTCAGTCTCTCGACAAACTGCTGGTGAAGTTTTTGGCTCAACCCAAGCCACCCGTGAGTCAGCTGCACACATACCACCACCAAATTCTTCGTCACTTTCTGAGTCATCAGCTGATGATAGATTGACTGGAAACCAAGTCAATCTTAAAGCTGTTCTTTTTGTTTCCCACAACGTCACCAGCTTAAACCAGCGGGTGATCGAGGAAACCACCACCGCCAATGAAGAGACAACTTTAGACCAAGTTGTTACTGAGGCATTCACCCAAGCTACCAGTGATCGCGAACGTACTCGCCAACCAAGCTGTGAGGTAGCTAACACACCACCCAGCGGAACTCTTCCTCCTGTCTCTATACCAGTATCGTCGGCTGGTGAGACCGAAGCTCCAGAGGATCAAACAGCATTTCATATGATGTTTGATTCGGTTGATGATCCTATTCAGCCATACTATTCGTCATCTGACGAAGACGTACATACTGGGCTTCAAACTGTTTTGACAGCTGATGTCGGCACTTCTATTAGTAACCCAGAAGTTTCAGCTGGACCCAACCCACCCCCCATAGTTTCTGAGCATCCCATAGGAGCTATTCCTCCTAACTCAGGAACACCCACTCCCACAGCTGAGATTACCCCTCAAGCCGGTGACATGCCGGACCCCCTCTCCTAAAGCGTCCAAGTGTCCCATGCTGAATCTAGCAAAGCTGGAGGAAGCATTCCCATCAAAGCCGCTGCTGCTCTGATGTCTAGAGTTGTATCATCCCAGATTCGACCTAGGATGGCCAGACTGAGTCAGCAGATGGACACCCTTCGCAGGGATGTTCCAAAGAAGTTTGCTACAACTGCTGAGAACCTCTCTTCCAGCATAACTTCTCTGCTCACTGAGGTTCACACTCAGACTCCTTAGCTGGTTCTTCTTTCTGAGCAGATTTGCTTCAACACCAGCGAGTTCAACACTCTCAAAAAGTTTATTCATCGAGAGTTGAACTCCATTCGCGAGTCTGACAGAGTCGAAAAAGACAAGCTTCTCTCCGAAGCTCGGGCAACAGAAGCAGAAGTGGAAAAACAGTTGAATACCTTGTCTTCCAAGGTATTTCCTTTCCAACCAGCTGTTGATCGTCTGGGCCTTGCACAGTCTAAGCAAGAGTCTCTGCTGACCCACACTCATAGCCATCTTTCCAAGGCTATTGAGTTATCCACTTCTGCCGTGTCCACAAGAATGGACAAATTGGAGACCGAGGTCAGTTCGCTGACTTCCCAAGTCACTGGTCTCCAAGGCACCCTCAACCTCATTCTTCAAAAGCTAAATGAGGGTGCCGCCGCTGCTGTCCATCCTGCTTCAGCACCAGAGAGTACCTTAATTCTTCGGGCACTCTCTGAGGGGGAGAAAGAGCATACTACTTCAGCATGTGAAGAACAAGGTGAACAAAATGCTTCACAATCTATGATCACCTCTGCTGTCGGAGCCAATGTTGAAGATATTCCAGCAGGTGAGACCCCAAGATCTCCACCTATCACCTCTGCAGGGATACAAGAAGAAGACGTTTCAGTAGACGAGACCCTAATTCCAACATCACTCGTCACTACTGAAACACCTGAGGTAACTACTTCAGCAGGTGAGACAATCATTCAACCAACACTCACCTCTGCTGAAGGCCTCAGGACAGGAGAATCCTCAACTGGAGTTAAAATCGTTGATTCCTTAGGACCAGTTGAGGGCCCACAAGTCCAAGTCCCGCCAATCCAAAACCCTCAGCCTATTATACAGGAGATTCCTGAACCTGCTGAGGGGGAGCCTACTTCTGCCACGGTTAAAGATCTCCTTTTAAAGGAAGCTGGAACCACAGCTGATCTTGATGCAACTATTGCCCTTCAAAGAAAGACTCACGAAGAGTTGTATCAAAAAGCTGAGGCCCAAAGAAATGAGAACATTAGGTTGTTCAACAAAGTTCTTTACCAGCGTAGGCAGGAATCAAAAATCACCAGCGTAAGGGCACTCAAGTCCTCTTCCAGCTCCCCACAAGAAGTAAAAATAACTAGAGCTGGAGGATATATTGCTGCTGAAAGGCTTCCTCTGAACAAAATCAGCACTCACCTCAGCTATGCTGAGTGGAATGAGTTGCTGACAGCTTCCAGATCTGCACAATCGTCTGATACTATTACAGATCTGCAAAGTGAGATCAAAGTCGCAATTTTCATCTTCAAGGATTTATGCGACAATATCAGGAGAACCACTCCTAAGTTGGCAAATCGCATACCAGCTGAATTGCTTGACTCACTAGAAGTTGTTGTCAGAGAACCTGCTGGTGAAAGCTCCTCAGCAAGAAGGGAAAAACGTAAGTCTGTTCTTCCCAACCCATTTGCTGACTCCAGAACACTTGATATTGGGTCGTCTATCATATATGCAAAACGACCAAGACTCAATATCATAAAAGCTGTCCCCACGGGAGTAAACTTTGTCCCTGGGCTGATCGTGAAAGAACCTATCTACGGCTTTTGCTATCTGGAGAAGAAGGCACCTTGCTTCCAACGGGCTGATGAGCTGCATATGTGTGATATTGATCAAATTTTGTTCTATCACAAGTCGCTGAGTTCTTCCACTGAAGAAGGAAGACAAATGAAGAAATTAATTGACTCAGCGATCGACTCACTATATCACAATGTCACTAAGGAAACTATGCCCTAGACATTGTATTTTGTTTTTTTTAATTTTCTTTGTATTTTTCTTGTTTTATTTAATAGAAAATCAAATTTTGTAATATACTTGTAAACACACTGTAAAAAGATACAAAAGAACCCAAAGGGTCAAAAGCACATAAACATTCAGCTGATCCAAACAGCTGAATCAATACAGGTTCATACTTATACAGCTATTGGGTTGCATCAAATAGGGGGAGATTGTTAGTCCCTAGACTAAGTGAATAAGATTTGATGATCAATAGCTAAGAAGAATAAATATCAGCTGAAGTATGTATCTCAGCTGAAGCAAGTATATACAATAAACCTTCAGCTGAGTACGTACTTAGCTCTAGGAAATCAAGTCAAATCAGCAGCTATAGAAGAGTGTTCATTCGAAGTCTATGGCCAAAGGACAAAGACAAAAAGAAGATCATCCAGCTGATTGTGGAATCAGCTGATGATACATGCTGCAGATAAAGACTTAGTGGAAATGTTCTTGACACTTTGAACATTTCCTTTCCCGCTCAAAGAAGAAGAAAACGATGATGATCTTCTATTTTTAATAGAAGATATTGTGTCAGTACATCATCGTTTGTCCCTCCAAGCATGTAAACAGAAAGTCAACTACTTTTGTACTTTCACAGTACACCTTTTTACTATGCGTCAGAAAAGGTAGCAAAAGGAGTTGACACAAAGTACACTTGGGACTACAACATATGCAAGAGCATTAAATGTTTTCGTGGACAAGTCTGTAGGGTTTCACTACGCACCATGCGACTGATCAACCACTTGGGTCGACCTCCTAGTGTACTTGGTTCGAACCTTGACTGACCAAGAACATGAACTTGTTCTTGACCAGTTAAAACCAACTAGCTGATTTAATCCCTAAAAGCGGAACTGGGATTAAACCTAATCCTTAAACCCTAAAGGATTGGGATGTTAGAAATCTAGATTAGGTTAACAAGAAAGAAACCTTGTACGAAGAACTCGAACACACACATTGCTTGTGTGGTTCGTTCGACCATCAACCAAAGAACCCTGGCCGAATTCGTCCAAGAGGGGAGAAGGGAGAAAAAGGTTTCCCAAAACATACCTTGTTGATTGCTTAAGATAGTTCAACTGATGATGAACAAATCGAGCGATCTTCTAGTTGATCTAAGCAATGAACTTGGATCTTCAAGACTTGAAGAACACAAAGAGCACGAAGAACGAAGAACACAAAACTTGGTGTTCTTGGTTCGGCCGAGATTGAGAGGAGAGGGGGCTAGGGTTTCGGCTTGTGTAGGTGTAACCTAATAAGTGATGCCTAAGCCCTTTATTTATAATAGATGGACTTTCACTCAGGGACCTTCTAGTTTAATTAAGATTAATCTCTTAATTAAACTTATCCTTTTACACTTCCACCCCTTATAGTTTAGCTAGTTATTATTGTTGCACTTAACTATTAAATGTCTAGTATTAACACACTAATAATTCGGTACCCATATACACGAATTATATACTTGTATTTATACTTTCAATAACTAATTATATAATAACCTTTATATAATTTATACAACAATATCATCCAATTACTATATGATTTAATAGCTTTAAATCATATCATGGATAATCTATAATTAACACATTGTATATTTACTCAACTAGTAAATGTACAACTGCTTGTATTAATTAGTTAGTTAAACTAATCTAGTAATAAGTTAAACTTAACTTAATACTTAACTGATTCATAATGACTATTATGAATCATTCCTCTTTGTAGTATCATTGCTTATCTTGCTCGTATTACATACACTCACCGGTGTGACCCTTAAGTGTTTCGTAGGCATGGATGTATCATCATAGGTTGACTAACTGTGCACATAATTCCTTCAGACTCCCACTTGTGCAAGTTTGTAACCTTTGTCTTAATGATACGAGCTACAGTGACCTTCTAGATGGGCATGTAGGTAACCAACCCATAAAAACAGCTTACGTAACCCAGGTATAGTTTATGAAAAACTCTTTAATAGCGTCTCCTAGTAAAGAACACTCTGTCTCTACTTCTTGGGCAAACTATGTTAGGCTTATCCCTTGCAGCTCGATATTTGTGATAACGAATACGAGCATGGTAGAAAAACATCAACTCCTGTATTCGAAATCATTTTATGACTTCTTGATTCAAACTGCTGTGATAAACGACAAAGAACAAATCAGTTCGTTTGGGCACGGCCGTGCACTTGCCAGTTTCTTATCAAGTCAAAGGACCTATAAATATCTCTCCTAAAGAGGAGGTGCAATTACCATCTTGTTATATTTCGATTTAATATACAACTTCCTTTGTACCCAGTATCGCCTCGTATGACAAACGTATTCCAGAATTGTCTGAGTTGAACCAAAGCACATTAGTAATTGTATCCTAAACCAAATACCTCAGGTTTAAGGACAATCATAGTGAACAATACTTTTGAACTTTTCATCCATGAAGTATTGTCACGGTGGTCAATCCAATATTCGTTGAGCCTCCAACAGAATATCACCGATATTTGGTTTACACAAAACTTGTGTAGCTATCTTCGAAGAACTTCGAATCTACCACCAAATACCGCGATGACGTTAACGTCCCATCAAGGTTCCCACCAAGACGAGTAGTCACGGATTTTGTGTCTTCTTGAATAAATAGACTTTTATTCATGGATCTTGTAAAACATACAAAGTCTGAATAAAAATGATACTAACTCATGTATTATTCCTCACTGGACATAGATACTGAATTATTACTGGATCATTACTTATTCCTTTTGTTCGTGTTGATTACTTAATGATTCTTACAAACTTAATTGTAACTTTATCACTAAACCAATCATTTCTATTAAACTAAAGACGTAAGACGAGTATTTAGGAATACTTTTACTTTTGTCTTTGCTAGATATTGTTTTTGCAACAATCTAGATCATATTCTAGTCTTGCCTTTTATGCAATTCGGTAAGCATAGGAGGATTGGAAACTAACTCCTTAGTTTCTTGAATTCATAAAACTATCCTTATAACTAAAGCCTCTTTTAGTTACTTGATTTGTAGATATTCTTACTAGTTAAAGAAATTTCCTTAAATGACTATGTTATCCACTGAAGGGTTAACAACCTATTAGATATGCAATAATTAATCACAAGACTTGTGATCACGCTATTAGGTTTGCAATAATCTAATCAACGATCATTTATTATTTCTCTTAACTCTTTGGCTAACGACTTGGTAAAACCTTGTTGTTAATGTCTTACTAACTTACTGAATTCACTAACATCTTTAATGAATTACGTTAGTCTTAGCTCCCACTTACTTTTATGGAACTTAAGCATCTCTTAAACTACTTTGTCCTGGTCAATAACTTGTAGTTTAATCCTTTTAAGAATTCTATCAATAATTAAGATCATCCTTTGGATTTGCGAATATCCAACATTCCTGTTTAGGGAATTATGGTCTTCATTGATTACTGTATCTAACAAGTATGAAACACTTGAAACGATACTTCCAATTCTTAAACACATTAGTATTCTTTTAAGAATCTTATTTAATGCCAAAGTCATCACTTGGATTTCTCAAATATCCATTATTCCTATTAGGGAATTATAACTTGATTAAATATTGTATTTATTACAAGTATAAAAGACTTGCAATAATACCTTTTAATTCTTAAATACTTTTAATATAGTTTGTCCCTTTTAAGAGTTGTTTAATGTCTAAGTCATTTTACTTGGATCATGCGAATATCCAATTATTCCTATTAGGGAATTATGACTTCATTAAATCCTTTACTACAAGTATAAAAGACTTGTAATAATACTCTTAAAGTCTATCTTGATTATATCCAATATAATCATACTATATTAACTAGCAGGTACACGCGCAATGCGGCGGCGGGTATCCTGTTTCAATAATTGTAGGCGATCAAATGTTTGTGGTATGTAGACTAATTTGGGAAATTTCCTCAACCATTGAAGGTGGTGGAGTCCATGTTCCTTAATCGACATCAGTACAACTACTATAGAAGGACCCGAATCCTCTCCAGGTTGAGGTCAGCAACATCAGTACCAGATATAATTGGGGGTGATCAAATATCTCAGGTTTCAGGCTCTATGACACAAGATTTGTTCCACCAACCTATAAATTCATAATGGATTTAATACGATATATGAGATACCTAGCTAAATGTTTTATATAGTAGATATGAGCATCAACGACTGCAACAAAAAAATAAAGAAAATTAATACACTTGCTTAAAGATTCTAACTTTGTTTATATATATTTCTTGTTAACTGTCATTTTAAACATCAAACTTGTTGCAATGGATGTTTCAAGTTGTAAAAATGGATGATTGAATCAAATGTAGCAATTGCCACCATCATTTGAGGTCCCTCCTACACAAATCAAATTGTCATAAATCAAACATGTGCAAGATTAGTCAAATGATACAAATTTCAGACGACTTTAATAAGATTTAAAATCAACACAAAATTACTGGATCATACATGTGATCTGTCTTGCAGACTGTTGGCTCCTAAAAACTTTTAGAAAACAAAAAAAATAGTTGACCCTCAAGAAATATTTCTAATTCAAGGTATTTAAATATCCAATCAAATTCATAGAGAAAAAATGGATTAAAAACAGGTTTAAGTTTTCATAAAGTAAAATAGCACCTTTTACCTGTAAGTAACGACTACATACCACCTTTTTCCAGTTCATTTGACAAAATTATTCACAGAGAAACACATTAAACGCTGGATCTGGATAGAGAGATCGAGAATCGGAATTGAAAATTTAGAAGAAACAAAATATGTGATGCCTGATTGGAGATCTCTGATTGAACCTCAGATTCTAAAAAATGAGCCAGGTTTTCATCTTCACTTGGAATACAACCATGGTTCCAACAGCAACATGAGCAGCAGCTTCAATTCCAACAGTGGTGTCTGCAATAAACATGACCAACTGGGAATAATGAGGGAATGATGATTAAAAAGGGAATTACATGCACAATTGCGCAGATACTAAATTATAAAGGAAATGACAAATTACGGATGGAAGGGTTAGCTTCTCCTTCAACGGTAGTAGCACCACCGAATAAGATTAATCGAGCTCCATGAAACGTCCAACCACCGCCAAAGCTTCCCACAATGCAACAGTCACCGGCGGTGATTAAGGAGGAATTGAAGGTGGAGATGGTGGCCGGTGGCTGGAGTACAAAAGGCGATTTCTTCTTGATTGTTGTCATCAAGGTTAAGTTAATGAACTGAGAGTTCCAAAAACAAGCCTTTCAACTTCCCTAAAAACCCGTTTACATGCCCAAGAAAAGAGTATTGGTCAATGGGGAGTTGGGTTTGGAAAGATTTACCAGTGTGTATTAGATATAAAGTATCTTTTTCATTAAAAAGCATGTATCCTAAGTAGCGCAGTTGGTTGCGTCCCTTGTTGTTATCGCAGTGTTCGCAGGTTCGAATCTTGGAAGCTATTTTTTTAAAGACGCCTTATTTCCATAATTAGCAAGTGTGTTGGCTGAATTTTCAGCCTTGCTAATTACGGAAGGGGTAAATGCTTTATAATATAGTATAGATACTAATACTTTAAAACTTTCTGTCATAAGTAATGACTATTACTTAAGATGTTTTAACTAAGTTCAATAACTCTTGAACCTTATGCTTCCATAAAACTTTTAAATACTTTCATTAGAAAAAATTTCTAATTACTAGCATCTAAATACCTTGAGCTATCAATACATTATTTATACAACAATCAAACAAATATATAAAACATGAAATATAAGTAAATCAAAACTTGATTTACAATCTAGTCATAAACCTTGACTAGTGTAATTATCACACATGCACACAATATAATTCAACCATGGATTCGAGATTAATTAAAACCAAAATAAAACTTGTTTTAACAAAAATAAAATTATCCAAACAATAAAGTAAAATTGTTTAAAACGAATCCATAAAATACTGAATTATAAAAACTTGGTGCTCGTGGGATCATCACCATCTCATGCCGGTCACTATCACTTTCCATCTCCTCTTGCAATAAATGATTGCAAAAGTTAGATTACTCGTAATGTACTTTACAAGTATCTTAAAGTGATTAAGAAGTGTGGTTGTGTTACCTGAGGAACTTGCGTTTCCTCCACTACCACTTGCACCCTTTGGACAATTCCTTTTCCAATGCCCAGCCTCACCACACTTGAAGCACCGTTCTCGGTCCTCACAGTGTTAGGCTTAACCTTGTTGACCTTTGATTGACACTTTTACCATTTGGCACTCCTTGGTTCGGATAGGTTTTACCCTTTCCTTTACCACCATGCCCTTTTCTCTTCTTCCCACCGCCACTGCCATTACCAATCAAGAGAACGTCCTTAGATTTGGTCCTCAAACTCAACTCAGCTATCTTGAGCATGGAATGTAGCTCAGCAATGGATTTCTCCATATTATGCATGTTGTAGTTGACCACAAAAGACTTGTAGTCATCAGACAACGAGTTGAGTATAGTATATGTTGCCATTTGCAACGGTATGGGGTGACCAAGTCTAGCGAGGTGATCCATGTGTCCTTTCATTTTCATGATGTGGGCACTCACCGGCGTTCCTTTGACCATCTTGCAAGAGTTGAAGGCTCGATTGATGTCAAACCTCTTAGTGCGAGCTTGCTCTTGAAATGAATCCCTAAGTTGCTGGATCATCTCAAATGCAGGCACATCCATATGTCCCGCTTGTAACTCAGGACTCATAGTGGCGAGCATCAGACAGCTCACATCGAGTGCATCACTGACATGCTTATCATAAGCTTGCCTCGTTTCAGCTCTGGCATTAACAGCAGGGGTGTTTGGTAATGCTCTCTCCAAGACATACCACTTTCTCTCATGCCTGAGCACAATACGAAGATTGCACTCCCAGTTGAGAAAGTTTGACCCAGTCAACTTGTCTTTTTCGAGGATTGAGCGAAGTGAGAGATTATTGGTACTTGTTGTCGCGATTGCGTTTGTTACTGCCATCTACAAATCAAACCCAGGTTAATTAGTAATCATCAATAAACATTCTCTAAAATATATTATAAACCCATAATTAATATTTTAGGCCTAGGATCCATATATCACATTCTCGCCGCAAGGTTTGGGCACTTCCCGACGAGACATGCTATTTCTGGTAGGTAACTTCCTTACCGATCGTATCAAGACTTGACACGATTCCTAGGGGTCGTAGAATCTTTAGACTTATAACTTATTACAACTTTGTACAATCTAATTGTACATTTCTAAGTTAGTAATAAAGTCTAGTATGTTTATTCTACTCAAGTACTTTTTGGGCCGGGACTCCCGATTATCACCAAAGTAGATCAGACCATCTAAGACAGTGCGATGCTCTGCACCGGGACTCCCGATTATCACAGAACCTTACGCACCCTAACACTCGCAATGATTTGAATCCATATCTAAGGTTCTTTATCCTTACAATATGAATATCGTTTAACTAGTGAGGTGTTCCATTAGGTGGATAGTACTTAGATCTAAGATTTTCTTGGGTTTGTTTAAGTATTAAAACTAAACTTAAACCTTTATTCCAATCTTAATCCTTGTTTAAAATGTGTGACTTGTGAATTGAAAGATTCTACAAGTGACATTTTTAAAACATAAGAACTATTCTTTAAAACTTATAGTTTCAAGAATTTGTACGATCTTACATGTATACCTAAAACGAGGTGTACAAAACGTTCTACTAGATTTTGTGAAAAATCTTATCTAGAATAAAACTTACTTGTTTTATCTTACTTGAAAAACTTATAAACTTATGTTAAACTTTTAAATTCTTTTATGATTCATGAACTTGAAACATAAACCTAGTTTAACACACTTAGTTTTTCACATGTCTAATAATGAAATTAAACATTTGTTTTTGACTTATTAGATTCGACCAAAACTTATGTCTTAACGACACACTTATAAACTTTGTGATTTTCTTGTGTAGCTCCCACTAGCTTCAACAACCATGATGAAACTTAAGCTAACACAATCACCAGTTTATACTTGGTGAAACTAATAAACTTATTATATAAAGACTATATATAATAATTCTTAGTTTGTTTAAACCTTTCTTAAATTCAACTTGAACTAGTTAAATATAGGTTGTTATTTTTACTTGATCATTAATCTAGTATATTACATGACTTGTAAAATACTTATATTATACTTGTATAATTAACTAGTTATAATGACTTATAACTTTATACATCTTAATATATGATAATATATATATAACTTTGTATATTTCTAGTTAATCATATAATTTTAACTTGTACAATTTCTAGTTATAATGAAATCATAACTTTGTACTTTCTAGTTTTAATTATATTATAACTTATACAATAACTAATTATAATATTATCCTTAAAGATCAAAATAACATTACCCTTTTTAATTGTTCCATTTTATCTTGTATTTTAATGTATTCGTACATATGTATGTTTTATAATAAACTTGTAACATTCTAATAAGAATATTACATCTAATTTATACATGTGTATTTTAACTTAAACTAATTAAAATACGTATAAACTTATTATATCTTTTAAAATTCAATTTTACCTAATAAATAAAAATTCCGAAAATTTTAATACATATATATAAATAATTAAATACACCTTGTTAATTTTAGAACTTAAAAATTAACATCCTCTTTATCAATTCCCTAAATTAATTAGATGAACCCTAATCTTATTTTTGATCAATCAAAACTAGGGTTTTGACTTTCTTGATCAAAGACATTATTTTAATTAAAATATTAATTTTAATCAATCCTATTAAACAATAAACTTTGATTAAATTCTAAGATAGATTATAACCTTTAATAAATTTATTTAAACTTTTTAATTTAAACCTTATAGACAATAAAACTTTATCTAATATTACTGGGTTTAAAGAACTAGCTTTAATAAAATCTATCAAAATAATAATTAAACCTATTAGACATAAACTTGTCTAATTAACTAGGTTTTAGATTATTATCCTAATTAATACTTTTAAACTATTAAACTTAAACTAGTTTAATGTTCTAGGGTTCTTTAGGGTTTCGAAATTCTTAAGCTTAGGAAACTTTTCCACCAATTAAACTAGGCTAGTTTAATAAACTTGGTGTCCAAGTATCCTCTAGATTTTCGAAATCTCTAAGGGATTAGGAAAGAATCCTTTTGATCAATTAAACAAATCTTGTTTAACATACTTGATCCTAGGGTTTTCCTAAGTCACGAAAATTCAAGGGATTATGGAAAGAATCCTTTTGATCAATTAAACATATCTTGTTTAACATACTTGATCCTAGAGTTTTTCCCATGGTTTTCGAAAATTGCTAGGGTTTTCTAGAAACCTTCTTGACCAATTAAACTTAGACTAGTTTAATATTCTTGGTCCTAGGGTTCTTCCATTTTTGGAAAATTATGAAGAAGAAGAAGAAGAAGAAAACTTGAAACAAAAAAAACCTAAAATTAAATTAAACAAACAATCTTTGTTAATCTAGTCTAGATCTCTAAACCAACGCTCTGATACCACTGTAGGGTTTCACTACGCACCATGCGACTGATCAACCACTTGGGTCGGCCTCCTAGTGTACTTGGTTCGAACCATGACTGACCAAGAACATGAACTTGTTCTTGACCGGTTAAAACCAACTAGCTGATTTAATCCCTAAAAGCGGATCTGGGATTAAACCTAATCCTTAAACCCTAAAGGATTGGGATGTTGGAAATCTAGATTAGGTTAACAAGAAAGAAACCTTGTACGAAGAACTCGAACACACACATTGCTTGTGTGGTTCGTTCGACCATCAACCAAAGAACCCTAGGGTTTTTTTGGCCAAATTCGTCCAAGAGGGGAGAAGGGAGAAAAAGGTTTCCCAAAACATACCTTGTTGATTGCTTAAGATAGATCCACTGATGATGAACAAATCGAGCGATCTTCTAGTTGATCTAAGCAATGAACTTGGATCTTCAAGACTTGAAGAACACGAAGAACGAAGAATACCAAACTTGGTGTTCTTGGTTCGACCGAGATTGAGAGGAGAGGGGGCTAGGGTTTCGGCTTGTGTAGGTGCAACCTAATAAGTGATGCCTAAGCCCTCTATTTATAATAGATGGACTTTCACTTAGGGCCCTTCTAGTTTAATTAAGATTAATCTCTTAATTAAACTTATCCTTTTACACTTCCATCCCTTATAGTTTAACTAGTTATTATTGTTGCACTTAACTATTAAATGTCTAGTATTAACACACTAATAATTCGGTACCCATATACACGAATTATAGACTTGTATTTATACTTTCAATAATTAATTATATAATAACCTTTATATAATTTATACAACAATATCATCCAATTACTATATGATTTAATAGCTTTAAATCATATCATGGATAATCTATAATTAACACATTGTATATTTACTCAACTAGTAAATGTACAACTGCTTGTATTAATTAGTTAGTTAAACTAATCTAGTAATAAGTTAAACTTAACTTATTCATAATGACTATTATGAATCATTCCTCTTCGTAGTATCATTGCTTATCTTGCTCGTATTACATGCACTCATCGGTGTGACCCTTAAGTGTTTCGTAGGCATGGATGTATCATCATAGGTTGAATAACTGTGCACATAATTCCTTCAAAGTCTACATCGACGAATGATATGTTTACACGTCGATTATCTTGTGGACAAAGTAACACGGATCTTGGGCTATATATAGAGACGTAAATGCTTGCATTTAGATACACCTTTAAGAATTCATAGCACAAGAACATTCTCTGAGAGTTGTTATTGTCTGGTATTAACTTCTCCATAGTTATTACTAAGGCATTAAATATCAGCTGTTTGTATCACCTGATATGAAACTCTCCTTGCATAGTCTTCTAGTTTGAGCGAACAAAAGTGTCATTTCAAGTAGAAAGTTTTAGTTAGTGTGTACTATATATTTCCGCAAACTTTGTACTGTATTAAGTTGTTTTAATAAACTCTTAATCATTGAAATCTTGTGTGTTACTTATCTTATCTTCGTTAATCGGTCGTAACACAACACGTTTGTGTTGTTGGGATCCAACAATTACACTAATTCTCACATTCTTACGATTTTTCCAATTCTCAAAGGAACCCTCCCCTATTCTTTTGAGAATTGGAAAAATGGTGAGAATGTGAGAATTTTTGTAATCACGGGGAAATCATTGATGATTACACATTAATCATCGATGATTAAACAGGGCACTTGTGCCCCCTCGTGCCGCGCGACAGACTTTGCCGGGTCGTGAGTCCCAAATCCGTCCTAATCAACGGATGAGATCTATTCTCGCATTCTCACCCAATATATTAATTCTCAATGGAACTCATTCCTATATATATATATATATATATATATATATATATATATATATATATATATATATATATATATATATATATATATATATATATATATATATATATATATATATATATATATATATATATATATATATATATATATATATATATATATATATATACACCCTATATAGTGAATGTGCAGAACCCGTTTAAGGTGTATAACCGCAGAACCCAATCTTAGAGCGTTAGATTTTAAAGTTAACGGTTAAGATTATTTGTGGCATTTTCGTAAATAAATTAAATAATAATTTTAGAAATAATTAAATGTAAAGGTTATTATAGTAATTGTGACAAGGAGAAAAAACCTCCCAAAACCGTATCTCTCTAATATCTCGCGTTATTTCAATTTCATCAAAAACCCTATTTCAATTTTATCTAAATCGTCTCTCTCTATCTCGTTTTCTCTCTATAATCGTTCACTTTGCCGCCGCGGAAGAATATTACGAATCCATCGTAGATCGGAAGTTGGAGGACGAATTCATCGTATAAAACAGTGATATGGTAATGATTTGTGGCGGTAGAAGAAAACAATGATATGGTAATGATTTTCGTTTTTTTTCTTATTAGGTTTAGATTTGTTTGATGAGTTCTTAATCGTGAGGTCTTAATGGTGAACTCATGTGGCTTAAAATGGTTGATGCACGTTACCTGTTTGATTAAATGCCTCAACAAAAATTTTATTTTTGTTTCTCATATTTTTTATACGCTTTGTTGTTCTAAGTGTTGCTGAATTGATTCCAATAAGGAGGATGTTTATGCAATTGGAAAAATTTATGATATTACACATACCATTTCTTCAAAAATACCAACAGGGATTATGAAAACGGGATTGGGGATGAATATCTAACACTTTATTTGAGCATTAAATATGGACCAGATTATAAATTTTCAATTATAAAATTACCTGCTCATTCTAGTACTCATGTTGATGCACCTGGACATTTTTATGATAGTCTTGACTTAAAAGTACCAAATGGTATTAAATGTTTTTGTTAATGTATTTTTTGCTATGTTTTAAGGTCATGATAATTATTATATGAATTTCTTCACATGTCCAACATTATTAGTTGATGTTCCAAGGAACAAGAACGTAACATGCATTTCTTGGGGTCACATGCAATTTACAAGGGATGAATTAAAGGATACCACCGACTTGGAGATACATGTATATATTTGGGTTATACATGTATGTATTGAAAGTGTAAACATTGTATGTATTTGGGTTATACATATATGTATTGAAAGTGTAAACATTGTATGCATACATGTATGTATTGAAAGAGTAAACATTTTATGTATTTGGGTTATACATGTATGTATTGAAAGTGTAAACATTGTATGTATTTGGGTTATACATGTATGTATTGAAAGTGTAAACATTGTATGTATTTGGGTTATACATGTATGTATTGAAAGTGTAAATCTATATACTTCCTCCGTATCAAAATAAGTGACACAAATTAGCTTACACGTTTTTTGAGGTAAAAGATTAAAGTAGAGGTTAAAATAGATTAAAGTACATAATTAGTGGAGAATGAGTCCCACTTTTCTTGAATAAAGTGATATTAATGAGTTTTAAAAGTAAAAGTAAGGGTATAAGGGTAATTTCAATTTATTAAAGTGGATAGTTAGTGGGTATGGGTCCCACTATTTTTACCAAATAAGGAAAGTTTTCAAAGTGTGTCACTTATTTTGATACACCCCAAAATGGAAAGTGTGTCACTTATTTTGATACGGAGGAAGTATATATAATTTGAGTTCCAATTTTGAAGTTGCAATAAATATCATCCATTTAATAATAATAATAATTATTATATTATATAAATTCATTTATAAAAACAAACTCATTTTGTAAGACCAAAAGTTTTGAAATAAATATAAATAACTATAGTAATAAAAGGTTCAATTAAATAAGAGACTTTTCAAGTTTTATGAATCTTACACATTAGCATCTATAAATACCCATTCTCATATTGCAAAAAATTTAACACTTTAAAGGTGCATCCAAAAGAAATACCTAACAAGTGGAGTCAGCAACAAAGACGTATAGGGCTTTTGTTATTAATTGTCGCTATTAAGTGGCAATCCAACATAATCTTTATTATTTGTATTTTTTGAAAAAAAAGTCATAGAGATGAACCCTTTATGATTTTGTTCTAGAGAGAGTAAGTTAGTTGTTTTTTGTTTAAAATTACACAACCTCTTTTATATATATGTATAAAATTGTTATTCGTTGTGTATGCTATTGTCACAATTATGTAAGATGAATATCTTATCATGATGTTATGGTCACAAATTATTGTTCATTTCCATGTTGATGTTGCATTCGTTATAATATTAAATAAATCATGTTAATAAAGATTTTGAAGCTCAATAGTTATAAAATCAAGAGTTTTAACATAAACTTGCGATTTTCTAATTAGTAGAAAAATATTAATTAATTATATTGATGGTAATCAAGAGTTTTAGCATAAATTATAGTAATGAATTTATTTTAATAACAATTTGACAAACTCATTAAATTGTAAGACCATGAGTTTTGTAATAATGAGTTTTGTAATAAATATAAATAATTATAATAATAATAAGTTCAATAAAATAAGAGACTTTTCAAGTTTTATAAATCTTACACATTAGGATCTATAAATAGTTAGCAAACAACAAAGAAACATCTAACAAGTAGAGTAAGCAACAAAGACCTTACTGATATCTTAATTTCTTTCATTGATTTGTATCAAGTATATATAACTTACTGATATCTTAACATCTACTATAAATCTTAATGTGTAAGATTCTAATGAGTTTGATTCATAAATCTTGAAAAGTCTCTTTATCTTATAGAACTTTTTATTATTATAATTATTTATATTTATTACAAAACTCTCGGTCTTACAATTTAATGAGTTTGTCAAATTGTTATTAAAACGAATTCAATACTATAGAACTCAACAGAACTCAATTATAATAAATACAACATAAAAATAGAACTCAATTGTTATACTTTTTACATATATGAAAGAAGTAAGCATAAATTTAACAACCATCAATATATTTAATTAATATTTTCCTACTAATTAGATAATCTCAAGTTTATGTTAAAACTCTTGATTTTATAACTATTGAGCTTCTCAATCTTTATTAACATGATTTATTTAATATTATAATAAATGCAACATCAACATGAAACACATTTTTTGTATTTTATTATACATATACAAACGAAAATAAGCATAAATTCAACAACCACCAATATATTTAATTAATATTTTCCTACTAATTAGAAAATCGCAATATGTGAAAAATGACGATCAAAACCTATTAGTTGGATTAAAAGTAAAATAACAAATCAAATGAACAACAATTTGTGACCATTAATATGATAAGATATCCATCTTAAATAATTGTGATAATATCATACACAATCGCATATATTATAATAATAACTATCAGATCATTATATAATATAATTTTTATACAAAATGTAAATAAACAACGAATAACAATTTTATACATATATACAAAAGAGGCTGTGTAATTTTAAACAAAAACAACTAACATACCCTCTCTAAAACAAAATCATAAAGATTATGTTGGATTATCAATTAATAGTGACGATAAATAATAAGAGCTCTATAGATCTTTGTTGTTGACTCCATTTGTTAGGTATTTTTTTATGCACCTTTGGAGTGTTAAAATTTTTGCAATGTGAGAATGAGTATTTATAGATGCTAATGTGTAAGATTAATAAAACTTGAAAGGTCTCTTATTTATGGAACATTTTATTATTATAATTATTTATATGTATTTCAAAACTTTTGGGCTTACAATTTAATAAGTTTGTTTTTATTATTATAATATTATTAATATTAATTGCATGGTATTAATTACAACTTCAAAATTGAAACTCAATTTTTATATATATAGTTAAGTATTTTTTTTATGCACCTTTGAAGTGTTAAAATTTTTGAATTGTGAGAATGGGTATTTATAGATGCTAATGTGTAAGATTAATAAAACTTGAAAAGTCTCTTATTTATGGAACATTTTATTATTATAATTATTTATATTTATTTCAAAACTTTTGGGCTTACAATTTAATAAGTTTTTATTATTATTATGATATTATTAATATTAATTGCATGGTATTAATTACAACTTTAAAATTGAAACTCACTTTTTATATATACGAGGCAGCATGGCCCGTGCGATGCACGGGCTTCGTTCACGATAAAGTGTTAGTATGAACCACAAAGTATGAACAAAATAAAGTGTTCGTTATTGCTAAAAAACATGATCTTCTTAATAGTTAGTTTATTTCAAGAGAAAAGATTCATAAGAAATCAACTTACAAATGTCTTCTCCCTTACAACTGACAACAAACCAGCGGCAACATAATTGTTATAACACACCTAATAAACAAATAATAATAATACAAAAAGATTTAATTATTCTTATTGGTTAAAAAAGATTTACAGTTGAAAAGAAATTAAGCTTGTTATCAATATACCCACTATTTGGATTTTTTGAATGTTTGTTCGATCGGTTCATATAAAACATTTCTACTACACAATGCTCATATATGTTAATAAGTTCCATTAATTATAAACTCAATCACTTATAGTAGCTCTGAAGCGCTTTATACGATACTGATTCGTCTTTCCTTGTGGCGCAACAATATTACATTAATCCTATAAACATGAAAAACCAACATTACATTATTCCATGATAAACTCCAGAGAATTGAACATAATTTTACTTAAATGAGTCTTCATCCAGGTACCGATAAATGAGGTAATTCAGAATTAACAAAATTATGAATTGTCTGCGCATAGAAACTAGCATAACTATCTTGAATCGGTAATTAAAGCGCATGTTCTAGATACCTGCTAATTATTACTATATGTTTAAGAGAAATAGGAATGTATCATTGTGTACCATTTTCATCATTCGAATGTTTGAGAATAGATAACCCATATGGATGCAGATTGCAAAACCAACATCCATAATTAATAAGTCAATAACCGAAGAGAAAAAAGAACATTTCATAGTTTCAGCTTACAGAAATATCGTAGGTTGCCATTTTACAAAGATATAATATAAGAGTAAAAAAATATTAATGATGACCTGGAAATATAATTGAACCTAGGCCCGTGTGCGGTCCAGAAACCATACCGAGCCGATGGGAACCACATGGAATCAAAAGCCGAAAAATCCTATCTTGAAGAACCGATAACCGTATCGATTAGGACCGTTTTGGTTCGGTTCGGTTCGGTTATGTATCAGGTTTGGTTGGTTTGGACAGGCTGGGACCGCCAATGCAAGTGCTGCTGCTACATACGATTGACATGGTTCAACTGCTGATCAGCTACAATGCTGCTGGTGTATTGTTGAACCATCAATAATTTTAATGTGTATTATGTAAGTATATATTTAAGACACATAAAACTCATTTGCTTGAAATTCATTGATGTTTTGTTGCTGATCAAGTGAATCATCGACAAACCTCATAATGGTTACCTTGAAATTCATTTGCTTACATATTAACATAATCCATAATTCCATATTAACATAAACCAGAAGCTACATTTAACAATTAACTACACAATCAAACTACATTTAACATAAAAGATTAGAAGGCTGGAGGAACTTATATTCGATACATTACAGGCACGGAAGATCTAGATTGTAAGCATACCAGGTTCTTGAATCGCAATCGCCATCAAAAAAACCTAAAAGTTGTGAAATGACTTTCTTAATTTACAGAAATAGAAAAGGCACTCACCTAATTCGACAATCGGCCGGTGCACCATATTGATACTTAGGCTTATTATCTTCAATCGACTTTCTAAGAGTTGTATATATATACATTTTTTTTGGTTTAAATGTATATCTAATGCTTGGTAAATGTAATTGAATGCTGGGTGTTAATGCTATAAATCGAATCGTAATGCTAGGTAAAACGTTTATGGAGTTCAAGAGTTTCATTCTATATAGATAAATCAATAGTTTCATTTATTTATTATAAAATTATATTTAATATTATCTTCAAACGACTTTCTAAGAGTTGTATTTATAAACGTTTTTTGGGTGTTAATGCTATAAATCGAAATGCAATGCTAGGTAAAACGTTTCTGGAGTTCAAGAGTTTCATTCTATATAGATAAATCAATAGTTTCATTTATTTATTTTAAAATTATATTTAATATTATATTTAATATTGTAATTAATGCAACTTCAAACTTGAAACTCATTTTATATATATATATATATATATATATATATATATATATATATATATATATATATATATATATATATATATATATATATACGAGACCATGATTCACAAATATTTTTAATTGCTTCAAGTTCTTTAACTTTTTCACTTAGATCATATTGAAGAACTGAGTTAATAAATTTCGTTTCAGAAAGTTCTTCTTTTAAAGTTTTGTGGTCAATTAAACGTTCTTTTAAGAATGCATTTTCACGTAGAATAGCATTATGTTTATCCAAACATCCACCTTTCAGCTGATCAATGAAGTGCAAGTCACAAATAATAGAGTCAACAATTTCTTTAGCTTTAGTAGCCTCAGCGGAGATTAGAGAGGTTACCTTTTTGTGAACAATGTTGACCCATTTATAGGTACTAGCATCATCAGCTGTAATGCATTTATCGTCATCAGCACGAGCCATCAAACACATTGTGGCCATTTGTTCATTGTCGTCAGATGAGCTGTCACCTGAGTCAGCCCAATCATGAGTCTCAGCTACTAGACCCTTGTCTGCAGACTTGCTTTCAAGTGCCTTCTTTTCTTCTAGAATCTTTTTGGTGAAGGCTTGTAGCTTTTTGTATTTTTCTTCAATGGACTCACCAGTTGAAGATGATGAACTAGCTTTCTTCTGCTTGCAGTCGTTAGCATAGTGTCCCTTCTTGTTGCAGTTGTAGCAAGTTATCTCAGAGATGTCAGGTGTACTTCCAGAGGGTCTGGAAGAAACAGCTGAAGAGATAGATCTGCTACTCGAGCCTCTAGCTGAGGAGCCAGACTTGTTTTTGAAGAATTTTCTATTTTTAACAAGTAAGGCCAACTCAGATATAAGGGCATCGTTGTCTTCATCTTCATCGACTTCTTCAATGCTGACCTCCGGCATGTTGAACAAACCAACAGCTGAAGTGTTGTCAGCCTCATCATCTGATGGTGGATATTCGATTCTGTTAGGCTTGTTTAAGGAGACAAGAGCAGTCGAAGATCCAGCAGAACTCACGTTAGAGTCATTTGGAGGTTGAAATTTGTTGAGTACGGTTCTCTCATGGCTTAAGAACATACCATAGAGAGATGAAAGAGTATAATCTTTCAGAGTAGGAGATGTACTCATGCAAGTTATGATGGTAGCCCATTTAGAGGGTAAGGCTGCCATAAACTTACACATTTTGGACATATCATCCTTATCAACCCCATGAGACTTCAGCTCGTTTAACAGAATGTTATAACGATTGAAAGTTTGAGCTATAGTCTCGCTTGGCTTGGCTTTAAACAGTTCATAATCATGTATGAGCATGTTTTTGTTATGTTCACGCACAACAGATGTGCCTTCATAAACTTCAGCCAGCCTTTCCCACATCTCTTTAACTGAGTCACAAACTGAATATTGTGATACAGTTCATCACCAACTGCTTGAAAAAGCATATCTCTACCCTTGTTCTCAAGATGAACAAGACGTTTTTCAGCGTCTGTCCACTGAGCCTCAGACTTCACAACATAGTGTTCTGGTGTTTCAGAAGAACCAGGAATGAGGGTTTTGGGAACATATTTTCCTATAGTGATATTATCTTGAAGTTTTGGATGGTAGGTAACCATGTGGGACAACATACGGGTTTTCCACATGGGATAGTTGGTTTGAGTGAGTTTGGGAGGTTTTCCAGATGATGGAAGATCTGATGATGTAGGTTCAGCCATAACAGATGATCAAAATTGATGGAAAACAATTTTGACACCCGCTCTGATACCAGTTGTTGGATCCCAACAACACAACCGTGTTGCGTTATGGCCGAGTGACAAAGATATGATATGTAAATAACAACAAGATTTCAATGATTAAGAGTTTTATTAAAAATAGCTTAATACAATACAGAGTTTACGGAAATAGATAGTACACACTACCTAAAACTCTATACTTGAGTTGACACTTTAGACCGCTCAAACTAGAAGAGATAAACACTGAGAGTTATATCAGCGGATACTAACAGCTGATATTAATGCCTTAGTTATAACTATGGAGGAGTTAATACTTAGACAATAACTAACTCTCAGAGAATGTTCTTGTGCTTATGATTTCTAGATGCTCTAAAGGCTAAAGGTGTTGTTGTAAATGCAAGCATTTACATCTGCATTTATAGCCAAAGATCCATGTTCCTTAGTCCACAAGTTTGACGACGTATAAACATATTATTCGTCGATGTAGACTTGCCATGGATCATTAAATGCGATTGCACAAGTTATCGTCCCGAGTGTACTTTATGTCCACTTCTTCCGGTACCTTTTCTGACGCACAGTGAAAGGTGTACTAAACAAGTACAGAAGTTGTTGACTTTCTCTTTACATGCTTGAGGGACAAACTATGAAGTTGTACTGACATTATCTTCTATTCCAAAATAGAAGATCTTCATCGTTTTCTTCTTCTTTGAGCGGGAAAGGGAAATGTTCAAGGTGTCAATGAACATTTCCTTTAAGTCTTCATCTGCAGCAGGTACTATCAGCTGATTCCACAATCAGCTGAATAGTCTTCTTCTTGTCTTTGTCCTTTGGCCATAGACTTCGAATGAACTCTCGTTAATAGCTGCTGATTTGACTTGTATCCTAAAGCTAAGTACGTACTCAGCTGAAGGTTTATTGTATATACTTGTTTCAGCTGAGATACATACTTCAGCTGTTGTTTATTCTTCTTGGCTGTCGAGCATCAAATCTTATTTACTTAGTCTTGGGACTAACACATCTGTTCGGTCCTCAGTCCCTACAAAACCATTTTTTCGTTCGGTTCTTGTTTTTTTTATTAATACCTGTGATCGTGCATTTTTTTATATTGATTGATTTTAGTAAACCAATAAAGTTTGTTGCTATGTAATTAATATTTAACCATATCAACTATTTTGGTGATTCAGAAATGCATGAACATTATTTTGTTGTGTTTATTAAATATTATTTATGGTAAAACTTTTAATCTTACAATTGATTAATTTATTATTGATTAAATATTTATTATTGTTCATAAATGGATTTATATAATATTATTTAATATTAAATGCATGGTATTAATTGCAACTTCAAAGTTGAAACTCAATTTTTGTAAATGGATGTTCTGTTAGGTTAAAAGATAATATCATTTGAAAACTCAACATCATTTGCATCATGATAGTGTGCTATATAATTTTTTTTGCATCGCTAAAAGTCTTTCTTCTTTACTCCGCTTGTTAGATGTTTCTTTTGGATGCAACTTTAGAGTCTTAAGATTTTGCAACATGAAAATAAGTATTTATAGATCTTAATGTGTAAAATTCACAAAACATGAAAAGTCTCTTATTTTATTGAACTTTTTATTATTATAATTATTTATATTTATTACAAAACTATTGGTCTTACTTAATGAGTTTGCCAAATTATTATTAAAATAAATTCATTACTATAATTTATGTTAAAACTCTTGATTTTATAAGTGTTGAGTTTCTCAATCTTTATTAACATGAATCATTTAATATTATGATAAATGCAACATCAAAATGGCACTCATTTTTTATATTTTATACATATACAAAAGAAGTAAGCATAAATTTAACAACCATCAATAGATTTATTTAATATTTTCCTACTAATTACATAATCGCAAGTTTATGTTAAAACACTTGATTTTACAACTATTGAGCTTCTCAAGATTTATTAACATGATTTATTTAATATTATAATAAATGTAACATCAACATGAGACTCATTTTTTATATTTTATACATATACAAAAGAAATAAACATAAATTCAGCAACCATCAATATATCTAATTAATATTTTCCTACTAATTAGAGAATCGCAAGTTGTGAAAAACGGCGATCAAACCTATTAATTGGATTCAAAGTAGAATAACAAATCAAATGAACAACAATTTGTGATCATTAACATGATACGATATCCATCTTAAATAATTTTGATAATATCATACACAATCTCATATACTATAATAATAACTATTAGATCATAATATAATATAATTTTTATACAACATTTACGTAAACAACGAATAACAATTTTATACATATATACAAAAGACAAAAGAGGTTGTGTAATTTTAAACAAAAACAACTAACATAGTCTCTCCATAACAAAATCATAAAGAGTTCATCTCTATGGTTTTTTTTTTCTTCAAAAAATACAAAAGCCCTATAGAGTTCATCATAAAGATTATGTTGGATTACCAATTTATAGCGACGATAAATAACAATAGGCATATAGATCTTTGTTGCTGTCTCCACTTGTTAGGTATGTCTTTTGGATGCACCTTTAGAATGTTAAAATTTTTATAATATGAGAATGAGTATTTATAGATGCTAATGTGTAAGATTCATAAAACTTGAAAAGTCTCTTATTTATTGAACCTTTTATTATTATATTTATTTATATTTATTTCAAAACCCTTGGTCTTACAATTTAATGAGTTTGTTTTTATAAATTGATTTATATCATATTATTATAAATATTAAATGCATGATATTAATTGCAACTTCAAAGTTGGGACTCAATTTTCATATATGTAGATATTGATTATAAATTTATTATTATAAACATAATTATACAAAATATTATAAAACATTATGAATTGATGCATGTTTTTATTCTTTATATGTAGGGATTTTTATTTTTTATTAAATGCAAGGTTATTTAATATGTATTAAATGCAAGGTTATTAAATGCAACTTCAAATTGAAACTCAATTTTTTATTATATATAGATTATTATTTCTTATTTACACTATAATTAGTTAAATATATATACATTAATTACATGGTAATAATGCAACCTCACTTGAAACTCAATTTTTATGTGGATACGAGGTAGCATGGCCCGTGCGATGCACGGGCTTTGTTTATGATTAGTAGTTATTGGTAAAAATCAACGTGTATGAATGTATGTATGTGTTTCGTGTGACATTATTGTATGTATGCATCACGTGTGGAATTATTCTATACTTTATATTATACTCAATCATGTCTCTATGGATAACAAAACAAAAACATATGCACATGTTTTGTTTACGATAAGTAGTTACTGGTAAAAATCAATGTGTATGAAGGTATGTATTCGTTTCGTGTGACATTATTGTATGTATGCATCACGTGGGACATTATTGTATACTATATACTATACTCAATCATGAAAAATCGGTAAGAATAGAGACTATGATTATGAAATATGTGTATGATTAATGTTGATGCAATGTTCTCTGGTTGAGTCTGACTTTGGTTAGTTGAACCATTTCTTGACGTGTCTTCGGGTCCCACCGACATAGATGGAGAACCCTTTGCGGAGGCCCGCAGACTTATTTGTAAAGTATTTCATTTTGTAGCATTGTAAATTGAAAATTAAACACAGTCACCCCTTAATCATATAATTAAAATAAATGGTATTCAGTATATTAGAAAATGAAGAGTTTACTCACAATTAGAAGCTTTCCAACCCACCTCATTTTTCTCACGATCAAACACTACTCGGTTAACCGTCATGAAATTTTTTAAATAATGATAAAATAATCTACATTAGTTATATTTTATATTTTCAGAAAATAATAATCGTGTTAAGTGTTAACGATGGCTACTTACGCCCAATTTTGTTTACATCCTCACTTTTCACGATACTCGTTTAAATTAAATTAGGATTAAAATACGTTAAAAAAATGTGAAAGTATATGAATAAGTTTTTTCTTACTACAAGAGGAACAACAAACAAAAATACATAAGCTTACAACTTTATTAGAGGAAGGTCTCAATCCATTGTAAGCAAAAATGTTTGTTAGCCTTCTCGAGTCATGACCTTTACTTTGTTGGTCTTTATACTATCATGTTAGACAACCATTAAACAATTATTACATGAATATATAGACAAACATTTTTGGATATCCAAAAATGCAGTCTATAATATGAAACAACAGATTGGATTGAACTATCACATATGCTATTAGAAACTTGAGTAAATAAAAAAAATTAAATTCATAAATCTCACCTCATATGCAAATGACTGGAGTATATAACGCTCAAGAAAAAATGGAATAATGTTTAAAAAAAACTGAGAAACTAAACCGGATAGGGATGAGAATTGGGAGAAAAACTAAACCTAAACCGAACCAAAATAAAAAAATATGATCGGTTCGTTTTTGTTTTTTGAAAATTTATCCTATTTTTGTTTCAGTTCTATCGATTTCGACCCGATTTGGTTTCTAAACGGCGCTCATCCACAAATAAGTGTGTGTAATTCTAAACAAAATCACTAATAATTTACTCTAGTGACAATGTATCCATTAAAAATATAGAAATACGTAATCACTTGAATAAATTGAACACTAAAATCAATTGTGTAATTTTAAATGACTCAAATCAGTTTCTGTAAAATACAATACGAAGTATATCGTTTGTCTATATGTTATTATAATATGATATAATAGACTACAATATTTATTATATTTGAAAAATAATGGTTTATTTTTTAATAGAAAATAAGAAATGATCTTTTGAGATGTGGCATAGAATGAACTTTGTTTGACATCTCAAATTTGGAACTTGAACTTGATGATTTTAAGTCCTGCATGTGATAAGAACCTCATGAGTTTCTGTTTTACCAATGCGGGTTGATCTTGACCCGGATCGGGTCGCTCCGTGACAATACTTGATATCAACACGTATGTCCATATGAGTGGAGATACGGATGCAAGATACATGACTGGATACAATCATTGTGTAGTTTCAAGATTTAATTATGCTTGCACCGGTCAACATGAAAGTCAACCTTGGTTAAGTTTGTGGAATCTTGACTCGCATTCTTCTTGGTCCAGTGTTGGTATGGTCAACGGGTTGTTGATGGATTGAGCCTCAGGTTGTAACGGGTTCCCAGGTGGTTAATCATGGGAAGAATTCACTTGAGTGTCTGGAAACTACAAAAATTTATGAAAAACAACAAAAAAAATCCCGATTAAAGTTTGACTTTTATATTAAAATGACCCGCATAAAAAATGACCCGTTAGCCCAACTCTAAGTGTAGTGATACTTACATCGCCAGCTATAATAGCGAAAAGGTTGATCGTCTTTTTCTCCTAAAACTATTGCTTAGGGTGATAAAATATTTTTGAGCATGGCTTAAAACTTTAGTTGGTGTTCTTCTAATCACATAATTTATTGCACCAAATAAAAACATCCTATGTTCTTCCTCTGTCCATGGAAAACCTGAAAATCGAATGCCCACATCCCATTTAAACAAAAGATGGAAACTTTAATACAATTAAAGTGTTTACATGACAATTAAAATAAATAAACTTTGTAAATTGAATGATAAAATAAACAAACTGAAGTACTAAAAAAGATTTACCTTTTTTCCTTTCACAGCTTGAAGACGACCTGACAACAAAAACCTCCGACCCGTACCCGTCAGCGGCGGTGTTATGTTTCGGAGTATATCCAGGCGAATCAAGGTCGGTGCTGCCGCCGCCGAGGAATCCATCACTGTAGTGACTCAAGTTCCACATACGACCGATCCATCAGTGATCCGAACCCCATATAACTTCAAACTTTTAAGGCATGTAGAGGACGATTGAGTTTGCGGACGCTTCAATTTATTTCAACTGGTTCAAACTTTTAAAACATGTAATTAATTCATAATTTAAAGCTTTTAATTAAACAGTTTGTTTGTGACGGTTCAAAGTGTTTTATTTAAACAATTGTTTTCAAATTGTAATTAAATGTTCACGGTTGGTTTCAAATTCACCACCGCCTCACCGATGCAAATTAGCTTTTATTTAAACATGTGCTTTGCAGTTCAGATAGTTTTCAGCGGTTCAACTTAATTTAATAGATTGTAATAATTACTATTTTATACATAAACTCTTCACTTACTTCATAATGCATGGTTATTTGAAGCTTGTTTTGAGTGTAAACATTTAATAAGATTTATAATTAATGCCAACATCAAAGTAAAACTCAATTTTTATAGAAAATTAAAGTAAAACTCAATTTCACTTTAATGGCAACATTAAAGTGAAGGGGTATTGTAATTAATCATGGTAATTAAATATTAATAAAGTTTTAGAAAATAAATACTACATTAATACATGAAACTAACTATATCATATTAATTAAATAAGACAAAATGAAAAAGAGCATGTTTACTCCTTATATTAGTTTGTTATGTCATGAGTTTCTTTAGCCTTTTTTTCACATATGACAAAGAGCATGTTTACTCTTTATAGTAGTTTTTTATGTAATGATATTTTTTAGCCTTTTTTCACATTATTCGTGTCTAATAAATAATTGTTTGTTAAGTTAATACATGAAACTTATTTTTCTTAAGATACGAAGATGAAGATGTATTGTAATTAAATCATAGCAATTAAATACTAATTAAATCATAGTGATTAAATACTACATTAAAACATGAAACTAATTAAATCATAATAATTAAATATTAAATTAATATATGAAACTCACATTAATACATGAAACTCATTTTTATCTAGATTATTATTATATATGTCTTTCAAATTGTAACTTATGAACTTCATTGATGATTATAATGCTTTATAAGGAAATTTTGAGTGAGTTAATGCATCCTATCATGTGCCTAGGGGCACATGTTAGAAAAACCCTATTATTAAATCATAGCAATTAAATATTAATTAAATCATAGTGATTAAATACTACATTAAAACATGAAACTAATTAAATCATAATAATTAAATATTAAATTAATATATGAAACTCACATTAATACATGAAACTCCTTTTTATGTAGATTATTATTATTAGGGTTTTTCTAACTCATACCCTAAGGGCATGAGATAAGAAGCATTCAATGATCTAAATTTACCATTCTTATTTACAAATGCATTTAATACATGTAACAAATAGAATTGGATAAGATTAAATAAGGAAATTTTGAGTTCATTAAACACTTATTAACTCATGCCCTTAGGGCATGAGTTAGCCAAACCCTTATTATTATTTCTTCTTATTTACACTATAATTAGTTAAATATATATACATTAATTACATGGTAATAAATGCAATTTCACTTGAAACTTAATTTTTATATATACTAGGCAACATGGCCCGTGCGATGCACGGCTTTGTTCATGATAAAACGTTATTTAAAGGTAAATCGAATACATTGTATTGGTGTAACGGGCAGAATACTAAAATCAAGATCGATAACATGTTTAGGTTGATTGTGAGTGCTCTACTAAATAAGCAAAATTTGTTGGAAGAAAATACAAAGTAACAAAACCGTTATCATTTTTTTATTAGTGCAATTCAAAACATGTTATTTATAACATATAAGTGGTACTATGAAAAACTTCATGGTTTTTCTTTTATAAGTGAAACTATGAATCAATAAAAATATATTTTCAACTAATGTCGATTAATGCAAACATTATGTCAGACTTCTAATTGTACATTTTTCTCCAAAAGTACGTAATAAAAATTAGAAATTCGTACAAATACACAAAAACACATGTATCTCTCTAATAAAAATACTAACAAAATCGTTATCATCACACTCTTTTTTTACGTGGATGTTTTGTTGGGGTAATAAGCTAAAATCAATTGAAAACTCAACACTAATTGCATCTTCATAGTGTGCTATTTATAGTTTATAATATGTAATTTCTAATTAAATGAAAAGACTATTATTTAATTGAATTTACTACTATTATTTATGTTAAACTCTTTGTCTTATTTAACTGAGGCTTGATTATTTTTTATATTTCGAACTTGTTTTTAATTAAATGCAACATCTAGTTCTTCCAATCCAACAAAAGGTACATGTTTATTGTAGATTGTGATATTTATTTATTGTATATATGAAGTGAAACGATTATTGAATGGTAAATTGATTAGGTTGTATATGAAGTGAAACGATACTATACAATATTTCATCCTTTAATTCGGATATTTATCGTATATTGGGTTTAAATATTTATATTTATTGTAATTCTTCCTATCTAGCACCATTCAACCTCTGAACTTCTAAAAACGAATGCGGATGTTTAATATTGAATTGAAATGGTAAATTGATTATTATTTCAAAACTTTTCATATGACAATTTGAGTTTATTAGTCATATCTATTTCTTCAACTTTTAAATATATTAAATAATTATAATTAAATTCTACTTATTTTATATGGTTTTTAGTACTTATTTTAATTTACTAATAATCATTTCAAGACTTTTCATATGACAATTTGAGTTTATTAGTCATAATTATTTCTTCAACTTTTAATTATATTAAATAATTATAATTAAATTCTACTTATAATTTTATTATAAAATGATTTTTATAACTTATATTAATTTACTTATAATTATTTCAAGACTTTTCATGTGACAAATTGAGTTTATTAGTCATAATTATTTCTTATTTATATTTATGACAAAAATTCAACTTTATTATATATTAAATAAATGTAATTACTTGCTACATTAGTTTACACATTATTTCATGACTTTTAATTTTACAATTTGATGAAGTTATTAGTTTTTATTATATATTTTTTATTACAATAGTCTTTTTTATTACATTAATATATTAATCATATTTATGACAAACTATACATTAGTTTATTACTCGTAATCATTTTCTAATAATTATTCTAAAACTCATGATAAGTCAATTTATTAGATTTTATTATAAATACATGAGTTTATTGTAGATTGTGATATTTATTTATTGTATATATGAAGTGAAACGGTTATTAAACGGTAAATTGATTAGGTTGTATATGAAGTGAAACGATACTATACAATATTTCATCATTTAATTCGGATATTTATCGTATATTGGGTTTAAATATTTATATTTATTGTAATTCTTCCTATCTAGCACCATTCAACCTCTGAACTTCTAAAAACGAATGAGGATGTTTAATATTGAATTGAAATGGTAAATTGATTATTATTTCAAAACTTTTCATATGACAATTTGAGTTTATTAGTCATATCTATTTCTTCAACTTTTAAATATATTAAATAATTATAATTAAATTCTACTTATTTTATATGGTTTTTAGTACTTATTTTAATTTACTAATAATTATTTCAAGACTTTTCATATGACAATTTGAGTTTATTAGTCATAATTATTTCTTCAACTTTTAATTATATTCAATAATTATAATTAAATTCTACTTATAATTTTATTATAAAATGATTTTTATAACTTATATTAATTTACTTATAATTATTTCAAGACTTTTCATGTGACAAATTGAGTTTATTAGTCATAATTATTTCTTATTCATATTTATGACAAAAATTCAACTTTATTATATATTAAATAAATGTAATTAAATGCTACATTAGTTTACACATTATTTCATGACTTTTGATTTTACAATTTGATGAAGTTATTAGTTTTTATTATATATTTTTTTTATTACAATATTCTTTTTTATTACATTAATATATTAATCATATTTATGACAAACTATACATTAGTTTATTACTCGTAATCATTTTCTAATAATTATTCTAAAACTCATGATAAGTCAATTTATTAGATTTTATTATAAATACATGAGTTTATTACTTATATTCATTTACTAATAATATTATTTAAAGACTTTTGATAAAGTTATTAGTTTTTACTATATCTTTTTATTACATTAAATTCTTAGTTTTATGACAAAACTCAACTTTTAAATATATTAATTTATTAATATTTACAAAGCGAACACTTATATGAAAATAAAGGATATTTTTTATTATAAACTTTGCTACATATTGATTATTAAAGTAATGTACAATGTGACTTGCCTTCACCTTTGATCTTCACTTATTCCTTTTATTTTCCCATTTGCATGGTGGTCGTGCCTTGAGTTGCCCAACGATCATATCGCCAACCCACATGTTTAACTATTGGTGTGTGTCATATATACTATCTAGGCTTTAACACTTGAGTATAAGATATAATCAAAGAATTAGACGATATCATCAAAGAATTATGAGGAACTAAATCATACCGATTTGAGTATAAGATATTTTGAAATCTTCATAATAGCACTGTCGGAGATAGTCAATCCTACAAAATAAACAAACTTAAATTAAACGATATATCATTACACAAAAATCACTTAGAAAACAATCGTGACATATTTCATAATAATAAGAGAATAGATGAATGAAATTAACAACCACACTTGCCTATTTATACTAAATGTATCATTTTTATTTTGTATGAAAATTTTTAATTAATTAATACATTTAATATGTGTCTTTACACATGCTAGAAACTAAAACCTATATATTAAGTATAACAATTTAATTTAAATTTATTAATCTTAAATTGGGACACTTCATCTACTTGAACTAAAACCTATATATTAAGTATAACATATTAATTTAAATTTTTATCTTAATATTAGAAATTTAATATTAGTAAATTAATATAAGTAATAAACTCATGTATGTTTATAATAAAACTAATAAATCGACCTATTAAGACTTCTAAAATAATTATTAAATTGTTTTTTATCTTATAATTTATTTATATATATATATTAGTGTTATGTTTATAAATATGATTTATTTATGGTAAAACTTTTTATCTTATAATTGATTAATTTATTATTTCTTATAAATTGATTTATTACATTATTATTATTTTATTTATGGTAAACTTTTGATCTTACAGTTGATTAACTTATTATTATTTTTTATAAATATATTTATTAGATTATTATTATTAATATTAAATGCAAGGTAATTAATACAACTTCAAACTTGAAACTCAATTTATATATATATATATATATATATATATATATATATATATATATATATATATATATATATATATATATATATATATATATATATATAAGATTATAAAAAATAAGAAATTAATCAATTATAAGATCAAAAGTTTTACCATAAATAATATTTAATAAACACAACAAAATAATGTCCATGCACTTCTGAATCACAAAAATAGTTGAATACTTAGATTATGGTTAAATATAAATTACATAGCAACAAACTTTGTAGGTTTATTAAAATCAATTAATATAAAAATGCACGATGACAGACATTTATAAAAAAACAAAAAATGAACGAAAAAATGGTTTTGTACGGTCCGAGGACCGAACAGATGATGCTCAGAACTGAACTGAACAGAACCGGACCGGGAACCAAGGCAATTTGTTCGGTTTTTTTGTCGGTTTTGGACCGAATCAGACCGCTCGGAACCGAATTGGTTGGAACCGAGAACTGATATTTCATAAAAATTAGAACCGAGAACCGAACCGATGGATTTAGGTTCGGTCCGGTGTCCAATTTGCACATGCCTACTTACGCGTACGAAATCTATTTCAAGCTAAAGAAATAATTGCAATTAACATACACAATGTGACTCAATAAAGAACAACAAACCCTAAACATCGATACACATAAAGAACAACTTTGCTCATTTAGTAGAATACACGCAATCAAAGTTAAACATGTAACTGACCATGCTTTTCGTACCTTTCAGGTAATACCAGTAAATTTTACACGATATGCACTCAAAATAACTCACTATGCGAACAAAGCCCGTGCATCGCACGGGCCATGCTGCCTCGTATTGTATGTATTTGGGTTATACATTGTATGTATTGATTTTTCTGGAGTTTTGACATCTCTGATTTGAAGCTCATGCGTGTTCCTCGCCTTTCTCCAGATTTACTTTGATAGGGAAGATGAATTGGGCTATGAAATTCGGAATGGATAACCGCTTCCAATTAAACACGATCTCCCTATTTTAATAAAAGATATATTATAAAAGTAATGCATGCTAGTTTTTATGAGGACATAACTACGAATTCAGTTTCTTTAGATAGAGATGAGATGCCAATTAGTCTATTTTGTACCCCATGGATTTAATTTAAATAAAATAAATAATTATATTTTTCTTAATTCTTATTGGCTGGAGAATAGTTCTGCGGTTCTGCACCTTTAAACTGTTCCGCGCTGAATCGTACTATATATATATATATATATATATATATATATATATATATATATATATATATATATATATATATATATATATATATATATATATATATATATATATGAATGAGTTCCTTTGAGAATTAATATATTGGGTGAAAATGTGAGAATAAATATCAGCCATTGATTTGGGTGGATTTGGGGCTCACGGTCCGGCAAAATTTTCCGCACGGCGCGAGGGGGCACATGTGTCCTGTTTAATCATCGATGAACCCTATGAATACATATAGGGTAATCATCGACGATTACACTAATTCTCACATTCTTACAATTTTTCTAATTCTCAAAGGAACCCTCCCCTATATATATATATATATATATATATATATATATATATATATATATATATATATAGGGTCGAGTTATATAGAGAACCCTGATTTCAAAAAGAACTTTGAGAACTATTATCAACCAATGAGAATTTAGTTTATTAATTTTGAATTATTTAATTCATTTATTTTTTCAAGGGTATTTTGGACATTTTGCATTTTATATTTTTGTTTCCTTTTTTGAAATTATCCTAAAATTTAGGGATAAATTTCAGGAATTTTTTTGTTGCATAAATGTTATTTTATTGTTCTGCGTTTATGTATACATATATGTTTTTTGGCGGTTTGCATATATATGGAACATATATGTAATATAAAACATAAATGTTGAACAAACGAAATTTATATCCAACTTTTACAAAATTGTTAGAACAAATAATATACATACAAATTCTGTTGAACATCGTGCTGAACTTATTCATACAAAAGCCAAATCAAAAAACATATATATGTATTCAAAAAATAACATATAAGCATCCAAATGATTGTTGCGTGCATTTGTGTTCCCTTTTGAAACAACCTTCTTCTTTATATACCATAATACAAAATGTTCAATTCCTCTTTTTCCACTCGATTTTTTTTGTACCACCCACTGCAACACATAAAAAAATATATATGTTTAATCAAGAATTCACAAACTAATCAAGAATATATATATATATATGCAACCTAATCAAGAACATTAATGTTACGCTAGTCAATTATTCAATTAAGGAAGTATTCAACTAAACATGCTCACATAGTAACTATAAAACATATCAGTTCAGCCCAACATTTAAAACAACTAGTCCTATTTAAAACATATACTCGTATAAATTTTAGACTTTTTATAAAACGATCAGCCGTCTACATAAATTGGAATGCTAAAATATGTTTTTTTTTAAATAAATGGGAATCATGGAATGTAATTCTTAAAATAAATAAATGAAGACCTTAAACTACTAGTCAACTGTGCAATTTCATAATCATCGACACACACAAACAAACCAAACTATGAGGAATCTTAGTCAATGTTTGAAAAAAATTATAATTGAATATATAGATCTTGGATTACGCAAAAAAAAAAAATGAAAAATTGCAAATAAATCCACGCTTGACTTCAATATGAGATTTTTTTTAATGGGCTTTAGGACCCAATACACAACAGGGATAGTAATCGAATTAGAAAATAGAATATGAACTTTCAACATTAATACCTAAACCTTCATCTCGCCGGTGGTTACCAGAAATGGAAAATACCTCTTTCCTCTTTATAGGTGGTTGGCAGTTGTTGTAGCTGTGATCGTCGGATTTCCGTAAACAAATATTACCGGTAGAAGTGAAAGGTGTGGTAACCATAAGAACCCTAATTCCGCCGCCGCCGATGCACATACTTGTTTTAATGATGGCGGGTACCGCTGCAATCGGAAGAAGACGGTGGTAATGATGGTGGTATCGGTGTGCCTTAGTTTGGCTAGTAAGCGACTAAAAATGATGGAAAAAAATTGTGGTGGGTTTTGTTATTTTAGAGAGAAAAGTAATGGAGGTTTTTGGAGAGAGAGTTTGATTTGAAAAGAAGAAATGGAGAGATAGTGAGAGAAATGCACATAATAACTTTACCAATCATCATTACCACCGTCTTCTTTTCTCTCCATAATAACTTTACTCTAAGAACTATTCAATTTCAATTTGGTACATTGAATTTCAAAATTAACGGTTAAGATTGATAATGTAATTTTCGTAGAGTTCTTTTTGAAATCAGAGTTCTCAATATAACTCTCCACTATATATATATATATATATATATATATATTATATATATATATATATATATATATATATATATATATATATATATATATATATATATATATATATATATATATATATATATATATATATATATATAGTGAAAGATTATATTGAGAACCCTGATTTTAAAAAGAACTCTGAGAACTTTTTATTAATCAATTTGGGCCAATAGATTTTAATCTAACGGTTAAGATTACTTTGGCATTTTTGAAAATAAACTAAATCATATTTTTGGTTAGTTTTAAATAAAAAGGGCAAATTAGTCTTTATGTCAACAAAAAAAGACGTGTCCTTCAAAGTAGGAAATTAGAACCCACCCACTTTATCTCTCCTTCATTCCCCTTCTATAACCCTAATTTTCTAAATAAATTTCACAAACATCTCTGCCGTCATTTTATCTTCATTCCGAAAATTAAATTTTATATTTCACCGGAGGACCACAAATCGTAGGAGCTGACGAAGATGTCGACGGTGACTGTCTTGCATTGGCTATAATCATCGCGATTCGGGTGGTTACTTGCGGCGGAACTGAAGAAGATGGCGACGGTGATCCAGATCTATCGGTGACTGTTGTGGATCCGGTGGCGGCGTAATCCAGATTCAGATCTGAAGGAATTATGTGCAAAGTCAGTCAACCTATGATGATACATCCACGCCTACGAAACACTTAAGGGTCACACCGGTGAGTGCATGTAATACGAGCAAGATAAGCAATAATACTACGAAGAGGAATGATTCATAATAGTCATTATGAATCAGTTAAGTATTAAGTTAAGTTTAACTTATTACTAGATTAGTTTAACTAACTAATTAATACAAGTAGTTGTACGTTTACTAGTTGAGTAAATATACAATGTGTTAATTATAGATTATCCATGATATGATTTAAAGCTATTAAATCATATAGTAATTGGATAATATTGTTGTATAAATTATATAAAGGTTATTACATAATTAACTATTAGAAGTATAAATACAAGTATATAATTCGTGTATATGGGTACCGAATTATTAGTGTGTTAATACTAGACATTTAGTAGTTAAGTGCAACAATAATAAACTAGTTAAACTATAAGGGTTTAAAGTGTAAGAGATAAGTTTTATTAAAAGATTAATCTTAATTAAACTAGAAGGACTTAAATGAAACTTATTCTATTATAAATAGAAGGCTTAAGGTTTCATTTAAACAAATAATCAATCATTCCCTTACACCCAAATTCGAAACCCTAGCCCCTCCTCCCTTGGTTTTGGCCGAACACACCAAGAACACCAAGATTGGTGTTCTTCGTTCTTCGTGTGCTTCAAGTTTTGAAGAACAAGTTCATTGCTTAGATCAACTAGAAGATCGCTTGATTTGTTCATCATCAGTGGATCAACCTTAAGCAAACAACAAGGTATGTTTTGGGAAACCCTTTACTCCCTTCTTCCTCTTGGACGAATTTCGGCCAATGAACCCTAGGGTTCTTTGGTTGATGGTCGACGAACACACACAAGTATGTGTGTGTGTTCGAGTTCTTCATACAAGGTTTCTTTCTTGTTAACCTAATCTAGTTTTCCAACATCCCAATCCTTTAGGATTTAAGGATTAGGTTTAATCCCAGTTCCGCATTTAGGGATTAAATCAGCTAGTTAGTTTAAACCGGTCAAGAACAAGTTCATGTTCTTGGTCAGCAAGGTTCGAACTCGTGTACTAGGTGGTCGACCCAAGTGGTTGATCAGTCGCATGGTGCGTAGTAAATCCCTACAGTGGTATCAGAGCGAGGTTTAGAAATCTAGACTAGATTAACAAAGGTTGTTTGTTTACTTTAATTTACAAGTTTTTTTTTTTTGTTTCAAGTTTTTCTTCTTTCTTCTTCATGTTTTTCGAAAATAAGGGAAGAAACCCTAAGACCAAGAACATTAAACTAGTCTAAGTTTTATTGGTCAAAAAGGTTTCTAGAAAACCCTAGCAAATTTTCGAAACCCTAGAAAGAACCCTAGGATCAAGTATATTAAACAAGATATGTTTAATTGATCAAAAGGATTCTTTCTATTTCGTGACCTAGAAAGAACCCTAGGATCAGGTATATTAAACAAGATATGTTTAATTGATCAAAATGATTCTTTCCTAAAGCCTTAGGATTTTCATAAATCTAGAGGAAACTTGGACACCAAGTATGTTAAACTAGCCTAGTTTAATTGGTGGAAAAGTTTCTTAGTGTTAAGATTTTCGAAAACCCTAAAGAACCCTAGAACATTAAACTAGTTTAAGTTTAATAATTTAAAAGTATTAATTAGGATAATAATCTAAAACCTAGTTAATTAGACAAGTTTATGTCTAATAGGTTTAATTATTATTTTGATAGATTTATTAAAGCTAGTTCTTTAAACCTAGTAATTTAGACAAAGTTTATTGTCTATAAGGTTTAAATTAAAGAGTTTAAATAAATTTATTAAAAGTTATAATCTATCTTAGAATTTAAACAAAGTTTATTGTTTAAAAGTATTGATTAAAATTAGTCTTTTAATTAAAATAATGTCTTTGATCAAGAAAGTCAAAACCCTAGTTTTGATTGGTCAAAAGCAAGATTAAGGTTCATCTAATTAATTTAGGAAATTGATAAAGAAGATGTTAATTTTTAAATTCTAAAATTAACAAGATGTATTTAATTGTTTATGTATATGTATTTAAATATTCGGAATTTTTTTTTATAATTAAATAGAATTGAATTTTAAAAAGAAGTAATAAGTTTATACACATTTTAATTAGTTCAAGTTAAAATGTACATGTATAAGCTAGATGCAATATTCTTATTAGAATGTTACAAATTCATTATAAAATATACATATATATATACGAATATATATATATATTATATATATATATATATATATATATATATATATATATATATATATATATATATATATATATATATATATATATATATATATATATTAAATACAAGATAAAATGAAACAATTAAAAAGGGTAATGTTATTTTGATCTTTAATAATGATATTATAAGTAGTTATTGTATAAGTTATAATATAATTAAAACTAGAAAGTACAAAGTTATGATTTCATTATAACTAGAAATTGTACAAGTTGAAATTATATGATTAACTAGTAATATACAAAGTTATATATATATATATATATATATATATATATATATATATATATATATATATATATATATATATATATATATATATATATATATATATATATATATATATATATATATATATATATATATATATATAGTGATGGATTTCCATACATAACCTATTTTAAATACAGAACTCGTAGAACTTTTTTCCACCAATCAAAATTAAGTAAAATGTTTTTAATTTATTTAATTCTAGTTAATTCATAAGGGTATTAAGGGTAATCCATATTTATGGTTTTTAAATGGTAACTTCCGAAATTTATTGGTCCCCTACAATTAAGGAATGTTGGTGTTATCTTTAATTATGATTTAATAACACAAATCAATAACCACCGAATTATAGGATCCATTATTCTTCCAAATCGTTCATGAAGGCAAAGAAGAACAAGACGCAGATGATGAGGACAAGGACGATGAAGATGTATTACATGAAGACGAAGAAAAACAAGATGACGAAGAACCACAGACATTCATGCAACCACCCGACAAATGAGGACGATGAAAATGTATTACATGAATACGAAGAAGAAAAGACATTGATGATGATGCATTAGATGAAGATGACGACGAACAAGAAGTTGATGTTGAAAGTGACGAATATGATTTTTCTGATTAATACCGGACTTTTCCTTTTTTTTCCCTCTGATGATCAATAGTAGACCATATGTACATTAATGTTTTTTTGTTTTAATTTGTATACATTAATGTCTTGTCAACATCAATGTCATATGAACATCAATGTTTGTATACGTTATTGTCTTATAAACATATGTACTTTTTAAACATATATGTTTTATACATTATTTCATGGTTGTTTAACAGCTACTTATAGTAGATGCACATATGTACTTCTGTCCACACATATGCTCTTGATACTTTACATCCATGTATTTTCAATATGCAGTTGCATACATGTTTACGGATTGTACCAGCAATTCATAGTAACAACAAATCTTTCAGTGATGTTATGAACAAACATATATGTTATTCATTTATAGCATATATTGTAACACAAATGCAGTACATAGGGATTGAATTTTGTTTTTTGTATAAATTACATTCAACAAGTTTATTTTAAAATGATTTTGATCATTTGGGAACAAGATAGTTTTGGGTTTTGAATATGGTAGGCTCGATTTTAAAGGGTTGTCAGTTTAATTAGCATTCCTAATACCCCACGATTGAAATACTTTAATCATTAATAATATATGTAAATTCAAGTTACCGATAATACCCTTTTATTTATTAGTTGCCGAAAATAAAGACCCAATTACTTACAATATTGCCATCTGCAATTTCATCCCTAGATTAAAAAAACTAGTGGTCTAGATCTCTTACAGAATAGTTCTACGAGTTCTGTATATAAAATGAGTTCTGTATGGAATTCGACCCTATATATATATATATATATATATATATATATATATATATATATATATATATATATATATATATATATATATATATATATATATATATAAAGTTATAAGTTATTATAACTAGATAATTATACAAGTATAATATAAGTATTTTACAAGTCATGTAATATACTAGATTAATGATCAAGTATAAATAACAAGAACCTATATTTAACTAGTTCAAGTTAAATATAAGAAATGTTTAAACAAACTAAGAGTTATTATATATAGTCTTTATATAATAAGTTTATTAGTTTCACCAAGTATAAACCGGTGATTGTGTTAGCTTAAGTTTCATCATGGTTGTTGAAGCTAGTGGGAGCTACACAAGAAAATCACAAAGTTTGTAAGTGTGTCGTTAAGGCATAAGTTATGGTCGAAATTAATAAGTAAGAAATAAATGTTTAATTTCATTATTAGACATATGAAAAACTAGGTGTGTTAAACTGTGTGTATGTTTCAAGTTCATGAATCATAAAAGTTTTAAAAGTTTAACATAAGTGTATAAGTTTTTCAAGTAATATAAAACAAGTAAGTTTTATTAGAAATAAGGTTTCTAACAAAATCTAGTAAAACGTTTTGTGCACCTCGTTTTAGGTATACATGTAAAATCGTGTAAATTCTTGAAACTAAGTTTTAAAGAATAGTTCTTATGTTTTAAAAGGTGTCCTGTAGAACGCTTCAATTCACAAGACACACATTTTAAACACGGATTAAGATTGGAATAAAAGTTTAAGTTTAGTTTTAAGACTTAAACAAACCCAAGAAAATCTTAGATCGAAGTACTATCCACCTAATGGAACACCTCACTTGTTAAACGATATTCATATTGTAAGGATAAAGAACCTTAGATATGGATTCAAATCATTGCGAGTGTTAGGGTGCGTAAGGTTCTGTGATAATCGGGAGTCCCGGCGCAGAGCATCGCACTGTCTTAGATGGTCTGATCTACTTTGGTGATAATCGGGAGTCCCGGCCCAAAAAGTACTTGAGTAGAATAAACATACTAGACTTTATTACTAACTTAGAAATGTACAATTAGATTGTACAAAGTTGTAATAAGTTATAAGTCTAAAGATTCTACGACCCCTAGGAATCGTGTCAAGTCTTGATACGATCGGTAAGGAAGTTACCTACCAGAAATAGCATGTCTCATCGGGAAGTGCCCAAATCTTGCGGAGAGAATTTGATATATGGATCCTAGGCCTAAAATATTAATTATGGGTTTATAATATATTTTAGAGAATGTTTATTGATGATTACTAATTAAACTGGGTTTGATTTGTAGATGGCAGCAACAAACGTGATTGCGACAACAAGTACCAACAATCTCTCACTTCGCTCAATCCTCGAAAAAGACAAGTTGACTGTGTCAAACTTTCTCAACTGGGAGCGCAATCTTCGTATTGTGCTCAGGCATGAGAGAAAGTGGTATGTCTTGGAAAGAGCAGTACCGAACACCCCTGCTGTTAATGCCAGAGCTGAAACGAGGCAAGCTTATGATAAGCATGTCAGTGATGCACTTGATGTGAGCTGTTTAATGCTAGCCACCATGAGTCCTGAGTAACAAGCGGGACTTATGAATGTGCATGCATTTGAGATGATCCAGCAACTTAGGGATTCATTTCAAGAGCAAGCTCGCACCGAGATGTTTTGACATCAATCCAGCCTTCAACTCTTGCAAGATGGTCAAAGGAACGCTGGTGAGTGCCCACGTCATGAAAATGAAGGGACACATGGATCACCTCGCTAGACTTGGTCACCCCATACCGTTGCTAATGGCAACAGATACTATACTCAACTCGTTGTCTGATGAATACAAGTCTTTTGTGGTCAACTACAACATGCATAATATGGAGAAATCCATTGCTGAGCTACATTCCATGCTCAAGACAGCTGAGTTGAGTTTGGGGACGAAATCTAAGGACGTTCTCTTGATTGGTAATGGTGGTGGCGGTGGGAAGAAGAGAAAAGGGCATGGTGGTAAAGGAAAGGGTAAAACCTATCCCAACCAAGGAGTGCCAAATGGTAAAGGTGTCAAACAAAAGGTCAAGAAGGTTAAGCCTAACACTGCGAGGACCGAGAACCGGTGCTTCAAGTGTGGTGAGGCTGGGCATTGGAAAAGAAATTGTCCAAAGGGTGCAAGTGGTAGTGGAGGAAACGCAAGTTCCTCATGTAACACAACCACACTTCTTAAATCACTTTAAGATACTTGTAAAGTACATTACGAGTAATCTAACTTTTGCAATCGTTTATTGCAGGAGGAGATGGAAAGTGATGGTGACCGGCATGAGATGGTGATGATCCCACGAGCACCAAGTTTTTTTTATAATTCAGTACTTTGTTGGATTCGTTTTAAACAATTTTACTTTATTGTTTGGATAATTTTATTTTGTTAAAACAAGTTTCATTTTTGGTTTTAATCAATTATCGAATCCATGATTGAATTATATTGTGTGCATGTGTGATAATTACACTAGTCAAGGTTTATGACTAGATTGTAAGTCAAGTTTTGATTTACTTATATTTCATGTGTTATATATTTGTTTGATTGTTGTATAAATAATGTCTTGATAGCTCAAGGTATTTAGATGCTAGTAATTAGAAAGTTTTTCTAATGAAAGTGTTTAAGAGTTTTATGGAAGCATAAGGTTCAATAGTTATTGAACTTAGTTAAAACATCTTAAGTAATAGTCATTACTTATGATAGAAAGTTTTAAAGTATCAGTATAAATATAGTATGATTATATTGGATATAATCAAGATAGACTTTAAAGAGTATTATTACAAGTCTTTCATACTTGTAGTAAAGGATTTAATGAAGTCATAATTCCCTAATAGGAATAATTGGATATTCGCATAATCCAAGTAAAATGACTTGGACATTAAATGACTCTTAAGAGGGACAAACTATATTAAAGTATTTAAGAATTAAATGGTATTATTGCAAGTCTTTTATACTTGTAATAAATACAATATTTAATCAAGTCATGATTCCCTTATAGGAATAATGGATATTTGAGAAATCCAAGAAATGACTTTGGCATTAAAAAAGATTCTTAAAAGAGTACTAATGTATTTAAGAATTGATAGTATCATTTCAAGTGTTTTATACTTGTTAGATACAGTAATCAATAAAGATCATAATTCCCTAAACAGAAATGTTGGATATTCGCAAATCCAAAGTATGATCTTAATTATTGATAGAATTCTTAAAAGATTAAACTACAAGTTATTGACTAGGTCAAAGTAGTTTAAGAGATGCTTAAATTCCATAAAAGTAAGTGGGAACACAATCATTTAAGGAAATTTCTTTAACTAGTAAGAATATCTACAAATCAAGTAACTAAAAGAGGCTTTAGTTGCAAGGATGATTTTATGAATTCAAGAAACTAAGGAGTTAATTTCCAATCCTCCTATGTTTACCGAATTGCATAAAAGGTAAGACTAGAATATGTTCTAGATTGTTGCAAGAACAATATCTAGCAAAGACAAAAGTAATAGTATTCCTTAATCCTCGTCTTATGTCTTTAGTTTAATAGAAATGACTGGTTTAGTGATAAAGTTACAATTAAGTTTGTAAGAATCATTAATAATCAACACGAACGAAAGGAATAAGTAATGATCCAGTAATAATTCAGTATCTATGTCCAGTGAGGAATAATACTTGAGTTAGTATCATTCTTATTCAGAATTTGTATGTTTTACAAGATCCATGAATAAAAGTCTATTTATTCAAGAAGACACAAAATCCGTGACTACTCGTCTTGGTGGGAACCTCAATGGGACGTTAACGTCATCGCGGTGTTTGGTGGTAGATTCGAAGTTCTTCGAAGATAGCTACACAAGTTTTGTGTAAACCAAATATCGGTGATATTCTGTTGGAGGCTCAACAAATATTGGATTGACCACCATGACAATACTTCGTGGTTGAAAAGTTCAAAAGTATTGTTCACTAGGATTGTCCTTAAGCCTGAGATATTTGGTTTAGGATACAATGACTAATGTGCTTTGGTTCAACTTAGACAATACTGAAATACGTTTGTCATACGAGGCGATACTGGGTACAAAGGAAGTTGTATTTTAAATCGAAATATACAAGATGGTAATTGCACCTCCTCTTTAGGAGAGATATTTATAGGTCCTTTGACTTGATGAGAAACTGGCAAGTGCACTGCCGTGCCCAAATGGACTGATCTGTTCTTTGTCGTTTATCACAGCAGTTTGAATCAAGAAGTCATAAAATGATTTCGAATACAGGAGTTGATAATTTCTACCATGCTCGTATTCGTTATCACAAATATCGTGCTGCAAGGGATGAGCCTAACATAGTTTGCCCAAGAAGTAGAGACAGAGTGTTCTTTACTAGGAGACGCTATTAAAGAGTTTTTCATAAACCATACCTGGGTTACGTAAGCTGTTTTTATGGGGTTGGTTACCTACATGCCCATCTAGAAGGCCACTGTAGCTCGTATCATTAAGACAAAGGTTACAGACTTGCACAAGTGGGAGTCTGAAGGAATTATGTGCACAGTCAGTCAACCTATGATGATAAATCCACGCCTACGAAACACTTAAGGGTCACACCGGTGAGTGCATGTAATACGAGCAAGATAAGCAATGATACTACGAAGAGGAATGATTCATAATAGTCATTATGATTCAGTTAAGTATTAAGTTAAGTTTAACTTATTACTAGATTAGTTTAACTAACTAATTAATACAAGTAGTTGTACGTTTACTAGTTGAGTAAATATACAATGTGTTAATTATAGATTATCCATGATATGATTTAAAGCTATTAAATCGTATAGTAATTGGATAATATTGTTGTATAAATTATATAAAGGTTATTATATAATTACTATTAGAAGTATAAATACAAGTATAAAATTCGTGTATATGGGTACCGAATTATTAGTGTGTTAATACTAGACATTTAGTAGTTAAGTGCAACAATAATAAACTAGTTAAACTATAAGGGTTTAAAGTGTAAGATATAAGTTTAATTAAGAGATTAATCTTAATTAAACTAGAAGGACTTAAATGAAACTTATTCTATTATAAATAGAAGGCTTAAGGTTTCATTTAAACAAATAATCAATCATTACCTTACACCCAAATTCGAAACCCTAGCCCCTCCTCCCTTGGTTTCGGCCGAACACACCAAGAACACCAAGATTGGTGTTCTTCGTTCTTCGTGTTCTTCAAGTTTTGAAGAACAAGTTCATTGCTTCGATCAACTAGAAGATCGCTCGATTTGTTCATCATCAGTGGATCAATCTTAAGCAAACAACAAGGTATGTTTTGGGAAACCCTTTACTCCCTTCTTCCTCTTGGACGAATTTCGGCCAATGAACCCTAGGGTTCTTTGGTTGATGGTCGACGAACACACACAAGTATGTGTGTGTGTTCGAGTTCTTCGTACAAGGTTTCTTTCTTGTTAACCTAATCTAGTTTTCGAACATCCCAATCCTTTAGGATTTAAGGATTAGGTTTAATCCTAGTTCCGCATTTTGGGATTAAATCAGCTAGTTAGTTTAAACTGGTCAAGAACAAGTTCATGTTCTTGGTCAGCATGGTTCGAACTCGTGTACTAGGTGGTCGACCCAAGTGGTTGATCAGTCGCATGGTGCGTAGTAAATCCCTAGAAGATCCACCGAGGTATGTTCGTTTTCGTGTCCGATAATGATACCACATCCTTAATGATATTAAAAATCCCGTTTCTTGTTTGTGATTTAATGGTGAATTTAAAGATTGAAAAGTAGTGAACAAGAAAAGAAATGAAGCCGATAAACTAAGATCAATGTGAATTGTTTAAGATATCCAACACTAAATGCTTCAAAATGTTATATTAAAATATTGACTGCTAAATTCATTAAGCAAGAAATGATCAAAAATAGTTGTATTTTATAGTTTGAAGAAAAGTCTCTGGCAATTTGGTATAGCAATACAACTACCAACAGTGAGTTTTTGCATTATTGAATTCATATTTAATCCTAATGATGCAAATACTTTAGCAAATGCATCACTGTAAAGGAATTCTTTATTTATTTATTTTAGTTTTTTTTCTTTTTCTTTTTTGCATTTATGAACCATTGTTTATTTATATATTTCAGATTTGGAATCTTTATCATAGGATCCAACTGACGGTCATGGGAATGGATGGCTGAAGATGCCTGCGTTTTGTGTTTATGTGTGTTATTGTTGTTTTGCATAGGTGTTTCCGGCTAAAGTGACTAGATGTATTGCATATGCTTTGTTGTTTTATTTGGATTACAAAAGTGTTAGTGCTTGGATGCATATATGTTATTTTTGCATGTATGTTTTCAGTTATTTGACGATTATATTCAGTTTTGTAAAATTTTGATATAGATTTTGTTCGAATTTAGGGACTGATATTTCTATGTTCTCTAAAAAACATATGCTCAACTAATTTATAACACTAATGTACACTAATTACTAAAAAAAACATTAATTGCTGGAAAAATAACATATACTTGTATAACTGTCTCGACATATATGCACAACCTATATTTAAACCTAATATATAAAAATACATATATGCACAACCGGCTAGAGAAAAATTACAAAATACCAGTATATTTTCGAAAATAATTCCTTATTTTTAGGAAATTTTCAAAAACGGAAGTAATTATTTTTTGTAAAATGTCATAAATGCCCCTGAATAATTAGTATCAATTAAATTAATCAAAATCAATTTACTAAATTCTGATTGGTTAATAAGAGTTCTCAGAGTTCTTTTTGAAATCAGGGTTCTCTATATATATATATATATATATATATATATATATATATATATATATATATATATAGTGTAGAATTAAAATCAGAACCAATTTAGGCTACAGAACCGGAAGAACTTGATCTAGACCACTGAATTTCTTAATCAATGGTTAGGATTAATTGTGATATTTTACACTTAATTTTTTTATTTTTTTTCGAATGAATTCAATTAAAAGGGCATATAGGGTATTTTACAATATAAACAAAATTAAAAAACCCCTGCAAACCGGTCACCCTCTCTCCTAAAATCAGCAAGTATCAAATTAAAATAACAACCCATTAATTAGGGTTTCACATTTTATTCTCTTTCTTCAAACAATCAACAGCATCTCATATGTCTCTTTCTTCAAACCATCGACGACATTTGTAATGGCGGAAGTCCGACGAGTCCAAGTGGAGAAAGCCATAAGAGCGGGGATCCGGCGAACGTCCGGGATCCTTTGTTTCGTAAGTTGATTTCTTCCCCTTTTCAACTATGATCAAATGAGATCGGCTCTTTTCCAAGATATGTGTTCGTATGTGTGTTTCAATTTTCATCCATGGCTTGTATGTAGCATTTAACGCACATTGCATCATCATCCATGAATGTACCGGCATCATCCTTGAATGTACCGGCATCATCACAGTTACTCGATAGGAAGATGAAGAAACGAACACTTCCGGCGGCGGCGCTCTCGCTTCACCCGTACACAAAATGAAACTCTGTATTCCAGATCTGGCGTTGGCTTCTTCACAATGCTGTTCATTTATTTGTTTTGTGTTGTTGTTGGTTTCTTTTAACTGCCCACCAACTGTTTGTTAAATATCCGATTAACTTTCTTCATATGGGATGTTATGAACACTTAGGGGGCGTTTGGTTCGTTGGAATCTCCTGGAATTAGTGGGAATTGGAATCTAATTCCAGAGATTCTTGCGTTTGGTTCACCATTTCCAGGATGGAATTGGAATCCATGGCACCAAAACTTTCCTTCAGTTGAGGGAATTCACATTCCTTCCCACCCCCTAAGGAATTCAAATTCCTTCCGACTACCAGGCCTCTCCTTCACCTGATCGGGTGTTAATTGGATTTCCGGTTTGTAGGGTCGGGTTACAACTGCACCCGAATAACTCAACCAACCCGATTCAAGTTCGGGTTAATCAGGTATCTTATTTGGGTTTCGGGTGTATTGTTCGGGTTACCTGATTTATAGTTATATCATTCGGTTCGGTTGACGGGAGAAAAAAAATCGAATTTGTTCGAGCTGAAACACGAACCGTATTCGGTTCGGTTATCGAGTATAATTTTTAGGGGTGAGCGTTTGGACCGAAAAAACCGAACGAACCGAAACTGAACCCGATAAGATGTTATCGGTTTGGTTTCGGTTTTGAAAATTCATCGTTTTCGGTTTCGGTTCGGTCTTCGGAAAAGGATGAACATTTGGCCTAAAAAACCGAACGAACCCGATAAGATGTTCTTGCTTTGGGTTCGGTTTTGAAAATGCATTGTTTTCGTTTTCGGTTCTATCGGTTTCGATTTGGTTTTTGGACCGAGCTCACCCCTAATAATTTTAGTACATCAAAACCAAACCCGACCTAACTGACCCGAAACCCAAATAACCCGACCGAACAACACCCCTAGGTAGTTGTGGAGTGATGGAACTACATTTAAATTCCAATTCCTAATGACACAAACCAAATACAAAAGGCAAGGAATTGGATTGAAATTCAAATTCCTTCGGATTCTAATTCCATCCCAGATTCCAATTCCACTGGAAAACATTCCGCGAACCAAACGCCCCCTTAAAGTGGGTAAATCTTTGACCTTTATTTTATTTTCTGCTATTAATTTTGATCCCTATTTAGTGTGATAGTTTACTTACAAATATGCATTTGGTATAATTTTAAGTGCATTTGGCTATTGTTTTAGTGCTCAACGATTTTAATACTAGACAAAATTGTTTATATATAAGTGTACCCAAACACCCATGTAAATAGTTAAACGGCTTCTAGACAAAATTGATGAAACTTATGATTTAATATGTAGACTAATATTGATGTATAGAGATGCTTTACATCGATGTTACTCTACGTACACACATGTATATATCGAAAATTATGTATGATATGAAGTTATTTCGTGTTTTCCAGCTTGCAGGGTGTTTGGTAAAGATTTTTAAAGATTGTTATGAATTTGAAGACGGTAAAGATTTGTTTGTTATATTAAAGTGTTTGTTTTGAGTTTGTACATTTATGTTACTTTGTAAGGTTATGTTCTTTTTTTACGTTTTATGTGTATGGGTATGAAGAATACATTGATGTTAATTTTGAATTCGGTATGGAGAATACATATATGTTTTTATGTTGTATAATCATAATGAGCTGGTTATACATGAATGTAGGATACAAAAACTACCAAATAAACAAAATTACATAATTGTAGGAATTCTCTATTAATATGGAAGTTACCGAATAAAGATTATAAATTTGAATTACGCCGCTTATACATGAATGTATGATACAGAAGTTTATCAAATAAACAAAATTCCATATGTAGGGATTCTCCATTATACAGAAGTTACCAAATAAAGATCTTTTACCATAATTAAAAAAATATACATTTACGTTTATACCCTTTATAATTAAATAAAATAAAAATATTTTACTAATATATGATTGGTGGAAAAAGGTTCTACGGGTTCTGTAGCTTAAAATGGTTATGCATATAATCCACCCCTATATATATATATACATATATATATATATATACATATATATATATATATATATATATATATATATATATATATATATATATATATATATATATATATATATATATATATATATATATATATATATATATATATATATATATATATATATATATATATATATATAGTGCCCGATTCAGCGCAGAACCGTGTAAAGGTGCAGAACCGCAGAACCATCCCAACAACTAATGTTTTCTATGTTATACATAAGCTGTAAATTTTCATACACGCTGTAACCATCCTAACATCCAATGTTTCCAATTTTTTATAAAAATACTATATAAATATAATTATATATTATGTGTATAAAAAATTGGAAACATTGAATGTAAAAATGTGTTACAACGTGTATGAAAATGTACACCTTATGTATAACATAGAAAACATTGGATGTTAGGATGGTTCTGCGGTTCTGCACCTTTAAACGGTTATGCGCTGAATCGGACCCTATATATATATATATATATATATATATATATATATATATATATATATATATATATATATATATATATATATATATATATATATATATATATATATATATTATGTTGTTAGTCCCGTAATAAGTGAATTTCAACACCTATACGCTTTCACTGACCAATTTAAAATAAATGGAAACACTCAACACTTTTTAATCTTTTCTTTATTAATCAATAATGATACAATAAAGATGCAAGCAGTTTGCTGAATAGCTAAGAACAATTCCTAACTAAACTGCTTGCATATGATAGACAACAACAAATATTATCTATGACAAGTTTATGATCAACAAATGCTCAAGCACAAGACCAGACACCTTTGATAGCAAGATTCAATTCTTGAATCTAGTAACTCAGGTTAACTGGTGGTTTACACTCTGCTCAAAAGAATAAAATTCTGGAGTAATATTAGCAGCGTGTAACCTTGTTGGGTGCACACCGCAATCGATCGCCTAAGTCCTCAGTTTATAGCATTGGGAAACGTAGAGCCAAAGGAATGATCGATCGATTCCACGTGTGAGAATTCCGTTGGTGCAGAGGATATTTCATGGGACGAGAATGGCTAACGGAATTCTGAAAGTACTTTTTGTCATCTTGTGATCGCCAATATCTTCTAGAAGATTTGCAAGATATTCTCATAATCAGCGATGCACAAACTTGTGCTTTACTTGTGTCTTTCTGTGACACTGAAACTTCGTGCCTATGTACACTTCTGGCAGCCATGAGTCTTTGGATACTCATGATTCTTCAGATAGCCTTCAGCTTCAATGACATTCACTAAGAGTTTTGCTTAGAGAAGTATTTGTTCAATGGTTCAGCGTTATTGTCCAATGTGCGCTGAACCTGTTACACTATCTGATCTGTTAACAAGTATTTGATTCCGCACGGGGAACTGATCCTTATTTCAAATAGTGATCAGATAGTGTAACTGGGTAACTGAAATCCGAGCTGATCAGATTCAATTACCCACAATCTGAGGAACTAATCCTCAGATTGTCTTCTAACTATTTGCCTTTTTTTCTTCATTAAATCCCTTCAGTGGGGGATAATGGTGATTTTAGGTTAAAACAAGAACCCAAACGCAGTGGAAAAGTTTAATCAACATGAACGGATCTAATACTAATCATACAATTAAACTACAAGAAAATCAAAGAGAATAGATGAAGAATTCATACCCTAGTTGCCTTTGATTATTGAATTCGGATGGAGATGAGGAGACGGACGAAACCAAGGATACCAATGGGGAATCCCTCCAAAGCTAGTCCACACAACACTATAGCAAGAACACCAAGGGATGCTAGTCCAATGTGCAAGGAAGAAGACGCAAAAGTCTAGAGAGAATGGTGATGGGGTGCCGCGGCCAAGAGAGGGAGAGAGTGGGAGATTATGGTTGCCCTAATCTCCTTTAATGACTTCCCATAAACACTCTTGATTTATTGCACTCTAGTCCCTAGCATTTTGTTCTCCTAGTTTGCTTATAATTAAGTTTCAATATTAACACTTAATATTAAACTATAATATATACAAGCTTGAAGCTTATATTAATATATAATGTAATTACCCTAATTACACTATATATCTTATGGTGTTAAGTGTTTAAGTGTGTGACCCTTTAGGCTCACAAACAACTAGCCATATAACTATATGTTATACGCGTGAAGCATATTCCAACAGCCCCCACTTGCGCACGTGATAACATCAAGTAGTTATACAAGCAAAGGTTAGAGTCTAGCATGAAGGATTTATGTGCACAGTTAGTCAACCTATGATGATAATGAAGGAATTATGTGCACAATTAGTCAACCTATGATGATATATCCATGCCTACGAAACACTTAAGGGTCACACCGGTGAGTGCATGTAATACGAGCAAGATAAGCAATGATACTGCGAAGAGGAATGATTCATAATAGTCATTATGAATCAGTTAAGTATTAAGTTAAGATTAACTTATTACTAGATTAGTTTAACTAACTAATTAATATAAGTATTTGTACATTTACTAGTTGAGTAAATATACAATGTGTTAATTATAGATTATCCATGATATGATTTAAAGCTATTAAATCATATAGTAATTGGATAATATTGTTGTATAAATTATATAAAGATTATTATATAATTAACTATTAAAAGTATAAATACAAGTGTGAATAATTCGTGTATATGGGTACCGAATTACTAGTGTATTAATACTAGACATTTAATAGTTAAGTGCAACAATAATAAACTAGTTAAACTATAAGGTATGGAAGTGTTAAAAGGAAGTTTAATTAAAGATCTAATACTAATTAAACTTAAAGGGTTCTAAGCGTAACTTATTTGTATATAAATAAGAGGCTTAGGGTAACCCTAAAACCCCTTACACCACCTCACGAAATACTACCCCTCCTCCTCCTTGGCTTCGGCCGAAATACACACGCAACACAAGTCTTGTGTTCTTCGTGTTCTTCAAGTCTTGAAGATCCAAGTTCATTGCTTAGATCAACTAGAAGATCGCTCGATTTGTTCATCATCAGTGGATCTATCTTAAGCAATCAACAAGGTATGTTGGGAAACCCTTTTCTCCCTTCTCCCCTCTTGGACGAATTCGACCAAAGAACCCTAGGGTTCTTTGATTGATGGTCGAACGAACCACACAAGCAATGTGTGTGTTCGAGTTCTTCGTACAAGGTTTCTTTCTTGTTAACCTAATCTAGATTTCTAACATCCCAATCCTTTAGGGTTTAAGGATTAGGTTTAATCTCAGTTCTGCTTTTAGGGATTAAATCAGCTAGTTGGTTTTAACCGGTCAAGAATAAGTTCATGTTCTTGGTCAGTCATGGTTCGAACCAAGTGTACTAGGAGGTCGACCTAAGTGGTTGATCAGTCGCATGGTGCGTAGTGAAACCCTATAGATACATCCATGCCTACGAAACACTTAAGGGTCACACCGGTGAGTGCATGTAATTCGAGCAAGATATGCAATGATACTACGAAGAGGAATGATTCATAATAGTCATTATGAATCAGTTAAGTAATAAGTTAAGTTTAACTTATTACTAGATTAGTTTAACTAACTAATTAATACAAGTATTTGTATATTTATTAGTTGAGTAAATATACAATGTGTTAATTAAAGGTTATCCATTATATGATTTAAAGCTATTAAATCATATAGTAATTGGATAATATTGTTGTATAAATTATATAAAGGTTATTATATAATTAATTATTAAAAGTATAAATACAAGTATATATTTCGTGTATATGGGTACCGTAATATATTAGTGTATTAATACTAGACATTTAATAGTTAAATGCAACAATAATAAACTAGTTAAAACTATAAGGGATGGAAGTGTAAAAAGGAAGTTTAATTAAGAAGTTAATCTTAATTAAACTAGAAGGGTTTTAAGTGTAGGATCTTCTATTATAAATAGGAGGCTTATGACTTAAACCTAATGTTGATTCCTTACACCTAAATCATGAAATCCCTTGCCCCCTTGCCTCGCATTCGGCCGAAGCCACAAACACAAGAACACAAGCTTGTGTTCTTCGTGTTCTTCGTTCGTTCTTCGTGTTCTTCGAGTTTCGAAGATCAAGGATCGTTGCAAGTGATCATCTACAGGATCGCTCGTCGTGTTCATCATCAATGGACTTATCTTAAGCATTAAGTAAGTTATGTTTCATGGAACACTCTTCTTCCTCTCCTCTTGTTCGATCGGACGAGAACACCAAGACCCTAGGGTTCTTGGTGAGTGTTCGACGAACACACACAAGCATTGTGTGTGTTCGAGTTTTTCGTACAAGGTTTCCTTCTTGTTAATCTAATCTAGATTTCCAACATCCCAATCCTTTAGGGTTTAATGATTAGGTTTAATCCCACTTCCGCTTTTAGGGATTAAATCAGCTAGTTGGTTTTAACCGGTCAAGAACAAGTTTATATTCTTGGTCAGTATGGTCGAACCAAGCATACTAGGTGGTTGACCCAAGTGGTCGATCAGTTATGTGAAACCCTTCAGTGGTATCAGAACGTTGGTTTAGAGATCTAAACTAGATTAAAAAAGTTTGTTTGTTTATTTCTAATTAAAGTTTTTTTGTTCCAATTTTTTTCCTTCTTCTTCTTGAATTTCGAAAAAGGGTAAGAACCCTAGACCAAGAATATTATACTAGTCTAGTTTAATTGGTCAAGAGGTTTCTAGGAACCCTAGAATTTTCGAAAAGCAAGAAAGAACCCTAGGATCAAGTATGTTAAACAAGATTTGTTTAATTGATCAAAATGATTCTTTTCTTTTTTCCCAAAGTGTTCGAAATCTAGGAAGAACCCTAGGACCAAGTATGTTTAACAAGATTTGTTTAATTGGTCAAAAGGATTCTTTCCTAATACCGTTAGATTTTCGAAATCTAGGAGTAAACTTGGACACCAAGTATGTTAAACTAGCTTAGTTTAATTGGTGGAAAAGTTTCTTAGTGTTAAGAATTTCGAAACCATAAAGAACCCTAGAACATTAAACTAGTTTGAGTTTAATTAGTTAAAAGAATTAATTAAGATAATAATCTAAAACCTAGATAATTAAGCAAGTTCATGTTTAATAGGTTTAATTATTATTTTAATAGATTTATTAAGACTAGTTCTTTAAACCTAGAAACTTAGACAAAGTTTTATTGTCTATAAGGTTTAAATTAAAAAAGTTTAAATAAATTTATTAATGTCGTAATCCATCTTAGAATTTAAACAAAGTTTATTGTTTAGATAGGATTGATTAAAATTAATCTTTTAATAAATGTATTTGATCAAGAAAGTCAAAACCCTAGTTTTGTTTGATCAAGAATAAGATTAGGGTTTAACTAATTATTAATAGGGAATTAATAAAGATTAAAGGAAGTGTTAATTTTTAAGTTCTAAAATTAACAAGATATATATATATATATATATATATATATATATATATATATATATATATATATATATATATATATATATATATATATATATATGTATATGTATATTTCGGAATTTTTAAATATTTAAAAGAAAAATGAATTTTAATAGATATAATAAGTTTATATGTATTTTAATTAGATTGAGTTAAAATACATACGTATAAATTAGATGTAATATTGTTATTAGAATGTTACAAGTTTATTATAACGTAATGAAATATATATGTATATATTAAATACAAGGTTAAATGGAACAATTAAAAAGATAATGTTATTTTGATCTAAAAGGATAATATTATAACTAGTCATTGTACAAGTTGAAATTATATGATTAACTAGAAATATACAAAGTTATATATTATATATTATCATTATAAGGTGTATAAAGTTATAAGTTATTATAACTAGATAATTATACAAGTATAATATAAGTATTTTACAAGTCATGTAATATACTAGATTAATGATCAAAGATAAATAACAAGAAAACTTTATAACCTATATTTAACTAGTTCAAGTTAAATGTTAGAAAGGTTTAAACAAACTAAGAATTATTATATATAGTCTTTATATAATAAGTTTATTAGTTTCACCAAGTATAGACCGGTGATTGCATTTGCTTAAGTTCCATCATGGTTGTTGGAGCTAGAGGGAGCTACACAAGAAAATCACAAAGTTTATAAGTGTGTCGCTAAAGACATAAGTTTTGGTCGAATCTAGTAAGTCAAAACAAATGTTTAATTTCATTATTAGACATATGAAAAGCTAGGTGTGTTAAACTAAGTTTATGTTTCAAGGTTATGAATAATAAAAGAATTTAAAAGTTTAACATAAGTTTTAAGTTTTTCAAGTAAGATAAAACAAGTAAGTCTTATCATAGATAAGGTTTTTCACAAAACCTAGTAAAACGTTTTGTACACCTCGTTTTAGGTATACATGTAAAATCGTGCAAATTCTTGAAACTATAAATTTTAAAGAATAGTTCTTAAGTTTTAAAAAGGTGTCTTGTAGAATTCCTAAATTCACAAGTCACACATTTTAAACAAGGATTAAGATTGGAATAAAGGTTTAAGTTTAGTTTTAATACTTAAACAAACCCAAAAATATCTTAGATCTAAGTACTATCCACCTAATGGAACACCTCACTTGTTAAACGATATTAATATTGTAAGGATAAAGAACCTTAGATATGGATTCAAATCATTGCGAGTGTTAGGGAGCGTAAGGTTCTGTGATTAGCGGGAGTCCCGGCGCAGAGCATCGCACTGTCTTAGATGGTCTGATCTACTTTGGTGATAATCGGGAGTCCCGACCCAAAAAGTACTTGAGTAGAATAAACATACTAGAGTTTATTACTAACTTAGAGATGTACGATTAGATTGTACAAGGTTGTAATAAGTTATGAGTCTAAAGATTCTACGACCCCTAGGAATCGTGTCAAGTCTTGATACGATCGGTAAGGAAGTTACCTACCAGAAATAACATGTCTCGTCGGGAAGTGCTCAAACCTTGCGGCGAGAATGTGATATATGGATGTTAGGCCTAAAATATTAATTATGGGTTTATAATATATTTTAGAGAATGTTTGTTGATGATTACTAATTAAACTGGGTTTGATTTGTAGATGGCAGCAACAACCATAACGAAACATACCAACAATCTCTCACTACGCTTGTTTCTAGAAAAGGACGAATTGACTGGGTCAATGTTTCTCTATTGGAAGCGTGATCTTCGGATTATGCTTACGCATGAGAGAAAAGGAAATGTCCTAGAAAAAGCAATACTAAATGCTCCTACCGCGAATGCTAGAAATGAACCAGGACAAGCATATTACGCTTGTAGGGTGTTCAAATCTCGCAAGGTGGTTAAAGGATCATCGGTGAGTGCTCACGTCATGGAAATGAAAGAGCACATGGATCATCTTGAATGAATAGGATTCCCAGTACCGTTGCAGTTAGCAACATTAATGATATTAAACTCGTTGTCAGATGACTATAAGCATTATATAGTCAACATGGAGCAATCCATTGATGAGATACATTCCATGCTCATGACTACTGAGTTGATTTGGGGATCAAGTTTAAGAATGATCTCGTAGTAACCGATGATGGTAATGATCAGAGAAAGAGGCGCAGTGGAAAGGGAAAGGATAAAACCGATCCCAGCCACGGCATGCCTAAAGGGTAATGGAGTCAAACAAAAAGGTCAAGAAGGTAAAGCCAAACAAGGACCGAGAAATGGTGTCTTGGTTGTGGCAAAGGTCAAAGGGTAGGAGGCAATGCTTGCTCCTTAGTTGACTTGACCAACTTCTAGATACTCGCTTCCTACTTGTAAAAGTTTATTACAAGTAACTCAAATTTAGCAATTGTTTATTGCATAAGATGATAAGTGAGATGACCGGCATGAGATGGTGATGATCCCACGAGCACCAAGTTTTTTATAATTCAGTATTTTGTGGATTCAGTAAAAACAATTTTAATTTTATTGTTTGAATAATTTTTTATTATGTGTTAAAAAAAGTTTTGGTTTTAATCAATTCGAATCCATGGTTGAATTATATTATGTTATGTGTGCATGTGTGATAATTACACTAGTCAAGGTGTATGACTAGATTGTAAGTCAAGTTTTTTTATTTACTAAATGTTTCATGCTTTATGCTTGTTTGATTGTTGTATGAATGAGAAATGTCTAAATAGCTCAAGATACTTAGATACTAGTACTTAGAAAGTTTTTCTAATGAAAGTATTTAAGAGTTTTATGGAAGCATAAGGTTCAAAGGTTATTGAACTTAGTTAAAACATCTTAAGTAATAGTCATTATTTATGATAGTACGTTTTAAAGTGTTAGTATTAATATAGTATGATTATATTGGATATAATCAAGATAGACTTTAAAGAGTATTGTCACAAGTCTTTCATACTTGTGATAAAGGAATTAAAAGAAGTCATAATTCCCTAACAGGAATAACTGGATATTCGTATGATCCAAGAAAAATGACTTAGACATTAAATGAACTCTTATAAGGGGACAAACTATAATAAAGTATTTAAGAATTTAAAGGTATTATTGCAAGTCTTTTATACTTGTAATAAATACAATATCTAATCAAGTCATAATTCCCTTATAGGAATAATAGATATTTGAGAAATCCAAGAAATTACTTTGGCATTAAATAAAGTTCTTAAAGAATACTAATATGTTTAAGAATTGGAAGTATCATTTCAAGTGTCTCATACTTTTTAGATACAGTAATCAATAAAGGTCATGATTCCCTAAACAGGAATGTTGGATATTCGCAAATCCAAAGGATGATCTTAATTATTGATAGAATTCTTAAAAGATTAAACTACAAGTTATTGACTTGGTCAAAGTAGTAGTTTAAGTGATGCTTAAGTTCCATAAAAGATAGTGGGAGCTATGACTAACATAATTCATTAAAAGACATTAATGGATTTACTAAGTTAATGAGACATTAACAACAAGGTATTACCAAGTCGTTAGCCAAAGAGTTAAGAGAAATAAATGATCATTGATTATATTATTGCAAACTTAATAGCGTGGTCACAAGTCTTGTGATTAATTATTGCAAATCTAATAGGATATTCACACTCTAGTGAACAAGTCAATCACTTAAGGAATTTCTTTAACTAGTAAGAATATCTACAAATCAAGTAGCTAAAAGAGATTTAGTTACAAGGCAAGTTTTATAGATTCAAGAAACTAAAGGAGTAATTTTCCAATCCTCCTATGTTTACCAAATCATGTAAAAAGGGCAAGACTAGAATATGTTCTAAATGTTGCATGAACAATATCTAGCAAAGACAAAAGAAATAGTATTCCTAAATACTCGTCTTATGTCTTTAGTTTAATAGAAATGACTAATTGTAATTAGTGATAAAAGTTACAATCAAAGAGTCATTGAGCAATCAACATAAATGCAAGGAATAAGTAAAGATCCAGCAATAATTCAGTATCTATGTCGAGTGAGGAATAATTCATGAGTTAGTATCATTGTTATTCAGAATTTGTATGTTTTACAATATCCATCAATAAAAGTCTTTTTATTCAAAAAGATATAAATCCGTGACTACTCGTCTTGGTGGGAACCTCGATGGGACGTTAACGTCATCGCGGTATTTGGTGGTAGATTCGAAGTTCTTCGAAGATAGCTACATAAGTTTTTGTGTAAACCAAATATCAGTGATATTCTGTTGGAGATCGACGAATATTGGATTGACCACCGTGATAATACTTCGTGGTTGAAAAAGTTCAAAAGTATTATTCACTAGGATTGTCCTTAAGCCTGAGGTATTTGGTTTGGGATACAATGACTAATGTACTTTGGTTCGTCTTAGACAAGCCTGAAATATGGTTGTCATACGAGGCTTTACTGGGTACAAAGGAAGTTGTATTTTGAATCGAAATATAACAAGATGGCAATTGCACCTCCTCTTTAGGAGAGATATTTACGGGTCCTTTGACATGATGAAAAACTGACAAGTGCGCGGCCGTGCCCAAACGAACTGATTTGTTCTTTGTCGTTTATCACAGCAGTTTGAATCAAGAAGTCATGAAATGATTTCGAATACAGGAGTTGATAATTTCTACCATGCTCGTATTCGTTATCACAAATATCGTGCTGCAAGGGATGAACCTAAGAACGTTACCCAAGAAGTAGAGACAGAGTGTTCTTTACTAGAGACGCTATTAAGGAGTTTTTCACAAAACTATACCAGGGTTACATAAGCTGTTTTTATGGGGTTGGTTATCTACATGCCCATCTAGAAGGCCACTGTAGCTCGTACCATTAAGACAAAGGTTATGAACTTGCACAAGTGGGAGTCTGAAGGATTATGTGCACAGTTAGTCAACATATGATGATACATCCATGCCTACGAAACACTTAAGGGTCACACCGGTGAATGCATGTAATACGAGCAAGATATGCAATGATACTGCGAAGAGGAATGATTCATAATAGTCATTATGAATCAGTTAAGTATAAAGTTAAGTTTAACTTATTACTAGATTAGTTTAACTAACTAATTAATACAAGTGTTTGTATATTTATTAGTTGAGTAAATATACAATATGTTAATTAAAGGTTATCCATGATATGATTTAAAGCTATTAAATCATATAGTAATTGGATAATATTGTTGTATAAATCATATAAAGGTTATTATATAATTAATTATTAAAAGTATAAATACAAGTATATATTTCGTGTATATGGGTACCGAAATATATTAGTGTATTAATACTAGACATTTAATAGTTAAGTGCAACAATAATAAACTAGTTAAAACTATTAGGGATGGAAGTGTAAGAAGGAAGTTTAATTAAAAAGTTAATCTTAATTAAACTATAAGGGTTTTAAGTGTAAGATCTTCTATTATAAATAGGAGGCTTATGACTTAAACCTAATGTTGATTCCTTACACCTAAATCACGAAATCCCTTGCCCCCTTTCCTCTCATTCGGCCGAAGCCACAAACACAAGAACACAAGCTTGTGTTCTTCGTGTTCTTCGAGTTTCAAAGATCAAGGATCGTTGTAAGTGATCATCTAGAGGATCGCTCGTCGTGGTCATCATTAGTGGACTTATCTTAAGCATTAACTAAGGTATGTTTCATGGAACACTCTTCTTCCTCTCCTCTTGTTCGATCGGACAAGAACACCAAGAACCCTAGGGTTCTTGGTGAGTGTTCGACGAACACACACAAGCATTGTGTGTGTTCGAGTTTTTCGTACAAGGTTTCTTTCTTGTTAATCTAATCTAGATTTCCAACATCCCAATCCTTTAGGGTTTATGGATTAGGTTTAATCCCACTTCCGCTTTTAGGGATTAAATCAGCTAGTTGGTTTTAACCGGTCAAGAACAAGTTCATGTTCTTGGTCAGTATGGTCGAACCAAGCATACTAGGTGGTTGACCCAAGTGGTCGATCAGTTATGTGAAATCCTTCATAGCAAACCGCCAATGCCCCTTGAAATACATGAGGAGTTTCATAAAATCTTTGTTCAAAGTTTTTCGAGCAATTATCTTTTTGTTACTGATACTATGTTGAATTTTAGACAAGGATTAATGTCAATTTAAAATTTCAATGATTCTGTTTCTCGATCTATACATTGAAGTAGATTACCAAAACCAATCAAGATTCATCTTGATTACCTTTTGGGTGTGGCGACACATACATCTATTCAAATCATCGAGGGGCCCAGTAGTATCTAATTCACATATGCGGAGGAACAAATTCTTAATTGACTACACGTGCTTGCCATATGCTTAATGACAAACCCGATAATGGTTGTTATAACAGCCTTATTCAGGTCAGCATTTAACCACATCAAAGTTTTCCCTCTACATACACAAACCAACTTGCATCTCAAGTCAGAGGATAAGTGACAAAGCCTTTGTGAGATTCACCTGTGACATGAATCCAGGAACTGATTTATCATAGGTTGGGTCAGTCCAATTGTGCATCACAATGAACAACATGTGAGTTTGATTTCATTATCCTTAGTCATACTAAGATAATGTCATCAATGCCCTCAGATTTATCTCAATAAAATTCCCATATTATTAATATGACAATGGACAATTTAGAATATAAAACACAGTAAATATTCAAGGATATAAGCATGCAAATATAGAACACGGTAGATATTCATATAAAAACGATCATATCAAATATATCAATTTATTCCAATAAAAACTGCTCAATGTTCAATTGTTCAAATACTAAAACAAATTACATGAGACTACTAGCTGATCGAAGCCCAATGTTCCTAGCATGCTCAATATGTTTGGTACATGACATTGGCTTCGTGAAGGGATCAGCTAAGTTGTCATCTGTATGAACTTTGAGCAAGCACACATCTCCCATTAAGATCACATCTCTAATGTAGTGAACCTTCCTTCTGTAATGTCTGGCGCCTTTCTGAACACCAGGTTCATTGGAAATGATGATAGCACCTGTGTTATCATAGTACATATCCATGGGTCTTTCATTACTGTGGACAACTCCAAGCCCAGAAATAAATTTCCTTATCCAGACCGCTTCCATTGCAGCTTCAGTAGTTGCAATGTATTCGTCTTCGGTAGAAGACATCGCAATAGTGCTCTGCTTTGCACTTTTCCAATCAACAGCGCCCTTGTTCAAAACGAAAACATACCCTGTTTGAGATTTGGAATCATCTCTATCAGTCTCAAAAAACTAGCGTCAGAATAACAAGTAACGCTTAGCTCATTTTGAGTATCACCACCATAAACAAGAAACATATCTTTAGTATTCCTAAGATACTTCAATATGTTCTTAATAGCAGTCCAGTGACTCTCGCATGGATTTCGTTGATATCGGCTTGTAATGTTCTGAGAGAACGCTACATCTGGTCTCGTGCACCGTACAACATACATGATAGATCCTACTGCCGAGGCATAGGGAACTTCACGCATACGTTTTATCTCATCAGGTGAGGTCGGTCCTTGAGTCTTACTCAAGTGTACATTGTGTTGCATAGGAAGATTTCCACGTTTGGAAGCATCCATTCTAAAACATTTTAGAATTTTATCTATGTACGCACTTTGACTTAATCCGATTAACCGTTTTGATCTATTTCGATTGATCTTTATACCAAGTATATATGCCGCTTCCCCGAGATCATTCATAGCGAAGCACTTCCCAATATTCATTTTTTACATCTTGTAGCATTGGAATGTTATTTCCTATGAATAGTATGTCATCGACATATAGGATTAGAAAGACGACAATGCTTCCACTAGCTCTTACATATACACATGGCTCGTCGGGATTCTGAGTAAAACCAAACGTTTTGACTTCCTCGTCGAATCTTTTGTTCCAACTTCTAGATGCTTGCTTTAGTCCATAAATGGACCTTTGAAGCTTACATACTTTCTTGGGGTGTTTTGTACTTACAAAACCCTCAGGTTGTACCATATAGACATCTTCATCGAGGTGTCCATTTAAGAAAGCAGTTTTAACATCCATTTGCCAAATCTCATTTTCATAGTACGCTGCTATGGCTAAGAGAATCCTGATAGCTCTAACGTCGGCAATAGGCGAGAAGGTTTCATCATGTGTAACCTTTTTCTACCAACCTAGCTTTATAGGTGTGTACATTGCCATCCATGTCGGTCTTCTTTTTGAAGAGCCACTTGATACCAACAGTCTTGCTGTTAGGAGGAAGATCAACCAAAGTCCATACTTGGTTATCTTTCATGGATTGCATTTCCGCGTTCATAGCTTTAAGCCATTTGTCATATTTAGAATCTGCTAATGCAGCTCGATAGTTAGGGGGTTCATCATGATCCCCTAAACTTAGCTCCTCAGCATCGATTTGGAACCCATATCGTTCAGGTGCATGAGGTGTCCTTGCGGACCTTCGAATGGGGACTACATCATCTTGAGGTGAAACAGGAACAGATTCATGTTCAGCCTCATCTTGATGTTCGCTAGTATCTCCAATAGGTTGTGCATCTTCATCGCTTGGAATCTCCTCAAAGTCGACTGTACTCCCACTTGCTTCTTGTGAAATGAGATTGCTCTCAAGAAACTCAGCATAACGAGCAATAATTACCTTTTGCTCAGGTTCGTAGTAGAAATAGTAACCCATCGTTTCCTCAGGGTATCCTATAAAGATGCACTTGACAGCTCTGGGTTCAAGTTTGTTTGGTGTGTCTCATTTCACGAGAGCCTCACAACCCCAGACCTTCAAGTAAGACAGGTTAGGGACTTTCCCAAGCCATATCTCCTATGGTGTCTTTTCAACTTCTTGGTGGGAACCATATTCAGTATTCGAGCAACCGATTTGAGTGCATAACCCCAAAAGAATAGAGGCAGAGTGGTAGGACTCATCATCGATCGGACCATGTCAAGCAAGGTGCGATTTCTCCTTTCTGATATGCCATTATGCTGTGGTGTATAAGGAGGAGTGAATTGTGAGACAATCCCACAATTCTTTAGATGGTCTTGAAACTCATGGCTCTTGTACTCTCCTCCTCGATCAGAACGGAGAGCCTTTATCTTCTTGCCGAGTTGATTTTCTACTTCATTTTGGAAAGCTTTGAACGTTTCAAAGGTTTCATGTTTATGTTTGATCAAGTAAACATAACCATATCGACTAAAGTCGTCAGTTAAAGTAATGAAGTACGTAGCACGTTCCCTAGTCCTAGTTCTAAATGGGCCACATACATCAGTATGTATGAGTCCAAGTTGATCATTGGTGCTGGAATAAATACAAGTCATTACTGATGTTGCAGGTAATACTGGTGAATTACTACTGATGGTGCTTAAACGTGAAATGCTACTAATCTTGGAAGAAAAGTACTGGTGATGTCAAATACTACTGACGTCGATATTTTGAGCTGATCGTGTCCGAGATCTTCGTAGAATTAGTTCAGAATTTAAATCTTTTTGTAATTCGATTGTAATATATTCCTAGAATAACTAGGTTATAATGTTAGGCTTCAAGGACTATTATATATAGTTCCTTATGAATTGTAAACATACGTGTATTGATCGATCAAAATTAATACATTGAAGCTTTTTGTGATAAACTGTGTTCTTATTCATTTGCATTCAATTTATAGTTTACATTGTTCTTAATCAATAACAAGAGTGTTAATCCGCTGTAACTTCTCTTTGTTAGTAGATATGTGGTTTAATAACTTGTTGAGTTATTCGATCCTGACAAGTGGTATCAGAGCGTTAAGGTTCTAGATCTACGAATTAAGAACATCAAAAAGTTTCATACTTTCGAAAAAAAAATTGTTAATCATGTCTGATAACAATGAAAGCACTCAGGCAAACAAGATTCCAATTCTCACTCCCAACAACTTTGGGATGTGGAAAAAAAGAATTAAGCAATACATGTTTATTACTGATTATTCCATGTGGGAAGTTGTGATAGAGGGTAACAAAACCATTCAGACTCAACTCACAAGCACATTAACTGAATCTGACAAGCTCAAGTGTGACAAAGAAAAGAAGGACAGAGGAATTCAACTGAAAGCTTTGAGTACACTATTGCTTGCAATTCCCAATGATTATCAACATTTATTTGTTGAATACGATGATGCTAAGAAGCTGTGGCAGGCACTGGAGAAAAGGTTTGTTGGTACCAAAAGTACCAAACGAAACATGAAGTCTGTCTTGAAGCAAGACTTTGAAAACTTCAAAGGACAAAAGAATGAATCATTGTCACAAGTTTTTGATCGTTTGAACAAACTTATTGGTGAACTCAATCAAGTTGGAGTTAAACCAGAAAATTATGAGGTCAACAGGAAGTTTCTCAGATCTCTTGGTGAAGAATGGTCTATGTATACTGTTATATATAGACAAGGAGATGCATTGGAAGAAAAGGAGCTTGATGAACTATACAATGAACTACGAGTGTTTGAATCTGAGGTAAGTCAGAAAACTCCTACTTTACCTTCAAACAATGCTGCTTTTTTGTCAAGTACAGGTACAGGTCAAGATGTTGCATCAGGAAAGCAGATGGAGTCTGAAGATGCAGCTAGAGAATCCTTCTTTGCTAGTCATGTACACACTGCATTGATTAGTGAAGAGCTGGAACAAATAAACCCTGATGATCTAGAAGAGATGGACATCAAATGGCAGATGGCAATGCTGAGCTTGAAGACTAAGAGATTCCTTCAAAGAACTGGGAGACAGAATCTAAACTTCAACAAAGGTGAACGTGCTGGCTTTGACAAAACCAAAGTTAAATGCTACAACTGCAACAATTTTGATCACTTTTCTAGAGAATGTCCTAGCAAAGATCAAAGATCAAATTATAACAAGAACAGCACTTCAAATTCAACTGCTTTGGTATCTCAAGAGGGTCAAGGTTATGACTGGAGCTTTCAAGCAGAGGAACATACTCGAAATCAAGCTCTCATGGCCTTCACTGATTCTACTACTGAGGTACATTTCAAATCTTGCACTCCTGAATGCATTGAAGCATATAAAGAATTAGAAAAACTTAACAAAGAAACTCTTGATGAGATGATATTAAACAGAAATAGAAGAATTGAATTTAATGGTTGTATTGCTGATCTAGAAAAATCAAATTAAAATCTATAAAATAACTGATCAAAAATTAAAAGATGAATTATTACAAGCAACTTATGATAAAGAACATGCAGAGTTAAAATTAAAAGAAACCTTAATCAAATTAGAAGAATGTCAGTTAGACTTAGAACAAAATAAATTAAATATTAAGAAATTTGAAAGAAGTTCTAAAATAATTGATGAATTAACCAGCAATCAAACCACTGAAAAAGTTGTTCATGGTGTTGGATATCATGCAGTCCCACCTCCAGCAAATTTTATTCCTCCACTCAAGCCTAGTTCAGAAAGAATTTTAAATAAATTAAAGATGGAAAGTCAAACTGAAACCAGTAATGATTCATCTGATGATGAACAAACCATTAAATCAACTGATACAAGTTTTCATACCACATAAAGTCAAACTGAATCCCCAAAATATAATTCAGAAAATATACCCACAATTTTAAGAAGGGGAAATCAAAGAAACTTAAATCAGTTAAAAGAACAAAGAAAGCCTGAAAGTGCTAAAACAACAAAATTAACATGTCTGATCTGTAATAAAGTTAATCATATAGCAAAGGATTGTCACTTCAATCCAATTAATTGCAAAGAATACAAGGAATTTAAAGCAAATAAAGAAAAATTAAAAGAATCCAAATTAAAACAAACTGAAAAGATTCAACAAACAAAAAATCCACATGTTGAAATCCCAAAATTTGGAAGATTTGCACAAAGATTAGTGCAAAATATCAGACATGGAAGCCCAAAAAGAAGTAACAATTTTGAAAATAATCAAAGACAAAATCAATTTTCAAAATATTCAACTTTTTCAAACATCAGTAGGAACTCCCACAAGTTTACTAGTGGATATAAACCTAATTACAATGTTGTCAACTACAAATACTATAATACTACTGGTTCATCAGTAGTAAAATACTCAAAAGCCAAAAACTATGGGTATAAACCTAAATCAGTAGTAAAACCAAACAGCAGTAACAATCAACATATAAAGACCAAACAAGCTTGGGTACCCAAAATTAACTAATCCATCTATTTTATGTGCAGAGCATCCAGATTCCTGAAGAAGGAAGAACATGGCACATTGATAGTGGATGCTCTAGGCACATGACTGGAAATCTTCAAATTCTTAGAGATTTCAAGTCTTTTGAAGGAGGATGTGTTGCTTTTGGTGAAAACCCAAGAGGTGGTAGGATTACAGGTTAAGGTACAGTATCAAATGGTAAGATTACTTTTGATGATGTATTTTATGTTGCTGAGCTTAAATATAATCTGGTTAGTGTCTCACAAGTATGTGATAAAAAGAACAAGATTCTTTTTACAGATATAGAGTGCATCATTCTTTCTCCTGATTTTATTTTAGATGAAAAATTTGTTGTGTTGAGAACACCAAGGAGAAATAATGTGTATTGCCAGGATATAGGGGGAGAACTCATTTCTTCAAATGAGATCAAATGTTTTATATCCAAGGCAAACACAAATGAATCAGAACTTTGGCATAGAAGGATGTGTCACACAAAGTTTAAATCATGAATAATTTAGTCAAAAAGCATTTGGTAGTTGGTTTACCTCAAAAAGAATTCATGTGTGATCATCATTGTGTTGCATGCCTAAAAGGCAAACAACACAAGACTTCTCATAAGTCCAAAGCAATTAATTCTATTTCTAACCCTTTGCAGCTCTTACATATGGACCTATTTGGACCTACAAATGCAATGAGTATTGGAAAGAAACAATAATGTCTTGTTATTACTGATGATTTTTCCAGGTATACTTGGGTTTTCTTTCTTAGGACCAAAGATGAAACAAGTGAAATCATAAAGAGTCTGATAGTCAAACTGGAAAACACAAGAGATCTCAAAGTGAAAGCCATTAAATGTGATAATGGCACATAATTCAAAAATGCTAATTTAATTACTTTATGTGATCTTAAAGGTATTGATAGGCAGTATAGCTCACCTAGAACTCCACAACAAAATGGTGTAGCTGAAAAAAGAAATAGAACAATCATTGAAGCAGCCAGATCCATGCTTACAGAGTATTAATAGTTAAGCCTCATTTTAAAACACCTTATGAACTTTTTACTAAAAGAAAACCTTTAATAAGTTTCTTAAAATAATTTGGTTGTCCTTGTGCAATTTTAATTACAAGAGAACAAATTGGTAAGTTTGACTGCAAATCAGATGATGGAATCTTTGTAGGGTACTCAACTCAAAGCAAAGCATACAGAGTGTTCAACAAAAGGCTAAGGATCATTGAAGAAAGTGTGAATGTATCATTTAATGAAAACTTAATGAATGAACAGGGAAATGATCCAGATTGGTTATTCAATATTGATAATCTAACCAAATCTCTTGATTTAGTTATGATTGTAATGCATGTGAAACGAACAATCAAAATCCACAAGGAGGATCATCATCATTCAATGGTAGTCAAGATACAATGAAATATATCCTTGTTAACACTGATCCCACAGTTAATACTGAGGACAGTAGTAACTCTGGTAACCCTAGCAATCTTGATACTAGTAATAGCTCGAACTCACAAGTTACTACTGATCCCAGTAGTAACACAGAAACTCAAAATAATGAGGGTGAACCAAACAATACTGATATCATCAATAACAATGAACCACATGATTTGAATGACAATCATGTTACTACTGATACCAGCAGCAATGAAGAAACTCAAGAAAATCCAAAAAATCAAGAAGAAACCTGGACAGATGCACAAATCCCTGAATCCAATGAATCAAACCTTGATATTCAAATTGTTGCTGATAAAGTTTCCAACTCAAGAACTGAAAAGAACCATCCCTTAGACTTAGTTCTAAGTGATGTGAACTCAAATATGCAGACTAGAAGCAAATTTAATTGAACTTTATATTCAAACATTTGTAATATAAGTCTAATCTTTATTGAATCCATGTTTACATGTTTTCTATCTCAGGAGGAACCTAAAAAGATTCAACAAGACATGAAAGATTCAATTTGGATTATAGCAATGCAAGAAGAACTTCTCCAATTCAAATTACAAGCTGTCTGGACACTTGTACCTCTTCCAAAAGGAAAAAGGCCCATTGGAACACGATGGATCTTCATAAACAAGAAAGATGAAAGAGGTATTGTGATAAAAAAACAAAGCCAGACTTGTAGCCCAAGGATACACTACAGAAGAAGGAATAGACTATGATGAGGTATATGCCCCTATTGCAAGAATTGAAGCAATAAGGATCTTTCTGGCATATGCTTCATTCAAAAAAATCAAAGTCTATCAAATGGATGTCAAAAGTGCATTCTTATATGGGAAGATTGAAGAAGAAGTCTATGTTTGTCAACCTCCGGGATTTGAAGATCCTGAACATGATGATTATGTGTACAAATTAGACAAAGCTCTTTATGGTCTACATCAGGCACCAAGAGCTTGGTATTATACATTATCATCATACTTATTGAAGAACAATTTCAAAAAAGGTGCAATTGACAAAACTCTGTTCACAAGAAAAGTTAAAGATGATATACTAATGGTCCATATATATGTAGATGATATCATCTTTGGATCAACAAATGACCAATTGTGTAAAGAGTTTGAAGAACTAATGCAGATCAAATTCAAGATGAGCTCAATGGGTCCAATGAACTTCTTTCTTGGACTCCAAATCAATCAAAGATCAGATGGTATTTTTAATAATCAATCAAAATATGTCAAAGACATCTTGGAAAATTTGCAATGAAAGACTGCAAAAGTGAAAGCACACCCATGGAAAAACATAAACACCTACATCCTGATGTTGAGGGGGAGGATGTAGATGAACATTTATACAGATCAATAATAGGATCCTTAATGTATTTAACTGCATCAAGACCTGATATTATGTATAGTGTTTGTGTGTGTGCCAGGTATCAAGCAAAACCTAAGGAGCTTCCCTTGCATGGAGTCAAAAGAATCTTCAGATACTTGAAGGGAAAACCATCACTTGGTCTCTGGTATCCACATGACTCACCATTTGAACTTGTAGCCTACACAGATAGTGACTATGGTGGTGAATGTCAAGATAGAAAATCTACTACTGGTGGATGTCAATTCTTTGGATCAAGATTGGTGTCATGGCAATGCAAGAAGCAAACCAATGTCTCAACATCAACTGCTGAAGCAGAGTATGTAGCTGCATCTGCTTGTTGTGCTCAAGTTCTGTGGATTCAAAATCAACTCCTAGATTTTGGTATCTCTATCCTTAAAACTCCTATTTTTATTGATAATCAAAGTGCAATTAGTATTGTGAATAATCCAGTAAAACACTCAGAAACCAAACATATTGAAATAAGATTTCACTTTATAAGGGATTGTAGAGAAAATTCATACTGACAATCAACTAACAGATCTTTTTACAAAAGCATTTGATGTAGGAAGATTCAGCTTCTTGGTTAGCAGTATTGGAATGATTTTAATAAATTAATTTCATTTTTAAAATTATGTGTAAGGTTTTTGTATAATATTTGTATTTAAAAGTGTGTTTTACTACTAGTTATTCATTATTACTGACTATGAGTTGTATTCGTAATTTATTACTGATAGGGTTTTTTCTGAGAATTAGGTTAAGTATAAAACAACAATTACTACTGATGTTTTACTACCGGTACTTAGTTACTACTGATCGACCGTTATCTGTCACATACGATATTTTACCATTCTAACCCCCATGAAAATAGCCGTTGGGTCATGATTCGAAGGGTATTTCAGTCCTTTTGCAAATTAATTCGAAAAATACAAATAGCTGAAAGTGATTAGTTTAGCATTATCCAAACCTCGATCCGATAAACCCTACGATAAACCCTAATCTCTGCAAATCCGATCAAAACCTTGAACCAGTAACAAATCAATTCACTTACGAAATCGTTCATAACAAATTCTCAAGATCATTTTCCGCGAAACATCAAATCCCAAAACATCACAATGGCAATGAAGAAACCTCTGGTAGTTGAAACAGATCTTCTATACTCCGAATTCCATAACATGCTTGCATTCCTAAGGAATCCTGATGGAACAAGGAGCTTTAGGCCGATAGTAATGTTCTTGAAAACCTCTCCCATTCGCTTTGCATTAACAGTACAACCAAAACTTTGTGTACAACACATTGTTCAATTTTGGGAGAAGGCAGAAAGAGTGGAAGAACAGGGCATACTAAAAATCAAATCTGAAATTGATGGAAAGCCCATTATCATCACAGAACAAACAATTAGAGATCATCTTTAACTCAATGATAAGTCAAGTATTTCTCTTCTATCTAAATCTGATTTAATAGAAAATGTTTTGAAAATGGGGTATGAGGGAGAAACTGCTATTCAAACTTTTCAAAAAGGTCTTCTCTCTCCTCAATGGAAGTACCTGGTGCATACAATTCAACATTGTATGTCACCAAAGAAAAGTACTTGGAATGAGTTCAACAGATCAATAGCATCTGCTGTTGTCTGCTTGTGCACATATCAAGTATTTAATTTCTCTAAAATGATTTTTGAAGGAATGCTTGGAAACCTGTCAGTCTCAAAATTTTTAATGTATCCAAGATTCCTTGCACACATTTTTGATTGTGAGATCCCTGATCTCATAAAAACCACAAACATTTTTCCAATTACAGAACTAAATAGAAAAGAGTACTCAAACATGAACACGAAGTTCAATTTTTCTGGAAAAAAAAACTCCTTTATTTCCAAACATGATCTATGATCACCCCCCAACTGGAGAAGGTTCAAGCCACCCCATTGAACCCCAACCCAGTTCATCACTCAAAACAGCCCAAACACATTCCCATGAGTCCACTCAATCAACCACACAAACAAATGTCCTGAATGTGTCCCAGGTACATGTAAATAAACCTCAGAGTGCTACTCTTCACTCTGAGGTGTACCAGCCACAAGCCAAACAAATTTCCAAAACTTATAAAGAAAACTTCCTTAAAGGACACCAGGGGACCCACTGAGTCACACCCCAAGCTCCAAGAGTTGTCCTCCAATGTGGAGAGAGGGCATGAGGAAAGGGCTCTCACTACTGATGCACCAAAGGTTGGTGCACAGGCTAGTGAGAACATCAATAGGACCAAGACCTCGGCAACTTTAAGTGACGACTCATCATTTGAGGCAGCACTTAAAGGACCCCGGTGCCAAGAAACCACAAGGGAGGTACTTCTGCTTCTTCTAGGAAGAAGAGAATATCTAAACAACCCATTTCATCACCAAGCAGTGATGATGGTAGATTGAACATAACTGAATTGATGGATTGGATGGAAAACCTTAAAGCCAATGTACCAACCAAGCCCAATGATCTACCTAGATGGAGTGAGGGCAGTATTGAACACACCAAATTGACGGATAGGAAGGAAAAACCTTGAAACCAATGTACAACATTGTCTGAAACTATTAAACAATCAAGGAAAGACCATGAGCTACATGAAGCACGTTATAAATGCAATGAACATAAGACAGAAGAGGTTCGATTATGGGCTTCAAAGGCAATAAAAAATTATAAGAAAATTACAGAAGAAAATTGCTGATAGTGAGGCTCAACAAGTTGAGATCACTAAGGAGAGAAGGATCACATACAGGGTATGATTGACACTTCAATTGCAGCAGCAGCAGCCTCCCTCTTGAACCTTAGAGAAGCTCATGGTGAAACAAGTCAAAGTTTTGGTGAAGACCTGAATAGAGGAGTCAGAAGTACGGATGAAGATGTATTTATGTCTGCACAACAATCACCAGCAGCAGAACAAATATCTTCACGAATTATTACTGAAGCAGTAAATACTACTGAAGTCATGGGTACTACTGATCCCATGGATACTACTGAGGCCATTGAACAAGCAGAGGTTATTACTACTGATCCCATTGAAGAAGAGATCGAAGAAGCAACATCAGTAGTAAACACTCCAATAGACATTCCAGTTACTACTGATGCCCTAGCAGTAGTAACTACAACTGAAACCTCTCCAGTAGTAGCCTCCTCAAAGCAACTGGTAATCCATACAACAGCTACAACACCAGTAGTAACTACCTTGGTTACTACTGAATCTGATGAAGAAATACCAGATCTTGTTGAACCAGCTGTCATCATCCCAAGGCCTCCAACTCTAGAATTACTACCAGTTATCATCCCATATTTTGATGATAATGTGAACTGAGATGAAGTTGATTAATGTGCTCTACCTCCTCATCCAAAAATATTACCAGAGAACAAAATACATACATTTTCTCCATCAATCACAATAAATCCAGTTATAGATATGAAGTATACTCCACTCTCAAAATGTGTGAATGTAGCTAAAACAAAGTTTGATGATGATTACCCACACAGAGCTTTAGGTCACTACATGGAAAACAAGATAAATTTAGTCAGACTAGTAAAGCGAGATAAGTGGAAGGTAAAAAGGATGACATGTCATAGAAAATGTGCTAAAACTCAAGCCCTTGAAGATAAAAGAAAGGCCGAAGAAGAAAAAATGAAAAATGCAGCCATTCAAGAAATAAAAGAAGATCAACAAGAAGAACTGAATAAGATAAAACAAATTGGATCTTACCTTGCCTTATAGCAAGGACAACATGAGCAGGAGTTTTCTTAGGTAGCCCAGATTCTGTTTGTTTCAACATAGCATGTAATTCGGCGAAAGTCTTCCACATACTAAACATATGATAAGTCATGACAAACGGTGCAAAATCCTTATTGAGGGAAGTTAGGATCAAGCTAATCCCAAGGATATGAGGCATGGGGTAACCAAGTTTCTCCATTTGGTCTAAATAGCTCTTCATCTTCAAAAGATAAGAGCTAACAGACTGACCCTCCTCTTGCCTGCAAGCGTGGAAAGCTTTGACAGTGTCAAAGAGTTCCTTCTCGGCTTGCTTTTGATTCATGGCTTTTAGGTCACGCATCATATCAAATGCAGTGAGGTCCTCGAGATTCTTTTGAATCTCGGGAGTCATGCTCACTAGCATGACAGCAGCGACTTCTTGTTGTTCGTTAAACCTTTTTGTATAGGCCGCATGAGCAGCAACAGTGGCAGTAGCAGCGGGGGCAGGGGGCAGCGCCTCTTCCAAATGGTGGTACTTTTGCTCAACCCTAAGGACAATCCTTAGGTTACGAGCCCAGTTCAGAAAGTTCGTTCCATCAAGTTTCTCTTTCTCGAGAACGGAACGAATGGTGGTGTGTGTTAGGGTTTGATTGTTTGAAGTCATCTACAAAATTACAAAGTTCATTAATTAGTATTTTCAATAATAATTTCTTTTAATCAATTAACTACCCAATTAATTTTAATTAAAAGCTAAGATCTCATTGAGCTTCTATCACCGCATCAGTTGATATGCTAGAGGTGATAGATCCAATAGGTAGGTGACGATCAACAATTGCATTACAAGTGCAACTCTTAGAGGTATGTGACTTCATGGCACCTAGTGAACAAGCATCTAGGGTCAAGTGGCATGCTTGTCGCATCTTCGCCTCGTGTCAAGGTCTCACCGTTAACTCGATTAAGTCATCCAATGTGAAATCATGTCAAAATAGATCTAGGTCTCACACGTAGAGAATAATGACCTCAGATCTAAATTCAAACCACGTCTCACGTGAATTCAAAAATAGAAGCAAGTGATTTCAACCAATTGGACGGCGTGACTTAAATTTTAGGTATGAAAATTTTAAGATAAAATTTTTATTAAGATATGAATGAATCATGTACTTCATTCATACCACTTCATAAGTCGTTTAATAAATGGTAAAAACTTTTAACGATTATTAAGGTTTAAGTTTCAAATCGTATTTAAACTTTGTTTAATCTCAAAACATCTTTAGATTAAAGATTAATCATCAATGATTAACAAGTAATCATAGATGATCAAAGATTTGGATGTTTTTAATGTTTGTGTCTAAAATCATATTTTAATTGTTTTATAATTTGTATCTTATAGAAATTAAACAACCACAAACATAAAGAAAAACATGCAACATATTTTGTGCAAACCTCGACCGATGATAGCCTAGTATCGGTCACGTGAGTCATCACGACGGACCGAAGGGTCAAACTAAGGGACGGGCCAACATGAACCCAAACGGGCCTACATAAACCCAATGGGATCCCACTTGCTCCAAGACATTCATGGGCAAGTAGTAACCAAACATTTGTGAAAGAAATGCAATCTGTCAGAAAATCCAGGATGACTTGAAAGTCCTAAAAATCACTGAAGGAGTCTTTGCTGGTCTTCCCTGCCTTCTGTAATGTTGTAGGCCTCTGAGTTGCGGAAATATTTGCGGTGGTTTCAGGTCCAACGGAATTTCCAATCTCCGGGAAAGTCAGTTTCCGTGCAGCTGCGCAGGAGGTGTCGAAATTTGTTGTTTTGTCCTCATTTTCTCTTCAACTTTGGTCAACAAATTACAAAATAAAAAGAAACAAAATACAACTATTCTAATTACTTTTACAATTGAAATTTGCCCCAAAAATGGCACCCAAAGAATAGAAAAAAAAATGGAACAATTAAGCCAAAAAACACGGCTTTTCCCAAAACAACCAAACACAAACACAATCACATTCAATCACAAACGGTCTAGGTTTTTCATCGGTTTGCACAAACAAGCAACAATTGACAAGGCTTTGCCTTGGGATATGGCAAAAATACATGTTTTGCCATATCAAAAATAACGAAATAAAATGTAAATCCAAGCCAAATAATAAAAAAAATAACTAGATTAATTTTTTGATGTGTTTTTGTAACAAGTAGCAATAGGGTTCCAAAAATACAATATTTTAACCCATCTTTTTATAAAAAACCAAAAAAAAATAATCGGGATTTAACAACCACCAAAACCGATTGGTTTTTGCCACTTTTCACAAAATCTATAATATAATCACTCGTGATACCACTAATGGTGATTTAAGGTTAAAACAAGAACCAAAACGCAGCGAAAAAGTTTAATCACCATGAACGGATCTAATACTAATCATACAATTAAATACAAGAAAATCAAAGAGACAGACGAAACCAAGGATACCAATGGGGAATCCCTCAAAAGCTAGTCCACACAACACTATAGCAAGAACACCAAGGGATGCTAGTCCAATGTGCAAGCAAGAAGAAGCAAAAGTCTAGAGAGGATGGTGATGGGGTACCGCGGCCAAGAAAGGGAGAGAGTGGGAGATTATGGTTGCCCTAATCTCCTTTAATGACTTCCCATAAACACTCTTGGTTTATTGCACTCTAGTCCCTAGCCTTTTGTTCTTCCTTGTTTGCTTATAGTTAAGTTTCAATATTAGCACTTAATATTAAACTGTAATATATAAGCTTGAAGCTTATATTAATATATAATGTAATTACCCTAATTACACTATATATTTTATGGTGTTAAGTGTTTAAGTGTGTGACCCTTTAGGCTCACAAACAACTAACCATATAACTATATGTTATACGCGTGAAGCATATTCCAACAGGGGATGCTTTTCAGTGACCCAACATATATATATATATATATATATATATATATATATATATATATATATATATATATATATATATATATATATATATATATATATATATAGGTGAGCGTTCATGCGAGAAACTATATTATTGCGAGAACCGCGAGAACCATTTATGATCATTGATTCTTAAGATGAGTGGATGAGATCAAAAGTGAAAAGCTTGAAAATTTGTCACCTATTTTTGAAAGAAAGAGAGGATTTAAAGGGTATTTCAGTCCAAAAAATTATCTGTTCAATAAGAAAGATATTAAATTAAATTTAATACAATATTATCTTCATTCAATTCTCAACAACCTCCACTTTCCCACGATCTTTCTCTTCAAGACAACAGGCGACGAGGGTTTCTCTCTCCATCTCCCACGTTAGATCTGGCGAGCAAGTATTGTAGAATCCGGCAAAAAATTTCACAAATCGACTGTTCGAGCACTGTAATTGTTGAATATGCATTGTAATATGGGTAGAAAAAAGAGTATAAGTACATTTTCTGATTTGTAACTCATTCAATTTCACAAGTTATAGTATTTTTTTTGGACTGTTTGGGTTGGTATTTGTTCATTTTTTCGTGGTTTTTAATAAAAAGGAGTGTAGGTACGATACCTAGTTCTTGATTTGTTCGATTTTTCATGTTAGGGTTTTAGTTTTTAGTGGAAATCGTTTATGGGTTGGTATCTGTTCATCTTTTTCGTTGTTTTTTATAAAAAGGAGTATAGGTACTGTACCTGGTTCTTGATTTGTTAGATTTGTCATGTTAGGGTTTCAGTTTTTAGTGGAAATCGTTTATGGTTTGTTATTTGTTCATCTCTTTTCGTGGTTTCTGATATAAATAAGTAGGTACATTATCGGGTTCAAGATTTGTTCAATTTCACATGTTAGGGTTTCAGTATTTTGGAAATCGATCATGGGTTGGAATTTGTTCAATTTTTCGTGGTTTCAGTAATTAGGGTTATTATATCTGACGAATAAATTGTGTATTTTGAGCAGTGAAAAATGTAAAGAAAATTTATGGAGAAAAGGGCATTATCGATCAGATTTGAAGAAGATATTGTTTCTGGCAACAGATTTACAAGCTAAACTCCAATGGTGGCGGTCAATTTGCTCATTAGTGATATTGTTTTTGGCAACGGGTTTTGTAATGTGTTCTTTGATTGTAATTTTGTTCATTAGTGATCGTTTCAGCAAATTTGTACATGTTCAATAATTAATTATGAATTTAGTTAGGTTTTGTAAATGTGTTCATTAGTGATACGTTCAACAAATTTTTACATTTGCTCATTGATTAATTATGAATTTAATTACGCGTTCATTATGGAACACGTTAAAGAAATTTAATAATTGTTACTTATTATTATACGTTCATCATTGAACAATTATTATATGTTCATCGTTGCACAATGAATTCCATACCTAGAATCTCATGTTGACTCAACCTCTGAATCTGAAGCCATTTGACGATCAAGAAGATAGAGAGAATGAGGAATGAGAAGTGGGGGGGGGGGGGGGGGCTAAGTTAATGGAGAGAGAGAAGTGGGGTTTGGGTTTTGGAGAGAGAAGAACAATTAGAGAAAGTAGGGGGTGGGGGACGGTTTCTGAAGGGTTGGGGTTTTTTTTTTTTTTTTTGAAAATTCCTACTTTACCCTTTTATTTATTTCTAATAAAATATGAAGGATTTAATTTTCAAAAATGGCACGATTGATATTGACCGTTAATTCTAAGATCTAAAGATCTAAATTTGGTCCTGTAGTGCTGCACCGTTAAACGGTTCTGCGCTGAATCGAACACTATATAGGGTGTGATTCAACGCATAACCATTTAAAGGTGCAGAATCGCCGAACCATCCTAACATCCAATGTTTTCTATGTTATACATAAGGTGTACATTTTCATACACGCTGTAACACATTTACACATCCAATGTTTCTAATTTTTTATAATAATATATTTATATATTATGTGTATAAAAAATTGGAAACATTGGATGTTAGGATGGTTACGGCGTGTATGAAAATGTACTACTTTTGTATAACATAGAAAACATTAGATGTTATGATGGTTCTTCGGTTCTGCACCTTTAAACGGTTATGCGCAGAATCGGGCACTATATATATATATATATATATATATATATATGTTTTCATGTATATATATATATATATATATATATATATATATATATATATATATATATATATATATATATATATATATATATATATATATATATATATATATATATATATATATATATATATATATATATATATATATATATATATATATATATATATATTATATAGGGAAGCGTTCATGCGAGAACCTATATTATTACGAGAACTGCGAGAACCATTTCTGACCAATCATTTAAATTAATTAGTTTTTTAATTCTAAAGGGCATTCTAGTCTTTTTGACCTTTTTTAATTATAGAAATTAAGCAATTAAATTAATACAACATATTTTCCGTATTTAATAAATCATCGAGCATTCACTGTACCAACAAATCATACTAAAATAAAATTGCCAATTGTTCAATAATGCATAAAATTTATGAACACACTAATACATATACTGTAAATTGATGATGAACAATATATGATGAACAAAATCGTAGAATTCATTAATTAACAAACCCATACATACCAACAAATGCAAACAAGTGGACAAAAAAATAAAATAAATTTATACAAACTAACTGATCTGGAACAGTAGAACAGATAAAAAATAGATCTAAAACAGATGAACAAATCAGAAATAGATGAACAGATCTGAAAACCAAGATGAACAGATCTGAAAAACAAGATGAACAGATCTGAAAACAAGATGAACAGATCTGAAAAGAAGATGAACAAATCTGATAACAAAGATGAACAAATCTGAAAACAAGATGAACATATCTGAAAACAAAGATGAACAGATCTGAAAATAAGATGAACAGATTTCCTCTGAGGTGATTTGCGTGTTCACCGAAACCCTAATTATCGCCTTCGTCGGAAACCAGATCTGGACGTCGACGAAACCAACTCCTGGACATTTCTTTTTCTGCTTTCATTTTGTAGTTGTCGGCGAAGAACCCATAGATCCGTGGATTGTTGAAGCACCGCAACTAAAATGCCTAGAAAAACCGACGACAGACCTAGATCTAAAAAAAAATTTCTCCGGCGGTGGTGATGCAGGTTTGGAACCCTAGATCTGCAACCATTTGCCTCTGGCGGTGGTGGTGAAGTCGTCTAGGGAGTGGGAGTTGATGCGACGGTGGTTCACGCAGTGGTGGTGCGGCGGAGTCTCTGTCTGCCGTGATGGCAGCAGTGTTGTTGTCGCCGATGGTTGTGCCGCCATCCATCGGTTTCGTTTTTCCAACTCCGGTTATGATATTGAAGAAGAAAATTGATTTTGAAAACACACACAAGTGTGTGTTGATTTGAGAGAATTTTTGGAAAAAACACACATATGTGTGTGTTTTGTGCGGTGATGTGCTCTGCAAAATGGGGTAGATGTTAATTAAATAATTTAATTTTAGTCAAGTTACCCATTTACCCTTCCACCATTAAAATTTAATCCTTTAAATGAATATCTATTTACGAAATTGCCACTCTTGATCTTAGCTATCCATCTCAAAATCTAAAGGCCATAAAGTAGTTCTCGCAGTTCTCGCAATAAAATAGGTTTTGTGCAGTGATGTGCTCTGCAAAATGGGGTATATGTTTTCATGAGATTCAACATGAGATTCTAGGTATGGAATTGGAAGAAATTACGTTTTTTCTATTTTGAATTTTATCATCAGCTTTTTTAATTCTTTTTTTATTTTCTTTATAATAATCTTAGAGGTTTCAGTGTATGCATTGATCGAGGAAACAACCCTGAATAGGATGACGACGAGGAGCAAAAGGCCCGTGTGTGTTGGTTTTAGATTGGTACTTTGGACCATTTGACAGAAATTACTAATTTTATGTTTGTTTTCCCCAAATTAAAATTCTAAATTAGTAAACACAAAATCTCATTGGTTCTAATTTTGAGTAAAGTTCAGTTTTATATTGCTTTTAGGTTTTAAATTTACTTCATAGTCAAGTAATCTAGTTAGGATAACTCAAATAATAAAAGTATATTAATAATTCATGTATGTAATTTTTGCATTGCAATTATTGAATAGGGTAACATTAGTGTTTTTTATTACGTTGCATATATGTTCTTAGTTTTTATGCTTTTCTTTTTTGTTGATGGACACCGACTTCTGGATTTATCAAAAACATAAAGGAAAAAGTAGAAGATACAGTTAGCTTTGGGATATACATGTTATTCATTTTTTTTTACTTTGTATATATGTTTTGTTATTGTTTGGATGTGTAAATGTTATTTGTTCAATTTTAATGCATTGTTATTTTTTTGTTACATCTATGTTATCGGTAACTCGTATCAACTTTAGTGACTTATACATCTATGTTCTATCAAACACTTGCTTTCAATTTATTTATAACACTGACTTTTACTAATCATGGAAAAATAACATTAATTACGGGAAAAATAACATATATGCACAACCTACATGTACCACTAATTACAAAAAAAAAAAAAAACATATATGCACAACTGGCTTAACAAAAATTAAAAAAATAAGAATTAATTTTCGAAAATAATTCCTAAATTTTAGGAAATCTTCAAAAAAGGAAACGATTTTTTTTTGTAAAGTGTCGTAAATACCCCTGAGTAATTAAAATGAATTTAATAAATCAAAATTAATTTACTAAATTCTGATATATATATATATATATATATATATATATATATATATATATATATATATATATATATAGGGTCCGGATCCGGTGAGGACTCTTTTCCCGGTGAGGACTGCGAGTAATAAAAAAAACTCTAAAAATAATCTAAAACAAACTTTTTTAAAAAAAATTTCTTTTTTAAATATCAAAATCGTAGCCTATAAGATCAAAAAAAAAAAAATCAAAAATGATCCAAAAAAAATATGGATCATTATTTTGATCCACAAAAAAAATATCGATTATTGTTATGATCCACAAAATAAATTGGATCATAATTTTTTTTTCAAAATTCTTTTTTTGTCAAATGTAGTAATAATCATGGGGAGTTATATATATTTTTTCGGAATTTTTTGAAATTTTTTTGAGGTATCTTCGCGAATCCTCAACGTTGTTTGAGTCCTCACAGGACATATATATATATATATATATATATATATATATATATATATATATATATATATATATATATATATATATATATATAGAGAGAGAGAGCGGTTCATGCGAGAACCACTAAAATTGCGAGAACTGCGAGAACCACTTTCTAGCCAATCATTTTGCTTATTTACATTTTTTAATCTAAAGGGTATTGTAGTCTTTTTAACACTAAAATCTTTCTATTAAATCCAGTTTCCTTAATTAAATTAATTCATTTTTAACTTCAATCCTATTTTTTAGGATCCGAATTTTGGAATTTGTAATGTTTTTTCGCAATTCGTATGTGTTCATTGATGAACACCTAAAAATAACTAATATTTTTTTTACCATATTTAACATGTTCAACATAATAATAATGTGTTCAAATTGCAAAATTTACAGATTTACTAATGAACAAATCTACAATATACATAATGAACATAATGAACATAATGAACAAGTGTGACAGAGAATTTTATTAACCTTATTTAATGTATTCAATGATGAACGAATGAACAAAGTTACAAACTATGAACTGGTACCTTAGACTGATACAAAGAATTTTATTAACCTTATTTAATGTATTCAATGATGAACGAATGAACAAAGTTACAAACTATGAACTGAAACCTTAGACTGATACAAATCTGAAATTACAAACCGATGAACAAGAACAGATCTGAAACAGATGAACAGATCTGAAACAGATGAACAGATCTGAAACAAATGAACATATTTTCGCTAGAAGTGATTTGCGACTTCACCGGAACCCTAGTTGCCAACTTCGCCGGAAACCAGATCTGGCTGCCGACGAAACCAAATCTGCCCTCCGATGAAACCAGATAGAGAGATGACGTCGATCAGAGAAAGAGATGAACGCATATTCCGATTGGGTAGTGGTGCGGGCGGCGGCGGCGCGTTCACGAAACCCTAGATCTGGCCCCGATTTTTTCCGATTTGGTAGTGTTAATGGAGGCGGTGGTGTCGGAGAATGTTGCTGGTTCGAATATGTGGTGGTGAGGGAGGCGGTTCGACGGTGGTTGTCGCCGGATCTGATACAGATCTGATGCAAGCGACAAGAATGGATTTGATAGTTGATCATTTTCACTTTATATCACCCATCATTCTATTTCACAAAATCAATTAGAAAATACCCATATTATTGAAGAAATCTTTAAATAACCAGATCTGGAAACGGTGGCGCCGTGATCGCCGGAATCACAGATCTACACTCACATTTTTTGACGGAATCTCAGATTTGGTATCACACATTGATACCAGTTTATGTGAGATGGAACGAGAGCACCGGCAACCGTCGCAAACCGACGATCTGGACAAAAACCGGAGATCTGGACGGAAAGAGGAGAACAGTGGTGCCACCATGGATCGTGCCGGCAATGGTGATTGTGCATAAAGAAGAGCCGTCGGATGATGAGCACGATGGGTTTTGATAGTTGTTAAGAGGAAGTTTTTTGGAAGAGGATTTTGATTTTTGAAACACGATTTGCTAGTTGTGTAGATGGGATTTTCCAGTTGTCATACACAGCTCTTAAAGATATAAAATCTTATCCTTATTTAGTTTAGATGTCCTTTTACGTTAATACCCCTCCGCATTTCTTTTTTTATTGATTAATGTCTACTTAATTACGATTCTACCTCCTATAATCTTAGCCACTCATCTACTAATCTAAAGGTTATAAAATTGTTCTCGCAGTTCTGCAATTTTAAGTGTTCTCGCATGAACCCTTGTCTATATATATATATATATATATATATATATATATATATATATATATATATATATATATATATATATATATATATATATATAAGTGGGATCCTGTGAGGACTCTTTTTTCGGTGAGGACTCGCGAGGACATCTTATAAAAATTTCAAAAAATTCCGAAAAAATATATATAACCCACCATGATTATTACTACATTTGACAAAAGAAAATTCAAAAAAAAAAATTATGATCCACTTTTTTTAGCGAATCATAACAATGATCCAGATTTTTTTTGTAGATCATTATTATGATCCATATTATTTTTTTTGGATCATTTTTGGATTTTTTTTTTATCTTATATATAGCGATTTTAATGTTTAAAAAAGTAATTTTTTGAAAAAGTTTGTTTTGAATCATTTTTAGAGTTTTTTTTGGAGTCCTCACAGTCCTCGCGAGGAAAAGAGTCCTCACCGGATCCGGACCCTATATATATATATATATATATATATATATATATATATATATATATATATATATATATATATATATATATATATATATAGGGGAGGGTTCATGCGAGAAGTGTTTTTTTTTTTTTGCGAGAAATGCGAGAAACAATCCTGACCACTAATCTAATCTAGTCAATTTTTAAATCTAAAAGGGCATTATTGTCTTTATATTAATTTCTAGAAATTAAAAATAAATACAAATATACATTCCTTAATTGTAGAAATCAAAACAATAACTTCCTTTCCTATATTTGTGGATCTAATTATTCAAATAAATTGTTATTTCTTTCAAATTGAAGAAACTATTTTTGATTTTATGATTCCGTTTAAGTTCACCAAATCATCAATGAACAAATTTACATAATAAATTAATTTACACAAATGAACAAGTTAACAAATTTTACAAAATGATAGATGAACAATTGAATAAATAAAAAAACATTTGTGTTCACTAGTAATTATTATCTTCCAATCAGCTGCAGATTATGAACAAACGGTTGTGTTCATTTGTAAAAAAATGTTTACGTTTACCAATAATCATTATCTTCCAATAAGATGTATGTAACGAATACTAATGCACACGGTATCTCCAACATTATCTTGACTTTAGGGACAACCATTATCTCCGTTCAATTGTTCATCAGTAATCAGCTATACTTTAAAAATGCGTTCATCAGAACATGAAGATTGAACAGTGATGAACACAGTTGTATTTTAATAATGTGTTCATCAGAGAATGGAGATCGAACACTGATGAACACGGTTGTAAACTTTAAAAATGCGTTCATCGGACCATGGAGATCGAAACCTCAAATCAAAAATTTGTGCTTTTGTGGTTAAAACCGCCATCACCATCTTGATGGTAGTTTTTCAGTATAAAGCAAGAAACAAGCATATATCTAAACCCTACCTATTATGGATCTTAACTCGTCATCGATTTGAACCCTAACCGCCGCAACTTTATGGTTGCTGGAATCGATGACGAGGGTGTGATGTGTCGATGGTTGGAGGTACGATTGGGTGTTGGTCAGGGCGGCGGTGGCGACTAGAAAGTGGGCATCGCCGGTTGATTGAAGATGGGTGTTGGTCATGCTCCAATGGTTGAATATTTGAAGATCGGTGAAGGCGCCGATGGAGAAGATACGAGGAAAAGTAGGATTGAAATTTCCAAAGCTTAATTATCAATTAATTAGCCTTTAAAGAACCTGCAAACACAACGACGAATCTTGACCGTCGAACTCTTCCGGTAGCCGCCATGATGGTGGAACATTTTTATAAAGTTGCTTGAAAGGGGTGGGGTCTATTTTATCGGATACGTCATTCAAGTTTTGGTTGGTTGCTTCATATCCGATTGAATAGCAATCATAATTTAGAGTATAACATATTTAATTATTAGACAATTTTACCCTTTCATTCTTTATTTTTAAGGTTTAATTATTCAGTTATTTACTAAATTACCCCCTTCATCTTTACCATTGATCTTTTAATCCAATGGACAAAATTACTTCTTGCATCTTTCACAAAAAAAAAACTCCTTCTCGCATGAACCTTTGCCTATATATATATATATATATATATATATATATATATATATATATATATATATATATATATATATATATATATATATAGGGTGTGATTCAGTGCAGAACCGTTTAATGGTGTAGAATATGATTGACGGTTAAGATCATTTCTAGCATTTTTGGGACCACTAAAATACCCCTTAACCAATAAAAACATACACCCTAAAATCTCTCTGTCTCTTCGCCAGCCTCGCCGAGCATCCGGCGCAGCCCCTCACTCACCCAACGGGCGGTGTAGTGGCGAAGGGACTTATGCGCAATCACATGCCACATCACCATTTTGATTAGGCGTATGGAGGGGGTCCGCCACCACACCCCTCCCTCTTAGTAATGGTTCATGTCGGTACTAATCACCACCAATATTATCTTTGTCGACCAGTAATGAGATACATTAGTACTAATTGATACTTAGTAATGAAATACTCCGTTCGTCCTATTTTTATTATCCATGTTTCCTTTTTTAAATGTCCCAAAATGATTGTCCACTTGAAAATTTAACCAATCAAAAAACATTTAGGTGGTAAAGATAAAATTTTATTGGTTGCACAGTGTAATAAATGCACTTTTCTTAAACTGTGTGCTATTCAAATGTGGACAATAATTTTAAGACGGAGGGAGTAACAGACACCAGTAGAAATAAGATACATCAATACTAACTAATACTTAGACAAAAAATTTTAAATCTTCTACCAGTAGTAACAAATACATGTATTAACTCGAATTTTTTTAAAAAATAATGCCTTTTTTTTGAAATTTTCCCAAATAATGCAGTTTTTTTTCTTTCACAAATAAGGTTTATGGACTAATAGAGTCCGGAATGAGGCTTAAATTGGACACCCGGAGTCCGGAATGGTACTTTACATCGTTTCAGAAAGTACCAGTTGCAGAAAATTGGCAGAAAAGTACATTGATTTAAGTGTCATTCCGGACTCCGAGAGTCCAATTTAAGCCTCATTCCAGACTCCAGGACTAGGAGTCTATAAACCTTATTTGTGAAAGAAAAAAAACCGCTTAAAATTTTTTAAAAAAAGGCATTATTTTAATAAAAAAAATTCTATGAACTCTACCATCATTATTAACCTTTGATCAACATAAACTATACTTATGCTCAAACCCAACATCCCACGGATGTTTTATAGATGGTGAAAAAGGCAATGTTGTATTTGGGTGATCATACGACTTCCTTATTTGATGCCGTTCTTCTTTGGGCTATTTCATTGATATGCATGGCTCGGAATATAGTAATTCAAGCGGTCAAAAATAATTCGGTAAAAATGGTCAAAGACATCATTGTCACCAGGGGCGTATATGAGATTTTGAAGATCCTGTGCAAAAACACGAAAATAGACCCCCTGAATACTAGATTTTTATAAAAAATTGGACTTTCTATTTTTTTTTTCACTAAATTATTAAGTTGACTTAAACTTTAATATTCCTTCCGTCCCACAAAAAAGTTCTCATTTCTAACAAAACTTGTGTCCCACAAAAAGGTTTCCATTTCTCACATTTGATGGGCTCCACATAATAAAATATTATTATTCTTAAGGACCCCACTACTAATATCCACTAACTATCATTCTCTCTCCAATCAAACCTTATATTTTAATCAAAATTAATACCAATGACCCCACCACTAACTACCACCTAAAAACTTGTGCCAAGATGAAATGGGAACTTTTTTGTGGGACGGAGGGAGTATTTTATATATATAAAATATATATAAAAAATGAACCCCTATAAAATATAGATCATGTACGACTACGCTACACTTCCTATACTTCCTCAAAGACACCCTGATTGTCACATCTTACTCTTGCTAGCAACTTTTCTTAGAAAAAAGTGCTAATATACAGGGCCGGATCGGAGCAGGTATGGCCTAGTGCCTAAGTAAGCAACCGCACAAGGCCTCGTATTCTAGGGCCCAATTTTAAATGGATTGCAGTGATATATCTGGTAAGGAACTAACAGACCGAATGGGGGACATGCGACCCACTTTCTACCTTTCTGCACCATTTGTAACAATATAATTAGTGATTTATTTTTACTAAAATCTCATAATGTAATTCAAGATAATAAATATTTATTTTATACATGTATTTAAAAATCCGTACAGTTTCTAGATAAATCACTAAGAGAAGTATACACTCATTCAATGAATAAATTACGATGCGTATGATTAAAAAAAAATCACTTGATACCCGTTGTTTTTAATATTTTTTGGTCATGTTACATATATTTATTTTTTCATGTTTAAGAGCCTACTTTGTTATTAATGGTGTGAAGTTGCTGCTATTTAGGGAATAGTATTGAGGACGTTGGTTACCATATCTTGTTACAACTTTGTTTACATTTGTATAAAACCTTCATATTATGAGGCCTAAAATATCATACAAGTTGAAGTAAATACAAAATATTTCGTATCCTACTTTTGACCGGTAAAGATTCCTTCACATTCACTAATAACTAATTAAAAGGAATTTGCAGCTCCAAGGTGATTGGATCTTTAATCGAAGTCGTGATCTTTCAAAATCCCAAGTGGCCAATATACCACATTGTATAGAATCAAACGAGATCTCACCAACTTCACGAGCGGTATTCAAACTTTCAAATATAAACACATGTTAACAACCATTGAAAGGCCTATTTGCCTTTCAAGAACTCAAGGGCTACCATTAGAGTTTGCTTAAAGTACACATTCACATGCGCATTATTAATTCCCACTAACTGCTATCTTTGTGCTAAACAATACTGTCAACATTTTGTATGGTGACATTATAAGTAATATAATAATATTAATAATAATTTTGGCGGTTAATCAAGACAGCCTAACTTTACACTAGATGTCTTAAACAACTTGATCTTTAAAGCTCTGAAAATAGAGCATGACCTGTTTTTAAATACCCACCGAGTGTACAAAGATTCTTTTAGTCAAACAGCTAGCATAAAGTTTCTTGATTATATTATTATTACAGATGACATCAAAAAGTGGGTCTCCCTAGGTCCCGGAGGGTCCATTCAAATACTAATTTAACATCACATATAGACAAACGGTTAGTCCAAACAGTGTATTATATAGTAGTTATGAACTTATGTGTATACTGAGTAGTTATGTGTGTATACGCATGTGCGGAAGGGAAGGAGGAATTCAATTAATTCGAATTTTAATAAAGTAATGAAATAATAACAATTAAGAACACGAACTTAATTTCGAAAACTCATATCTTTATTAAACGAATCTAAATAGAATTACAAGTATATCGAAATATATAGGCTAGGAACTAGTCACAATCTATACACTTAATGAGAGCATATTATAATTTAAAGACTCTAGACAAGCATTGATCAACTAATAATGATGAAAATTGTGGTAAATCACAGAAAATCAAAAAAATAACAGTAAATCGTGGTGGTAAATCATAAAATAATGATAAATCGTGGTGGTAAATCATAAAAATCACGGTTAATCAAGGTTGTTAGGAATATTTCCTATGATATTCCTTAGATTTGATGAGTAAAAACTCGGAAAAGAAGAAAAATACAAGGACCTAAATCAAAGATATGGAATTCAATATTTGAATGAAGATTTAGAAGATATTGTTAAAGCTTAAAAGATTTAATTTATTAAATCATGTATATCCTTGTAGAATTTAAAAGATTTATGTTAATCGTTTCATTGTAAATCTTAGGTTCTCTATTATATAAAGAGACCTAATGATATAGATATAGTCGTTCTTGAAACCCACGTTTATTCAAAAAAAACATGTTTGTGTGTGTGCTCTAAGCCTCAAGGTCATAATTATGATCCTGTTAAAAGAGTAAAACCGTTCTACATATTTTTTTTTGTAGAATTGGGGTTTTAGTAATCATTGTATAAATTGATGATGATGAAAACCTTGTTTAACAATACAAATCTGTTCGTTTAATTCCGCATTGTTTATGATTTGTATATGTATATTCCAGGATCAAGAACTAACTATTCTTGAGCCTAAAGATCGATTATATAGAGTTGTTCTAAACTCATCAAGTGGTAGTGGTATCAGAGCGGGTGGCTCCAGATCTGGAATGAAACAAGGATCTATTGATGATGAATCAATGAATCAAATGTTAGTCATTCATAATAAATATTGGTGTTCTTTATTAAAAAAAAGGTTGTCTTTGCCTATTTGCACTTAATGTTATTCTCGAATCATGAAGAAAAACCATTTAGAAAAAGATCCGGTGATCATGAAGAAACAGACAAAAGAGATAGAAATTCAAAAAAAAGAAAAGGAAAGTGTTATTAGGAAAGAAATCTTTTGGTTACAATAGGTTCTAGGGAAGCAAATATTGAAATTCCTCTAATAAAAAATTCGAATGAAAAAAAAAAACCCACGTGGTGTTGTTGGCCACAAAAAAGAAAAAAAAGAGGAATCCCACATAGGGGAGAAGTTGAGACAGACGGACCGAAGTTTCATTACTGCTGTTCAAATAACCTCATTTGGTTAGTGCTTGTCGCATATATGGGTTAACACTGATCTCATTTACAGCGTTACTACTAAACAGTATTACTACTGATCGCGCGTAACTCTTTACTACTGATCAGTATTAAACAAGGGTACTGACCCGAAAAAGTTATTAATGCTGATTAAATTTTATTACTGATCTTCATGAGTACAAAGTTATCATGATTTCTTCCTCATAACCGATACATCATACTTTGGAAAATATGACACACACCATGTTCGTTCCATACTACGGTTTATTGATAGTATCCGGTTTAATCACTTATTATTATTTATTCTCGATAAAAAGAGGATGAAAATAACTCGTGATATTAATGTGAAACAAATCATATTATTTTCTTTTTTTCGAGAGTCATCTTGGCTCTTGGTTAAAGAATTTCACACACACATGTTGAAGGCTTGATGAAGATAAAGGAAGAAGGTTTATTTGTTAATATATTTGATCTTCATCAGTTGATTACAGAAGAAGATTGATTAGAGTTTATTTGAAGAAGTTGAAAGTCTTACTACATAAGATGTTATGTAATTGTAATGTAACTGCAATTCAACAGAATCTTAACGAAAAGGTCTGTTGACGGCAAAGATGTCCTTCATACAAGTTATGACGTTGCGGTTTACTTGATTTAGACGGGATGTGATGCAAAGTTTGAGTTTCTACTTCAACTTCAAATAGAAGATGATTTATTTTCAATGTAATTGATATAACCTCGAACACACAAGAATGATAGAACACTTTCAGAGGAAGAAAAAGTGTTGATCATTTAAAGGGAAGTTCAAGTTTCTCAGATTTGTATTTGATTATGTCAAAAAAGGGAAGAGATTTGAAGATTCTGAGCTAATTCTATAAGTTTTGTTATCATCAAATAGGGGAAAATTGTTAGGAATATTTCCTATGATATTCCTTAGATTTGATGAGTCAAAACTTGGAAAAGAAGAAAAGTACAAGGACCTAAATTAATGATATGGAATTCAATATTTGAATGAAGATTTAGAAGATATTGTTAAAGCTTAAAAGATTTAATTTATTAAATCATGTATATCCTTGTAGAATTTAAAAGATTTATGTTAATCGTTTCCTTGTAAATCTTAGGTTCTCTATTATATAAAGAGACCTAATGATATAGAATTAGTCGTTCTTGAAACTCACGTTTATTCAAAAAAACGTGTTTGTGTGTGTGCTCTAAGCCTCAAGGTCATAATTATGATCCTGTTAAAAGAGTAAAACCGTTCTACATATTTTATGTAGAATTGGAGCTTTTAGTAATCATTGTATAAATTGATGATGATGAAAACCTTGTTTAACAATACAAATCTGTTCGTTTAATTCCGTATTGTTTATGATTTGTATATGTTTATTCCATGATCAAGAACTAATTATTCTTGAGCCTAAAGATCGATTATATAGAGTTGTTCTAAACTCATCAAAGGTGATATATATTAACATTGAGCTTTTTAATCATATCAACATGAATCCTCTATATATATTATTTTGTTGTGTATTTTACTTTTATTATAATATACAACAAAATTCACTGTTCATTAGAGAATTTTAAAACTGCGTTTCTCAAATATGGGAATTGTAAAACGGCGTTTTTAAACGAGTATACATATATATGCATTTGCATGTGGGTTACATTTATTTTGCACCCTACTTAACTTATACATTTATATTAATATTATAATACATTTTGTAGTTATATACTTCCTCCGTTTCAAAATAAGTGATACAAATTAAAGTTCACGGATTTTGAGGCTAAATATGATAATGAAAGTTAATTAGATTAAATTTGATAGTTAGTGGAGGATGGGTCCCACATATATTAATTAAAGTGAATTTAATGATGTTTAAAAGTAAAAGTAAGGTAAATGTGTCTTTTCACTTTATTAAAAGAGATAGTTAGTGGGTGTGGTCCCCACTACCTTTTACCAAATATAGTAATTTTTAAAGTGTATCACTTATTTTGAAACACCCAAAAATGTAAAGTGTATCACTTATTTTAAAACACCCAAAAATAAAAAGTGTATCACTTATTATGAAACGGAGGAAGTATATACAGTGACCTTGCTATCTGTGCCCTTATTTACCATCCAAATTATATAATCTGATTTCTAAAATTTTAAATATATCGACATTTATTTGGTACGATAAACATAAATATTTTTATTGTCTTTTTTAAACTTTTATGATTTATAGACTCACAATAAAGATATGTATTAAGAGCATCACCGACGGTTAAGTCATTACAAATACTAATTATAATTGGCATTTAGACTTTACACTCAATTAAATAAATAAGCTTTTTATATTAATTTACATAAAAAAAATTGTCTTGAGAAATTTTTTAGAATAATAAGTTTTTGAAACAAAAGTTTTTTGCTAGAAGATTATATACCTTCAAATGACTTACACAAATGTAATAAACTTTATAAAAAATTTGCATTTGAAGAAGTTCATACCCTTTATTTCTCGTTGGAGAGTATATGTATGAAATCATAACAAAATTAACAATTAAGTAATTTAAGAATTTAATAACATTTAAAACAAATAACATACTAACACGAAAATAATAAATTACTGAATAAAATAATCATAAGAAAACAATGAAACATCCTTCAATCTAAAAAATTTAAATATTAATTAGGTAATAAGTTATAAGATCAAGTATCTTGAATTTGTAGTGTTAGAAACTATATAAATAATAAATAATAATCGGCAAAGAAATGTGCTCCGGAATAAAAATAATCATAAATATATAATAATGTCCCTACAACTAGATGAACAAATCTTAAAATCCGCGGCGGAGCGCGGTAACCATTTTGCTCGTTTATTTACAATTGGGAGTGTTGGGTATATATCTAGAACTATAAAATATATTGAAAAAAAACACTACAATAATGCGATATCTAAAATTTCAAATAGTGGTAGGTGACATGATTAATTGATTTTTCACCGTGATAACGGCATATATTACTACAATTAAGGGGTTTTTGTAACACCAAAACTTATTACATAAAGGGAAAATATTGTTACAACAGGTCTATTGTATTGCCATTTTGTCCATCAGATTCGCAGTCATTAAATTAGGTATATTGTAACGCACTAACGCCTATGTAACAGTTGCATAACAATGGTAACGTTTTTGTAACACTTTTCAGCTTCTTCAATGTGTCGTTACAATAGCTTTTTTTAGCGTTACAAAGGATCCATTGTAATGGAAGTGACAAACGTAGCACTCAATCTGCCTATTGTAACGTCATTGACAAATGATACATCCCATAAACCACCGGCCCAACTACCTTCTACCGTAGCCCATAACCGACCCAAAAGAGTATCCAACAAACCAATGAGATATCAAGATTAGAAGCAGTCAAGTGGAAGACTTAGTCTTCCTTCTTTCTAGTGCATGCATAAGAATAAGGGACCACGTCCCAATTAGTTAATCACGTTTCCTTTATTTGCTCAACAACTACATTAGATTAGGCTGCACTTTCCTTTTCAACTTAGTATAAATTGCATTGTAATTTCATTTTTAAGGATATACAAAGAAAATTGCTCCAGTCTCGTTCTTCTTGCTCTAAACTTCTCGGGAGACTAACCCACTCTAACCGGGTTCTATCATTTGATGCTTTCATTCCTCGTAACCATGCCTCCACGACAAGACCCCACCAACGAAAACCAACCACCACCCGATCTCCAAACTCTCATCCAACTCACCACCCAACTCATCGGCCAAATCAACACTCAAGCCACCACCCTCCAACAACAAACCGATGCCATCGCAAATCTAACCAACCGTCTAAACAACCAAGAAAACCGCCAACCACCACCACCCCCACCCCCTCCGCCTCCCCCAAACGACCGACCACGCCACCCAAAAATTCTTCTTCCAACATTCGACAGGTCTAATCCCCTTGATTGGATCTTCCAAGCTACAAACTACTACACTTACTACAACATACCACCCGCTCAAAGAATCACCTTAGCCGTCTTCAACTTCACCGGTGACGCCCTTAGTTGGTACAAGCATTTGGCTAATAACCAATTGCTTGGTACTTGGGACGAATTCACTCGTGCGATCGAAACACGATTCGGTCCATCAACGTATGAAAACCACCAAGCCACACTCTTTAAACTCCGCCAATCAACCACCGTTTCCGCATACCAAACCGACTTTGAAAAAATTAGTAACTGCGTCAACGGGTTACCCAACGATGCTTTACGAAATTGCTTCATTTCGGGTCTCCGCCAAGACATTCAATCTGAGCTCACACTCCACAACCCCACCACACTACAACAAACCTACGGGCTAGCTAAACTCATCGAAGACAAAATTAACGGAAACCGCAGCCGCTATAACCAATCACCAAGACCCACATATCAACCAAACAACTCACTCACTAAGCCAAACCACACACCTTTAGCACTTCCTGCCCCATCCACCTCAAGTACCTACACCGGCCTACTGCCCACTCCAAAAACCCGCACACCACTACCCTTTACACGCCAATCACCCGAAGCACTCCAAAAGCGGAGAGCTAAAGGACTTTGTTTCCGCTGCCCCGAAAAATACCAACCGGGACACGTGTGTAGTCCACCACAATTCTTACTCATAGCCGATAACGATCAACCATCTGATACCGACCCCTTTCCCGACACCGAGTTTATAAGCCTAGACCAACCCAATCCCACCACAGACCTACAGCAGCACGACACAAACACTCCACATTTCCTTGCCCTTTCCAATGCCGCCTTCTTTGGCCTCCAATCCCCAAGAGCCGTACGTGTCACCGGCTACATCAACAACCAACCGGTCACCATCCTTGTTGATTGTGGTAGTACCCACAACATTATACAACCCCGCATTGCCTCACTACTATCCACAACACCCGCACCAATCACACCATTTCCCGTTATGGTCGGAAACGGACAATTTCTAGAATGTAACAGCATCCTCCCAAACACACCACTAGAAATAAACAAATTCACTTTTCATGTACCACTTTTCGTTATTCCAGTCGCCGGGGCAGACATCATCCTGGGCCTTGCATGGCTAGGATCATTAGGTACTATCACAGCCGGCTTTTCCGTTCCTAAATTATCATTTCTAGTCAACGGCTCCACATGTGTACTTCAAGGTCAACCAATCTCCTCCCCTGTTACTCCTAGTTCGCTACAAGCACTCATCAAAAAAGATTCAATAGTGTCCCTACATACCCTACTCTACCACCATCGACCCCCTGATCCATCACCATCAACCACTTTACAACACACTGACACCACCATCCACAATTTACTTATCAAGTACAAAACCTTATTCGAACTACCCCAAGGATTACCGCCACCTAGGTTACACGATCATAACATTCCCCTGCTCCCAAATACCAACCCGATTAACGTCAAACCTTACCGATACCCACATTATCAGAAACAAATCATGACCGGGTTAATCAAAGACATGCTTACCGAAGGAATCATACAACCAAGTCAAAGCCCCTATTCTTCACCGGTTCTACTCGTTCAAAAAAAAGACGGAACGTGGCGTTTTTGCGTCGATTACCGAGCTCTCAATGCGGTCACAATACGGGATCGATTTCCTATCCCAACGGTAGATGAGCTCCTAGATGAACTACACGGCGCCACAATATTCTCCAAAATTGACTTGCGAGCCGGTTATCATCAAATTCGGGTATCGCCCGATGACATTCACAAAACGGCGTTTCGTACAATCGACGGTCACTACGAATTCCGGGTAATGCCTTTTGGTTTATCAAATGCTCCTTCAACCTTTCAATCCGCAATGAACGACCTTTTTCGTTCGGTTTTACGAAAATTCGTCTTGGTGTTTTTTGATGATATTTTGGTCTATAGCCAATCCGAAGCACAACATTATCAACACCTAGAATTCGTATTTCAAACATTGCAGGCAAACAAGTATCATGCCAAAAATTCAAAGTGTTTATTCGGCACCAACTCCATACCGTTTCTAGGTCACGTTATTTCATCAAAAGGTGTCAATGCCGATCCAGAGAAAATCTCGGCTATTCAAACTTGGGCCGCCCTATCATCATTCACAACATTAAGAGCTTTCTTGGGCCTAACGGGCTATTATCGCCGCTTTGTCCCAAAATATGCCCACATTGCAGCCCCATTAACAGATATACTCAAAAAACCAACCTTCGAGTGGGACCAAAAAGCAGCTGCATCCTTCCAAACCCTCAAAGAAGCAATGACAAAACTGGTTACACTAGCTCTTCCAAACTTTAACGAAGTCTTTGATTTAACCACGGATGCGTCCTGAATTGGTATCGGAGCAGTGTTATCACAAAACGATAAGCCGATCTCATTCTTTAGCAAAAAGTTATGTGATCGTATGCAAGGAAATTCAACATACGTGTGCGAGCTCTATGCGATCACCGAAGCAATTAAGAAGTGGCGACAATATTTACTTGGGAGACGCTTTCGGGTTTACACCAACCACCACAGCCTTAAACATCTTCTCACCCAAACCATCCAAACTCCCGAGCAACACAAATGGCTCACAAAGTTACTAGGGTACGATTTTGAACTCCACTACAAACCGGGCAAAGAAAACAAAGTCGCCGACGCATTGAGCCGCCCCGAACCACCCGTGATCATGGCCCTTTCCGCACCAACCGCCACTTGGTTAATCGAACTCCGATCATATTACCAAAACAATCCCGAGGGCAAGAAATTCATCGAACAGTTGGAGCAGCAATCACCCCCAAAATCACCGCACACACTGCACGAGGGTTTAGTCTACAATCAAGGTCGTTTGGTTATACCTAATATTTCACATCTTAGATCACTTATTTTGCAGGAATTTCATAGCTCCACGTTGGGCGGACACGCCGGAATTGAAGCAACAACAAGACGTTTGGCTGCTGCGTTTTATTGGCCGGCATTAAAGAAAGATGTTAAAGATTTCGTCACTAATTGCACCGTATGCCAAGCAACGAAATATTCAACCCATAAACCATATGGTCTACTACAACCACTTCCGATTCCATCTCAACCTTGGCATGACTTCACGATGGATTTTATCACGCATCTACCACCATCTCAAGGGAAAACAGCCATATGGGTAATAGTAGATCGTTTAACCAAATTTGCCCATTTCATATCATTACCCACACATTACACATCACATACTTTAGCCAGTACATTTCTCAAAAACATATATAAACTACATGGCTTACCACAAACCATTACCTCTGATCGTGATCCACTTTTTCTTAGCAACTTCTGGAAACAATTATTTACTCAACTAGGAACCAAGTTGCAACATTCAAGTGCATACCACCCCCAAACCGATGGCCAAACGGAAGTCGTCAATCGATGTCTTGAATCATACTTACGAGCATTTGTACATGAAGAACCCCGCTCATGGCATAACTATTTGTACCTGGCTGAATTTTGGTACAACACAAGCTTCCACTCTTCAATAAAAATGACACCGTTTCAAGCCCTTTATGGTCAACAAGCAACATCTATACACAATTACAATCCGGGCGACAGCCGTACAGCTTCCATTGATGAATCCCTCATCGAACACCAAAGGTTAATCGACGTCCTCAAAGCTGCATTAGAAGCCACTCGACAGCGAATGATCAAACAAGCCAACAAACACCGAATCGAAAAACAATTTCAAGTTGGAGATTGTGTCTATCTCAGGCTGCGAAACTACCGTCAGAACTCTGTGGTTGCAAGAGAAAATCAGAAATTATCAAAATGATATTTTGGTCAATATCGCATCTTACAAAAAATCGGACAGGTTGCCTACCAATTAGAATTGCCGATCACATCCAAGGTACACCCAGTGTTTCATGTGTCCTTACTCAAAGAAAGTCATAACAAAACACCATCCACATAATTTCCTAGTGAATGGTTAACCGATCGTCCAGAGCCAGAGCCAAAACCTGATCGAATTTTACAACAACGACATTTTGGCGACGAACAACAAGTCTTGATCCAGTGGAAAAATCAAACAGCCGCCGAAGCCACGTGGGAAAACAGCGAGGAAATCAAATTGAGGTATCCAGATTTTATTATGGGTCACGAGGACGAGCCCATTCTCGAGAGGGAGGGTAATGATACAGCCCATAAACCACCGGCCCAACTACCTTCTACCGTAGCCCATAACCGACCCAAAAGAGTATCCAACAAACCAATGAGATATCAAGATTAGAAGCAGCCAAGTGGAAGACTTAGTCTTCCTTCTTTCTAGTGCATGCATGAGAATAAGGGACCACGTCCCAATTAGTTAATCACGTTTCCTTTATTTGCTCAACAACTACATTAGATTAGGCTGCACTTTCCTTTTCAACTTAGTATAAATTGCATTGTAATTTCATTTTTAAGGATATACAAAGAAAATTGCTCCAATCTCGTTCTTCTTGCTCTAAACTTCTCGGGAGACTAACCCACTCTAACCGGGTTCTATCAACAAATGTAACACGCGTTTCCTTATATATATTCCCAAATTTTGGTAAGTAAGTAAGGATAATTTTCAACCAATCATTTATAAAAATTTGAATCAGCATTAGAAGATTTAAATATTTATCAAAAATATTTTTCCAAATTAAAGATCCAAATTTTTTGATACGGAAATGTCAAGATTCCTCCATTCAAAAATATTTTGAAGTTTAGCTACCCTGCAAGTAATGAAAATTGAAAAGTGATTATCGGGTAGCATTCTTTTGGTGTCGAACCACCAAGCAACATCTCATTACAAAACCGAGTGCGGTTGACAACTCGACATTGCTTAGTTTCCTTTTAAACAAGGAATGTAGACTTATGTTTGTTTTAATCCTATGTTTCATCTATTCTTTTCCCGTCATTGATTTATTTGCCACCTTTTTTTCTTTTAGTTACCTTTTCTTTTATCACATCACCTCTCCGGTTATGCTAATTTTCTTTCATCTTAACCATACATTCATAAATATATATTCTTCCTCCGTATTACCATAAGTGATACACTTTCTATAAAGAGGTGTTTCATAACAAGTGATACACTTTAAAAGTTATCTTATTTGGTAAAAAAAAAAGTGGAATCCCTTCTCCACTAACTATCTACTTTAATAAAGTAAAATTACCCTTATACTATTACTTTTACTTTTAAAACTCACTAATATCACTTTATTCAAATAATGTGGGACCCAACCTACACTAACTATCTACATTAATATATTTTAATACTTACTTTAATCTTTTGCCTCAAAAACTCCAAATGTGATGGAGGAAGTAATACTTTGTGTTGCGCTACACTCCAGTGGCCGGTGTTAACATGTTACAACAATTGTTTAAGCATTGTTTGAGAAACACTTATGTTGTAAATTGTAATTTATAGGCATTGCCACGTTTTAGATAATAAAGAAACTTTGCGTTAAATGAGGATTACAACAAACAAACACAAATAAAACTCTAAAACTATTTACAAATTCTCAAATCATGAAACTAGCTAGACTCTAAAATCAAACACAAATAACCTCATTTGCCAAATTTAACGTGATACCGCCTCGGGTAACTAGTGTTGAAGTTCCTAGTCGTGAATGGAATGACCAACTCCAGGGCTATGTCCAGGGTTGGTTGGCCGAAAAGCGTCCAAGTCCCCTTCCTTAATCGTAACATCAGAATGTGGCCCTTGGCTAGGGTTTGTGGTGGCATTTTCTTCGGTCACCAACTTTCCATCCATGCATTCCCCGGTACATTTAAAGTTTTCACCTAGCTTTCTTGCTTCACTTATTTGGACCACCTCATTGGTTACAAATAACATAAGCAACACACAAAACAAAAGGGTTCTACAAAATCTGGCCATTTTGAATAGAGTACAAAGATTGAAGAGTATACTAGTGGCTCTTAAGGTGATGTAAAACCCGTAATTGTGTGTGTGTGTGTGTGTTAGAAAGATAAAGAGGAGTTTGGTGATTTGTTTGATGCTAAGGTTCGTGTTATTTATAGAGGGATGTTAATATGGCAGCATGTGAGGTCCAGGCATCATGGAAATTAAATGGTACATTGTTCAAGACAAGAGTACATGTCCTTGTATTAATTTAAGGATGTTATTAAATAATATATTCTACTTTGTTTATTTTAAATTAATTGTTCTGTGTTAAAACTTAAAACATGCACCTTGTTATCAATACTCGAAATGCAATATGTCACCACTGAACTGAAATAAAACTTGGATTATAAAAATAATTAAAAAGTAAAGGGCATTTGGCCTATCGGTATGGTGTTTGCTTCTCAACCTTAAGGTCATGAGTTCGAGTCTCATCATGAACATAGGTGTTATTAGGTTTGGCGTTTCAAAAAAAAATAAAATAAAAACATTTAAAAGGTTAAAACTAATGATCACATATATCTCATTTTAATTAGTTTCGTTATGTACGTAGTATATATCAAACGGAATGTTCGTTACTAATTTTATGAGCTAAGAATTCATGATTTAATTTTTTATTAAGCTTTGGTCGATTGAGATTAGAAAACTAGAGAAGAGAGATTACAGAAAACAAATGTTTTGCTTTGCCTTAGATATCTAACAAATGATTACAAATTTTTTTTTTTTTTTTTGCTTGAGAGAATTAAAATGTAATTAGTCATAAGGTAAATGTTCAAGGTAGTTCAAGAATTTTAGCTAGTCCCAAAGGATAATTAATAGTCATTGGATCAAGAAAAAATCAAAGGTCAAAATCAAGATTCAAACCATACAAGCACATGTGCTTCAATTAATCAATACCACACCCATCTCCGGCGGCCGGAGACGGCGGCTGGCGCCGGCGGATGGCGGCGATGGGCGGAGGCCGGAGGTGGCCGCCGCCGGTGGTGACCGGTGGTGGTGGTCGTAACTGGAAGCACATGTGTTTGAAACACATGTGTTTCACCTTCTGAAACACATGTGTTTTGAAAATAAAGGAGTGTATATGTACAGCCAAGCACATGTGTTTAATGACTTGAAAGACATGTATTTCGTTACTAGAAGCACATGTGTTTCACTAATAACAATTATTTTGAAAATAAAGGAGTATATATGTACAGCCAAGCACATGTGTTTCAAGTAATGAAGCACATGTGTTTGTAAGCTAGAAGCACATGTGTTTGTAAGCTAGAAGCACATGTGCTTCAGTAATAACAGTTGTTTTGAAAAAATAAAGGAGTTTATATGTACAGCCAAGCACATGTGTTTCGTGACTTGAAACACATGTGCTTCGTATGCTCCCCTGTGTTTTAGAAACTCATGTTTTAGTGACTTGAAACACATGTGTTTCGTGACTTAAAGCACATGTGCTTCGAAGTAATATGCTCGTTTGCATTTTAGAACACCTGTGTTTTAGTGAAGCACATGTGTTTCAATACATCAATACCACCACCACTCCACTGTCAGCCACCACCACCGCCGTCGGCCGCCGCCCGTCGCCGCCATCGGCGATCGGCGACGGGCGGTGATCAGAGGCGGCGGCGGGCGGTGGTCGAAGGCGGCGGCCGGCGGTGGTGACTGGTGGTGGTGGTCATGACTGGAAGCATATGTGTTTGAAACACATGTGCTTGAAACTCTGTGGTTTGATCTTGACCATTTTAATCCAGTGACTAGGATTTGTCCCTTGAAACTATACAAAATCCTTGGACTTCCTTGAAAATAACTCTTAGTCATAATCCTAGGTATTTATAGTAAAAACTAATTATGATTAATTACACTTAAATCCTTAAACTCTTGTTATATTTTTAATATATCTCAACAATCTTCTCATTTGTAACATAGTCAAATAGGAAACATAGTCATAAACTAAGGTATGTATAGTGAAAAATTATTATGACTAATATACTTAAATTCTTAAATTAATATTACAATTTATATTTTCCAAAATTATCACCGTCAAAAAATTTGTTTAATAAATTGTTTTATAAGATGTCATTATTACTTAAGAGTTGCGTTCAAAGATATCCATCATTTTTACGAAATCCCGAGTAACAAATCTCAAACATTGATAAATAAAATCTAATAATCAAGATTAATCAGATATTTTATACATTGAGGGGTAATTTGGTCATTTTAAAAGAAGTATAATTTTTTTTATTTTTTTTTTATTTTAGAATTATTAATTTTTTTAATTTTCTATTATTATTTAAAAAAAATTATTATTTTTATTAATAACACATAATGTGATTGCATACTGAATAACATGTGATTGTGTAGTGAATCACATGTGATTGAACTAGAATATCAAATATGATTAAGTACATAATCACATGTGATTTTACAATAAAATCACATGTGATTAAGTATTACACGTAACTATTAAATAAATATTATTTTTTAACAAAAAAATTTAAAATTATAAAAAAAATTAAGATAAAACAAAATTTTAAAATAAAAAATAAAAAAAATTAATTGTTTTTAAAGTGCCAATGACCAAAATACCCTTAGGTGCTGTTTGGTTCGCAGAATGTTTCTGATGGAATTGGAATCTAGGAAGGAATTGGAATCTGTCAGGAATTGGAATCCAATTCTATACTCTGTTTGGTTGGCATGGAAGGGAATTGGAATCCAATTCAATATTCTGTGTTGGTTGACATGAATTGGAATTGGAATTATCTAAAATGATGAATTTACACTTATTACTGGTAGTGGTTGTTTGGTGGTGCTGGTGGGTGGTGTTGGTGGGTGGTTGTGGTGGCGGTGGGTGGTGGTGATGGTGGCGGCGGTGGGTGACGGTTGTGGTGGTGGCGGTAGTGGGTGGCGGCGGTTGGTGGTGGTGGCGGCAGCGGTAGGTGGTTGTGGCGGTGATGGTTGGTGGTGGTGGCGGTGGGTCGAGGTGGTGGCGGTAGGTAGAGGGTATAAAGGTAATAGAACATTCCATCCAACCTTGGGATTCAATTCCATCAACATTTGGATGGAATTGAGATTCCTTCATTTGATGGAATGTTTTCATTATTTAGAAATCCAAATCCATCAATTTTTTTGAACCAAACACTGGAATCTGGTTGAATTAGATTCGAATTCCCTCAGATTCCATTACTTTCCAGCGAACCAAACAACACCTTAATATATGAAATATGTGATTAATCTTGACCATTAGATCTTATTGATCAATGATTAAGATTTGTTTATCAGGATTTCGTAAAAATAATAGACCTCCTTAAATTCAACGTTCCTCTATTATTCAAACCCAAAATATCAAAACCAAAAAGACTAAATAATGTAACCAAATCAACGAACATGTAAATATAACTTAGAGCAGCAAAGCGAAACAACCTATGGTGGATTTTGTATACGTCATTACCAATCATATTTACCAAAGGATATATGGGACAATCATAAAACACCGAATTTGTTAACATATAGAGACTAAATTCAACACCATATAGTATCTCTACATCGATACTATATATATATATATATATATATATATATATATATATATATATATGCGTAGGGTTTTAAGTTACAAACTTACAATTAAATATTCTAATACGATTTTGAAATATTTACAAATAAATTTGAGTAAGCATGAGAGACGATTTAGGGAAGAGCAAGATGGCATCGGCAAAGGTTGAGTAACGGCTAACGGGCATGCACCTGGCCCATAATATGGGAGAGATTCTACCTTTTCTTGGTCGTCGTAATTCCCCAAGTTGTTATCACTCATCACTATCTGCTGCTACATGTTCTTAATTTTAACTCCTTAATTAATATCTTTAATTTTAATAACAATAATAATAATAATAATAAAAATAATAATAATAATAATAATAATTTTAATAATAATAATAATAATAATATTAATAACAACAACAACAATAATAATAATAATAATAATAATAATAATAATAATAATAATAATAATAATAATAATAATAATAATAATAATAATAATAATAATAATAATAATAATAATAATAATAATAATAATAAAACTATACCAAGGATCAGTCTTCCTATTCTTAGGTAGGGTGTTCAAGGATCTATTCGACCAAAATCTGATCATGTCATCACTCACCTGAGTCACCTCTAATCTCACTTATAATCTCACTTATTTGAATCTTACTAATCTCAACTAAATGATGGTTAATCATAAATTCTTAACTCACAATTGGTATAGAGTATCATTCTTAATAAGATCATATCCAAATCTACTAAGACTAAGTTAATTTTTGAAGATTTGATGGGTTTTTAAGTTTTTCTTGAAGAATTTGTGATTTTTGAATATTTAGAGAGGATTTGACCATTCAATTTGAAGAGTACATCTTAGGAAATTGTTTCTATATCAGTTTTAAATCTCAATTGCTACAGAATTTGAATCAAAATCAACTAAAATATGACTGTTCTTCAAGAGGTCAAAATTTAAAGCTAATTAAATACTACTGTTTCATTGAAATTGGTCAAAATCAGAGAGATCAATTGAAAAATTGATCCATATTAGGCTTATTCGATTCATAGACTACCCGTAATGGGTGACCGATATCATATCGGTCACTCTTACCACCTCTGCGCTACATCAGTTTTCTCTCTCATGATCAAACACATTACCAAACAGCGACCAAAGAAGCGTAAGGGACGACCGAATCGGTGACCAATATATATTTTATTTTTTTAAGATTTTTCTTTTTATTAATATATATATATATATATATATATATATATATATATATATTATTAAATATATATATATATATATATATTTAATAATATATTATATATAAAATAAATATTATATTTATATATATATATATATATATATATATATATATATATATATATATATATATATATATATATATATATATATATATATATATATATATACACACCTCAGAGAAAGAGAGGCAAAAGAGACGACCAACAACCAGCCACCGGTCGTGTGGTGGTCGTCCACACGACCGATCAAGCCATGGGACGCGTCGGGCATCATCGGGTGTAGTGGTCAGGACGTGTCGGGGTCGTATAGGTGGCGGGTCGCGACCGAGTTAAAGGTCGCCCGTTACAAGTAGTCTTAGAGACGAAGTGAGTGCAAAAAGAATAACGTTTATTGGTCTTAAAATGAAGAATCTACTCTTGAAATTCAAAAAAAATAAATTTCATACGCTTTTCAGTTGAATCGGAAAAATGAGAAAGGGGAATTGTAAAATTGATCCAATAGGTTCGTAGATGATTGAAAAAAGAAATTTTTACAAAATAAATGTTCATCAAAATCGGACCAAAATTGAAGTTATGACCATTTTGGTGAAATTTATGTCTTGACGCATGTAGAAAATTATCTCGAAGTCCGATAAACTATTTGAAAAATATTCCGATAAAACTTTCGAAAAAAATAAGAATTTCTTTTTTTTTGAAATTTAGTTCAAAAAACATCCGAGAAATTGTCTAACAGTCTGTCATGTATTCAAATTAAAGATCTTATCTTACTCTTTTATAATGTGTTTAGGAATACTAAATATAGAATTACTTAAATTTAAATTTATTTCTACTTTTAGTAACATCTTAAACACCTCAAAAATTAAAAAATATAGCTTACAGGATTCGAACAGAAGACCTTTTGTAAGTACTGACTGTATGTTAACCAATTGATCTAAATAATACTTTGTTTAATCCCAGTTAAACAGACAACATAACACTGCAAAATGTCGAAATTGTCCCCTGTTTTATTTCGGATACAATTTAATATGTATTTTAAAAGGTCTTACCACCCATCTTATTCAACACTTATTGAAGGTAACGTCTTGACTATTTCAAAAAAAAAAAAAAAAAAAAAAAAAACTCTACAATTTAGTTACGAGTACTCGTCGCCGCATTGCGCGGATACACTGCTAGTTCAAATTCAACATCTTACCCTTCAGTTTTATTTTGAGTTTTAGATATTATTCATTAATACGTATCTCTCATTAAGAACTTTGTTGTCACTCAATTCTTATTTAGTTATTCCTTCGGAAATTTAATATAATATATACTTCTTTTTTTTTTTTTACCTAAATATCCTAACTTATGTGTAACCCGATCAATCCAATCGGGTCAATCCGATAAACATGAACCCGACCAACCAGATTCCTTATCGGGTCAGGTTGTGTCTTATATTTTTTTTAGGGTAAATTACAGTTTTTTCCCCGACCTATGGCCGATTCGGCGTTTTTGTCCCTAATCTTTTTTTCTTCCGTTTTTTTGTCCTTAAGTTTTTCAAATTCTGAAAATTTGTCCTTCCGCCCAAAATCTTTCGTAAACTGACGATATTTTTGGTGATTTCCCCAAATTACCCCTATTTTAACTTTTTTTCTTTTATATCTTCTTCATCTTTTATATCGAGATTCCGGCCAGATTCAGGCGAGTTAGAGGCTGAGCTTTGGAGCGAGTCTTCGTCTCGTCAAGGCGATTCCGATGGTGGGTCGCGGTAAGCCGCTGGACCCCGGACGCGCCCACACGCGCCGCGGAGAGGTGGCGTCGGTGTTGCTTTTTCGCCCAGTCCGTCGCCGGCGGTGGTTCCGGCCGATTCCGGTCAAAGCGTCGATCGGGGGTGGTCGAAAAACATCCAGGGAGTGAGGGGAGTATTTCCCCTCAACCAATTTCTGTTTTTGAACGTGCTTTGATGATCGAATCTGGATCTAGGGTTCCGACTTTGGGTGGTGCTCACCTGCAGGAAAAACGCGATTCCGGCGAACATGCTATACATGGTTATGCTCGGAAGGGTGTGGGGAACGAGGATCTACAACCAATCGGGACTCCAGTTAACTTTTTGGGGTTCGATTTGGGACCGTCGGCTGTGAGTTCGTTGGCTAATCCGAATGATAAGGCTTGTGGTTCAATCAATTCTGCTCATGGTAAGGATGTTAACACTCCTTCGGTTCTAATTTCGGTTCCGGATGACGTTTTCTTCACTCCTCCGTCGAAGATAATTAATCGGTATGTTAAATGTAACGACCCGAAATTTGTAAATAAATAAATTATGAAAAAAATATGATAAATAAGGATAAATCATTTAAAGAACGTAGGAATTGGTTTCGTGTCATTTGGACACCGTATGAGAAAGTTATGGTCGAAACCGGGTCGAGACAAGGAACAAAAGTTGCAGCCTGCCTGGGGAGCAGAGTTCGCGACCCGAACTATAGTTCGCGATCGCGAACCTTCGACAGGGATTTTGGGGTTTCTGATTTCGAGAGTTCGCGACTCGAACTCTAAAAGTTCGCGACCCGAACTTCGCGCGTACCAGAGTTCGCGACTCGAACTCTGAAGTTCGCGAAGCGAACTTCGTCAGACAGCAATAAAGACGGGTTTTGGCTCATTTGATGCCATTGTTAACCCTAGTTTCTCTCCCAACAAGTGAGTATACGTTTTTGAGTGTAAACCATCAATTGGAGCCGATTTCTTGGTCAAATCTCGTGAATCTTCACTCCTAGTTGGAGATTAAAGGTAAATCTTCACTCTTTGATCTTTGTAGCTTTAGATCTATGGGTTTAGAAGCTTGGGTTTGAAACCCTAGTTCTTGGGGTTATGGGTTATGGTGATATAAATGGTGTATACACTTAATAGATGGTATATTAACAAAGGAAACAAGTGTATGATTTCGATTTGTAAGAATCTTAAGGGTTGGTTAAACCTAGGGTTGGTAAATTACCATAATTGGGGAAAATGTTAGTTAATGGTAATTAGAGGTTAATGGATACATTATTAGTGGTATGTGGTGTTGAACATTGTATGATTGTTGAATTAGGCTTCCGGTGAAGTCTTGGAGTTTGATCAAATTGTTGGAACGAGGAACCGGCGGAAAGAATACGGTTGGAGCATTTATTGCTAAGGTGAGTACGTGTGGAATTTACTGAGTACATAGCCCTTTTAAATATTTTCATTACTTGTGTTATGGTTTATTTGCTTAAATGTGTAGACTGGTAGTTGATAGTTAGTTATACCGATGATAGTATTGAACTAACTTATTGATGATGAAAGTGATAGCCGAGAGCTAGATTTGCATAACCATAGGGTTATGATGAGATTGAGATGATGTGAGGATACGGGCTACTCCCGATCATGAAGTGTGGATTGAGGGGCAGTTGGGCGTATTCCCATCGACTCTTCCACGTTAGTCATGAGATGACACGGGCAACTCCCGGTCATGAGGTGTGGAGTGAGGGGCAGTTGGGTGAATTCCCATGTGAATTCCCATCGACTCATCCACGTTAGTTATGCGATGTCACGGGATACTCCCGGTCATGAGGTGTGGAGTGAGGGGCAGTTGGGTGAATTCCCATGTGAATTCCCATCGACTCATCCACGTTAGTTATGCGATGTCACGGGATACTCCCGGTCATGAGGTGTGGAGTGAGGGGCAGTTGGGGTGAATTCCCATCGACTCATCCACGTTAGTTGTGATTGCTAGGTAAGCAAGGTTGTTAGGGTCACACTAAGGTGACTAGACTGGATAGTTGGATATATATATGTATATTGATTGATTATATGAAACGTGACATTTCATTTTATTATCGGGTCTAAACCCATGTAGCTCACGAGACGTTTTTGTCTCACGTACTCCTTGTTTTGTTTTGCTATGTACTCAGGTTCGGGATCGAAGGTTTAGGTACGCATGGATAGAGATGCGGGGCCTAGAATAGAAGAACTTTAGATTGGACTTATGCTTAGCTTTGGTTTTGATCTATTTTGTAACACCAAACTTTATACTCTGATTTTCATACCAAAGGTTTTTGTAAATCCATATTTTGGAATAGTTCTTCTATTTATGAAAAATGTTTTATTTTGGGCAAATGTATTGTGTTTAAAATTTGAGGTGTTACAACTTGGTATCAGAGCTATAGTTTAAGTGAATTAGGTTGGATGACCATCCTAGTCTTAGACTGTAGCATTAGGAATGTAAGATTCCTTGAGATCGATAGGTTGACCTTGAGACTTTATATTAAGTTTAGGGTTGAACCTAGGGGACCGATGAGAATTGATATGATTATGGATATTGAGTCTTATGAGACTAATGGGTAGTACACAAGGTACTAAATGTTTAATGTCTTTCGTTTAGTCTTGATCGAAAGAAATGGTGACCACGCATAGAAGTGGTAAAGCCCCGGAGGGCCGGGAGGAAGAAATACCTCATGTCGAGGTTGTGGTTGAACATGAAAGCCAACCGTCGATGCATCGGATGGGTGACTCGGAGGTCGGAGCTAATAGAACTCCGGTGACCATGGCGGACCTCCAAACTATTATTGAACAACTCAAGGGAGTGGTGGCCGATGAGGTGCACCGCATCATTGGGGACCGTGAGAGGTCGGGTGGAGATCGTGTATCCGAAGCTAGATCGGATGAGAAAACCAGGGATGGTGGCACTCGAGTGGAGAAATCCTCCACAGGTGGTTGTAGTGATGCAAGGGCGAGACCCGATGAAAATTATGGTTGTTCTTTTAAGACCTTCATGGCTTGTAAGCCAAATGTGTATTCGGGTAGTTCGGATCCGAAAGTAACTATGAGGTGGATCCGAGAGACCGAGAGGGTTATCGGTAGTAGTAAGTGTAAGGATGCCGATATGGTGACGTATGCTTCACAACTATTGAAAGAAGATGCCATGGTGTGGTGGGATATCGTGTATGAGACCCTCGGGAGGGAGGTGATTGAGAAGATGTCATGGGACGACTTTACCACGAGGTTGAAGATAAAGTTTTGCCCCGACAGGGATTTGGAGAAGATGCATGAGAGGTTTGTAAACCTAAAGAAGGGTGATAGGTCGGTTGAGGAGTACTCAAGGGAATTCACGGGATTGCTCCCGTTTGTTGCAAGAACTTATTTTGAGGAAGGATCGAGGGTAGTCCGGTATGCTTGTGGGCTACCTTGGGATTACCAATTGGAGGTAAGGAGAGCGGTCACACTCGATGAGGCCATTGGTGCCGCCCGGGGTGTGGAAGAGGTAGATGCGACAAGGAATGCCGTGAGGGCCCATGTGAACGAGAAAAGGAAAGCCGAGAGTGGCTCGGGAACTTCTAAAAAGGGGAAGTTCACATCAAATTCCTTCAAGCAAGGAAGCGTTGCCCCGTGCAAGAGATGCGGGAAGAACCATGCCGGCGAGTGCCGAGGAGATTCGAAGGTGTGCTATATTTGTGGAAAAACGGGGCATATAGCACGGGATTGTAGATCCAAGACACTCTCCGAGGTGGAGTGTTACTCGTGCCATGAAATGGGACACTATAGCAATGCGTGCCCGAAAAAGAGGATCGAGCCAAAGGTGCCCGCGGCTCAAAAGAAAGAGGAACCGGCTCAAGTGAGGGGACGTTCCTTTCAGGTGACTCGAGAGGAAGCAAGAGAGGTGCACGATGTAGTATCAGGTACTTTATTCATTAACTTCATGCCATCTTCTATATTATTTGATTCGGGTTCTACTTATTCGTTGTGTCTTATGAGTTCGGTTGTAAATTGAATGTGCCGTCCGAAATGTTAGATGAGGTTTATGAGATAGAAGTAGCCGACGGGAAAACGTCTATGGTCGAATTTGTTTATAGAAATTGTGACTTAGAAATAGATGGGAAAAAGGTTTAAAAATTGATTTATGTCCATGAGAAAAAAAAAAAAAAAAAAAAATTTGATGTGATTATCGGTATGGATTGGTTGGGTATGCACCAAGCCAAGATATTGTGTGACTATAGCTTAGTGGTCGCACGAATTGGTGGTTATAGGAATTGGAGGAAAGTTGTATGACGTGGATGTTTATTTGGGGAATGATTTCCCCGGTTAGTTATGTGTATGGAAATTATATTTTTAGAAAGGAATATGGTTCGGTGTGTCGCAGATAGTAAGGATATAGGGGTTGATGTTATTATATAGTATCAAAAGATGAACCGCACGGACGGTAAATGTTTCCAACAAATGGATAATAGTACAATGAAGTACTAAGTTTTGGTAAGAATTGTAGTAAGGATGGAAATTTGGAAATAGAAATCTTGGAATGGAAACTTGAGTATTTGGCTGGAATCCGGATAAGTAATGTAACGTTATTATATGTAAATGGGAAAGAAAAGGATGATTAAAGGTATAGTGATGCCTTGGAACTAATAAATGTAACATAGGTGGAAAAGAGTAAGTGTCAGGAATGGCATATTTTAATTGTTAGAAATGGTTGAGTAAAAATGGGCATGTAGCCATATCAAGTTTTGTGACAGGGATGATCGATTCGATATTACGGGTAAGATGACGATTATGGGCAAGATGTCCTAATAATGATGTGATATAATATGACATAGTGTGTGTGAGACTACGACTGGGAAATAAATATTTCGAGGTATCGTGATGTAGAAAGACGGGAACATGGAATGTTGGGCTAATGGGTGCCAAGTCATGGGTTACAAATGTAGACCGGAGTCGATTGGTTGACTCAAAGGTGACCGGGTTGGCCGGTGAACTTTGGTTAAAGGAATAGATTGGTGGTTACCCGGGTGGTAATAAAAGGATTGGAAATCGGTAATAAGGATATGGACCGGTTAAGGGTGATTGATGTGTAATTGAAACGGTAAACGACAATCGGAGATTTTATTGATATACCCGCGGGGTACAATGCATGTGCATTATATGATGGCCTTGGAAGGCATATAATAATGGAAAGATAATATTATATGAAATGTGCTAAGTACTATGTTCGATGGGGGACATATGAATAGGGAAGAAAACGATAATGCGATTTTTATAGGAGAGGTGCTAGAACGCACGATGAGCGATTTGATGATCGAATGGATAAGATAGTAGCAAGGCTACGCGATACGAAAAGATGGATGTCAAATGACATTGGTGTGACATATGCATATGGTTGTATATGCGCATGATGATGATGCTTAGATGGTATTGGTGACATATACACATGTTGGTATATGTGCACAATAGATACGTTTAGATTGAGTTGTCGTGATATATATATGTATATATTTAGGCAGGTGGGTATGCTTATGCGTTTATATGACGAAGATAGAACCAAGGGTTAATGAGTATTGCTATTATGTTATGGTAAATGAAAGTTTGGTTGGGATGCGGGTTGCGTTAGGTCATGTATAGGTATGGGATGCCTACGACTTCTCGGATATGAGAAAAAGGATGCTGTTAGAAAGCAATTGTTATTGGGAACCAGGATATGGTTAACTTGTGTGAAATTATGGTATGTGAGGCGAAGATGATTGGAATGGTACTAAAAAAATGGTATAGGTGACCAAATGAAAGTTAAGAAACGGTAAAGGGTTGATGTGACCATAAGGGAATGTGAGAACTTGAGGAAATTTTAAAAGATTTGAAATTTTAGAGATATGAACGATTGTTAAGGGAACAATTATGAGTATGATTGGGAGTGATAAGTCGAGAATGATATCTCGAGGGTAGGGAATCTGTTAATTGGAAAAAGTATGGTTGACTTTAGGCAAAAGTCAAGATTAGTCAACATGTGATTAGTTGACTTGGTTAAGGATGGGTTTTGACTTTCGTTTCGAATGACTCACGATGATGAGGAGCACAATGTATTAGTTGTGTGTATGAGAAAGGGGTAATGACATAATTAAGAGAGTTATGGTCAAATTATGTGACTTTGACCCGTTGGGCATTTTCAAATTGAATTTGGGAATTGGGTATCTAATGGTTGATAAATCATAATTAGATGTCGATGGTAAAGGAAATTGTTAAAGTATAGTGACTTTGTTCTTAAGTCAAGGGTTAGACGATGTTGGAATATGGTAACTTGGTCGAAGCTAGACTTTGACATTGGTGTTGGTCAATTAGTTGATTATAATGCGTGGGTCATGTTATTTCTCTGTGTATAAGGTGATCGGTTAAAGGATTGAAAGTCTTGTGGTCAAAATTGTGCACGTTTGGCCCATTTGGGCACTAAAGGCTTGAGATTGATTTCTGACCCGTTTGGATCTAACGGGATTAATTGAGTGTTTACATACACATTGTTGACTAATTCCGGATGAGAAAAGTTTAACGGTAATAACCGCGGGAGAATGAGAATGGATACAAGGTAGAATGTGGATTGGACTTATTGAGTGATTCCGAGGACGGAATCCTTTTAAGGGGTAGATAGTTGTAACGACCCGAAATTTGTAAATAAATAAATTATGAAAAAAATATGATAAATAAGGATAAATCATTTAAAGAACGTAGGAATTGGTTTCGTGTCATTTGGACACCGTATGAGAAAGTTATGGTCGAAATCGGGTCGAGACAAGGAACAAAAGTTGCAGCCTGCCTGGGGAGCAGAGTTCGCGACCCGAACTATAGTTCGCGATCGCGAACCTTCGACAGGGATTTTGGGGTTTCTGATTTCGAGAGTTCGCGACTCGAACTCTAAAAGTTCGCGACCCGAACTTCGCGCGTACCAGAGTTCGCGACTCGAACTCTGAAGTTCGCGAAGCGAACTTCGTCAGACAGCAATAAAGACGGGTTTTGGCTCATTTGATGCCATTGTTAACCCTAGTTTCTCTCCCAACAAGTGAGTATACGTTTTTGAGTGTAAACCATCAATTGGAGCCGATTTCTTGGTCAAATCTCGTGAATCTTCACTCCTAGTTGGAGATTAAAGGTAAATCTTCACTCTTTGATCTTTGTAGCTTCAGATCTATGGGTTTAGAAGCTTGGGTTTGAAACCCTAGTTCTTGGGGTTATGGGTTATGGTGATATAAATGGTGTATACACTTAATAGATGGTATATTAACAAAGGAAACAAGTGTATGATTTCGATTTGTAAGAATCTTAAGGGTTGGTTAAACCTAGGGTTGGTAAATTACCATAATTGGGGAAAATGTTAGTTAATGGTAATTAGAGGTTAATGGATACATTATTAGTGGTATGTGGTGTTGAACATTGTATGATTGTTGAATTAGGCTTCCGGTGAAGTCTTGGAGTTTGATCAAATTGTTGGAACGAGGAACCGGCGGAAAGAATACGGTTGGAGCATTTATTGCTAAGGTGAGTACGTGTGGAATTTACTGAGTACATAGCCCTTTTAAATATTTTCATTACTTGTGTTATGGTCTATTTGCTTAAATGTGTAGACTGGTAGTTGATAGTTAGTTATACCGATGATAGTATTGAACTAACTTATTGATGATGAAAGTGATAGCCGAGAGCTAGATTTGCATAACCATAGGGTTATGATGAGATTGAGATGATGTGAGGATACGGGCTACTCCCGATCATGAAGTGTGGATTGAGGGGCAGTTGGGCGTATTCCCATCGACTCTTCCACGTTAGTCATGAGATGACACGGGCAACTCCCGGTCATGAGGTGTGGAGTGAGGGGCAGTTGGGTGAATTCCCATGTGAATTCCCATCGACTCATCCACGTTAGTTATGCGATGTCACGGGATACTCCCGGTCATGAGGTGTGGAGTGAGGGGCAGTTGGGTGAATTCCCATGTGAATTCCCATCGACTCATCCACGTTAGTTATGCGATGTCACGGGATACTCCCGGTCATGAGGTGTGGAGTGAGGGGCAGTTGGGGTGAATTCCCATCGACTCATCCACGTTAGTTGTGATTGCTAGGTAAGCAAGGTTGTTAGGGTCACACTAAGGTGACTAGACTGGATAGTTGGATATATATATGTATATTGATTGATTATATGAAACGTGACATTTCATTTTATTATCGGGTCTAAACCCATGTAGCTCACGAGACGTTTTTGTCTCACGTACTCCTTGTTTTGTTTTGCTATGTACTCAGGTTCGGGATCGAAGGTTTAGGTACGCATGGATAGAGATGCGGGGCCTAGAATAGAAGAACTTTAGATTGGACTTATGCTTAGCTTTGGTTTTGATCTATTTTGTAACACCAAACTTTATACTCTGATTTTCATACCAAAGGTTTTTGTAAATCCATATTTTGGAATAGTTCTTCTATTTATGAAAAATGTTTTATTTTGGGCAAATGTTTTGTGTTTAAAATTTGAGGTGTTACATTAAATCTGTATTAGGGTTAGGTGATGGCGACGACTTGGGTTAAAGACCGACCCGGACTGATTCGGACCCAACTGAATCAAGTTCTGTTTAAATCATTTTTTTAATTTAATTGTTTAAGCCTTATCTTGTTTAAAAATTCGATTTGGTTTAGGATTAGGATTGCTTTCGTTTTTTAAGGAGCTTTATTATTTATGTCGTTCATTGTTATTAGGAAAATCAGTTTTGATTATTTGAATAAGAAATCACGTTTCTGGGAAACTTGTGCTCGAGTTTTGTGTCAACCAAATTTCGTGCAAGAAATTGCATCAGTTGGTATCAGAGCTCAGCTTCAATGGCGAACAATGGACGAGGTCATCGACAACAAACCCGTAGAGACGCCGAGCGAGGCAAAGAGGATGGGTGGCGTGATCACCGAGACATGGCCGCCGAAATCACGAGGTAGCAACAGCGGATCCGGGATCTAGAATTGCAACAGGAAGATCGTGACAACGAAACCGATACCGACACCGCCGCCTGGGGCGCCCGAGATGGTTATCGAAATCCTTTTGGACAACACAGTCCAAGACGAGAGCCGTACGTAGCTGATCCACTTCGCAATATGGGGGTCAAAATTGATGTGCCAGAATTCGATGGCCGAGCTCAGCCAGAAGACTTCATCGATTGGCTAAGCACGGTCGAAAGGGTGTTTGATTTGAAAGACATACCCGACAATTTCAAGGTAAAACTCGTTGCTATTAAACTGCGTAAATATGTTTCGTTATGGTGGGATCATATAAAGAAACAACGGGCGCAAGAGGGGCATTCCCGAATTGAGACTTGGGCCAAGATGAAGAAGTTATTACAAAAGAAATTCCTACCCGCAAATCACCGCCAAGAATCCTTTTTAGAATATCATAGTTTGTCACAACGTACCACGACCGTTGAAGAGTTTATTGCTGAATTTGACAGACTACGCATGCGGTGCGGGTTCGAAGAACCCGAAGAACAAGTTATTGCCCGATTTTTGGGAGCTTTACGGCCCGAAATTTCCGATATTGTTCAATTACAACCATATTGGACCTTCAATGACGTATGGGGTTTGGCCCTAAAAGTCGAAAAACAGTTGAAAATAAAACCGAAGTCGGGCCTGTACCGATCCAACGTTCCCAAAACTGAGTCTGCGCCGGCAACCAACAATTCCCCAAAATCCGGTTCATTTAAACCCGCAAGTGTAGGGTTTCAATGACACTGATCGACCACTTGGGTCAACCTCCTTGTATGCTTGGTTCGACCATACTGACCAAGAACATGAACTTATTCTTGACCAGTTAAAACCAACTAGCTGATTTAATCCCTAAATGCGGAACTGGGATTAAACCTAATCCTTAAACCCTAAAGGATTGGGATGTTGGAGAACTAGATTAGGTTAACAAGAAAGAAACCTTGTACGAAGAACTCGAACACACACATACTTGTGTGTTCGTCGACTACTACCAAGAACCCTAGGGTTCTTGGTTCGACTTTGAACAAGAGGAGAGGAAGAAGGAGTGTTCCATGAATCATACCTTAGGTCAATGCTTAAGATAAGTCCACTGATGATGAACACGACGAACGATCCTCTAGATGATCACTTGCAACGATCTTGGATCTTTAAGACTTGAAGAACACGAAGAACGAATGAAGAACACGAAGAACACAAAGAGTTGTGTTCTTGATCTTGTGTTCGGCCGAAAATCGAAGGGGAGGGGGAAGGGATTTTCGTGAGGTGATCAAGGGGTTTTAGGGTTACCCTAAGCCTCTTATTTATATACAAATAAGTTACGCTTAGAACCCTTCTAGTTTAATTAATATTAGAACTTTAATTAAACTTTCTTTTAACAATTCCATCCCTTATAATTTAATTAGTTTATTATTATTGCACTTAATCATCAAATGTCTAGTATTAACACACTATAATTTCGGTACCCATATACACGAAATTATACACTTGTATTTATAATTTTAATAGTTAATTATATAATAACCTTTATATAATTTATACAATAATATTATCCAATTACTATATGATTTAATAGCTTTAAATCATATCATGGATAACCTTTAATTAACACAATGTATATTACTCAACTAGTAAATGTACAACTACTTGTATTAATTAGTTAGTTAAACTAATCTAGTAATAAGTTAAACTTAACTTAATACTTAACTGATTCATAATGACTATTATGAATCATTCCTCTTTGTAGTATCGTTGCATAACTTGCTCGTATTACATGTACTCACCGGTGTGACCCTTAAGTGTTTCGTAGGCATTGATGTACCATTATAGGTTGACTAACTGTGCACATAATTCCTTCAGACTCCCACTTGTGCAAGTTTGTAACCTTTGTCTTAATGATACGAGCTACAGTGGCCTTCTAGATGGGCATGTAGGTAACCAACCCCATAAAAACAGCTTATGTAACCCTTAGTGTAGTTTTATGAAAAACTCTTAATAGCGTCTCCTAGTAAAGAACACTCTGTCTTTACTTCTTGGGTAACGTTGTTAGGCTTATCCCTTGCAGCACGATATTTGTGATAACGAATACGAGCATGGTAGAAATTATCAACTCCTGTATTCGAAATCATTTTATGACTTCTTGATTGAAACTGCTGTGATAAACGACAAAGAACAGATCAGTTCGTTTGGGCACGGCCGTGCACTTTCCAGTTTCCTATCAAGTCAAAGGACCTATAAATATCTCTCCTAAAGAGGAGGTACAATTACCATCTTGTTATATTTCGATTTAAAATACAACTTCCTTTGTACCCAGTATCGCCTCGTATGACAAACGTATTTCAGAATTGTCTGAGTTGAACCAAAGCACATTAGTCATTGTATCCTAAACCAAATACCTCAGGCTTAAGGACAATCCCAGTGAACAATACTTTTGAACTTTTCAACCACGAAGTATTGTCACGGTGGTCAATCCAGTATTCGTTGAGCCTCCAACAGAATATCACCGATATTTGGTTTACACAAAACTTGTGTAGCTATCTTCGAAGAACTTCGAATCTACCACCAAATACCGCGTTAACTTCGAATCTATTCATGGACGATGTAAAACATACAAAGTCTGAATAAAAATGATACTAACTCATGTATTATTCCTCACTGGACATAGATACTGAATTATTACTGGATCATTACTTATTCCTTTCGTTCGTGTTGATTACTTAATGATTCTTACAAACTTAATTGTAACTTTATCACTAAACCAATCATTTCTATTAAACTAAAGACATAAGACGAGTATTTAGGAATACTGTTACCTTTGCCTTTGCTAGATATTGTTCTTGCAACAATCTAGAACATATTCTAGTCTTGCCTTTTATGCAATTCGGTAAACATAGGAGGATTGGAAATTAACTCCTTAGTTTCTTGAATTCATAAAACTATCCTTGTAACTAAAGCCTCTTTTAGTTACTTGATTTGTAGATATTCTTACTAGTTAAAGAAATTTCCTTAAATGACTATGTTATCCACTGAAGGGTTAACAACCTATTAGATATGCAATAATTAATCACAAGACTTGTGATCACGCTATTAGGTTTGCAATAATCTAATCAACGATCATTTATTATTTCTCTTAACTCTTTGGCTAACGACTTGGTAAAACCTTGTTGTTAATGTCTTACTAACTTACTGAATTCATCAACATCCTTAATGAATTACGTTAGTCTTAGGTCCCACTTACTTTTATGGAACTTAAGCATCTCTTAAACTACTTTGACCTAGTCAATAGCTTGTAGTTTAATCTTTTAAGAATTCTATAATTAAGATCATCATTTGGATTTGCGAAAATCTAACATTCTTGTTTAGGGAATTATGATCTTTATTGATTACTGTATCTAACAAGTATGAAACACTTGAAATGATACTATCAATTCTTAAACACATTAGTATTCTTTTAATAATTTTATTTAATGCCAAAGTCGTCACTTGGATTTGTCAAATATCCATTATTCCTATTAGGGAATTATGACTAGATTAAATATTATATTTATTACAAGTATAAAAGACTTTCAATAATACCTTTTAATTCTTAAATACTTTAATATAGTTTGTCCCTTTTAAGAGTCATTTAATGTCTAAGTCATTTTACTTGGATTATGCGAGTATCCAATTATTCCTATTAGGGAATTATGACTTCATTAAATCTTTTACTACAAGTATAAAAGACTTGTAATAACACTCTTAAAGTCTATCTTGATTATATCCAATATAATCATACTATATTAATGCTAATACTTTAAAACTTACTATCATAAGTAATGACCATTACTTAAGATGTTTTAACTAAGTTCAATAACTCTTGAACCTTATGCTTCCATAAAACTCTTAAATACTTTCATTAGAAAAACTTTCTAATTACTAGCATCTAAATACCTTGAGCTATCAAGACATTATTTATACAACAATCAAACAAATAACATGAAATATAAGTAAATCAAAACTTGACTTACAATCTAGTCATAAACCTTGACTAGTGTAATTATCACACATGCACACAATATAATTCAACCATGGATTCGAAATTTAATTAAAACCAAAATAAAACTTGTTTTAACAAAAATAAAATTATCCAGACGATAAAGTAAAATTGTTTAAAACGAATCCACAAAAATACTGAATTATAAAAAACTAGGTGCTCGTGGGATCATCACCATCTCATGCTGGTCACTATCACTTTCCATCTCCTCCTACAATAAACGATTGCAAAAGTTAGATTACTCGTAATGTACTGTACAAGTATCTTAAAGTGATTAAGAAGTGTGGTTGTGTTACCTGAGGAACTTGCGTTTCCTCCACTACCACTTGCACCCTTTGGACAATTCTTTTTCCAATGCCCAGCCTCACCACACTTGAAGCACCGGTTCTCGGTCCTCGCAGTGTTAGGCTTAACCTTCTTGACCTTTTGTTTGACACCTTTACTATTTGGCACTCCTTGGTCAGGATAGGTTTTACCCTTTCCTTTACCACCATGCCCTTTCTCATCGCTGCCATCAGTTATGCGACCCCTTTTAGAATTGGTCTCAATATTCAACTCAACATCCTCGAGCATAGATTGTAGCTCGGGAATGGAATTATCCATATCACGTTTGCTGTATTTGGCTACCAAAGACTTGTAGTCATCAGACAACGAGTTGAGTATCATGTCAATTGCGAACTGCAATGGCATGTGGTGACCAAGTCTGGTGAGGTGATGAACGTGCACTTACATTCTCATGACGTGTGCACCTACTGATGCTCCCTTAGCCATTTTGCAAGAAGCGAACGCCTTACAAGCGTAAAATGCTTTTCCTGGTTCGTTTTCTTCATCCTTGGCAGGGGTTCTCAATACGTTTCTTTCTCGGTCAATCCTTTCCCTCTCTTGCGAGAGACGTTTGTTATAGGTTATCGTTGTGTTTGTTGCTGCCATCTACAAATCAAACCCAGTTTAATTAGTAATCATCAATAAACATTCTCTAAATATATTATAAACCCATAATTAATATTTTAGGCCTAGGATCCATATATCACATTCTTGCCGCAAGGTTTGGGCACTTCCCGACGAGACATGCTATTTCTGGTAGGTAACTTCCTTACCGATCGTACCAAGACTTGACACGATTCCTAGGGGTCGTAGAATCTTTAGACTTATAACTTATTACAACCTTGTACAATCTAATTGTACATTTCTAAGTTAGTAATAAAGTCTAGTATGTTTATTCTACTCAAGTACTTTTTGGGCCGGGCTCCCGATTATCACCAAAGTAGATCAGACCATCTAAGACAGTGCGATCGATGTTCTGCGCCGGGACTCCCGATTATCACAGAACCTTACGCACCCTAACACTCGCAATGATTTGAATCCATATCTAAGGTTCTTTATCCTTACAATATGAATATCGTTTAACAAGTGAGGTGTTCCATTAGGTGGATAGTACTTAGATCTAAGATTTTCTTGGGTTTGTTTAAGTCTTAAACTAAACTTAAACCTTTATTCCAATCTTAATCCTTGTTTAAAATGTGTGACTTGTGAATTGAAGAGTTCTACAAGATACGTTTTTAAAACTTAAGAACTATTCTTTAAAACTTATAGTTTCAAGAATTTGTACGATCTTACATGTATACCTAAAACGAGGTGTACAAAACGTTTTACTAGATTTTGTGAAAAACCTTATCTAGAATAAAACTTACTTGTTTTATCTTACTTGAAAAACTTAAAACTTATGTTAAACTTTTAATTCTATTATAATTCATAAACTTGAATCATAAATCTAGTTTAACACACCTAGTTTTTCATATGTCTAATAATGAAATTAAACATTTGTTTTGACTTTATTAGATTCAACCAAAACTTATGTCTTAATGACACACTTACAAACTTTGTGATTTTCTTGTGTAGCTCCCACTAGCTTCAACAACCATGATGAAACTTAAGCCAACACAATCATCGGTTTATACTCGGTGAAACTAATAAACTTATTATATAAAAACTATATATAATAATTCTTAGTTTGTTTAAACCTTTCTTATATTTAACTTGAACTAGTTAAATATAGGTTCTTGTTATTTTTACTTGATCATTAATCTAGTATATTACATGACTTGTAAAATACTTACTTGTATAATTATCTAGTTATAATGACTTATAACTTTATACATCTTAATATATATAACTTTGTATATTTCTAGTTAATCATATAATTTCAACTTGTACAATTTCTAGTTATAATGAAATCATAACTTTGTACTTTCAAGTTTTAATTATATTATAACTTATACAATAACTAATTATAATATTAACTTTAAAGATCAAAATAACATTACCCTTTTTAGTTGTTCCATTTTATCTTGTATTTTAATGTATTCGTATATATGTATATTTTATAATAAACTTGTAACATTCTAATAAGAATATTACATCTAATTTATACATGTGTATTTTAACTTAATCTAATTAAAATACGTATAAACTTATTATATCCTTTAAAATTCAATTTTACTTAATAATTAAAAATTCCGAAAATTTTAATACATATATATAAATAATTAAATACACCTTGTTAATTTTAGAACTTAAAAATTAACATCCTCTTTATCAATTCCCTAAATTAATTTAGATGAACCCTAATCTTGTTTTTGACCAATCAAAACTAGGGTTTTGACTTTTCTTGATCAAAGATATTATTTTAATTAAAAGACTAATATTAATCAATCCTTTTAAACAATAAACTTTGTTTAAATTATAAGATAGATTATAAATTTTAATAAATTTATTTAAACTCTTTAAATTAAACCTTATAGACAATAAAACTTTGTCTAAATTACTAGGTTTAAAGAACTAGCTTTTAATAAATCTATCAAAATAATAATTAAACCTTTTAGACATAAACTTGTTTAATTAACTAGGTTTTAGATTATTATCCTAATTAATACTTTTAAACTATTAAACTTAAACTAGTTTAATGTTCTAGGGTTCTTTAGGGTTTCGAAATTCTTAAGCCTAGGAAACTTTTCCACCAATTAAACTTGGCTAGTTTAATGAACTTGGTGTCCAAGTAACCTCTAGATTTTCGAGAATCCTAAGGGATTAGGAAAGAATCCTTTTGATCAATTAAACAAATCTTGTTTAATATACTTGATCCTAGGGTTTTCCTTGGTCACGAAATTTTAAGGGATTATGGAAAGAATCCTTTTGATCAATTAAACATATCTTGTTTAATATACTTGATCCTAGGGTTCTTTCTAGGGTTTTCGAAAATTGCTAGGGTTTTCTAGAAACCTTTTTGACCAATTAAACTTAGACTAGTTTAATGTTCTTGGTCCTAGGGTTTCTTCCCTTTTTCCGAAAATATGAAGAAGAAGAAGAAAGCTTGAAACAAAAAAAACTTAAATTAAAGTAAACAAACAATCTTTGTTAATCTAGTCTAGATCTCTAAACCAACGCTCTGATACCACTGTAGGGTTTCAATGACACTGATCGACCACTTGGGTCAACCTCCTAGTATGCTTGGTTCGACCATACTGACCAAGAACATGAACTTGTTCTTGACCGGTTAAAACCAACTAGCTGATTTAATCCCTAAATGCGGAATTGGGATTAAACCTAATCCTTAAACCCTAAAGGATTGGGATGTTGGAGAACTAGATTAGGTTAACAAGAAAGAAACCTTGTACGGAGAACTAGAACACACACATACTTGTGTGTTCGTCGACTACTACCAAGAACCCTAGGGTTCTTGGTTCGACTTCGAACAAGAGGAGAGGAAGAAGGAGTGTTCCATGAATCATACCTTAGGTTAATTCTTAAAATAAGTCCACTGATGATGAACACGACGAACGATCCTCTAGATGATCACTTGCAACGATCTTGGATCTTCAAGACTTGAAGAACACGAAGAACGAATGAAGAACACGAAGAACACAAAGAGTTGTGTTCTTGATCTTGTGTTCGGCCGAAAATCGAAGGGGAGGGGGAAGGGATTTTCGTGAGGTGGTCAAGGGGTTTTAGGGTTACCCTAAGCCTCTTATTTATATACAAATAAGTTACGCTTAGAACCCTTCTAGTTTAATTAATATTAGAACTTTAATTAAACTTCTTTTTAACAATTCCATCCCTTATAGTTTTACTAGTTTATTATTATTGCACTTAACTATCAAATGTCTAGTATTAACACACTATAATTTCGGTACCCATATACACGAAATTATACACTTGTATTTATACTTTTAATAGTTAATTATATAATAACCTTTATATAATTTACACAATAATATTATCCAATTACTATATGATTTAATAGCTTTAAATCATATCATGGATAACCTTTAATTAACACATTGTATATTTACTCAACTAGTAAATGTACAACTACTTGTATTAATTAGTTAGTTAAACTAATCTAGTAATAAGTTAAACTTAACTTAATACTTAACTTATTCATATTGACTATTATGAATCATTCCTCTTCGTAGTATCGTTGCATAACTTGCTCTTATTACATGTACTCACCGGTGTGACCCTTAAGTGTTTCGTAGGCATGGATGTATCATCATAGGTTGACTAACTGTGCACATAATTCCTTCAGCAAGCTCCACCGGCTCACGAGTCTCAAGCACATCCTCTCCGGCTCCTGGGAAATTGACACGATGTTTTAAATGTCAGGGCATTGGCCACTTCGCACGGGACTGCCCGAATCAACAGCTTGTCACCCTTACGGAAGACACGACCCCTGCGTATGACACCGACGAGGGGGAAGCGGAGGAAACCGAAGGCGAAACTATTTATCCGGATGGAGGCGAGGCTCTGGTGGCACAACAAGTCTTTGGTGTTGCACCGGCCACGACTATAGATGATACACTTTGGTTACGCAACAATATTTTTCATAGTAAATGCACAACCAAAGGTAAAGTTTGCTCACTTATTATTGACGGGGGTAGTTGTGAGAACATGGAAGCTTTAAGTATGGTGGAAAAATTAGCACTACCAGTAGAACCACACCCTGAACCATACCAGTTAACATGGTTAAAAAAAAGGGAACGTGGTTAAAGTAAATCAACGTTGTTTAGTGAAATTTTCCATTGGTAACCGATATTCGGACGAGGTATGGTGCGAAGTCATCCCTATGGATGCATGTCATGTTTTATTAGGGCGACCGTGGCAATATGATAGACGCACAAAGCATGACGGGTTCAAAAATACATACTCGTTTAAGAAAGCCGTGCCTTAGCATAATTTTAGCACCCCTTGATGCGCGAGGGTCGGGAATCGAAGCCCTAATCCTCACGCAATCAGCCTTCCTTGACTTTAATCATCATGAGTCACCACCATTCATGTTTGCCCTTATGATCGCGGAACAAAATACCGCGCAATCCGAAACACCAAGCGAAGTACAACCGCTTTTAGCCGAGTTTAACGATATATTCCCCGACGAAATACCACCGGGTTTACCACTAATGCGGGAAATCCAACATTGCACCGATTTTGTTCCCGGTTCCATGATACCCAATAACCCGGCCTATCGGATGAACCCAAAGGAATTCGAAGAGCTACGCCGACAAGTTACTGAACTTTTGGAAAAAGGCCTTATTCGAGAAAGTATGAGCCCGTGCGCTGTCCCGACCTTGTTGGTACCAAAACACGGTGGCGCTTATCGCATGTGCATTGATAGTCGTGCCGTTAATAAAATCACTATCAAGTATCGTTTTCCTATCCCGTGATTTGAGGATCTCCTCGATCAGTTACATGGTGCCACAATATTTTCGAAAATCGATCTTCGTAGTGGGTACCATCAGATTCGAATGCACCCCGGCGATGAGTGGAAAACGGCCTTTAAAACAAGGGATGGTCTTTATGAATGGATGGTGATGCCATTCAGGCTCTCCAACGCCCCGAGCACATTCATGCGGTTGATGAACCACATCTTCAAAGACCTTATCGGACGTTGTGTGGTCGTGTACTTCGACGACATCCTCGTATTTAGTCACAACGTCACGCAACACCTTCGCCACCTTCGGGGAGTGTTCGATATTTTACAATCTCAAAAGTTGTATGCAAACCGAGCCAAGTGTCATTTTTTATCTAACGAGGTACTTTTCTTGGGTTATATTGTCTCAGGAAACGGCATCCGCATGGACGAATCCAAGATAGAAGCAATCACGGCGTGGCCTACACCGACCACGGTTCACGAAGTACGAAGCTTTCACGGTCTAGCTTCTTTTTACCGGCGCTTTATTCGGCATTTTAGCTCCATTGTCGCTCCCATCACGGATTGCATCAAAGGAAGCCATTTTGTGTGGACCATTGCCGCGAACAAAGCCTTTGAAGAATTAAAGACGAGGGTTACCCAAGCACCCGTGTTAGCATTACCTAATTTTCAAGTGGCCTTTCTAGTGGAGTGTGACGCGTCCAGGGTAGGGATCGGTGGTGTTCTTAGTCAAAACGGCCGCCCTATCGCCTTCTTTAGCGAAAAATTAACCGACGCGAGACTAAAGTATAGCACCTACGATAAAGAGTTTTATGCGATAATAAGAAGTTTGGAGTATTGGCGACACTATTTGTTACCGGGAGAATTTGTGTTATACTCCGACCACCAAGCCCTTCGGTTCATTAACGGCCAACATAAACTCAACCCGAGGCATGCTAAGTGGGTTGAGTACCTTCAGGACTTTTCGTTTGTCATCCGCCATAAAGCGGGCACGAGCAACACTGTGGCGGACGCCCTCAGCCGTCGACGGTCCCTAGTAACGGCACTACAAGTACAAGTGGAAGGGTTTGAAATTTTTCGCACTCTATACATTGATGATCCAGATTTCTCAGATATGTGGAAACTGTGCCAATCGCCAAGTGGTTCACAGGGTACACCGTACTCAATTCACGACGGGTTTTTGTTCAAACACCATCGCTTATGTGTTCCACGGTGTTCCCTAAGGGACACTATCATCTTAGAAAGCCATCAAGGGGGATTAGCGGGTCACTTTGGGTGAGACAAAACTATGAAACTGGTGCAGGAACGTTTCTTTTGGCCCAAATTGATCACGGATGTATCACGAATTATTGACCGGTGCCGAAAGTGTCACATCGTAAAGTCCCAACATTCGAACGCAGGCCTTTATACCCCACTTCCGGTCTCGGATGGTCCTTGGGAAGACGTTAGTCTTGATTTTGTTGTTGGCCTACCTCGTACCCAACGACAAAAAGATTCTATCATGGTTGTGGTGGACCGGTTTTCTAAAATGGCGCATTTTCTGCCATGTGCGAAAACATATGACGCTAGCCAAGTGGCACGACTCTACTTTGCTGAGATTGTCAAATTACATGGCATACCGAAAACATTAACGTCTGACCGCGACGCGAAAAGTGTGGGTCACTTTTGGCGAACCTTATGGAAACGGTTGGGGTCTCGCCTGCATTTTAGTAGTGCACACCACCCACAAAGTGATGGTCAAACGGAAGTCACAAATCGGAGTCTCGGGAATCTTCTCCGCAGCCTTGTCGGTAATAATCCCCGGCAATGGGATGTGATCCTGCCCCAAGCTGAATTTGCTTATAACCGATCTTCCCATCGGTCTACCGGGCATAGTCCGTTTTTTATAGTATACGGTCGCAATCCGTTCACTCCGTTGGATCTTTCTCCGTCGACCGCCACAGAACATTTCTGCGCTCAAGGAGAGGAGAGGGCGGAACAAATCAAGGAAATACATCGACAAGTTAAAGACCAAATTATCAACAATAATATCGTTTATCAGCGACGTGCTAACGTACATCGTAAAAGGGAGGTTTTTAAGGAAGGAGATCTGGTATGGATTCATTTAAGAAAAGAAAGATTTCCGAAAGGACGTGCGGGGAAACTTCAACCTCGTGCGGATGGGCCTTTCAAGGTGTTAGAGCGGATAAATGACAATGCGTATAAAATCGAGTTACCGAGTCACTACAATGTTTCCGCCACATTCAATGTTGCTGATTTAAAGTTGTTTATTCCTGAGGAGGAAGAACCGTTTGACTCGAGGACGAGTCCTTTCGAAGAGGAGGAGAATGATGGCGACGACTTGGGTTAAAGACCGACCCGGACTGATTCGGACCCAGCCGAATCAAGTTCCGTTTAAATCTATCTTTTAATTTAATTGTTTAAGCCTTATCTTGTTTAATAATTCGATTTGGTTTAGAATTAGGATTGCTTTCATTTTTTAGGAGCTTTATTATTTATGTCGTTCATTGTTATTAGGAAAATCAATTTTGATTATTTGAATAAGAAATCATGTTTCTGGGAAACTTGTGTTCGAGTTTTGTGTCAACCGAATTTCGTGCAAGAAATTGCATCATTAGGGTTCATCAAATAGGTGTTTTGAAAGAGGGATGAAGATGAAAGAAAAAGGTGACGAAAATACCCTTATTGTTTTGACATTTTTAGTCACTTAACAGTCAAAATTGGACGGAAGGACAAATTTCCAGAATTTGAAAAACTTAAGGGATAAAAAAACGGAAGAAAAAAGATTAGGGACAAAAAACCCGAATCGGCCATAGGTCATGGACAAAAACTATAATTTATCCTTTTTTTTTACTCAAACCCAATAGGCCCGATCCGATGAGAGTTATAACACACCCCGACTACCCGATGGACACCCTTATTCTTAGGTGTGGCTAACCTAATTTTTTATGTATGTATGTCAAATTAGCAAATTTATGTCCAATCCACATATAAGCATCTATGTATATGTATATACTTGACGTATATAAATATCAATTTTATGAATTGTATCACCATCTTGTATTTTCAAGATACATTTTCTAGGGGTGAGCATAAAAACCGAAAATCCGAACCGAAATCGAAAAACTCGAAAAAATTGCACCGAAAAACTAAACCATTTGAAAAATCGATGTCAACGGTTTTGATTTAAAAAAAACCTGAATGTTTGATGCAGTTTTCGGGGGGATATGAAAAACCTGGTGAAACCCCCGCACAGTCCCGCCTCATCATTATATATATTTCAAGTTTTATAAAAATATTCTTATATTTATAAAAGATTTGACATTTAAATATCATTCAAATTTTTTTGACATTTAACTATCTTTTAAATAAAAGATATGATTGCATTTTTTGGTGACATTTAACTATATTTTAATCTTATTCAAGTTTTATTTATAAACGAAATGAGTTAAGATTTGAAAGTTTGAATCATAATATTATTTTTAAGGTAACAAATTGGTAAATTTAAATAAAAATCAAAAATCAAAAAAAAAATATCCGAAACCGAACCGCTTTATTAGGAAAAACCCCAAAAAACTGATACCGAAAAACCCAAAACTAAACAGGGTGTAATTCTTAAAATTCGAACTTTTGGGCCAGGGTTTGATTTTAGTTAAAATCGCCCCAAACCGGCTCATATTCACCCTAATATTTTCTATAATTTTACAGCGTTTGTATTTTAAAATAAAGAAGAGTATATTGGTATTTTGCTTTTCTTATTGCAAAATATAAATTGCTAAAAACGGTTAGGAGAAAGAAAGCACGAAGATTTAAAATAACAAGAATACAATTTTTATAATTTACTCATTATTTTAATGGTTTTGATAACTACAGCCTTTAGAGGATCCGGTACGGTGGCGCACCCCACCCTCGCCATGTGCCAACTCAGCCTCGCCGGCTCGCCACCACACCGCCCGCCATGTGAAACCTCACCCCTCGCCGGCTAGCCCACGAGGCTAACGACCCAATCACGGCGTGCCACATGGCACTAGCAGTTGGCAACGGCTCTTTTGCCGAATTTAAAGTTTTTTTTAAAAAAAAAAAAAAAACCTAACCAATTATAAATAATTAAATACCTAGTGCTGTCGAAAATAACCAAAACTCGCTCTACCCGCCTGGCCCGTTTCGAATTCGGGTAGATAGGGTCGGGTAGTTCGGGTATTGGGTAGACACATTTGGATATCGGGTAACCCGAAAATAATACGGATCGAGTTTAAGGTAATATTTTAAGTTGACGGATATACCCGAATAACCGAATTTTATTATAAGGAATTTTTTAAAGGTAATATTTTATAGTTTTATAAATACAATATGATCGTTATATTTGTAATACATGAATTTCAGCTAAAATTCAATGATAGAGTATCATATTGGTTTGAGTTTGGTAAAATTATGGACAAATATGGTATATTAAGATCGGAATATAAACATTTTGGTCGCCGACAATACAATGTTGCAAATTCTCGGGTATTAGTAAATATACACGTACCCGACCCATAACCCGAACTACCCATACCCAAATACCCAAATTTAATTCGGTGTGGGTATTGGGTATTTTTTTATATTTGAAAAACCTGAGCTACCCGACCCGAACTACCCGATACCCGAAAGTTATACCGATCAACACCCATATAAATACTCCTTTCATATACAACATTTTTCTACACTTTATCTTCAAACTCTCTCATATTTTCTACACTTTTACTTCCAAAAAACCACAAAACATGTCTCAACAACCAAACGATTGGGTTTCCGGTATGTTGGGAATGGGGGGTATTGTCTTGGGTTCGTCCAACCCGTCTACACCATCGTCCCAACAATTCCACCCAAAATTGGGAAATGTCGGTCTATGGTACCCAATATCCCATCCTAACCCCTGAACAAATGGCTCAACAACAAAAATATTGGGCGTTGAACCAACAATTTCAACAACTTCAACAATCACAAGCATGGTCACAACCACAACCCTCACAACAAGAAGCAGCGGCACGCCGAAAGGACAAAAAAGTTGCATCCAACCAAAATCGGACTGTGATCCGGTGGGACGACGCACAAGAAAGGTTACTAGCTGAGTGTTGGGTTAGCGTTTCCGAGGATTCCGAGACGGGAAACGACCAAGCCGATGATTTTTTTTGGAACAAAGTCGTTTATTAGTTCAACAAGGGCGCTGACGTGCCGCGTACCAAAGACGCGATGACAGGGAAATGAACGACTTTAAACACAAATTGTCACGCCGTCTACAAACGTTTACAACGTACTAGTAGGAGCGGAGAAAATGAGGTTGATTTTTTGACGCGTGTTCGACAAGCGTTCCGTGACGAGTCGGCGTCAAAAAAACCGTTTAATAATGAAGGTGCTTTGGACATTTTGCGAAAATGTCCGAAATGGGACGCCCCCGACCTCATTTCGCTCTCAGATCACGAAAAACTTTTCGGGGAAGATACGAGACCACGTCCGACGGGAAAGTCTCGTAAGGCAAAAAAAAGTAGGTCGAAAACTTCATCCGGCACCGGGCGAAGTGCGGCGTCGGACCTTAGGGAGACGATGATGGCCAAGTTTAAGCAGAAAAGTGAAGCCGCTCAATCCGTCTACGAAAGGTCAAAAACGCGTGACAATTTATTCATAACGTTGGAAGAATTGAGATTCTTAGGCACTAGCACCGACGGTATGGCACGCGCGGATAAGGCGAGCATCATCATGCAAGAAAACGCTATTCGCGAAAAATACCTCGTACAAGACGACGACCTTGACGTCCAAAATAACGTGTAGTTTTTTTCGGTATTTTATTTTAATTTTTCGGTAATTTTTTATTTTTCTTCGGAATTTTTTATTTTTATTTTTTAGGTATTTTTATTTGTATTATGTAATTTTTATATTAATGAAGTATTATCTTAAAAAAAAGAAAAAGAAAAAAAAAATGTGAGGCCCAAATAGCTTAAGTGATGGTAGAGAGGGTATTTAGAGGTTTTGAATGTGAAATGTGAAATAATGATGTGGCGCATAGGTGGCGCAAGGTGGCAATTTCACTTATGTGACCATACCCCATGCTCTTAGGACTGTGTATAAGTGCATAAAAGTTGTACATTAATTCATGGGAGGAAGTGGTTCCTAAAATTAAGGAGGTAGTTATCGGTTGATGTACAAGCTTCTGATACGTGTCTATTGACAGCCCTTAAAACTGTTATTATCAAATCTCTTATTTTAATAGAGCTTATTCTCCGTAACTAAACTTTGCGCTCATAAAACTATCAGCCGAACATACCAGATGGTTTTACGTCCTTGCAATTTTTAATTATTAATTATGTAATGCTGATTGAACGTGATAAAATATATTTAAACCATTTAAACATATTTTAATTATGAATAATATATCATGTATTCATACTAATAGTCCTAATCATTAGATTAAAATATATGTTAAAATAAAGGATAATATAATAAGAGACAATTGGGATAAATTACACATGTTATCCTATCAAGTTAATATAATTATAAGTAGAAACAAATTATATAATTAAATATCATTTCTTTTTAATTATTAGTTATGTTATTTGCTGAATAAAATTTATGTTGTAAACAAAGCATGTGATCAGATTTTGGACACAAGCAAACCTTGGTTCCATGAATGTGGTTAAAGACAGCTAAAAGTTTAAAACCAAGCGGCCACCATATAACCGATTTTATACCAAATTTTGTAGTTTAGTGGTATTTGTGAAAAAGATAAGGTGTTGCATATAACCAAGGTCATGGGTTTAAGTCATGTGGTGAACGTGGGGTTTATTCCCCATAGGTGGAGGGTTTGAGGGCAGGCATACTTCCCTTGTGGATGTCACTGTCTAGGTTCGAACTACTAACTTACTAATTATCCGTTAAAAAAAAATATATAACCGATTTCATCATATCAAGGTAATCTATCTCTTTTTCGAAGTTATAAGGGATAAATTTTAGCTTTTGGATCAATCAACCATTTAACTCCCAAATCATCAGCAGTCCGGCACTACTATCATCACATGTGATTACATACATCGACACCACCACCATCCCATGAATTACATGTGATTATAACCACCCACCACCACCCGCGCCAACCTCTGCCAGCCACCGTCTCTACCACCGGCCACTCCTCGCCACTGGCGCCTGCTTTCAATCACATGTGATTGTGTATCCAACCACATGTGATTGTGTATCCAACCACATGTGATTGTCACCGCGGCGGGCGGTGGCGATTGGTGGGGCGGGGCGGCCGGCGATGGTCATCGGCAGCAGTGCCCGATAATGGTGCTGGTGACCAGCAATGTGGTTGTGCATTTAATCACATGTGATTTGGTTATGGTTGTTGTTAAGTGATTTTTTTAATCTGATGACTAAGATTTATCTATTAAAATTTTGTTTTAAAGATAAACTATCTAAAACACAACTCTTCTTTTTTAATCCCTTTTAGTTACAACTTTGCGGCTCAAATCTCACATGGGTTTTCTTTCAAAGTGCCTAATTTAATCATGGATTGAGCTCTTCTATATTCGGACCCACGTTAGATGCTATGTTATTATATTGTGAGATAGGAACAAAAAATCGTTTGATTTTGTGCCTTAGATACGAGTGAAATTTATTTTGAACATATTTTAATCGGTTAATTTCTTCTCTCGTCTCGATATTAAAATGAGAGCTAGTTTAATACATTTGCCTTGCCCGGGTACATTAGTTGAAATAAAAAATGCATTCATATGTTAAGAAACTTATATTAAATAAAGCTGATTCGTACAGAGCACTTTTTAGTAATACAGAGAGCAATTTCAGGTAAATAGACAATTAAACCCTTTTCCCAACATTTTACCCTTCTTTTGAACCTTTCTCACCGTCCACTGATTTCCTCATCGACTCCTCCTCCGACCACCGTCTCTCCTACGCCGACTTCATCCATCAATTCCAGTCCCTCTCCGTTGACGATAAACATCATTTTTATCATAAACAACATAAACAAAATCGAATCCGGAGCAGGAAACGGAAAGTCACCCATGGCTTGACTCAATTTATCATAAACATCATTAAATCTGGTCACTATTGCCTCAGCCTCCAATACCTGAATCATAACACATACAAACTCCAAAATTCACATATAATCGAGTGAAAACTCAAAATCATAAACATTGATATGGAACTTTTAATTAGTGCCTGTGTGAAATTGAGATGTGAAACCCTCTTTGCTGTTATATTCACCTGAATTGTTCATGTAAACACATAACATATGGAAAAGAAAATTTTGGATTTTGATTTTTGACATGAAAGATTAAGAATATGTATACGAATCGATTGTGTATGTAATTTGAAAAAAAGGGTGTGGATTTTCTTGAAAGCATAAAACGGCCCCGTAGCTTTTTTGCCACTGTAAGAACTTATTAGCTGTCCGTTTATCTGAGTATTTTGGGGGTATATGGATTTGGGGCTTCAAGAGTTTTAATTTCTGGGTCTATGGATGGCATAATTTCTGGGGAAAAGAGTTTTAATCGAAGGGGTTGTTGATAGAGAAGAAGAAGGGTATAATTGTTTTTTTTAATTAAAATTGGTATTAAGGATGATTTATTACGTTGACTAGTGTAAAAGATCTCTCAATCAGTAGCAAAGATGAAGATTGATATTGATTGTGTTGAAATCTGGCGGCAGAGATGATGATTTCCTGTGTTGAAATCTGACGGTGGAGATGAATATTGCTTAAACGGTCTCTCAACCGGCAGCAGATATGAAGATTGCCGTTACATTAATCATCTTGAAATCAAAACCCTAAATCGGCAGGTAATTTCTGTAAATCCAAAAAAAAACACAAAGATCTTTAAAACCCCATGTATATAATCACGTAAAAGAAACGTTAGAGGAGGTCTATCATCTTTATGAAGTCACAAGGAATAAATCTCAACCATTGATCAATATGATCTAATGGTCAAGATTAATCACATATTTTATATATTGAGGGGTATTTTGGTCATTTCTAAAAAATAAATTTTTTTTATTTTAAAATTTTTATTTTAAATTTTTATTGTTTTTATTTTTTATTGTGAAGGGGCATTTTGGTCATTTGGCACTTTAAAAAATTTCGATGTTTTTATTTAAATTTTTTTTTATTATTTTTTATGTTTTTATTTTTTTATTAATTTTTTTATTAAAAAATAATATTTTATTTGATAATTACGTGTATAACTTAATCACATGTGATTTTCGTATAAGTAGATGTGATTTTAATGTAAAATCAAATGTGATTAAAATCAAATGTGAATAAATATTTAATCAAATTTGATGTTTTAGTTAAATCACATGTGATTTAGAATGCAATCACATGTGATTCATTATGCAATCACATTATGTGTTATTAATAAAAAATTAATAATTTTTGAAATAATAATAATAAATAAACAAATGTTTTTTTAAAAAAAAATAATTTTTTTAAAAAAATAAAAATTTTAAAATAAAAAATAAAAAAAATAATTTTTTCAAGATGACCAAAATACCCCTCAATAAAAATTAAAAAAATAAATTTTAAAATAAAAAATAAAATAAAATAAAATTTTTTTAGTACGAAATGACCAAATTACCCCTCCATGTATAAAGTATGTGATTAATCTTGACCATTATATCATATTGATCAATGGTTGGGATTTGTTTCTCGGAACTATGTAAAAATCATGGACCTCCTTGAACGCAACTCAATCACGTAAAACAATCTTGATTCCTTGTCTGAATTCAATAAATAATTAATTTTTGTGTTACTGATTTCTTGTTTGAAGATAACCAAAAAGTGAAAAACAATTGCTCTACATTGACAAAAAGTGCTCTGTACGTATGAGCTCTCTTTAAATACAGGGTGCTCAAAATCAAAATCTAAAAACCACCCCAACCGGATAATATAAAACTCAAAAAACATGAAACCCGGTTTAATGAGGTTCTAGTTAAGTTTTTATTTAAGTATATTTGCAATACCAAATTTTTTTGAAACAATATCCAGATTGTGAATCAGAATTTCAGATATCTGATACCTGAAAACAAATATTAAAAATTTTCAAACAGATTTCAAATATCGGATATCTGAAAAAACAAATTATTCAAAAAAAATCAGGCGTTTTGGATTTTAGATTTTTTTTTCCGGATATTTCGGATAATTTTCTAATATCAGATATACAAATTTTTTGAAAAGAGCATCGAGCTGTGGTATCTAAATATGGATATACGATATTTGAAAAAAGAAATTGTTTAATTTTTCGGATATTTCGGGTAATTGAAAATCTGAAAATTTTATAAACAGTATCCAGATCCAGATATCCGGTATTTAAAAAACAATTTATTCAAAAAAATTTGGACATTTCGTGTAATTTTTGGATATCAGATATTCAATTTTTTTGAAAACAGTATCCAAAACTGGTATATGACATTCAAATATCTACAAAATTATTATTTTAAAATATCGTTACATTTCAAATTTTTTAGCAGATTTACAAACCAAACATAAAAAAAAAAAAAAAAAATAGATGTATGGATTTGAATTACAACTTTGAAGTATTTGGTATACAAACACTCAAAAGATTTCATTTCCAGCATAATTTAATTCTTTTAGAATTTAATTCCTCAATAATTCAATTTTATTTCTATATATATATATTCCAGCAAACCAAACCAAACGCATCCTAAAAGTGTCATTTAAAGCACACTGCACATATATGATGACACTTTTCAATGTGTCATTAAAAGATAATTTTCTTAATACAAATTAGTGTGTTATTAACTTTTTTTTGTAATACTTAGTCAATTTAATTAAACGTGACACATATAAACCTTTAGATTTGTTAGACAAAGTTACCATATTCCGATTATCTAATAATTCGGCTTAAACACGAACGCACAAAGAAATAACGAATATTGAAATAATAGAAGTTCGTGTACAACAAGGCGTACATGTTTAACTTACAATTAGGGTTCTAACATCTTATTTCTAATTTAATTAGCAGTTTTATCATCAAAAATTTTACGCGCCATACGTGCTCAAAGTAGTTCACCTTTAAAACATAATATAAGGGACAAACCTAGCAAGTGGATCAAAAAATCCTTTAATAACCACCACCATCAAATCACATGTGATTGAAGACACAACCACCACTGTCTCTCGTCACCTCAATCACATGTGATTGGATACGCAATCACACGTGATTGAAAGCAGCCGACGGTGGCGAGGGGTTGCCGATGGTGAAGACGGTGACCGGCAGAGGTTGGTGGTGGTGGATGTCAGCCCATCGGTGGTGTTGAATCACATGTGATTTAATACACATGGGGTGGTGCTGGTGGTGGTAGTCAGCGGTATGCAATCACATGTGATTTAATACACATGAATGGTTGTAGTGTTGATGTATTGAATCACATGCATGTGATGGTGGTGGTGATTTAAAGGTTAGTTTATCTAAGGACTGAGATTTGTCTCTCGGAACTTCAAAAAAAAGATGGACTACCTTAAACATTTTTCTATTTTTCATACATTAAATGTATGTAAGTATATTTGTATGGGAGATGATATTTACATTACAAAAATGACTTCATTCATCATACTGGAAAAGACTTAAAAGCGAATTATACATACATATTAAAACACTAGGTTAAAACCCTCGCGATGCGGCGGGCTGCGAACTATATATTTCTGGCGATTAAAAGTTCATTGGTTACATATTTTTATAACGAATACAGTCCATAAGCATGAAAATTGTGTATAAAATAGAGGTAACACGATAAACCTAATTAAGTATAGAATACATGGAATAAATGTGTTTTTATGCGTGTTACTCGTCATGTAAAACCTCTCGATACACCACGTTTGTTGTGTAAACTACTTCGAGATTAATTTTTTTTTCCTAGAGTTACCAATACTTTTATATTGTCACGTGAAATTCCTCTTGAAAGGGCAGCGTAAAGTTTCCCCATGCGAGAACACCGATTCGGGCAGATAAACGCCCACGTTTGGAATTGTCTGTCCTTGGGCTTTCTTGATTGTCATCGCAAAGCTTAGCCTAACCGGAAACTGTTTTCTTTTCAACTTGAAAGGAAACATGTCGGCTGCAGACGGAGATAGAGGTATTCTTGGCAAGAAAACCCTTTTTCCAGCATGCTGGGCAACGACTATTTCCGCATCAATTAGGTTTGGCTCAAATTTGTGCAAATTTGTTTGTCGGCTTCAGACGAAGATAGAGGTATTCTTGGTATGCAGAAACTAACCTGGGGGGATCATCGCTGCAAATTTATACCTCTGAAATAATTGATTATTAGTAACAAAATAAAGAGAGAGTATAATATATTATGCTACCAAAAAGATTGAGTATTTAACTAGTTATCACAAAATAATTACAATAAGTAAATAAATCTTTTTACCAAAAATAAATATTTTTAAATAAATATTTTTACCAAAAATTCAAATGTAAGTGAAATCTTGCAATGGAAGCATACAGATGTAGATGCAGCTAGGAAATAATGGGGAAATTTAAAAATAACTTTAATAAAAATTATAAAGTGACTACTTTAAATTGAGAATGAGAATTTTAATTTGAGATGTATTATTTACGTATTGCAATTAATTCGCCCACTAAACAAGATAAAAAGATAATAAAATAAATGATTATCACATTTAACATAGTAGTAACTTACAAATCTGTCAAGCAGAATCAAATATAGTTTGTTATGTTTTCGGTCAAGCCAAACATATTCAACGCCCACAAATCTGCATTTGTACCAGTACTGAGGATAGTAGAGGTCTTCAAAGTTTTCAACCGGAACATATCCATCAAATTCCTTCAAAAGACAAGCCGAAAAATATGAGATAACACCCAATTAATGATTTGTAAAGTAAGAATTTAAAACTCTGAATAACGTCAAATAGACGTTACCTCTACTTCTTCAACCGGTCGTGGTGGCGCCTGGAGCACTGAAGTAGCATATTTGGTGATTGAAGCCATGAAAGAATAATATGATGCTTTAAGATGGAGTATATATATACTATTAGAAGATAACTTATATATACAGGGGATACGAAATCAATGGGATTGCCTAATTCCATGGAAATGCGATTGGAAGTAGAGAGGAAATCTTGGTGAGGAAAAAGTAGATCTTGGTGACGAAATCAGTGGGTGATAATCACATAAGGGATGGGGTTGTTTTGGTGGGGGCGAAAAGGAAGGAAATTGGATTAATGAAAAATTGGGTTTAGGCAATTGCTTTAAGGATTTTGATGTTAAAAAACGGTAATTTTAATGATAGGTTGTAGGAAACCAATTAAAAAAACGGAAGTTTTAATGATAGGTTTTAATTCTATGGCTCATTACAACCAATTAAAAAAAAACGTAAGTTGCAATTGGGTTAATGAAAAATTGCTTTTAGGAAATTGCTTTAAGAATTTTGATGTTAAAAAACGGTAGTTTTAACAATAGGTTGTAGGAAACCAATTCAAAAAACAGAAGTGTTAATGATAGGTTTTAATTTTTTCGCCAAAAGTTTTTTGAACTAATTTCCGCCCAATTTGAAAGCATTTGATTTAGGTGTTTCGGCTAGGTTACCAAATATTGGATGTGGCGTAGTGGTAAGTTGATATATGTGTTGATGGATGTCCCAAGTTAGAAACTCGTTCAATGCGGGTTTTTATTAAAATTTTGTTGTGGGTTTAAAATCTTTCACAAATGGAAGGGCTAGTTTAAGACCTGCCATTTAGGGAAACTTGTTCCCTCATTATATATAGTAGAGATAAGTTTTAACAAATGAAATACATTTTATGGTGTAAAAATCAGTTTTTTATATGTATATGAGATTCGTGTATGTTTGTAAGACAAAACAAGTACAATCAAGCCCGTGTTCCGGTACGGGTTTATTAACGCAAAAAACTACTCCAAAATTTTCTATTTCGTTTAAATCTTTTTGATCATCCGATAAGACACACACTCAATATAACTCTTAAATTTACACCATATTGTACACGACGAGACTCAAATCCATGGTAAAATGCCAATGGCAAACACATTCCATATTTCTTTTAAATATTATGCCGTTTTGAAATTATTGAAGTATATAAATTTCTTATGATTTTACATCATAAATTTACTTACAACTAAATGAACTAGAAATAAATACAAAATTTTTATTGTTTTTGATGAACTTTCAAGCTAACAATTAGTAAGGTTTAGTGGTTAAAAATATAAAATTTAAAAATTTAGTCAGTATATGTAATTATGTATGATTAAGTAATATATAAATATAAATAAAATATGTATGATAATTTATATGTAAACGTATAAGTTAATAAGTTATGGAAATTGAAGGGTCAAAAGTAAAATTTTATGAAAGTTTAAGGTTAGGTGTGAGTCTGTGACAATATGACATACGTGATAAAACTTAAAAAAACTTGAAATAAAACTATAAATTTTTTCTGAAATAAAACTATTAAAAAAATTCATTAATGCTTTCACTTAAATAATTGATATATTATATTTTATTCAATTTTATGAACAATAAATCTTCTATGCCTAATATATATAAGAAGAATATACCAAAGAGAGGGTGGAAGTGCATGCAACCAACTATAGAATCGCGTACTCCATAATCTCGTGCACACAAAATTATGATGTTATTAAGTTTTTTGGGTTATCTAATATATTTACTTTATTAATTAGATGCAAATTCTTGATTATATAGCCTTTGGAGAATGCATATAGCCAACAAGGGAAAGCTATAACTTTTTATACTACATTTTATGTTATATACGGAGTATTATATATCTACGTCACGAAAAGTACAAAGATTCTTTGTACTTACGAGCAGATATTCTAAATAATTATACAACTTGGCACATGTACACGATATATTATTATTATTATTGAAGAATATACCAACAGTTTCATCCTTAATTCTCTAGGTCAAGGACAGTCTCATAGATTAGTCACCACATTCACCGGTACGTTGGAGCATTACCGAAAAGATAAATCCTAGCACGCTCGTCAAGTATCAGATGCCAGGATGCCAGTAATGATCAAAGCTTGACTTTTAGACTGGTAGGTATGAGTACTACAAGTAACACAACTTTTTTTACCACATCATATGCTACTTATGCAACCATGACACATCACTTTGCAGACATTCGTTCACATGAGAAAGACTCCCCACCAAAATACCACCAATGGTCACCACACAGGTGAGGCTCTTCGTGGATGTGGTCACAAAACTCCTTCACGGTGCGGTGATGGATGGTGTTCACATCCCCTTCACGGTGTGAAAGACTTGCCAACAAGGCAATCATGAGATTTTCCCCCATACCATTCAGCCTTAGATTATTCGTAATTGGTGATTGGTGTCATATCAATGTCTTATCATATTCTTTTTCAGACTATACACATAACCAAACTTTCGCAATGGTAATCCAATTCTCATGGTATTGACAAAACTCACACCAATTTATCATCAAAGTAAAAAGTACAACATCTTATACATAATACAACTAACACCAATTTCAAAAAAGTGTTGTCATCTGAATGACCAAATCCACTTGAAATATTGAGAGGGGGTGCTTTCTCTTTGATCACATCATGGGAGGGAAGCGGTCGGGATTTGTGCAGCCGCGCAGTCATGGTCAGGTGGTGTTATATAGAGATTTCTCTAATTAATCTACATGTTAATTAAATGTGAAGTATTATCCAATTTCTTCATTTTTGTTATGTATGGAGATTAATAAAAGTACTTTTAAGTACATGAATACGTTCATGTCAGGATCGATTAACTATAGATTAGTTAATAAACACCTTAAGATCTAATTGATTATAGAAGTTGCAGCGGATCAACACTATATCAATATATTAAGAACAATGAACTGTAAACAATAAACGAAAATATTAAGAACCCAGTTTCACAAAAAGCTTCAATGTATATTATCGAGTTAACAATACACACGTACGTTTACAATTCGTAAGGAACTATTTATAATAGTCCTTGAAGCTAAACTATTTACCCTAGTTATTCTAGGACTTGATTTACATTCGAAATATAAAGATATACATTGAATTACATTCTATAACTATCTCTACGAAGATCTCGGACTCGATATAATCCATATACGCTCATCAGTAGTATTCTGCAATCACCAGTAGTAAATAAGTAACGTCAGTAGTAACTTTGGTGATCAATAGTAAATCTAGATACATCATCAGTAGTAACTACTATTGATCAGTAGTATCTTCAATATGTGCATGATCAGTAGTAACTTAGTTATATTCTTCACCAGTATCAACTTGTCAGTATTAAGTGTTTCTGCCCCATCAGTACTAAGTATGATCAGTACTAACTGCAGCATCAGTATTAAGTTGATCTGTGAATTTGTTCCAACAATCTCCCCCTAAACTTATTGATTCTCTTTTAATCACATAAGTTTCTTTTGTTCATCTTCTTCTTTCTTTCTTTTCTCTAATGTCCTTTGATTCTGTTGAAGTCTTTGCTCAATGATGTATTTGCTGTTTCTCTTTGTGAAATAATTTAATTTGTTTTGGAACATAACAGCATCATATGGCTTCATCATTGTATTTGTGAATATCTGATACATAGTCTTCTCAGAATGAGGATATTCCTTTTCAAACAAATATAGTTCACAGACTTTGCCAGATTTTTCAAAGAAGTACATTTGTGCAGTTGGAATCACATTCCAAGCATAGACATTTCCTGGATCTGTAAATTGTTCTGGGTAGTTATCTGGATAAAAAGCAGCATCTATCATTCTTGTCAAGTATCCAGCACCAGAATCTTTCCATGATTTCTTTGACATTCTTGGTTTTCCAATGATCAGTAGTTTAATCACATCACTTCTTGAACAGGACATGATCAAAGTTAACCATCCAGTAAATCTCTGCACAATCTTATCTTCCCTTATAATTTCTATCACATTATTCTGCATAACCCTCCAATTGATGATTGGATTGTTCTGCAAGGGAGCAATAGGCATTTCAAGAACAGGTATGATTTGTGTCTTTGACTTCTTTTGAGAGTTCTGTTCTTGAGCCACAGCTTTTCTCTTCTTTGATTGGGGAGTTGAAGAATCACCAGTAGTTGATACACTACCAGTTTTGAGTAATGTTGGACTGATTGGAATTAGGGCTTTGGATTTCTTTACTTCTTTTGCTTCTTGTTCAGCCAAATCCTTCTTCTTGGCAGCACAGTATTTTTCAATTATAGTCATCATCTTCATTCTGCCAAAGGATTTTGCACTATGCCCTTTTGTTTTCAAATAATCAATCATATTTGTCTTCTGTTCAAATACATCATCAGTTAGTTCACTTTTTGTTCTTTTGCATTCAGAAACCAATTCTTCAAGACATTGGATATGTTCTTCTTCAACTTTTCTGAACCTCTTGAATTCTGCTTGTTGAGCTTCTATCTGAATGTCTTCAATTTGAACAGGTACTTGAACAGGAATTGCACTTTGAGCCTTCTTTTTATTTTCCTCAAGTGCTTGATACATCTCCACTTTCTCCAAAAATTTCCTATGTTTTATTCTCCATCTAGATTGCTTTTCTGATCTGACATGATTAATTTTGTTCACCATGTGGTGACCTAATGCTCTATTGGGATAATCATCATCATAAACTTCTTTTCCTTTTCCAATGCAAGCAGATGGTGGAAGTGGAATGTATTTCATATCAGGGATACCAGGAAGTAGTAATTTTGGATAAAACAGTTTAAGTTGGTCTTCTGGTAGTATCTTGGGATGTGGAGGAAGTGTACATTCATCTACCTCAAACCAATTCACATTATCATCAATGTCAGGTATGATAAGTGGTTGATCAGGTGTTGGTGGTTTGGAGATGATGACATGTTTTTCTCTTTCAATTAACTCAGGAAGTTGCAGTCCTTCCTCTTCAGTAGTAACCAAAGTAGTTACTAATGGTGTGACTTCAGGAGTTACTACTGATAGGGAATCAGTATTATTTGTTGTTTTTACTTCCTCTTCTTTACTTACTACTGCTATGATATCAGTAGTAGGAGTTACTACTGATACTTCTTTTTCAGCTTGTTCTTCCATGGGAGCAGTAGTAGGTTCATCATCAACAACCATCTTTTCTGGGCCTTCATCAATGTTTGTTTGTTTAAGATTGAGGAGAGAAGTTGCTGCTGCTGCAATTGATTCATCAATCATATTCTGAATGTTGTCCTTCTCCCCCTTAGTGAGCTCAACTGGTGGAGCCTCACTATCACCAATCTTCTTTTTCAATCTTCTGATAATCTTTGTTTGTTGATGAAGCCTGTGTTCATATAACCTCATTCTTTTGTTGATGGTATTGACATGTCTTTTCATAGCTGCAATTGTTTTCCCCTGATTTGTAAGATACTTAAGACAATCTTGTACAGTGGATTCAAGAGAATCCACTTTATCCGTCAATTGTTTGGTTTTAATACTGCCCTCACTCCATCTAGCAAGATCATCGGGCTCACTAACAGGTACATTGGTTTGAAGGTTTTCCATCCTTTCCATCAAATCCACAGATCTGCCCTCATCACTTCTTTGTGATTCATTGGGTCTTTTAGACATCCTCTTCTTCCTAGAAGAAGCAGAGATGCCCCCACTTGTGGTTTCTTGGCACCGGGGTCCTTTAAGTAATTCCTCAAATGAGTCATCACTTAAAGTTGCCGAGGTCTGGGTCTTAGAGATGTTTTCACTGTCCTGTGCACCCACCTTTGGGGCATCAGTAGTGAAAGCCCTCGCCTCATGTCCTCTCTCCTCCTTGGAGGACAACTCTTTGAGTCTGGGGTGTGACTCGATTTGTCCCCCGGTGTCCTTTAAAGAAGATTTCTTTCTTTTATAAGTAGTGGAAATATTTTGGGTTTTGTTTGGTAGGTCTTCCACAGAGTGAAGAGAAGCACTCTGCAGATTAGTTTCAAGTTCCTGGGACACATTCAGGACTTCTATATTAGCGGGAGATTGAGTGACTATTTGGGGTGGTGTTTGGGCTGTATTTGGGGGTGATGGAGTGGGTTGAGGTTCAATTTGGGTTGTATCTATGATTGAACCCTCTCCAATTAGTGTTTGATCTTTTGATCATATTAGGAAACAGAGGGGTTTCCTTGCCCGAAAATTTAAATTATTTTCTCATATTAGAGAAAACTTTCTTGTTCAACTCAGGAATGATAAAAATATTTTTGGGAGTTGACAAGTTTTGTAATTCACAGTTTATGATATGTTGGAGAAATCTGGGATACATTAAAAACTTTGTGGAACTAAGATTTCCCAACATACCTTCAAAAATCATGTAAGAAAAATTAAATACTTGGTCTGTGCATAAACAGACAACAGCAGAGGCTATTGCCTTATTAAACTCATTCCAAGTACTTCGTTTTGGAGAAATACAATGCTGAATAGTATGTACTAAAAATTTCCATTGTGGGGAGAGAAGACCTTTTTGAAAAGTTACTATATTAAGTCTTCCCTCATAACCCATTTTGTTTAAAATTTTAGCAATGAATTCCTTAGGAAGAGTGGACATACCTGCATCATCGTGTAGTTGTAGATGGTGTCGAATTGATTGCTCAGTGATTGTTATTGTTTTTCCATCCACAGATGATTTTATCATAGGTACAGTTGCACCTTCTGTTCTTTCAGCATTGGTCCAGAAATCCACCAAGTGCTGTTGATAGGCTTTCGGTTTTACAGTTAGAGCAAACTTGATATATGAGTTCTTCAAGAATTGTACGATTGGTCGAAAGTCTTTTGTACCGTCTGGATTGCGTAAAAACGCACACATATTATGGAACTCTGAATATTTGAGATCGGTTTGAACATTGAGAGATTGTAGAGTTGTCATTGTTGTTGATTTGAGAGAAACTTTTGAGAATTTTGTTACTGATGAAGGGTTTTTGATCGAAAGCTAGGGTTTATCGAGAGGATTTAGCAAATCGAAGTAAAGATAATGCTAAACTAATCGACTGCCGCCTTTTATATCTTTCGATTTAACCTGCAAAAAGACTAGAATGCCCTTCGAATTATAACATAACGGTTATTTTCACGGGGGTTAGTTTGGTAATTGTGATTCTGAAAGACCAGTAGTAAATGTGATATCAGTAATAAAACGTCAGTAGTATCTACTAACATCAGTAGTGACTAAGGATTTTGACATCAGTAGTAACTATAGACATCAGTAGTAACCACCAACACACAAGACCAGTAGTATATGTGAATACCAGTAGTACTGACTTACCAGTAGTATTTATGTAAACCTAATACACACCAGTAGTATTGAACTACCAGTAGTATTTTGTGCACATGCCTACAACCAGTAATACTGATCTACCAGTAGTAAAACACTTAAACAAATAAATAACTTTTTACAAAAAAAAAAAAAAAACTTTACACATGATTTTAAGTGAGATTTTAATTTATCAAAATCATTCCAATACTGCTAACCAAGAAGTTGAATCTTCCTACATCAAATGCTTTTGTAAAAAGATCTGCTAATTGATCATCAGTATGAATTTTAACCACTTTGATTAATTTCTTTTCATTGCAATCTCTTATAAAGTGAAATCTTATTTCAATGTGTTTGGTTTTAGAGTGTTTTACTGGATTATTCACAATACTAATAGCACTTTGATTATCAATAAAAATAGGAGTTTTAAGGATAGAGATACCAAAGTCTAGAAGCTGGTTTTGAATCCAGAGTACTTGAGCACAGCAGGCAGATGCAGCTACATACTCTGCTTCAGCAGTTGATGTTGATACATTTGTTTGCTTCTTACATTGCCATGACACTAGTCTTGATCCAAAGAATTGACATCCACCAGTAGTGGACTTTCTATCTTGACATTCACCTCCATAGTCACTATCTGTGTAGGCTATGAGTTCAAAGGGTGAATCATGTGGATACCATAGACCTAGTGATGGTTTGCCTTTCAAGTATCTGAATATTCTTTTGACAGCCTGTAAGTGTAATTTTTTAGGTCTTGCTTGATATCTTGCACACACACACACACTATACATTATGTCAGGTCTTGATGCAGTTAAGTACATCAAAGAGCCTATCATTGATCTATATAAGTGTTCATCTACATCCTCCCCCTCAACATCAGGATGTAGGTGTTTGTGTGTTTCCATTGGTGTGCTTGCACTCTTGCAGTCTTTCAAATCAAACTTCTCCAAGATGTCTTTGACATATTTTGATTGATTTATCAAAATACCATCTGTTCTTTGACTGACTTGGAGTCCAAGGAAGAAGTTCATTGGACCCATAGAGCTCATCTTGAATTTAATCTGCATCAGTTCTTCAAATTCTTTGCATAATAAATCATTTGTTGAACCAAAGATGATATCATCTACATAGATTTGTACCAGTAGAATATCATCTTTGACTTTCTTTGTAAACAAAGTTTTGTCAATGGCTCCTCTTTTAAAGTTATTCTTCAATAGATACGATGATAATGTATCATACCATGCTCTTGGTGCCTGATGTAGGCCATACAGAGCTTTATCTAGTTTGAATACATAATCACCATGTTTTGGATCTTCAAAACCTGGAGGTTGGCAGACATAGACCTCTTCTTCAATCTTCCCATATAGGAATGCACTCTTCACATCCATTTGATAGACTTTGATCTTTTTGAATGAAGCATATGCTAGAAATATTCTTATTGCTTCAATTCTAGCAACATGAGCATATACTTCATCATAGTCTATTCCTTCTTCTTGAGTGTATCCTTGGGCTACAAGTCTGGCTTTGTTCTTGATCACTATACCTCTTTCATCTTTATTGTTTCTAAAGATCCATCTTGTTCCAATGGCTCTTTTTCCTTTGGGTAGAGGTACAAGTGTCCAAACAGCTTGTAACTTGAATTGAAGGAGTTCTTCTTGCATTGCCTCAATCCAGTTTGAGTCCTTCTTTGCTTGTTGGATCTTCTTTGGTTCATCCTGAGACAAAAAGCATTCAAACATACATTCATTAGCAATTAGACTTATGTTACAAATGTTTGCAGTTAAACTTTTATTTAATTTGCTTCTTGTTTGCAGTGGTGAGTTAACATCACTTAAAACAAGGTCTAATGGATGGTTCTTCTGAGTCCTTGTAGTTGTAGCTTTATCAACCACTAGTTGATTTTCAAGATTTGACTCATTTGTCTCAGGCAGTTGTTCCTCTAGTGATCCTTCATTGTTATTGATGTTTGGTTCATCATCATCTTGGTCAGAGTTACTACTGCTATTGTCTTCATTTAGATCAGTAGTATTGTTGTTGTTACTGGTATCAGTAGTATCTTGAGAATCTAGGTTATTGTTAGGACCAGTAGTATTTTGAGTACTAGTACTGGTACCAATAGTATTTGAATTACTACTGTCCTCATTCTCAGAGTTACTAATGGTTCCATAAATTGAGTTATTACTGTCCTCAGTATTAACTAAGGGAGCAGTATCAACTACTATATATCTCATTTTTTCTTGACCAGTATTAACAGATGATGTTCCTTCTTTTTGAGTATGACACATTGAATCACCTGCATTTAAATTCATGTTAAAATTGAAGGATTTGGTTAGATTGTCTATGTTAAATAGCCAATCTGGACCATTTCCTTGTTCATTAGGAACATTTTCATTAAAGGATACATTGATGCTTTCTTCAATTATCCTTAATCTTTTGTTGAACACTCTGTATGATTTGCTTTGAGTAGAATATCACACAAAGATTCCATCATCAGCTTTGCAGTCAAACTTACCAATTTGTTCTCTTGTAATCAGAATAGTACAGGGACAACCAAATGATTTTAAAAAACTTATAGAGGGTTTTCTTTTATTAAAAAGTTCATATGGTGTTTTAAAATGTGGCTTCACTATTAATACTCTGTTCTAAACATAACAGGAAGTATTAACAGCTTCAGCCCAAAAAGTGATTGGTAATTTTGAGTCTGCTAACATTGATCTTGCTGCTTCAATGATGGTTCTATTTCTTCTTTCATCTACACCATTTTGCTGTGGAGTTCTAGGTGAGCTGTATTGCCTGTCAATACCTTTAAGATCACAAAAGTTAATTAAGTTAGCATTTTTAAATTCTGTGCCATTATCACATCTTATGGCTTTAACTTTTTGATCAGATGTGTTCTCCAGTTTGACAATTAAGTTCTTTATGAGTTCACTTGTTTCATCCTTTGTCCTGAGAAAGAAAACCCATGTATATCTGGAAAAGTCATCAGTAATAACAAGTCAATATTGTTTCTTTCCAATACTCATTACATTTGTAGGTCCAAAGAGGTCCATATGTAAGAGTTGTAAAGGAACAGAAATAGAGTTCACAGATTTGGACTTATGAGAAGTTTTGTGTTGTTTACCTTTTAGGCATGCAACACAATGATGATCACACATGAATTGTTTTTGAGGTAGTCCAATGACCAAATTTTTTTTTACTAAATTGTTCATGTTTTTGAAATTGGTGTGACACATCCTTCTATGCCATAGTTCTGATTCAGTGGTGTTTGCCTTGGATATAAAACAGTTGACCTCATTTGAAGAAATGAGTTCTCCCCCTATATCCAGGCAATACACATTGTTTCTCCTTGGAGTTCTTAAGACAACATATTTTTCATCTAAGATAAAGTCAGGAGAAAGAATGATGCACTCAATGTCTGTGAAAAGAATTTTGTTCTTTTTATCACAAACTTGAGACACACTGACTAGATTGTATTATAGTTCAGCTACATAAAATACATCATCAAAGGTAATTTTGCCATTTGTAACAGTACCTTTACCTGTAATCTTACCTCCCTTTGGGTTCTCACCAAAGGCCACATATCCTCCATCAAATAACTTGAAATCTTTAAGAATTTGTAGATTTCCAGTCATGTGCCTTGAGCATCCACTATCAATATGCCATGTTCTTCCTTCTCTGGGATCTGAATGCTCTGCACAAGTGAGTAAAGGATCAGTTAAGTTTGGGAACCCAAGCTTTATATGTCTTGGGTTCATCCTTTGAGAAGTAAGATTTTGGTGATTGAACTTTAAACATTTTTGGTGCCCATACCTGTTTACTGCTGGTGTTTAGTTTTACTACTGCCCTTTTAAAAGTGCTGGATATTTTGGTGATTGAACTTTAAACATTTTTGGTGCCCATACCTGTTTACTGCTGGTGTTTAGTTTTACTACTGCCCTTTTATAAGTGTTACTGGTGTTTGAATTTTCTACTGATCTTGGTTTATACCCATGATGTTTAGCTTTTGAATACTTTACTACTGATGGACCAGTAGTATTTGGGTACTTACCATGTTTAGAGTGACCAGTAGTGTTTTTAGGGTTGACACCAGTAGTATATTTGAAAGTTGGTTTAGGAGCAGTAGTATTTTTGTAATTAGGGTTTTTACCAGTAGTGTTTTTGTACTGGTACCAAACAGCATTATAATTAGGGTTAACACCAGTAGTAAACTTGTTAAAGTTTTTACTGGTATTGGAAAATTTAAAAAATTGTTTATTTTGATTTGATTTTCCATTGTTCTTGAAGTAATTGTTGTTCTTTGGGCTTCCAACTCTTCTATTATTCACAAACATTGGTGCACTTCTTCCAAATCTTGGTGTTTCAGCAATTGGAATTTTTGTTTTATTTACTACTGAAGGACCAGTAGTATCTTTTAAGTTCTGTGTTTTTGCTTTTTCTTTGAAAGTTTTAAATTCTTTGAATTCTTTACAATTAATTGGATTGAAGTGACAATCCTTTGCTAAATGATTCATTTTGTTGCATATAACACATCTTAATTTCTTACTTTTAGCACCTTCAGGTATTCTTTGATCTAAGAGTTGATTTTTATTTCTTTCATTTCCCCTTGTTAAAATTTTTGGTACATTTTCTGCATCATATTTAGGAGATTCATTTGGACTTTGTGCTGTGTGAAAACTTGTATCAATTGATTTTGGAGATTCAATTTGGTAAGGGGAGACTGTAAATTCAATTGATTGATCATCATCAGAGGAATCATTTGATTCAGATGTTTCATTATGTGATTCAGTTTGATTTTCAGTTTTTAATTCATTAATGATTCTTTCTGAACTGTTTTTAAGTGGAGGAATGAATTTATATGGAGGTGGTACAACATGATATCCCACCCCATGGACAACTTTTTCTGTAGTTTAATTGTTAGTTAGTTCATCAAGAATTTTAGTACTTCTTTCAAACTTTTTAATTGTCAATTTATTTTGTTCAATTACAAGTTGACATTCTTCTAATTTACTTGTTAATTCTTTATTTTTTAATTCATAGAACTCTTTCTCATCTACAACTTGAAGTAATTCTTCCTTTATCCGTTGATCTATCATCTGGTACACCTTTATCTGATATTCTTGATCAGTAATCACACCATCAAATTCATGATTTCTTCTTACTGCTTTTGCTAAATCTTCACTTAATTTAGTGTTTTCTTTTTCTAAGTTTTTAACAATTTTAATACATTTAGAAGTACAAGGTTTAGGTTTTACCTCAGATTTGTTGTCAGTAAAAGCCATGAGAGCTTGATTTTGAGTGTGCTCTTCTGCTTGGAAGCTCCAGTCATATCCTTGTCCTTGTTGTGAAACAAGAGCAGTTGATTTTGATCTTTTGTCTGGCTGAGGACATTCTTTTGCAAAGTGACCAAGGTTGTTACAGTTTTAACATTTGACTTTAGTTTTGTCAAATCCAGCTTTGTCACCTTTGTTGAAGTTAAGACTTGTACTACCAGTCCTCTTTAAGAACCTTTTGGTTCTTAGGCTCAGCATAGCCATCTGCCATTTAAGATCCATCTCCTCAAGATCATCTGGATTCAATTGTTCCAAATCATCACTAATTAGTGCAGTATGCACATGACTAGTGAAAAAGGATTCTCTTGCAGCATCCTCAGAATCTGTAGCCTTTCCTGTGGAGATTTCTTGACCTTGACCTGTACTAGATACAAATGCAGCATTATTAGAAGAAATAGAAGGGTTCTTTTGATTTACCTCAGTTTCAAATACTCTAAGATCATTGTAGAGTTCATCCAACTCTTTTTCTTCTAGTGCATCTCTCTGTCTATATACCACTGTATACATGGCCCATTCTTCACTAAGAGACCTTAGGAACTTCATGTTGACATCTTCTTGATCCATCTGAACCCCAACCTGGTTAAGTTCACCAATTAGCTTGTTGAATCTGTCAAACACTTGAGTGAGTGTTTCATTGGGCTTTCCTTTGAAGTTTTCAAAGTCTTGTTTGAGAACAGACTTCATGTTCCTCTTGGTGCTTTTGGTCCCAACGAATCTCTTCTCCAGTGCTTCCCAAAGCACCTTTGCATCATCATACTCAACAAAGAGATGTTGATAGTCGTTAGGAATGGCCAGTAGGAGAGTGCTTAGAGTTTTAAGTTCGATTCCTTTGTCTTTCTTCTCCTCTCACATTTAAGTTTGTCTGCTTCAGTTGCAGAGCTGCTTGCTTGACCAGGACCAGTTTTGTTTCCTTCAAGGACAACTTCCCACATGGAATAATCTGTAATAAGCATGTATTGCTTAATACGATTCTTCCACATCCCAAAGTTGTTGGGAGTGAGTATAGGGATTTTGTTGGCTTGAGTGCTTTCATTATTATCAGTCATGATTAATAATGTGTGTGTTTTAAAGATTAAAACTTTTTGTTGTTCTTAACAAATAGTAGATCTAGAACCAATATGCTCTGATACCACTTGTCAGGATCGATTAACTATAGATTAGTTAATAAACACCTTAAGATCTAATTGATTATAGAAGTTGCAGCAGATCAACGCTATATCAATATATTAAGAACAATGAACTGTAAACAATAAACGAAAATATTAAGAACACAGTTTCACAAAAAGCTTCAATGTATATTATCGAGTTAAAAATACACACGTACGTTTACAATTCGTAAGGAACTATTTATAATAATCCTTGAAGCTAAACTATTTACCCTAATTATTCTAGGACTTGATTTACATTCGAAATATAAAGATATACATTGAATTACATTCTATAACTATCTCTACGAAGATCTCGGACTCGATATAATCCATATACGCTCATCAGTAGTATTCTGCAATCACCAGTAGTAAATAAGTAACGTCAGTAGTAACTTTGGTGATCAGTAGTAAGTCCAGATACATCGTCAGTAGTAACTACTATTGATCAGTAGTATCTTCAATATGTGCATGATCAGTAGTAACTTAGTTATAGTCTTCACCAGTATCAACTTGTCAGTATTAAGTGTTTCTGCCCCATCAGTACTAAGTATGATCAGTACTAACTGCAGCATCAGTATTAAGTTGATCTGTGAATTTGTTCCAACAGTTCATAATCTTATTTACAAGTTATTAATTTGTTATAGTGATATACCAACAATTATATTTTGAAACTTCGTACACTATATACTGAGATAAGTTGAGCTTCCGAAATCTGTAGTTACAAACTACCGAAATCTGTAGTTATATTTAATTAAGCTAATATAATATTTATGGTTCCAAAAATTAAACACGTGATTGGTTCAAGGAATCTGTAAAAGGACAATTGAAACCAAGCAACCATGTATAACTGATTCCATCACATATTCCTTTTTGACGTGTTCAAATTTTAATATATCCCTACTTGGCGGCTCAAAATTCACATGGGCATTTCGCATTATGCTAAGTTTTTCATATAGCAACGTCGATCATAAAAATTGCAAGAAACCGCAAGAATTCCAAAAATATTATTTATGATTATATTCATTCAGAATATTTGGTAGATACTTAAAAACTAGATATAAAATACAAAATTATAGTTTTATTCACATGTAATTCGATTTGTTTATATGAGTGGTCATTGGTCAAGTATTAAGATGCATTTGATCATAATAACCACTGAACTAATAAAATCACAAGTTGATTATGATAAATTTTAAGATTTATTAAACTTTTATTGTGTTTATTTGATTATCTACCACTACTACAGTTAGACCTAATAAAGGCCTGTTTTAGGCACTATATAAGAGGAAATATGTATCATGGCTTATGTCATTTTGCCAAATCAGTGCATATCATATTTTCATATTTTACATTCAAATCTTCAAAAAACCACTTCACTCATAACTTAATCTAATATATCTCATTTAAGACCCATTAAAATAGCTCTAACTCACATAAAATACCCCTCACAAAAATCCCTTTTCTCTGGCGCGACTTACATTGGACAAATGGCGAGCCACCTCAGTCACGTAAAGTGTGGTGGCAGTGACTTTCATTTGTGCCACATGGGAGTCTACGTATTAAAAACTAAAAAACTAAAAAATCAGTCCCAAATCGAGCTTATTTAACTAGTTTAGATCGGTTAACATACAAATAACTGAAATAAGTCTAATTAAACCCATGAATATACATGGGTTTGGCTAACTCATGCCCTAAGGGCATTAGATAAGCATGTTTAATGAAGTTAAGACTACCATTTTTATTTGAAAATACATTTAATTCATGCTGAAAATAGACTTCATTGATGGGTAATAGATACATGAAAGGAAACTTGAAGCTCATTAAACACTTCTAATGTCATGCCCTTAGGGCATGAGTTAAATAAACCCTTAAAACCCAAGGCTTCTAGCCTAGTGATAGGTCATGGGTTCAAGTCCCGTCGTGGACTTTGGTGGTGGGATTTATTCCTCATAGGTGGAAGGTTTGAAGGAAGGCATATTGCTCCTTATTGATGTCACTGTTTATGCTCGAACCACTAACTTACTAACTTGCCGTTTAAAAAAAAGAAAATAAACCTTTAAAACAAAACTAAAATTACCTTTTAGCGGCAACTGAGACATCGCAAATAGTGCTTTCCATGGTCAAAGTCAAAAAATTACTCTTTTCATAACGTATAATATACTTACTAGAACGAATGTCATCGCACAAGCAATTTTCCACCCACATCGATGTGGGATGGAAATTTTTGAATTTTGTTTATTTCTACCTTTTCTATTAATTTGATTGTTATTTTTCTATACACTCAAACTTGAAATCGACTAATCTGTCGACAAAACACCCAACTTTGAGTATTATTTTTCATTTTTTATTTGTGATTTTCAAATTTTAGAGATAACTTTATCTTTTTTATATATATTATCTTTATATTATTCAATATATATCATTAACATGATTGTTATATGCAACAATTTTGTTAGTTCGTTGAACCAATTGGTTCATCTGGTCCGACCACATTTGAAGTGTTAGCTGGTCCAATTCTAAATCTGGATTTTAAAACATTGCAATTAACTAACCTAACCAATTTTGGCATGTAAGGTGTAGAGTCTCACCTTTGTTTTGTTTTGTATTTTATTTTTATTTTATGTTTTGGTGCTCTTTGACGTAGCTCTGTCTGTGCTAATAGCAGCTTGCTACGTGCGCTTTTGCAAGCCTAATGAATTTTTGTTCGCTGGGAAAAAAGTATAATAATTTGTTGTATTTATTATTGGAGAAGCTTGCTTCCTACTATTTAGTCATACTCATAGACCTATTTACTAGATTAAGATAAGTGTCAAAATTAAAGGATGATGTAATGAAAGAGAATTAGTAGATTACACATATGAGTAAGGTGTCGTTTGATTTCGACTTAATGGACTTAATGAGAAAATAATTATATGGGCAGAGTCATAAGGAGTTTGTTTACATCTTAATCAATACATCACGACTTAACCGGAAAAGCCATGAGAGATGTTTTCCCCAATAAGTCATAACTTTTTTTTTCTTTTTTATATTTATACAAGTTATATTAATTATAATTTCATATTTTATAGGGCCTGGTTAGAAAATGTTCCATTTTTTTTATTTTTTTTAAATAAATATTTTTATTTTAAATTTCAACTTTTTTAGTTATATGTTAACATTTTTTATTACAAAAAACTTCAATTTAATGTTATATATTACTTAATTATGTTTTCTTACAATAATGAGGATATAAAAATAGAAAATTTATCGAATTTTAAAATTAAGACTTTTCATAAAGAATATAAAACAAATGTAAACATTAATTTATCCATACATAAATAATATATTTAGATAGATACTTTAACGGGATAGAACTTAATGACTAAAGAAAAAAAAAAAAAGAAGCCCTAAGAGTAAAAGGTAGAAGTAAATATAAATTCTCTTATTATTTTACCATCAAAATCATTGTATTTAATATTTAAGTTTACAAATAAAAATGGAAGTGCAACGTGGTTACCTATGTTAAACATAGACATAGTGTCGACACAAGGCAAAATCTCCCATGTTGAGGGTATCTTTCTTTGTTTTTTTTTTAAGTGCAAGTTAGTAAGTTAGTGGTTCGATATATGCAGTGAAATTCAATCGGGTAGTATGTATTCCTTGAATATATCTTTTTGGGGGAATAAATTCCACCGTCTTTTTTCTCCAAAAGAACACCCTAACAAGTCTTGAACCCAAGACCTCTTAAAGACAAACTTCCCAAAGCAACTATTGATGGCCAATTAATCTAGATCAATTGGTTATATTAAGGGGTATCTTGGTAGTTGGTTCCACGAATGACGAATGAGACAGCGCCATATAACTGATTCTGTCAAATATTCCTTATGCTTTAGCAATCTTATATTTTTTTAGTTGCAACTTTGCGGCTTAAACCAAACCAAACAAATGTCACATGTCATTTTTGTTGAACCTGCAATATTATAAGTATACTTACAACTAGTAAGACTATATATACATAAACAATACATGATTATTCTATTTTAATAATCACAAAACTCAAAAGAAAAAACTTTGATTACATTATTTCAGGGAAAATGGGATGCATATGCATTTTGATCCTCGGCTTGATCTTCCCGCCAGCAGACTTCCAACGTGAAAAAGTTAAAACAAGAATCTTTTGTTTATATGTCCTAAAAGCTAGTATCGAAGATAATCTTTTTACGTGTTAAAATCTTTTGGGTTTTTTTATAGTTTATGATATTGGATAACCAAGTCAATTTCAATGTACTAATGTATATTTTGACGTATATGTTGGGTTACAAGTATTCTATTACTGATGTGCAAATACTACTGATCATGAGTTATTGCTGCTATACTACTTGATATTGATATTACAAGATACTACTGATGAACACTACTACAGAAACGATTTGTTGTTGCGGGTAAAACGATTTGTTGTTGCGGGGAAAGGAACGCACTAACAAACTACGCACTATCAAACAACACAAACCGCAACAAAAGAGAAACCGCAATATCAAACACAGAGACCGCAACAAGAAAGAAACCGCAATATTAAAGCCAACACCGCAACAAAAGAGAAACCGCAATATCAAACACAGAGACCGCAACAAGAAAGAAACCGCAATATTAAAGCCAACACCGCAACAAAAGAGAAACCCCAATATCAAACGCTGAGACCGCAATAAGACAGAAACCGCAACATTAAAGCAAAAAACGCGCTATTAGTTTTTCGCACACTACACATACCCGCAATATTAGTTATTCGCACACATGATAAAGTAACCGCAATATTTGTTATTCAAAATAAACAAAAAAAAAATCATTCCAATATATATATATATATATATATATATATATATATATATATATATATATATATATATATATATTCTATATTTAAAGATAGCACCCAAAAACATATATACAACAGCACATTAACTTAATGTCAAAAAAATGTACACTTGCAGGGTTGTGATCATTGTAATGGACCGTGTTTCATAAATTTACAACTATATGTTCAAGAGTTTACACTTGCTAATTAATTGCTAACCTTTAATAAGTGGCATCACTTTGCTTGCACCTCTTCATCCATTCGAGATACAGTGGCAACAACCTTTCTATGTATTCATGAATCATAGAAGCATCAAAACTCTTATTAGTCTTCCACATCTGCTCATGAAAAAGAATTAATATCAATAATTTTTACATCTAAATGAGTAATATTTTAAAATTATAACATAAACTTACAGATTGGTTGATGTTAAACTGTATGGTCTGTAAAAATTCTTCAATATGTCGACTAACAATGTAACCACATTCCCAGCTTTGGTCTTGTTTCCAGCACTGTAATATTTCAATATATTGAATATTTTATACATCTTAAATAAATTGGTAAAAAATGGAAATTGAAAACATACAGTTGTGTTTATCCATTTAAATCTACGGGGAAACATATGATTGATTACTCCTACAAGAGTGTAGTAATCGGGACCAGATTCACGCTTTAAAGAATCAACAATATATGCAATATTCGTTTTAGGACAGAGGATAAAAAGCATCCAGTGTTGCCTGCAAGTAAACACAAGCAATTAATCAAAGTTACTTGCTTGTATGATGATTTAAAACATCCAGTGTTGCATGTATTATGGAAAATCAAATATTACTGTTGATAGTATGGTGCAAGAATGTATGACTTGCTTGGATGATGATTTAAAACATCCTTGATATGTTGGATGACATGGTTCTTGTTGGTGCGACATTCTGGCTCGGTAATATAGTGTGCATTGAAAAATGCACATCGTGAATTGCTGCCGGCCATTGCATAATAATACCTTAAATATACAACATAAAGTTAATAAATACAATTATACCCAAATATTAAAATATTAAGCTTACATTGACAAACAATGTATCATGCTGCTATCAACCCAATGGAATCGAGCAAATTGTAAAACCTCGGTTGCTGGGATGCCTTCTGAATATATTTCCGGATACATACCCGGAGGGGAAGGAACACTAAGACCATATTTGTTATATTTGAAGAATGCATCAAGTATTGGGAGAAATTGGGGAGCATCGGCCACTACCATCGCATAATGCTGGTCGTACTGAGGATCTAGAGGAACATCCTCGGGTTCGGATTCTGTTTGGGCTTCGGGTTCTGTTTGGGCTTCGGGGATGGTTCGGGCTGGGCTGTCGGGTTGAGGTGTGGTGACGGTTTGGGATGTGGTGGGTGTTTGGGGTATAGGGTCTGTTCGGGCTGGGCTGTCGGGTTGGGCTTCTGGGACTGTTTGGGCTATGGGGACTGTTTGGGCTATGGGGACTGTTTGGGCTGGGATAATGGTTTGTGCTATTGGGGCTGTTTGGGCTGGGTTAATGGGTTGGGCTGCGGGGGCGGTTTGGGCTGCGGGGACGGTTTGGGCTGCGGGGAATGTTGGATCCTCCGATTGCAACTACCACAAGTAATCATAAAAACATTAGTATTTAAATATAATGATTAAAATAATGATAATGATAAGACTAACCATTTGTGCATAACTAACAAACTCTTGGTCTAAAGGGAATGTTGAAGTTTCGGGCATTTCTGGTATATAAACATTGTTGGTTGATAAATCAAATGGAGAAGATTCTCTCAAGTCCCTTTCCGGGGAATTGACAAGTCCATCACCGATAAGCTAAAACATCTCTACAACGTTAGATAAAAGCGTTCACAAACAATAAAAATAAACTAAAATATACCTTCACTGCGTATCTTGGCCACTGTACTATATGATATGGCAAATTCTCAACCAGTTGGACATCATCTGTTTTTGTAAGAGGATGTACAGGCAAATCCTCCTTTCCTGCCACGATGGAATCCACTTGGACTTTTACACAACCATCGGCAATCTGTTTATGATGTAACAGTTGGAATACCACAGTTGGCCATACTCGTCCATAACCAACTTTGACTAGATGGGCATCCGCCACCCTAACTAGCAACTCACACGGTGACAACACCTGTAAAAACAGATACAATTATAAGGCTGGATAGTATAGGCTGCAAAACTTTTAAATTGTTACCTCAATAGGTGGATAGTGTTCCACCGTTTCACGGGACCCACATGAATCATGGTGGCTTGTGTTGACCGCGGGGGTACTTTGCGGGATCACATTTCTAATCAATCCACCTTTGACCTTTGTGTATCCAATTACCTCGGATACGGTCCGAGATCGTCCCCCGTGCTCGGGTCCTAAGAGAACAATTAAAGGATCCTTCTTATTTTCTGCATAAGTACCATCCGCTATCATCTTTTTCTCTTCCGCGAGCTACAAAAAATATTTGTTTACCAAAAAGATAAAAATATTCAATTAAATAAAACTTAGTTTACCAAAACTTGGAAATTGTCCATCGCTTCGTTAGGAAGTTCAAACTTTCCTTCACTATTCTTAACTGCACAACCCATCAAAAACAACTTAGACCGTTCATTTTGAATCTCTGAAAGAACACTATGGTTTTGTAGAAGTTCAGACCAAACTGCATCCTTTTTATTTTTTTTTAAAACGGTTCCACCCGCTTCGGCCCACGCGGACCTTGAATTGTCTGCTTTTATTGCTTGCCAATGCTTTCTCCCTTTTTAGCTACACAAATTAACAAGTTGTTAATAATAAAATATTGTACAACACTAAACATATAATATAATTAAGAGATACCATAAATTCTGGGGTGCTTCTTTGTGCCTTAAATGCTTCCCAATCATTCCTTTTAAGAAACTTATACTTCTCACAAGCATCCTTACCTGTAAGGACGAAATTTTTAACAAGCCTAGATTTAAAATTAGTACCAATTTTCACAGCTTTCTTCCTCATTAACTCTTTTGCATCAGCGTTCTCGATATTCCACATATTCTACAATTTAGAGTAAATAAATTATATGCTATCATCACTTAACAACTATTTCATATTTCTAATAAATATATACCTTGGTATCCAGCCATAGTTTTTCATATATGTCTTTGTCCATTTTGCCCATATCAGTTGCTAGCGGGAAACGATGTTGAACCGTCATCCCAAACCATGACGTCAGTTCTTTACTTAGAGGGATATTATTTTCATCAAATTCAGTTTTATATACATCTTCTTTATATTTCTTCCCAAAAGATGCAGGACCACGTTCGCCTCTACGTCTCTTACGTTCTTGATTATCGGCCATTTCTGCAGAATTACGACACAAATGCGTGAACATAATACGTTAACAGAAAAAGATGATTAAGAACGAATGCATAACAAACACGTACAAGAAATCATTAACATAATACTTTAATACCTAGCTTGTTAAGGAAAATCGGCGATGTAACGGTAAACTAGGGTTCAGGTCGACGAGATCGAGTGATTAAGGTTTTTGGAAAAGTGATTAAGGATACGACGTGGTGAAAGCAACGTCGGTTACTATCCAAGGTGAAGAAATCGACGGTGAATCCATACTCCGGCGAACTAGTGCAGAGTGATTTTGGTGAAGAAAACGGAGGGTTTGGTCGAAGAAGGTTTTGTGCAAAAGTGATTAAAGGATTCGATGTTTGGATAACTTATGTTTTGGGATTTGAAAATTTTGGAATAAACAATTTCGTTTTAGCGGGTCTTTACTACGTATTAGCGGGTTATTTTATTCTATTTGTTACCGCGGTTATTGTCCATTAGTTATTGCGGTTTGTTTGTTGTTGCGGTTTGATGATTTAGTTGTTGCGGTTTTGTTGATTTGTTAATGCGGTTTTGAGTTTCATTTTTTTTCGCATAGTAAGAAATTCAAATTGATAAAAAAATGTTACACATGAATAAAACAGTACGTAAGTTAATTATAAATTTGCATAGTACTAAAACACATATATAATACAAATATTAATTTTCAATAATATATAATAGATCGAGTTATTAAATGTATGTTCCTTCTCCGTCAGTTCGTACATATGAGCTTCTATTCATGTTTTCAAAATTCCCGGGTTCGATACCGACGGAAAATGGTGGTAAATCATCGAAGTTGTCGTCTTCTTCTTCATCCACAACATTATCAACCCCAAGAATACGTCTTTTACCTTGCAACACAATGTGGTATTTTGCTTTGCTTGGATCTTTGACGAAAAAAATTTGTGATACATGTGTTGCGAGAACGAATGGCTCGGATTTGTAGCCATTAGTTTCAAGATCGACAAGTGTAAAACCATATTCGTCAACTTTAACACCCGTACGGTTATTTACCCACTTACACTTGAACACTGGGATTATGAAATCAGAATACTGCAATTCCCAAATTTCTTCTATCACACCGTAATAAGAATCTTTTGCGATGCTTATCAATGTATCTTGATCACGCCTATCGATTTCGGTTGTTGATGCTATTACTGTAACTCCACTATTTTGCACTGTAGTTTTTCTATCTTGATCTTTGGTGTAAAATGTATAACCATTAATATCATATCCTTGGTAAGTTCTTACTCTAGCATCTGGACCATGTCCCAATTTTTTGACAGTGTCATCAACGTCGTCACTTGTTGTCACCCTCTCTTTCAACCAACTTGCCAAATCCTTGTTTTGGTTGTTTATGTACCACACTTCTTGTTTACCCGGGTTCGTCGACTTTAACATATCCATATGTTCATCAACATATGGAGTGAGGCATGTCATGTGCTTTAAGATTACTAAATGAGCAACTTGTAGTTCTCCGTGCATTGGCACTATTATCTTAAAACCTACTCCTCCCTTTCCTTCAAGTCGACCTGAATGGCGACTTTTAGGAACGCCAACACTTTTGACACCTTCCATATAGCCTAACAAAAACAAAATATATAATAAATTAATTTTTGCTATAGTTGATCATATATATTACATACGTACCTTGACAGAACTCAATCACCTCTTCAGAAGTATACCCTTCAATAATACTTCCCTCTGGTCGATTACGGTTTCTTACATAACCTTTCAATATTCCCATGTATCTTTCAAAAGGGTACATGTAACGTAGAAATACAGGACCACATGCCTTAATCTCTTGTACGATATGAGATATTATGTGAACCATTATATCAAAAAATGATGGTGGAAAGTGCATCTCTAGTTCACAAAGGATAACATAAACGTCTTTCTCCCATTTACAACGCCACGGTGATGAGTCCCCCATACATGGTTTTCAATTTACAACGCCACGGTGATCGAAGGAGGCCCAATGATCGTTTTATAGACCATATGACTATAAATGGTGATATGGTCGACTTCAAACACAAGATGGGCATCCGCACGAACCAAAATGTGATGTTCACCCTTGATCTCGAAACAAAAAACAGAGGTGCTGGAGTTATCTTCAACGTTACTCTTCTTTGAATTCAACATGATGTTTGTTAGCTTTGTGTTTAGGTTTTGGTTGTCCTTGTTTAGGTTTTGATGTTTGTCAACATGAATTCAACATGATGTAATGTTATCGTTGTATCTTTATGAAATTTGTTTTTGTTTGCCAATTAATTAACTAATTTAAACTGAAAATTTAGATTGTTATTACGGGTAATGTATGGCCGCAACAACAAATTGAATTGTTATTGCGGGTTTAGCATGGCCGCAACAACAAACTTTGTAGTTGTTGCGGGTAATATATGGCCGCAACAACAAATGGATTTGTTAATGCGGGTAATATTTGACCGCAACAAAAAATGGATTTGTTATTGCGGGTTTAGCATGGCCGCAACAACAAATTGAATTGTTGTTGCGGTTATTTCTTTTGCAGTGCGAACTGCATTTGTTGTTGCGGTTTTATCATACCACCGCAATATATAAATTTATACGTCCGCAACAACAAATGCGATCTGTAGTAGTGGAAGGACTTACTACTGACGATCACATTTACTACTGATGACGATAAACAGAACAGATCGTGTCCGAGATTCTAGTAGAGTTAGTTATAGAATGAATATATTTTTGTAATTCAATTGTAATCGTTTCCTAGAATAACTAGGTTAAAGTTTTAGGCTTCAAGGACTATTATAAATAGTTCATTACGAATTGTAAACGTACGTGTGTATTGATTCATCGTTAATATACATTGAAACTTTTTGTGATAAACTGTGTTCTTATATTTTATATTTGGAACAACTCAATCCCGATGATCTGGAAGAGATGGACATTAAATGGCAGATGGCAATGCTGAGTTTAAGAACTAAAAGATTTCTCAAAAGAACTGGCAGATAAAATCTGACCTACAACAAAGGTGATCATGCTGGATTTGACAAAACCAAAGTCAAATGCTACAACTGCAATAATCTTGGTCACTTTGCTAGAGAATGTCCTAGCAAAGACCAAAGATCAAACTACAACAAAAACAACACTTCAAACTCAACTGCATTAGTATCTCAAGAGGGTCAAGGTTATGACTGGAGCTTTCAAGCAGAGGAACATGCTCAAAACCAAGCTCTTATGGCCTTCACTGAATCTACAAATGAGGTACATTCTAAATCATGCACTCCTGAATGCATTAAAGCATATAAAGAATTACAAAAACTTAACAAAGAAACTCTTGATGGGATGATTTTAAATAGACATGGAAGAATTGAATATAATGGTTGTATAGGTGATCTTGAAAATCAAATCAAAATATATAAAATAACAGATCAAAAGATAAAAGATGAATTATTACAAACAACTTATGATAAAGAATATGCTGAGTTAAAATTGAAAGAAACTCTAATTAAATTAGAAGAATGTCAAATGGAATTAGAACAAAATAAATTAACTATTAAAAGGTTTGAAAGAAGTTCTAAAATAATTGATGAATTAACCACTAATCAAACCACTGAGAAAGTTGTTCATGGAGTTGGTTATCATGCAGTTTCTCCTCCAACTAATTTTATTCCTCCTTTTAAGTCAAGCTCAGAAAGAATATTAAATGAATTAAAAATAGAAAGTCAAACTGAAACCAGTAATGATTCATCTGATGATGATCAGACAATTAATTCAACTGATACAAGTTTTCATACCACACAAAGTCAATCTGAATCCCCTAAATATAACTCAGAAAATATACCAACCATTTTAAGAAGGGGAAATCAAAGAAATTTAAACCAGTTTAATTTGCAACAAAGTTAATCACTTAGCAAAGGATTGTCACTTCAATCCCATAAACTGCAAAGAATTTAAAAGAAAACAAAGAAAAATTAAAAGAATTTAAACTAAAACAAACTGCAGAAGCAAAAGAGATTAAAAATACACATGTTGAGGTTCCTAAATTTGGGAGAACTGCACAAAGATTTGTGCAAAATATCAGGCATGGAAGTCCAAACAGAAGTAATTATTTCAAAAATAATGGAAAACAAAATCAATTTCAAAGATATTCAAAGTTTTCAAACATCAGTAGGAACTATTCCAGGTTTCCTACTGGTAAAAACCCTAATTACAATGCTGTCGGGTACAATTATCAAAACACTACTGACTATGCTAAAAACTCATATTACCCAAATACTACTGGTCCATTAGTAGTAAAATACTCAAAAGCCAAAAACTACGGGTATAAACCTAGGTCAGTAGTAAAACAAAATACCAGTAATAAACAACAAATGAAGACCAAAACTGCATACAAAACTCATCCATTTCGAAAATCTTACTCTTCAAAGAATGAACCCAAGACAAAACAAGCTTGGGTTACCAAAATTAACTAATCCATTTATTTTATGTGCAGAGCATTCAGATCCCTGAAGAAGGAAGAACATGGCACATTGATAGTGGATGCTCTAGACACATGACTGTAAATCTTCAAATTCTTAGAGATTTGAAGTCTTTTGAAGGTGGGTATGTTGCTTTTGGTGAAAATCCAAGAGGTGGTAGGATTACAGGTAAAGGTACAGTATCAAATGGTAAGATTACTTTTGATGATGTGTTTTATGTTGCTGAGCTTAGGTATAATCTGGTTAGTGTCTCACAAGTATGTGATAAAAAGAACAAAATTCTTTTTACAGATATATAGTGCATCATTCTTTCTCCTGACTTTATTTTAGATGAAAAATTTGTTGTTTTAAGAACACCAAGGAGAAATAATGTGTATTGCCTGGATATAGGGGGAGAACTCATTTCTTCAAATGAGATCAACTGTTTTATATCTAAGGCAAACACAAATGAATCAGAACTCTGGCATAGAAGGATGTGTCACACATATTTTAAAAATATGAATAACTTAGTCAAAAAGAATTTGATAGTTGGATTACCACAAAAGGAATTTATGTGTGATCATCACTGTGTTGCATGCCTAAAAGGTAAGCAACACAAGACTTCTCATAAGACCAAAGCAATTAATTCTATTTCTAACCCTTTGCAGCTCTTACATATGGACCTATTTGGACCTACAAATGAAATGAGTATTGGAAAGAAACAATACTGTCTTGTTATTACTGATGATTTTTTCAGATATACTTGGGTTTTCTTTCTTAGGACCAAAGATGAAACAAGTGAGATCATAAAGAATCTAGTAGTCAAACTGGAAAATACAAGAGATCTCAAAGTGAAAGCCATCAGATGTGATAATGGCACAGATTTAAAAATGCTAATCTAATTAATTTTTGTTATCTTAAGGGTATTGACAGGCAGTACAACTCACCAAGAACTCTACAACAAAATGGTGTAGCTGAAAGAAGAAATAGAACAATTATTGAAGCAGCCAGATCCATGCTTGCAGACTCAAAATTACCAATAACGTTTTGGGCTAAAGCTGTTAATACTGCTTGTTATGTTCAAAACAGAGTGTTAATAGTTAAGCCTCATTTTAAAACACCTTATGATCTTTTTAATAAAAGAAAACCCTCAATAAGTTTTCTAAAATCATTTGGTTGTCCTTGTACAATTTTAATTACAAGAGAACAAATTGGTAAGTTTGACTGCAAATCAGATGATGGAATCTTTGTAGGATACTCAACTCAAAGCAAATCATACAAAGTATTCAACAAAAGACTAAGGATCATTGAAGAAAGTGTAAATGTATCCTTTAACGAAAATCTGATTAATGAACAGGGAAATGGTCCAGATTGGTTATTTAATATAGATAATCTAACCAAGGCTTTTGATGTTAATTATGATTGTAATGCAGGAGATTCAAACAACCAAAGTCAAAAAGGAGGATCATCATCATTCAATGGTAGTCAAGACATAATGAAATATATTCTACTTAATACTGATCCCACAATTGATACTGAGGACAGTAGTAACTCAGATGATCCTAGCAATCTTGACATCAGTAACAACTCAAATTCTCAAGATACTACTGATCCCAGTAGTAACTCAGAAACTCAAACAAATGATGATGAACCAAACAATAATTATGTCAGTACCAACAATGAACCTCATGACGTAAATGAAGATCATGTTACTACTGATACCAGTAGCAATGAAGAATCTTCACAAAATCCAGACAATCAAGAAGAAACATGGACAGATGCTCAAATTCCTGAATCTAATGAGTCAAACCTTGATAGTCAATTACTTGTTGACAAAGCTCCCAGCACCAGAACTGAAAAGAACCATCCTTTGGACCAAGTCCTAAGTGATGTCAACTCAAACATGCAGACTAGAAGCAAATTCAATTCATCATTAAATACAAATATGTGTAACATAAGTTTAATTTCTAATGAATGTATGTATGAATGTTTTCTGTCACAGGAGGAACCTAAGAAGATTCAACAAGCAATGAAAGACTCAAATTGGATTATAGCAATGCAAGAAGAACTTCTCTAATTCAAATTACAAGCTGTATGGACACTTGTACCTCTACCAAAAGGAAAAAAACCCATTGGAACAAGATGGATCTTCAGAAACAAGAAAGATGAAAGAGGTATAGTGATAAAAAACAAAGCCAGACTTGTAGCCCAAGGATACACTCAAGAAGAAGGAATAGACTATGATGAAGTATATGCACCTATTGCTAGAATTGAAGCAATAAGGATATTTCTGGCATATGCTTCATTCAAGAAAATCAAAGTTTATCAAATGGATGTGAAAAGTGCATTCCTTTATGGGAAAATTGAAGAAGAAGTCTATGTATGTCAACCTCCAGGATTTGAAGATCCTGAACATGATGACTATGTGTACAAACTAGACAAAGCTCTATATGGCCTTCATCAGGCACCAAGAGCCTGGTATGACACATTATCATCATATTTATTGAAGAACAACTTCAAAAGAGGTGCTATTGACAAAACTCTGTTCACAACAAAAGTCAAAGATGATATACTACTGGTCCAAATCTATGTAGATGATATCATCTTTGGTTCAACAAATGATCAACTGTGCAAAGAGTTTGAAGAGTTAATGCAGATCAAATTCAAGATGAGCTCAATGGGTCCAATGAACTTCTTTCTTGGACTCCAAATCAATCAAAGATCAGATGGTATTTTGATTAATCAATCAAAATATGTTAGAGACATCTTGGAAAAGTTTGCAATGAAAGACTGCAAAAGTGCAAGCACACCAATGGAAACACACAAACACCTACATCCTGATGTTGAGGGGGAGGATGTAGATGAACATCTATATAGATCAATGATAGGATCTTTAATGTATTTAACTGCATCAAGACCTGACATTATGTATAGTGTTTGTGTATGTGCCAGGTATCAAGCAAGAACTAAGGAGCTACACTTGCAGGCTGTCAAGAGAATCTTCAAATACTTGAAGGGAAAACCTTCTCTTGGTCTTTGGTATCCACATGCTTCACCATTTGAACTCATAGCCTACACAGATAGTGACTATGGAGGTGAATGTCAAGATAGAAAATCTACTACTGGTGGATGTCAATTCTTTGGATCAAGATTAGTGTCATGGCAATGCAAGAAACCAACAAATGTGTCAACATCAACTGCTGAAGCAGGGTATGTAGTTGCATCTGCGTGCTGTGCTCAAGTTCTATGGATTCAAAATCAACCCCTAGACTTTGGTATCTCTATTCTTAAAACTCCCATTTTTATTGATAATCAAAGTGCTATAAGTATTGTGAATAATCCAGTAAAACACTCGAAAACCAAACATATTGAAATAAGATTTAATTTTATAAGGGATTGTAATGAAAAGAAATTAATAAAAGTGGAGAAAATTCATACTGACAATCAATTAGCAGATCTCTTTACAAAAGCATTTGATGTAGGAAGATTCAGCTTTCTGGTTAGCAGTATTGGAATGATTTTAATAAATTAATTTCACAATTAAAATCATATGTAAATTTTTGTACAATACTTATATTTATAAGTATGTTTTACTACTGGATATTCATTACTTCTGACTATGAGTTACTCGGAATTTAGTACTGATAGGGTCCTTCTTTTAATTAGGTTAAGTATAAAACAACAGTTACTACTGACGTTTCTATTACTGATACTTAGTTACTACTGATCGACCGTTATCTATAAAATACAACATTTTACCATACTAACCCCCATGAAAATAGCCATTGGGTTATGATTCGAAGGGTATTTCGGTCATTTTGCAGGTTAATTCGAAAAATATAAATAACTAAATACGATTAGTTTAGTATTATCCTATCCTCGATCCGATAAACCCTACGGTAAACCCTAATCTCTGCAAATCTCGATCAAAACCCTGCATCAGTAACAAAGAAATTCATTCACCAAATCGTTCAAAAGATCAAACTTTCTCTGAAATAAAAAACTCAATATCAATTTCAAGATCAAAATCAAACAAATGGCTACACTAAAGTCTCTCGAAGTTCAAACAGATCTCAAATACTCAGAATTTCACAATATGTGTGCATTTTTAAGAAATCCCGATGGAACAAAGGATTTTCGTCCCATAGTCATGTTCCTAAAGAACTCATACATCAAATTTGCTCTGACTATCAATCCCAGAGCCTATGAACAACACCTTGTTCACTTCTGGGAAAATGCTGAAAGGATTGAAGAAACAAATATGTCTAAAATCAAATCAATAGTAGATGGAAAGACTATCATCATCACAGAACAATCAATAAGACAACATTTACAACTGAATGATGAATCAGGTATGTTTTCACTTCCTAAGGAGGATCTTGTTGAAACTCTTAAAAATATGGGTTATGAAGGAAGACTTGACATAGTCACTTTTCAAAAAGGTCTTCTTTCACCCCAGTGGAAATTTCTTGTTCACACTATTCAACATTGTATCACTCCCAAAAAGAGTACATGGAATGAGTTCAACAAATCAATATCATCTGCTATTGTTTGTTTGTGCACAAACCAGGTATTAAACTTTTCAAACATGATTTTTGAAGGAATGCTTGATAATATATCATCTTCAAAATTTTTAATGTATCCAAGATTCCTTGCACATATTTTAAATTGTGAAATTCAAAATCTTTCAATTACAAAGAATATTTTTTCTACAACTGAATTAAATAAAAAGGTGTACTCAAACATGAGAAAAATGTTTAAATTTTCTGGTAAAGAAACTCCATTATTCCCAAATATGATCTATGATCAACCACTAACTAGAGAAGTGTAACGACCCGAAATTTTGAATCGAATAAATTATGGAAAAAATATGATAAATAAGGATAATTCGTTTAAAACACGTAGGAATTGGTTTCGTGTCATTTGGACACCGTATGAGAAAGTTATGGGCGAAACCGGGTCGAGGTAAAGACCGAAAAGTGAAGCCTTGGCTGCATAAGGAGTTCACGGCGTGAACTTTTGTTCACGATCGTGAACAGCCAACAGCGATTTGGGCATTCAGGCGTGAAGAAGTTCCCGACCCCGTCCCGATCGCGAAGTATGCGTATTTTTCAGAGTTCACGACGCGAACTCGAGTTCACGATCGTGAACTCTCTTGACACCAGCATTAAAGTCGGGATTTCCTCATTTCTTACACACTGAACCCTAGTTTTCTTCTCTCAACTTGTGTGTGCGATTTTTGAGTGTAAAGTGGCGATTGGAGCTTAATCTACACAAGATCTTGGAGATTCTTGCTCATATTTGAAGATCAAAGGTAAATCTTCATCCCTCTTGTGCTATAAGTCTTAGATTCAAGTAGGGAAGCTTGAATCATGAACCCTAGCTATGGGTTTGTACATAAATGGTTAAAGGGAAGTAATTTAACTTAGATCTATGGTATTTTAACAAGGAAAATGTAGTGATGTTATGGATATACGAAAATGTGGTGATTATGAAGTTAGGGTTTGGTAACTTTAGGGAAAATGGTGATAGTAGTTGACTAGCCATGGATTATGTAGTTAGTATTGTTGATTGATGCAAACCATTGTATTGGTTTTGTTAATAGGTTATCAGTTGAAGGATTTGAGGCATTCAAATCTTGAGAAGTGATATTGGTGTTCAAGGAACACAACATTGGATAAGCTTGGCTAAGGTGAGTACATGTGAACTTTAAAACTGGGTACATAGCGGTAAAGAAATATTTTAATATGTGACTATTAATGAAAAACTAGTTATTTAATTTCTTTATATTAACTAGTTGCTTGATTGTGTGAATACTAAGTGAGATTAGTATATGGATAGTTTGTATGATGGCCTGATGGCATTGATGTTAGATGTGACATATAGTCACATGAAATAGTTATGACGGGTAGATTGAAATAGGACAGGTACGTGATAGATTCGGAGGCATTCTGGATTGTCATGGTATCTTTAAACCGATGGATTGGAGGCATTCCGATCACCCAACAAGATGTTGGATCTTACTGAATCGGAGGCATTCTGATTAGTAAGATAAGATGGGTCACCTTGCTTGGACAAGGTGACAAAGGGGGTTCTACTGAACCGGAGGCATTCTGGTTAGTAGGGCAAAAATGGGGTCTCGTTGGATTGGAGGCATTCCGAACAACTTAACGGGTCGAATAGGCTAAGAATGAATGTGATAGGATTGCCGAGGAGGTGATCGATGTATATGAATGTGTTAGGGTTACCGCGGAGGTAACTAAAGTATATAAATATATATCTATATATATTTAATATGTGCGATTGTTTATATGTTAATGTCGGGTCTAAAACCCATGTATCTCACGAGACAATTTTGTCTTACGTACTATGTTTGTTTGTGATGCTATGTACTCAGGTTCGGGAGCTAAGGATTAGGTGCGTTTCCTAGTGAAGGCGCACGGGTTTAGTAGAGATAGCAAGGTGGATTTACGTTTGGCTTTGGTTATGATATATTTGTAACACCAACTAATGACTTTTATTTTATACCAAGGTTTTTTGTAAATCCATATTTTGGGACAATACTCTAAATGTTTTAATTTTAAAAGGATTTTACGGAAATATTTTGTATTAAAATTGGAGGTGTTACAACTTGGTATCAGAGCTATAGCTTAAGCGAATTAGGTTGGGTTAACCACCCTAGGCTTAAGTTGTAGGAGTAGAATGATATATTTCTGTTAGATAACTAGGATGACCTTGAAAGCTATAGGGCTAAGTTGTCTTAGGGTCGAACCCTAGGAAGAATTGCCTTATGTGGTCATTTTCGAGCTTGAGAGTCGTAGTGGACTATTGAATGAATGATTGATTATGAAATAGTTGTCATCTATTTATAGCAAAATGGTGAATGTGGAAAGTGGACGAACTCCACTTAACTCGGAAGAGGATCCGGACGTTTATGCTAACTACACGCCAGTGTTAGAGGTGGTTTGTGACATGTTTGACCGAATGACGGAAGAAGTAAAAGAGGACGTGAACCGGATTATTGATGACCGGATGACCAAGGAAAGGGAAGGTAATTCCAAACCAGGTGTAAAGAGTAAGTGTTCGGGTAGCAAGGCTCACTTGGAGAAATTCTCGACTGAAAAGGGAAATGATATGAGTTTTGATAAGAGAAATGGATGTTCGTTCGAGGCATTTATGGCATATGAGCCCAAGGTGTATTCGGGAAGTTTTGAGCCAAGAGTCACCGTCCGGTGGATTCGAGAAACTGAGCAAGCTTTGGAGAGTAGCAAATGTAAAGGGGAAGATATGGTGACATATGCTTCTAGAATGTGGAAAGATGAAGCACACGTGTTGTGGATTACGATGTACGAAATATTAGGCAAGAAGGCGATATACAAGATGTCATGGGATGAATTCACGAGCCGTTTGAAAGAGAAATTTTTCCCCAAGAGAAACTTAGCGGAAGTTCAAGAAGAGGTTGTGATTTTAAGAAAAGGAAATGAACCGGTGGATGTGTACAACGAGAAAGTGGATCAGTGGGTGGTCCAAGGGCTACCAAGAGATGGGGGAAAGAGGAGAATCGAAGATAGTACGGAGCCATCAAAGAAGGGGAGGTTCACACCGACTTTGACCAATAAGGTTGTTGTCGGAAAGTGTCATAATTGTGGTAAGGGCCACAAGGGAGAATGCAAGTCGGGTACAGCTTTATGCTTCACATGCGGAAGAGTTGGGCACAGGGCAAAAGACTGCGGGGTGAATAACATCAAAGAAGTGGAGTGCTACACGTGTCACGAGAGGGGGCATTTTAGTGGTGCATGCCCGAAGAAAAGAACCGGTATGCTGACATCAACTGCTCACAGTGAGGCTAGAGGGAGCCACGATATCGCTTCAGGTACTATGTTTCTAAATATTATGTTATAAGATTCAATAATTACTTGTCGATGAGTCGCACGAGGTAATGCTTTTAAGGATGGGCCATTGGAGTTGCTATCTGAGTCTTTGATGTGAAAGTAGTTATTAGAGTTAACATGCACGACATATATATGGTTAAGCGTTATAAGTTAAAGAGTGGAAATGGGAAAGATGGAATTAAAGTATATTGAAGGGGATGATGATGGGCAACTTTAATGAAGGTATAAAGTGGGATTAAACGAAGGATCAATATGTTATGATTGGTAAAGAGGAAAACTTTGGTGCCATGGGGCATCAAGGACGAAATATGAATGTGGTAAAATTTTCTAGGTAAGATTGATAGAGTGTAAGGTGTTACCGAAATGGTATGCTAAGCCAAGAGAAACAATAAACTAAAAAAAATGGCATAGAAAAAGTGTGATAACTTATAATGGGATTTGGATCTGAGTCAATTGGGTGACTCGAGTTGACCGGATTATTTGGTAAGGAGGTGGAAAATTGAAGGTATTAGTGGTTATCTCGATGGTAAAAGAAAGATTGGGAAATTTAGTAATGAGGAAATGAATCGACTAGGAACGATTGATGAATGAGTAGATTGGGTGAAAGCACTAGAAATGATTATGTGATCACCATGTGGTATAGTGTATAAGTGGGAGTAATGGCCGACGGGAGGCGTGTGATTTTAGGAAGATAATATTATGTGAAAAATGGAAATTGAATGGGCAATTAAGAAAGGAAGTGATAGCTTGATGCTAAATGAATGGTGCATGCACGAATCGTGTGCAAGATAGATTGGTATTGCATGAATCTTGCTAGTTCGGAGGCTTTCCGATTAACGAGATTTGATGAGTCACTATGGGTTGGAGGATTTCCGATCATTGTGACAGTTTGGAGTCGGGATGGATTAGAGGCTTTCCGATCATCTCGATAAGATAGTTAAAGTATGATTTGTTGTATCCGGGATATGGTGATTGTAGCTGGCGTATGTAGAACCATATGGTTAGTTGTTGATACGATTTTATGGTAAATGAGAGCTTGAGTTGAAAATATTGTTTGTGTTTAAGTGTAAGTATGTGTAGGAGATGCCTACAAGTTTATAGATTATAAAAGGGGTGCTTTTAGGAAACAAAGTCTAATAGTAGCCGATGAGTGGTGAAAGTTGTATGATGAGTGGTTAGGCCACTGATGGATGTGTTAGTGGCTCTAAAACCGGTAATCGAGAATTGCAAGTATGGTATGCGGATGTTTAGAAGAGGTTTAAATGGTGTAAGTACCTGAATGAAAGTTTAGAAGGGTAATAGAGATTGGTATTGCTTGAAATGGAAATTGTTAACCGATTGTGGAAATTGAAATCGAGGAAGAGAGGAAACAATTGAGAAAGGAAAGATATATATTGGAATCGGGAATGAAAAGCTTAGTAGTGATGTCTCAATATTAATGGGTATGTGAATTTTGCAAAGTAAGTTTGACTTTATTCATAAGTCAAGGTTGGTCAACTAGTGGATTGTTGACTTGGGGTCAAAATTGGGTTTCAACCTCCGCTTAGTATGATTTGGCGAGGATAATAACATAATGTATCGCCACATGTATATGTTAATGGTTAATAGATTAACGAAAATAATTAAGGTGTGTGACTTTAACCGTTGTGTGTTCGAGTTGAATTTGGGAATTGAGCATTTGATTGTTGATGAATCATGAAAGCAAGGTCGATTGTAAAGGGAAGGACGATTAATGAGAACTTTTAGTGAGAAAGGAAATTGCCAAAGTATAGTGGACTCTGTGTTTAACTCAAAGGTCGACAAATTTGGGATATGGCGACTTGGTCAAGGCTAGGCATTGACTTTCGTTTTGATTGATTTAATAATAGTAATGATTGGGTCATATCGTTCCTTTGTTGATAAAAAGATTTAGTTATATGACAGGAAGTGTTATAGTGAATTATGGAACTTTGACCCGTTTGGGGTATTAAGGGCTAAGATGGATTTTGACCCGTTTGGGCATAACGGTGTTAAGTGAATTTAAATGTATAATTGTTATTGGGTCATGATTTGAAAAGGTTGATGGTAATAGATACAAGAGGATGGAAGCGGAGTGGGGATTGGAAATCTTTGAGTTGATTCCGAGGACGGAATCCGTTTTAAGGGGTAGATAGTTGTAACGACCCGAAATTTTGAATCGAATAAATTATGGAAAAAATATGATAAATAAGGATAATTCGTTTAAAACACGTAGGAATTGGTTTCGTGTCATTTGGACACCGTATGAGAAAGTTATGGGCGAAACTGGGTCGAGGTAAAGACCGAAAAGTGCAGCCTTGGCTGCATAAGGAGTTCACGGCGTGAACTTTTGTTAACGACCGTGAACAGCCAACAGCGATTTGGGCATTCAGGTGTGAAGAAGTTCCCGACCCCGTCCCGATCGCGAAGTATGCGTATTATTCAGAGTTCACGACGCGAACTCGAGTTCACGATCGTGAACTCTCTCGACACCAGCATTAAAGTCGGGATTTCCTCATTTCTTACACACTGAACCCTAGTTTTCTTCTCTCAACTTGTGTGTGCGATTTTTGAGTGTAAAGTGGCGATTGGAGCTTAATCTACACAAGATCTTGGAGATTCTTGCTCATATTTGAAGATTAAAGGTAAATCTTCATCCCTCTTGTGCTATAAGTCTTAGATTCAAGTAGGGAAGCTTGAATCATGAACCCTAGCTATGGGTTTGTACATAAATGGTTAAAGGGAAGTAATATAACTTAGATCTATGGTATTTTAACAAGGAAAATGTAGTCATGGTATGTATATACGAAAATGTGGTGATTATGAAGTTAGGGTTTGGTAACTTTGGGGAAAATGGTGATAGCAGTTGACTAGCCATGGATTATGTAGTTAGTATTGTTGATTGATGCAAACCATTGTATTGGTTTTGTTAATAGGTTATCAGTTGAAGGATTTGAGGCATTCAAACCTTGAGAAGTGATATTGGTGTTCAAGGAACACAACATTGGATAAGCTTGGCTAAGGTGAGTACATGTGAACTTTAAAACTGGGTACATAGCTGTAAAGAAATATTTTAATATGTGACTATTAATGAAAAACTAGTTATTTAATTTCTTTATATTAACTAGTTGCTTGATTGTGTGAATACTAAGTGAGATTAGTATATGGATAGTTTGTATGATGGCCTGATGCCATTGATGTTAGATGTGACATATAGTCACATGAAATAGTTATGACGGGTAGATTGAAATCGGACAGGTACGTGATAGATTCGGAGGCATTCTGGATTGTCATGGTATCTTTAAACCGATGGATTGGAGGCATTCCGATCACCCAAACAAGATGTTGGATCTTACTGAATCGGAGGCATTCTGATTAGTAAGATAAGATGGGCCACCTTGCTTGGACAAGGTGACAAAGGGGGTTCTACTGAACCGGAGGCATTCTGGTTAGTAGGGCAAAAATGGGGTCTCGTTGGATTGGAGGCATTCCGAACAACTTGACGGGTCGAATAGGCTATGAATGAATGTGATAGGATTGCCGAGGAGGTGATCGATGTATATGAATGTGTTAGGGTTACCGCGGAGGTAACTAAAGTATATAAATATATATCTATATATATTTAATATGTGCGATTGTTTATATGTTAATGTCGGGTCTAAAACCCATGTATCTCACGAGACAATTTTGTCTTACGTACTATGTTTGTTTGTGATGCTATGTACTCAGGTTCGGGAGCTAAGGATTAGGTGCGTTTCCTAGTGAAGGCGCACGGGTTTAGTAGAGATAGCAAGGTGGATTTACGTTTGGCTTTGGTTATGATATATTTGTAACACCAACTAATGACTTTTATTTTATACCAAGGGTTTTTGTAAATCCATATTTTGGGACAATACTCTAAATGTTTTAATTTTAAAAGGATTTTACGGAAATATTTTGTATTAAAATTAGAGGTGTTACAAGAAGACTACAGAAGAAGATTGCAGATAGTGAGGCTCAACAAGTTGAGATCACTAAGGGGGAGAAGGATCAAATACAAGGAATGATTGATCATTCAATTGCAGCAGCAACAGCCTCCCTTTTGAATCTTAAAGAAGCTCATGGTGAAACAGGTCAAAGTTTTGGTGAAGACCTGTACAGAGGAGTAAGGAGTATGGATGAAGATGTCTTTGTGTCTGCAAATCAATCCCCAACAGCAGAACAAGTACATTCTCCAGTTACTACTGAACTAACTGAAACTACTGATCCTATGGATATTACTGATACTAAGGATCAAGAGGTTGTTACTACTGATCCCATTGAAGAAGACACAACACCAGTAGTAAATGCTCCAACAACAGAAATTATCATTTCTACTACTGATGCCCTAACAGTAGTAACTACAACAACAACCTCACCAGTAGTAGACTCCTCACAACAGTTGGTGGTATATACAACAGAAACAATACCAATAGTAACTACCTTGGTTACTACTGAAGATGAAGAAGAAATACCAGAAGTACTTGAACCAGCTGTGATCATCCCAAGGCCTCCAACTCCAGAACTAAAGCCACTTATCATACCTGACATTGATGATAATGTGAATTGGGATGATGTAGATGAATGTGCACTACCTCCTCACCCCAAAATATTAACCGAGGGCAATTTTCATTTATTTTCTCCATCAATTGTGATTACCCCAGTTGTTGATATGAAATATACTCCACTATCTAAGTGTGTTGGCAAAGGTAAAGAAAAATTTGATGATGACTACCCACACAGAGCATTAGGTCACTTTATGATGAATAAAATAAATTGTGTTAGACCTGTTAAGCAACATAAGTGGAAGGTAAAGAGAATGAGGTATCTCAGAAAAGTTGCAAAGACTCAAGCTCTTGAAGATAAACGAATTGCTAAAGAAGAAGAAAGACTTAAAAATGCAGCAATTCAAGAGATTGAAGAATTTTTTTGTAGAAGATCAACAAGCAGAGCTCAATAAACAAAGAAAGATAGAGGAAGAACATCTGAACTGTCTTGAAGATCTTGTGGCTGAACGTAAAAGAGAAAAAGCTGATCTACCAGATGAAATATTTGAACAAAAGAATAAAATGATTGATTATTTGAAATCAAAGGGGCATAGTGCTAAGTCCTTTGGCAGAATGAAAATGATAACAATTGTTGATAAATATTGTACTGCTAAAAAGAGGGAATTAGCAGAAACTGAAGAAGAAGAAGTGAAAGAAAAGGTATTAGTTGAAATTGATCCTCAACTAGTGATAACCAGAACACCAATGTCTGGTGAATCATCAAAACCTTCTAAAAAGAGGAAAGCAATTGAAGCTGGAATAGAACCAAGGAAGAAAACAAAACAAGACATACGAATATTTGATCTTCATATTGCTCCTCTACAAGATAATCCAATTATCAATTGGAGAGTTGTTAATGATGTTACTGAAGTAATAAGAGAAGACAAAACAACTCAGAGGTTTAATGCTTGGAAACCAATGGTTATGTCCTGTACTAGAAGTGCATTATCAAAGTTTTGTAAATTGGTAAACCTAGGATGACAAAGAAGTCATGGAGAAACTCAGGAGCTGGATACTTAACTCAAATGATAGATGTTGCTTTCTATCCAGATAATTACCCTGAGAACTTCACTAGCACAGAAAATGTATATGCTTGGAATGTGCTACCAACAGTCAATATGTACTTCTTTGAAAGAACAAGTAAAAAGTGTGAACTGTACTTATATGAAAAAGAATATCCACACTCAGAAGAAACCATGTATCAAATCACCACATGTTCATTTAGAGACCACATGACCTTGCAATGTTTCAAGAAAAGTATAATTACTTTGTGAGAAGAAATAGTAAATATATCATTGCACAGAGGAAACAACAAAACAAAAAGACTATAGAAGGTGATCAAAGAAGAGCTAAACTGATAGAAGAAAAGAAGAAGAAGGAAGAAGAAGAGAAACTTGTGTAATTCAAAATGAATTAACAAGTTTAGGGGGAGATTGTTGGGTTACAAGTATTCTATTACTGATGTGCAAATACTACTGATCATGTGTTATTGTTGCTATGCTACTTGATACTGATATTACAAGATACTACTGATGAAGGACTTACTACTGACGATCACATTTACTACTGATGACGATAAACAGAACAGATCGTGTCCGAGATTCTAGTAGAGTTAGTTATAGAATGAATATATTTTTGTAATTCAATTGTAATCATTTCCTAGAATAACTAGGTTAAAGTGTTAGGCTTCAAGGACTATTACAAATAGTTCCTTACGAATTGTAAACGTACGTGTGTATTGATACATCGTTAATATACATTGAAGCTTTTTGTGATAAACTGTGTTCTTAATATTTCGTATTCGATTACAGTTTACATTGTTCTTAATCAAATAACAAGAGTGTTAATCCGCTGTAACTTCTCTTTGTTAGTAAATCTGTGATTCAATAACTTGTTTGAGTTATTCGATCCTCACAGTATATTTAACTATTTTTTGTATAGCGGACCCTAGCCAAACGCCTTGTTCAGGATTAAAAGATTAACAATTATTATAAGTTTAAAGTACTATGTTGACCTTAAATAATTGAAAATAGTAGAAGACCAATCAACTAAGTTAATTATACTAAAACGCATTTTGACTGATATTTTAACTATTTTTTGTAAAGCGGCACCTAGCTAAGCACCCCTTTATCATATAGAATCATATCACCACGAAATATATTTAAGAAATACAAACAAAAGGACGTCGTTCAAGTACCCTCTCTAATATACCCTTTCGACAATGTATAAAGCTAGTTCGATCGCCAGCCAGCCAAAGCAATATTTAAGATCTGTTTAGATTAATAGCCCACCAAATGTACAAAGATTCTTTGCAGTTAACAGCAAAGATTCTCAATTTCGGTCAAGTTGCGTGTATAAAAATTATTATAATAGGATAAATTAAAAGCTGCAAACTTTCCCTAGGTCAGGGAGCTAAAGGCAATGCCTCGATTCGTTTGTAATTAAACTAGCTACGATAACACAAAAAAATATGAATGGTAGGGTAGTCCGTAACTTTTGGAGGCCGTAACTTTTGGAGGCACGTTACATTTTTCGAAAGATTAGGGCCTAAAACTTAAACGGTAATAATTATAATTTAAATCTTTTCTAATGTTTGGTTTTCCCAGCTCGCTTATGATTCCCGTTGGCTGTTAATAATATAACATAATATCACTGTGGCCAACTAGGGACCTAGCGGCTAAGCTTAATACATATGCAAAAAAGTATTGGGCCTATTATTTTGGTATACCTTATTCACGTGTACATTTTGAACACCCCTTCGGCCGGTCATGTGATTAAAGAAACAACATAATCTCCAACGGTGATACGGTTGTCATATGAATGGTTTTGGTGAAACTTAACCTTATTCTTTTAATCTTTTTTCCTGCTATCGTTGTACTCTTCTTGACCTTTTGTTTTGGATGCTTTCAAGCAAACTGATCTCTTGGCAAACGCATGAAACAGTAGATTGTTATGGATGCGAGCTAGATTAATCTGTATAGGGTTTTGATAATGACAGCCCTAAGAGCTGTCTTTAAGCGCATAAGAGTTGTACATTAATTCATGGAGAAAAATAATTCGTAAAATTCAGGAGGTAGTTATAGGGGGATGTACAAATTTTCGATGCATGTCTACTGACAGCCTTTAAGGCTGTCATTATCAAAACCCATCTGGAAAGAAAGAAGCCGAAACACATGGTTATAACACTACCGGCCGGCAAATACGGTTGCCCAATTGGGACGGGATGTATTGGCCCAGTGTTGGGATATGAAACAGATATACATTCTATTACTGATGCTGCCGTTGGTACTAATCAATGAAGATTGAAGTTAGTACTGATGGGGCAGAAATGATATCTACTACTGATGCTAATCTTGGAAGTTACTACTGATGATGAATACTACTGAAGATCAATGATTACTACTGATCTTATTTATGGTACTGATCGAGTCCGAGATTCTAGCATAGTTTGTTATAGAATGAATATCTTGATGTATATTGATTGTAATTGATTTCTAGAATAACTAGGTTAATAGTTTAGGCTTCAAGGACTATTATAAATAGTTCCTTACGAATTGTAAACGTACGTGTGTATTGATCGATCATATTAATATACATTGAAGCTTTTTGTGATTACTGTGTTCTTATTGTTCAATCGTATTTGTTTACAGTATTCATAAGTTCTTAATCAATTAAACTAGAGTGTTGATCCGCTGCAACTTCTCCTAGTTTGTAGATCTGTGATTAATTAATCTGTCTGGGTTAATCGATCCTAACAAGTGGTATCAGAGCATTACGGTTCTAGATCTACGAATTAAGAACAACAAAAAGTTTCATACTTTCGATCTCAAAATTGTTAATCATGTCTGATAACAATGAAAGCACTCAAGCTAACAAAACTCCCATTCTCACTCCCAACAACTTTGGGATGTGGAAGAACAGAATCAAGCAATATATGCTTATTACTGATTATTCCATGTGGGAAGTTGTTGTTGAAGGCAACAAAACCATCCAGACTCAAGTAGCAAGTTCCTCAACTGAAGTCGACAAACTCAAGTGTGAAAAAGAGAAGAAAGACAGAGGAATTGAACTCAAAGCCTTAAGCACTCTTTTGCTTGCTATTCCCAATGATTATCAACATCTCTTTGTTGAATATGATGATGCAAAGAAGCTTTGGCAGGCACTGGAAAAGAGGTTTGCTGGCACAAAGAGCACCAAAAGAAACATGAAGTCTGTTATGAAACAGGACTTTGAAAACTTCAAATGCCAAAAGAATGAATCATTATCACAAGTCTTTGATAGGTTCAACAAACTTATTGGTGAACTGAATCAAGTTGGTTACAAACCCGACAATGATGATGTAAACAGAAAGTTTCTCAGATCTCTTGGTGAGGAATGGTCTATGTATACAGTTATATATAGACAAGGTGATGCTTTGGAAGAAAAAGAGCTGGATGAGTTGTACAATGAGCTAAGAGTGTTTGAATCTGAGATAAGTACTAAAACTCCAAATTTACCTTCAAACAATGTTGCTTTTGTGTCTAGTACAGGAACAGGTCAGGAGGCTATAAAGAATGCAGGTATTGAAGATGTAGCAAGAGAATGTTTCTTCACTAGTCATGTGCATACTGCATTGATTAGTGAGGATTTAGAACAACTCAATCCTGATGATTTGGAAGAGATGGACATCAAGTGGCAGATGGCAATGCTGAGCTTAAGAACAAAAAGGTTTCTTAAAAGAACAAGAAGGCAAAATCTGTCTTACAACAAAGGTGATCGTGCTGGATTTGACAAAACCAAGGTCAAATGCTACAACTGTAGGAATCTAAGCCACTTTGCCAGAGAATGTCCAAATAAAGATCAAAGATCAAGCTACAACAAAAACAACACTTCAAATTTAACTGCTTTAGTATCTCAAGAAGGACAAGGATATGACTGGAGCTTTCAAGCAGAAGAACATGCACAGAATCAAGCTCTCATGACCTTCACTACCATTCTACTACTGAGGTACATTCTAAATCTTGTACTCCTGAATGCATTAAGGCATATAAAGAATTAGAAAAACTTAATACAGAAACACTTGAAGAGATGATTTTAAACAGAAATAGAAGAATTGAATACAATGGTTGCATAGCTGATTTAGAAAATCAAATTAAAATCTATAAAATAATTGATCAAAAGATAAAAGATGAATTGCTAAAAACCACTTATGAAAAAGAACATGTTGAATTAAAATTAAAAGAAACTTTGATCAAATTAGAAGAATGTCAAATGGAATTAGAACAGAATAAATTAACTATTAAAAAATTTGAAAGAAGTTCTAAAATTGTTAATGAACTAACAAGTAATCAAACCACTGAAAAAGTTGTGCATGGAGTGGGATATCATGCAGTTCCACCTCTAACTAATTTTATCCCTCCTCTTAAATCAAGCACAGAAAGAATTTTAAATAATTTAAAAATTGAAAGTCAAACTGAAACTGAAACCAGTAATGAAACAACTGAATCAAATGAGTCTTCTGATGATGATCAAACAACTGAGTCAACTGATACAAGTTTTCACACAACACAAAGTCAAACTGAATCCCCAAAATACAACTCAGAAAATATACCTACAATTTTAAGAAGGGGAAATCAAAGAAACTTGAACCAGTTAAAAGAACAAAGAAAACCTGAAAGTTCTAAATCAACAAAATTAACATGTTTAATCTGCAACAAGGTTAACCACATTGCTAAAAATTGTCACTTTAATCCTATAAACAGTCAAGAATTTAAAGAATTTAAAATCAACAAAGAAAAGGAGAAAGCTTTAAAATTAAAACAAACTGAAGAAATAAAAGCAAAAGAAGTTAAAAAAACCATGTGTTGAAACTCCCAAATTTGGAAGAACTGCACAAAGATTTGTGCAAAATATCAGGTATAAAAGTCCAAACAGAAGTAATTATTTCAAAAATAATGGAAAACAAAATCACTTTCCTCAATACTCAAAGTTTTCAAACACCAGTAGAAACTATTCCAGATGTACTACTGGTAAAAACCCTAATTACAATGCTGTCTGGTATAATTACAGAAATACTACTGACCATGCTCAAAACTCATATTACCCAAACACTACTGGTCCATCAGTAGTAAAACTTTCAAAAGCTAAACACTACGGGTATAAACCTAGATCAGTAGCAAACAAGAACACCAGTACTAATCCAACAACTAAGAACAAAACTGCATACAAAGCTCATTCAGTTAGAAAAATTTACTCTTCAAAGGATGAACCCAAGACAAAACAAGCTTGGGTTCCCAAACTTAACTAATCCTGTTACTTTATGTGCAGAGTATCCAGATCCCTGGAGAAGGTAGAACATGGCATATTGATAGTGGATGCTCTAGACACATGACTGGAAATCTTCAAATACTTAGAAATTTCAAGTCTTTTGAAGGAGGATATGTTGCTTTTGGAGAAAATCCAAGAGGTGGTAAGATTACAGGTAAAGGTAAAGTATCAAATGGTAAGATCACTTTTGATGATGTATTTTATGTTGCTGAGCTTAAATATAATCTGGTTAGTGTTTCACAAGTCTGTGATAAGAAGAACAAAATTCTTTTTACAGATGCTGAGTGCATCATTCTTTCTCCTGATTTTATTTAGATGAAAAATTTGTTGTTTTAAGAACACCAAGGAGAAACAATGTGTATTGCCTGGATATAGGGGAGAACTCATTTCTTCAAATGAGATCAACTGTTTTATATTAAAGGCAAACACAAATGAATCAGAACTCTGGCATAGAAGGATGTGTCACACAAATTTTAAAAATATGAACAATTTAGTCAAAAAGAATCTGGTAGTTGGTTTACCTAAAAAAGAATTCATGTGTGATCATCATTGTGTTGCCTGCCTAAAAGGTAAACAACACAAGACATCTCATAAGACCAAAGCAATCAATTCTATTTCTAATCCTTTGCAGCTCTTACATATGGACCTTTTTGGACCTACAAATGTAATGAATATTGGAAAGAAACAATACTGCCTTGTTATTACTGATGATTTTTCCAGATATACTTAGGTCTTCTTTCTTAGGACCAAAGATGAATCAAGTGAAATTATCAAGAATCTGATTGTAAAGCTGGAAAATACAAGAGATCTCAAAGTGAAAGCAATTAGATGTGATAATGGAACAGAATTTAAAAATACTAACCTAATTGATTTTTGTGATCTTAAGGGCATTGACAGGCAGTACAGCTCACCTAGAACTCCACAACAAAATGGTGTAGCTGAAAGAAGAAATAGAACCATCATTGAAGCAGCCAGATCTATGCTTGCAGATTCAAAATTACCTATAACTTTTTGGGCTGAAGCTGTTAATACTGCTTGTTATGTTCAGAACGGAGTATTAATAGTTAAGCCTCACTTTAAAACACCTTATGAACTTTTCAATAAAATAAAACCATCAATAAGTTTCTTAAAATCTTTTGGTTGTCCTTGTACTATTTTAATTACAAGAGAACAAATTGGTAAATTTGACTGCAAAGCAGATGATGGAATATTTATAGGATACTCAACTCAAAGCAAATCTTACAGAGTGTTCAACAAAAGGCTAAGGATCATTGAAGAAAGTGTAAATGTATCCTTTAATGAAAGTCTGATGAATGAACAAGGAAATGGTCCAGATTGGTTGTTTAGCATTGATAATCTAACCAAATCTTTTGATGTTAATTATGAGTTTAATACAGGAGATTCAAACAATCAAAGCCAACAAGTAGGACCATCATCAAGTGGAAGGCAAGAAATCATGAAATACATCTTAGTTAATACTGATCCCACAGTTGATACTGAGGACAGTAGTAAATCTGATAACCCTAGTTTCATTGACACCAGTAACAACACCAACTCTGAAGATACTACTGATCCAAGTAGTAACTCTGAACCTCAGAGTTTTGATGATGATCTACACAACACTGATGTCAGCAACAACAATGACCCTCTTGAGGTCAATGAAGAAAATGTTACTACTGACACCAGTAGCAATGATGAAACTCCACAAAAGGCAAACAATCAAGAAGAAACATGGACAGATGCACAATCTCCTGAACCCAATGAGTCAAATCTAGATTCTCAAATCACTGTTGACAAAGTTCCTGGAACCGGAACTGAAAAGAATCATCCTTTGGACTTAGTCCTAAGTGATGTCAATTCAAACATGCAGACAAGAAGCAAATTTAATTCTTCATTAAATTCAAATGTTTGTAACATAAGTTTAATATCTAATGAATGCATGTATGAATGTTTTCTGTCACAGGAAGAACCTAAGAAGATTCAACAAGCTATGAAAGATTCAAACTGGATCATAGCAATGCAAGAAGAACTTCTTCAATTCAAACTACAAGCTGTATGGACTCTTGTACCTCTACCAAAAGGAAAAAGAGCCATTGGCACAAGATGGATCTTCAGAAATAAGAAAGATGAAAGGGGTATAGGAATCAAAAACAAAGCAAGACTTGTAGCCCAAGGATACACACAAGAAGAAGGCATTGATTATGATGAAGTATATGCACCTGTTGCCAGAATTGAAGCAATAAGAATATTTCTGGCATATGCTTCATACAAGAAATTCAAAGTCTACCAAATGGATGTGAAAAGTGCTTTCCTTTATGGGAAAATTGAAGAAGAAGTGTATGTATGTCAACCTCCAGGCTTTGAAGATCCAGAACATGATGACTATGTGTATAAGCTAGACAAAGCTTTATATGGCCTTCATCAGGCACCAAGACCTTGGTATGACACATTGTCTTCATACTTACTGAAGAACAATTTCAAGAGAGGTGCCATTGACAAAACAATGTTCACAAGAAAGGTAAATGATGATATACTACTGGTACAAATATATGTAGATGATATCATCTTTGGATCAATAAATGATCAACTATGCAAAGAATTTGAAGAGTTGATGCAGATCAAGTTCAAGATGAGCTCAATGGGTCCAATGAACTTCTTTCTTGGACTCCAAATCAATCAAAGATCAGATGGAATCTTGATCGATCAATCTAAATATGTCAGAGATATTTTAGAAAAATTTTCAATGAAAGACAGCAAAAGTACAAGCACTCCAATGGAAACTCACAAACACCTACATCCTGATGTTGAGGGGGAGGATGTGGATGAACACCTTTACAGATCTATGATAGGCTCTTTAATGTATCTAACAGCATCAAGACCTGACATTATGTATAGTGTTTGTGTATGTGCCAGGTATCAAGCAAGACCTAAGGAACTACACTTGCAAGCTGTTAAAAAAATCTTTAGATACTTGAAGGGAAAACCTTCTCTTGGTCTTTGATATCCACATGCATCACCATTTGAACTCATAGCCTACACATATAGTGATTATGGTGGTGAATGTCAAGATAGGAAATCTACTACTAGTGGATGTCAATTCTTTGAATCAAAATTAGTGTCATGGCAATGCAAGAAACAAACCAATGTTTCAACATCAACTGCTGTAGCAGAGTATGTAGCTGCATCTGCTTTTTGTGCTCAAGTTCTGTGGATTCAAAATCAACTCCTAGACTTTGGTATATCTATTCTTAAAACTCGTATTTTTATTGACAATCAAAGTGCTATCAGTATTGTACATAATCCAGTAAAACATTCTAAAACAAAACACATTGAAATAAGATTTCATTTTATAAGGGATTGCAATGAAAAGAAATTAACTAAAGTAGAGAAAATTAATACTGACAATCAATTGGCAGATCTTTTTACAAAAGCATTTGATGTAGGAAGATTCAGCTTCTTGGTTAGCAGTATTGTGATGATTTTAATAAGTTAACTCTCAAAAGAAAATCACTTGTAAAGTGTTTTGTAATATTTTCTTTATTTTACTACTGGTTATTTATCACTACTGATCTTATGTTACTACTATAATTTAGTACTGATAGGGTCTCTCAGGAGAATTAGGTTAAGTATAGAAACAATGGTTACTACTGATGTTTCTACTACTGATACTTAGTTACTACTGATCGACCGTTATCTGTAAAATACATAAATTACAAAACTGACCATCATGAAAATAGCCGTTGGGTTATTATTCGAAGGACATTTCGGTCATTTTTCAGGTAAAATCAAAAAATATAAATAGCAGATTATGATTAGTTTAGCATTATCTTCTCCTCGATTCGATAAACCCTACACTAAACCCTAATCTCTGCAAATTCCGATCAAAACCCTGCATCAGTAACAACTCAATTCCTTCCACAAATCTGAAATTCTTGCAAAAACGACTAAACTCTCTGGGAAATTTTCATCACAAAAGATCAAAATCACTCAAATGGCAACCCTAAAATCTCTTACAGTCAAAACCGATCTTAAATATTCTGAATTCCACAACATGTGTGCATTCCCAAGGAACCCTGATGGCACAAAGGACTTTCGTCCTATAGTTATGTTTCTGAAAAACTCTCCTATCAAGTTTGCTCTAACAATCAATCCCAGGGCATATGAACAACATCTAATTGATTTCTAGACAAATGCTGAACGAATTGAAGACTCCAATATGTCCAAGATCAAATCTGTTGTAGATGGAAAGTCTATCATTATAACTGAACAATCAATCAGACATCATCTTCAACTCAATGATGAGTCAGGTATGTTCTCTTTACCTAAGGAAGATCTTGTTGATGTTTTACAAAAAATGGGGTATGAAGGAAGACTAGACATAGTTACTTTTCAAAAAGGTCTTCTTTCATCTCAATGGAAATTTCTAGTACACACCATTCAACATTGTATCTCTCCAAAAAGAAGTACATGGAATGAGTTCAACAAATCAATAGCTTCTGCTGTTGTTTGTTTGAGCACAAGACAAGTATTTAATTTTTCAAACATGATCTTTGAAGGAATGCTTGGAAATCTATCATCCTCTAAATTTTTAATGTATCCAAGATTCCTAACTCATATTATTAACTGTGAACTTCAAAATCTTTCAACACCTAATAACATTTTTGTTACACCAGAATTAAACAAAAAGGTGTATGCTAATATGAGAAAACAGTTTAAATTTTCTGGAAAGGTAACTACACTGTTCCAAAACATGATCTATGATCAACCCCCTACAGGAGAAGGTTCAAGTCACCCAATTGAACCCCAACCAACTCCATCACTAAATATAGCCCAAACAGAACCCATTCAGTCCACTCAAATAAATGAACCCACAGATGTCCTGAAAGTGTCCCAGGTACATGAAATCAATCCCCAGAGTGCTACTCTTCACTCTGAGGAAGACCAGACCATTGCCAAACAAATTTCTAAAACTTATAAAAGGAAGAAATCTTCCTTAAAGGACACCAGGGGACAAATTGAGTCAAACCCCAGACTCCAAGGATGAGAGAGGGCATGAGGAAAGGGCTCTCACTACTAGGGGTGAGCATAGCCGGGTACCCACCGGTTCCGACCGGAACCGGAACCGGAACCTCTTGTACCGGTTCCTCAATTTTCGGAACCGGAACAGGAACCTCCGGTTCCGGTGCCGGTTCCGGTTATCCTGTTTCTAAGATCGTAAAATTAAAATTAGATGTAAAGCTTAAATATTAATCATTTTTTGTCATTTTATCAACTAATCTTTGAATAATCATAAGCTCCAAACACTTAAACCTATGATTGTCTATATATTTTATCGTTAGAACGCTATATTTATATTGATTAATGACTAAACTCATTAAAAGTTACACAAAGTTTCTCATATTGTTAAATTTTGACATTAAATTTATCATATATATAATATTTTAACAAAAATAGACCGAATAATTACCGGTTCCGGTTATCCACCGGTTACCGGTTCCTAAATTTTGAGAACCGGAACCAGAACCTATTAGGGCGGTTCCATAATTTTAGGAACCGGAACCGGCGGTTCCAATTCCGGTTACCCGTTTTTTCTGATCACCCCTACTCACTACTGATGCCCCAAAGGTGGGTGCACAGGATAGTGAGAACATAAATAGGACCCAGACCTCGGCAACTCTAAGTGATGACTCAGAATTTGAGGAATTACTAAGAGGACCCCGGTGCCAAGAAACCACAAGGGGGGGCACTACTGCTTCTTCTAGGAAGAAGAGAGTGTCCAAACAACCCAATTTATCACCAAGAAGTGATAAGGGTAGACCTGAACAACCTGAATTGACGGATAGGATGGAAAACCTTCAAACCAATGTACCACATGAGCCCAATGATCCACCCAAATGGGCTGAGGGCAGTATTAAACAAACTCAATTGACGGATAGGAAGGACAACCTTAAAACCACTGTAAAACACTGTCTGAATATACTGAACAACCAAGGAAAAACCATGACCTACATGAAGCACTACATCAATACTCTGAACAGAAGACAGAAGAGGTTCGAGTATAGGCTTCAAAAGCAATCTAATTTGATCAGAAAATTACAAAGGAAGATTGCAGATAGTGAGGCTCAACAAGTTGAGATCACTAAGGGGAAGAAAGATCAAATTCAAGGGATGATTGATCAATCCATAGCAGCAGCTCTCCTAAATCTGAAAGAGGTCGATGGTGAAACAGGTCAAAGTTTTGATGAAAACCTGAACAAGGAAATGAAAAGTATGGATGAGGATGTGTTTGTGTCTGCAAATCAATCACAAACAGCAGAACAAATAAACTCTCCAGTTACTACTGAGGTCATAGAAACTACTGATCCTATGGATATTACTGAAGCAAAGGATCAAGAGGTTGTTACTACTGATCGTGTTGAAAAAGTAGATACACCAGTAGTAAATGCACCAGAAGAATAAATCATGGACACTACTGATGCCCTAGCAGTAGTAACTCCAACAGCAACCTCACCAGTAGTAAATGAAAATCAACAAATTGTGGTATTTGAACCAGAACGTATACCAGTAGCAATCACCTTGGTTACTACTGAAGATGAAGATGAAGAAATACCAGAGGTTCTTGAACGAGAACATGTTATAATTGTAAAAAAACCTCAAACACCAGAACAACCACTTGTCATACCTGACATTGATGACAATGTTAATTGGTATGAAGTTGATGAGTGTGAACTTCCTCCACACCCCAAAAAACTTCCAGAGAATAAAATTCATCTATTCTCTCCATCAATTGTTTTCACTCCTATTCTTGATATGAAGTACACTCCACCTCCACTTTCAGTCTGTATTGGAAAAGGAGAAGAGAAGTTTGATGATGATTATCCAAATAGAGCTCTAGGTCAATACATGGCAAACAAAATGAACCATGTCAGACCTGCTAAACAAGACAAATGGAAGGTGAACAGGATAAGGTACTTAAGAAAAGTTGCTAAGACTCAAGCTCTTGAAGACAAGAAAAAGGCTGAAGAAGAAAGATTAATTAAATCCAGAAAGTCAAGGAGCTGAGGTACCAATTCCACAAATAGAAGGAGTCCTGGTAGAAGGTCAAAAGGTAGAATTTGAAAGACAAAGAAAAATAGAAGAAGAACATTTAAATTGCCTTGAAGACTTAGTAGCATAATGTAAAAGAGAAAAAGCTGATCTACCAGATGATGTGTTTGAACAAAAGAAGAAGATGATTGACTTCTTAAAGTCAAAAGGGCACAGTGCTAAATCCTTTGGCAGGATGAAAATGATGACAATAATAGACAAATATTGTACTGCCAAAAAGAAAGAACTAGCAGAAATGGAAGTTGAAGCAGAAAAAGAAAAAGTGTTGATTGAAATAGATCCCACAATAATACTCTCCAGAACACCAACAACTGGTGAACCTGTTGGAATATGCTTCACGCGTATAACATATAGTTATATGGCTAGTAGTTTGTGAGCTTAAAGGGTCACACACTTAAACACTTAACACCATAAGATATATAGTGTAATTAGGGTAATTACATTATATATTAATATAAGCTACATGCTTGTATATAAGTTTAATATTAAATGTTAATATTGAAACCTTAATGTGAGCAAACTAGAAAGAACAAAAGATAAGGACTTGTGTGTAATATGGTCAATGGTTTATGGAAATCATTAATGGGCATTAAGGCACCATTATGGAGTGTAAATGACTCCACAAACCCCCTCCCTTGCCTTGCAAGTTCACGGCATACACACACACACACTACAACCAATCTTTTGCTTCTTTTGCTCTCTAGACTTAAGGACTAGCATCCTTCATTTGGTGTTCTTGCTTGTGTTGTGTGGATTACTTTTAGAGGTATTCCTTTTGAATACTTGGTTTCAATCCATCACCAACTCCATCTGATTTCAACAAGATCAAAGACTTCAAGGGTATGAAATGTTCATCCAATCTCTTTGATTTATTTATTAGTTTAATTGTATGATTAATATCAAGATCCATTTATGGTGATTTATTCTTTTCTGCTGCGTTTGTTAAATGTTTTAACCAAAAATCACTTATAGAACCTTCAACACCTCCTAAGAAAAGGAAAGGAGCTGAACCTGAAACTGAACTAAGAAAGAAAAGAAAACAAGAAATACAAGTCTTTGATACTCCTGTTGCTCCTATTGAAGATAATCCAATTATAAATTGGAGGCTTGTTGATAATACCATTGAAATTATAAGACAAGATAAATCAACCCAGAGATTCACTGGATGGAAACCAATGGTTATGTCTTGTAGTAGAGCTGATATTATTAAAGTCCTGATCATAGGCAAACCAAGAATGACCAAGAAGTCATGGAAAAATTCAGGAGCTGGATACTTAACCAAAATGATTGATGCTGCATTTTATCCAGACAAATATCCTGAAATATTCACAAGTAAAGAAAATGTTTATGCTTGGAATGTACTTCCTACAGTAAACATGTACTTCTTTGAAAGATCAAGCAAAAATTGTGAATTGTACTTATATGAAAAAGAATATCCACATTCTGAAGAAACAATGTATCAGATATTCACCAATACATTCATGAAACCGTATGATGCTGTTATGTTTCAAGAAAAACTTAATTATTTTACAAAAAGAAACAGCAAGTACATTATAGCTCAAAGAAAGCTGCAAAACCAGAGAACTATTGAAGGCAGACAAAGAAGAGCTAAATTGCTAGAAGAACAAAATGAAAAGAATGAAGAACAGAAGAAACTTGATTAATTCAAAGAGAATTAATAAGTTTAGGAGGAGATTGTTGGGATATGAAACAGATATACATTCTATTATTGATGCTGCAGTTGGTACTGATCAATGAATATTGAAGTTAGTACTGATGGGGCAGAAATGATATCTACTACTGATGCTAATCTTGGAAGTTACTACTGATGATGAATACTACTGAAGATCAATGATTACTACTGGTCTTATTTATGGTACTGATCGAGTCCGAGATTCTAGCATAGTTTGTTATAGAATGAATATCTTGATGTATATTGATTGTAATCGATTCCTAGAATAACTAGGTTAATAGTTTAGGCTTCAAGGACTATTATAAATAGTTCCTTACGAATTGTAAACGTACGTGTGTATTGATCGATCAAATTAATATACATTGAAGCTTTTTGTGATTACTGTGTTCTTATTGTTCAATCGTATTTGTTTACAGTTTCATAAGTTCTTAATCAATTAAACTAGAGTGTTGATCCGCTGCAACTTCTCCTAGTTTGTAGATCTGTGATTAATTAATCTGTCTGGGTTAATCGATCGTGACACCCAGTCATGTACATGTTTTTGATATTCGAAAGAGCGATGGAACAAAATCTCTTACAAAAGGTCTCTGTTTTAAAACTTATGTTATGCATAAATTATTAGGATAACCAGAGAATTAGTTTGGAATCAGCCATAGAGATACTTGGTTTAGGCAAACTACATATAAATCAAATACTCACCGTCACCAAGTAAACCAAATAGGGTTGCTTAGAAACGATGTTAATTTTTTTTTTTCTTTGAATCAATAGTATGGATAAGAATGTAACTTTAAATTTAAATTGCCCGTTAAAAAAAAACTAAATTGGGAAAATTTCATCAGCTTACATCTCGCCTACTACATTCATTGTGTGAGTGTATCACTTAAATATGAGCTTCTCGAGACACCTACCTTAAATTTCGAAGAGAAGGTATGAAAACACGAATGTTATATAGTTGCACGTAACTAATATGAAATCCTTCCCTAATCTATCAAATGTGGCATGGGTCCTTTCGATCTCTTCCCACTATTTTTCTTTTACATTTCTGTTATATTAATTACACCTATTTACAATTCTTAAATAAAGATTGCAATAAAGAAAATGAAAATTAACATACATGAGGTTATTAATTTATCGATTTAAATGAGTTTAGATAAAAGTGCAATCGTTCAAATTGATCGTATTTTTCGCATTGTCATTAAATACATAAACCTACAAACATAATAGCAGAAATGTTTAAGGTAGTTTATTATTTTTATATCGTTTTAAGATCAAAATCCCAGACATTAGATTAATCAACCTTCAAATTATCACAATCACCACCATCATATGTGATTCAATACATAAATAACACCACCACCCAATGTGTATTAAATCACATGTGATTGCACACCGCTGACCACCACCACTGTCAATCTCTGTCGGCTACCATCTCCACCACCGGCAACCCTTCGTCACCGTCGGCTGCTTTCAATCACATGTGATTATGTATCCAATCACGTGTGATTTCGACGATCGGCAAAGGCGGCCGGAAGCGGTGGCCAGCGTGGTCAGCGGCCGGCAGCGACCAATGGTGGTCTGCGGCGATGGGTGGTGGTCGATGTCGACCGACGGTGGTCAGAAAGGGCAGTGGCCGGCGGTAGTGGTTTTATATTAAATCACATGTGATTTGTTGATGATGTTAGTTAAAGGATTTTTTGATTTCAATGGCTAAGATTTGTTCCTTGAAATACATTAGGTGTAACATCAAAATGTAGAAATACATCATATATGACATTAATATTAATATATAAATATATAGGAGTATTATATTGGACATTTTGGAAATTTATAAACGAGATGGTATTCCAAAGAAGATATTCTAGGAAAAATAAGTCAGGTGGCCATGCTAGAATACTTTTTTTTTCTTTTTTTTTTTTTTTTTCTGGGTACACTTGTAAATAAACATGCATGTGTAACTTTGAATTGGCTAAACTTGACATGCTCCACCCATTTGTTTGCAAGTTCATTTTCCCTTAAGCTCTTAATTTCCTATGTATATATATGCTAATATGATATGCGATTAAAAATCTAAACTCTTTAATAACTGTTGCTACATGATTTCGCACCCTCCGAACGGGTATGTATCCTGTAACCAAAGAATAAATCTAAGTTAAGTGACCACCGGGATGAAATCCCGGCGGACCCTCCGAAGATTAAGTCAGTAAGTGTATTAAGACGTAAGGTCGTGAATGAGAATAATTAATGCGAGTAATAAATGCGACGGATTGAATGAATGTGTTTACCGTTTTGATGCTGTATTTATGGACGAATGGAAAAGAGCGGGAAGATTGTGATTCTTCCCTTTACATGCTGCGCCTCATTGTCCTGCGGGTATTAGCCTCAGACGGAAGCCCTTTACCCCGCGTATCGAAGGATGTTCCCCTGCGTGAGCCGTCTTCGGGTTCCGTTCGCATTTAATGCGCCCCTTAAAATCCGATCGATGTATTTTAACGTATATGAGGGGCTCTACGTATTTTGTCTCTTTCCTCGAATTACTCTTGATCACGCAGGGTCGTCGTTCTGATCCTGTCGCAGGATGCTACTATAGCTTAGTAATAACCAAGTCGCGTGATTGTTCCATGCATGTCACTTAGTTTTAAAGTTATCACAACAGTGAAACAATTTAACACTTGAACGGATTTTATGACTAAAAGAAACTAAATGACTTGAACTATGTAAAAGTTGGTAATTAAATATTAATTAGCGACGTAAACCTCTTTTTTGATACCATACAATACAAAATCTTAAACAATCAACAATGTCATCAGTGACCTACAATAATACAACCCAGCATGTAGGATTTGGGTAGTCCATTACTTGTTGAGTACGGTTTCTGCATGTAGGGCCTCTAGGGTTGCTTCATGTTTTCACGATTGGAAGCACATATAATTGCGTCATATTTGTTATCTTTCTCATTATGGCTATTTTCTGTTGCAGTGGCGATTTAGAACGAAATCATATGCCCAAAAAATCGTATTCCCCGTGCTTTATTTTATTTTCATTGTTACAATGATGATTTCCCGTCATTTGAAAAGTAGACGTCATGTTTGTAATTGTGTTGATGTCATATATGTTGTCTTGTAATTCATTCGTTTGATTAATCATATACATAATGTGACAAAATTAAACATATATGTGTCAAATCAACACTAGAATAATTCAGAAGTTTTTAATTGTAACATTGAAATTCATTACTTAAATAGGGGTGATTTTCACACTAAATTTTTTAATTTAAATACTACAATAGTTGGATTATATATTTGTACAACAGTTATATTTATACTGTGTGGTATATGTATTAAAAATCGTAGTATACAAATTAATTCTCTTACTTTAAATGTAGTGTTGGAGCAAAACACAGATCAACTTAATACTGATGCTGCAGTTAGTACTGATCATACTTAGTACTGATGGGGCAGAACATATTTACTACTGATGAAGTTGATACTGGTGAAGACTATAACTAAAGTTACTACTGATCAAGGCTTATTGAAGATACTACTGATCAATAGTAGTTACTACTGACGATGGTTTTGGACTTACTACTGATCATCAGACTTACTACTGACGTTGCATATTTACTACTGATGATTGGTTTTACTACTGATACGCGTTTATGGAACATATCAAGTCCGAGATCTTCGTAAAGATAGTTATAGTATGTAAATCAATGTATATCTATAGAAGTCGAATGTAAATCAAAGTCCTAGAATAACTAGGGTAAATAGTTTAGCTTCAAGGACTATTATAAATAGTTCCTTACGAATTGTAAACGTACGTGTGTATTGTTAACTTGATAATATACATTGAAGCTTTTTGTGAAACTGTGTTCTTAATATTTTCGCATATTATTTACAGTTCATTGTTCTTAATTACATTGATATAGTGTTGATCCGCTGCAACTTCTATAGTCAATTAGATCTAAGGTGTTTATTAACTTCTCTATAGTTAATCGATCCTGACAAGTGGTATCAGAGCGTATTGGTTCTAGATCTACTATTTGTTAAGAACAACAAAAAGTTTTAATCTTCAAAACACACACATTATTAATCATGACTGATAATAATGAAAGCACTCAGGCCAACAAAATTCCTATACTCACTCCCAACAACTTTGGGATGTGGAAGAATCGTATTAAGCAATACATGCTTATTACAGATTATTCTATGTGGGAAGTTGTCCTTGAAGGAAACAAAACTGGTCCTGGTCAAGCAAGCAGCTCTGCAACTGAGGCAGACAAACTTAAATGTGAGAAGGAGAAGAAAGACAAGGGAATCGAACTTAAAACTCTAAGCACTCTCCTATTGGCCATTCCTAATGACTATCAACATCTCTTCGTTGAGTATGATGATGCAAAGGTGATTTGGGAAGCACTGGAGAAGAGATTCGTTGGGACAAAGAGTACCGAGAGGAACATGAAGTCTGTTCTTAAACAAGACTTTGAAAATTTCAAAGGAAAGCCCAATGAAACACTCACTCAAGTGTTTGACAGATTCAACAAACTAATTGGTGAACTTAACCAAGTTGGGGTCAAGATGGATCAAGAAGATGTCAACATGAAGTTCCTAAGGTCTCTTAGTGAAGAATGGGCCATGTATACAGTGGTATATAGACAAAGAGATGCACTAGAAGAAAAGGAGTTGGATGAACTCTAAAATGATCTCAGAGTATTTGAAACTGAGGTAAATCAAAAGAACCCTTCTATTTCTTCTAATAATGCTGCATTTGTATCTAGTACAGGTCAAGGTCAGGAAACCTCCACAGGAAAGGCTGCAGATTCTGAGGATACTGCAAGAGAATCCTTCTTCACTAGTCATGTGCATACTGCACTGATTAGTGATGACTTGGAACAATTGAATCCAGATGATCTTGAGGAGATGGATCTTAAATGGCAGATGGCTATGCTGAGCCTAAGGACCAAAAGATTCTTAAAGAGAAATGGTAGGACAAGCCTCAACTACAATAAAGGTGACAAAGCTGGATTTGACAAAACTAAAGTCAAATGTTACAACTGTAACAACCTTGGTCACTTTGCAAAAGAATGTCCCCAGCCAGACAAAAGATCAAAATCAACTGCTCTTGTTTCACAACAAGGACAAGGCTATGACTGGAGCTTCCAAGCAGAAGAGCATGCTCAAAACCAAGCTCTCATGGCCTTTACTGACAACAAAACTGAGGTAAAACCTAAACCTTGTACTTCTGAATGTGCTAAAATTGTTAAAAACTTAGAAAAAGAAAACACTAAATTAAATGAAGATTTAGCAAAAGCAGTCAGAAGAAATCATGAGTTTGATAGTGTGATTGCTGATCAAGAACATCAAATAAAGGTGTACCAGATGATTGATCAAAGGATAAATGAAGAATTGCTTCAGGCAGTGGATGAGAAAGAGTTTTATGAAATAAAAAATAAAGAACTAACAAGTAAATTAGAAGAATGTCAGCTTGAAATTGAACAAAATAAATTAACAATCAAAAAGTTTGAAAGAAGCACTAAAATTCTTGATGAACTAACTAACAATCAAACTACATAAAAAGTTGTTCATGGGGTGGGATATCATGCAGTACCACCTCCATATAAAATCATTCCACCACTTAAAAACAGTTCAGAAAGAATCATTAATGAATTAAAAACTGAAAATCAAACTCAATCTCATAATGAAACACCTGAATCAAATGATTATTCTGATGATGATCAATCAATTGAATTTACAATTTCTCAAACTGAATCACCAAAATCAATTGATACAAGTTTTCACACAGCACAAAGTGAAGAAAACTCTCCTAAATATGATGCAGAAAATATACCCAAAATTCTAAAAAGGGGAAATCAAAGAAATAGGAACCAACTCTTAGAACAAAGAAAAATCATAAAGGCTCAAGATAATAAATTAAAATGTGTCATTTGCAACAAAGTAAATCATTTAGCAAAGGATTGTCACTTCAATCCAATAAACTGCAAAGAGTTAAGCGAATTTAAAATCTTTAAAGAAAAAGCAAAGACACAGAAGTTAAAAGATACTACTGGCCCTTCAGAAGTTAAAAAACACTACTGGTCATTCTAAACATGGTAAGTACCCAAATACGACTGGTCCATCAGTAGTAAAGCATTCAAAAGCTAAAAATCACGGGTATAAACCAAGATCAGTAGAAAATTCTCACACCAGTAATACTTTCAAAAGGGCAGTAGTAAAACAAAACACCAGTACTCAACAAGTATGGGCACCAAAAATGTTTAAAGTTAAATCCCCAAAAGCTTATTTCTCAAAGGATGAACCCAAGACATATAAAGCTTGGGTTCCCAAACTTAACTAATCATTTACTCACTTGTGCAGAGCATTCAGATCCCATAAGAAGGAAGAACATGGCATATTGATAGTGGATGCTCAAGGCACATGACTGGAAATCTGCAAATTCTTAAAGATTTCAAAGTCATTTGATGGAGGATATGTGGCATTTGGTGAGAACCCACAGGGAGGTAAGATTACAGGTAAAGGTACTGTTACAAATGGCAAAATTACCTTTGATGATGTATTTTATGTAGCTGAACTAAAATACAATCTTGTCAGTGTGTCTCAAGTTTGTGATAAAAAGAATAAAATTCTTTTCACAGACATTGAGTGCATCATTCTTTCTCCTGACTTCATTTTAGATGAACAATATGTTGTTTTAAGAACTCCGAGGAAAAACAATGTGTATTGCCTGGATATAGGGGGAGAACTCATTTCTTCAAATGAGATCAACTGCTTTATATCCAAGGCAAACACCACTGAATCAGAACTATGGCATAGAAGGATGTGTCACACAAATTTCAAAAACATGAACAATTTAGTAAAGAGAAATTTGGTCATTGGACTACCTCAAAAACAATTCATGTGTGATCATCATTGTGTTGCATGCCTAAAAGGTAAACAACACAAGACTTCTCATAAGTCCAAATCTGTGAACTCTATTTCTGTTCCTTTACAACTCTTACATATGGACCTATTTGGACCTACAAATGTAATGAGTATTGGAAAGAAACAATATTGTCTTGTTATTACTGATGACTTTTCCAGATATACATGGGTTTTCTTTCTCAGGACAAATGATGAAACAAGTGAACTCATAAAGAACTTAATTGTCAAACTGGAAAACTCATCTGATCAAAAAGTGAAAGCCATAAGATGTGATAATGGCACAGAATTTAAAAATGCTAACTTAATTCACTTTTGTGATCTTAAAGGAATTGACAGACAATACAGCTCACCTAGAACTCCACAACAAAATGGTGTAGCTGAAAGAAGAAATAGAACCATCATTGAAGCAGCAAGATCAATGCTAGCAGACTCAAAATTACCAATTACTTTTTGGGCAAAAGCTGTTAATACTGCTTGTTATGTTCAGAACAGAGTATTAATAGTGAAGCCACATTTTAAAACACCATATGAACTTTTTAATAAAAGAAAACCCTCTATAAGTTTTTTAAAATCATTTGGTTGTCCTTGTACTATTCTGATTACAAGAGAACAAATTGGTAAATTTGACTGCAAAGCTGATGATGGAATCTTTGTGGGATACTCTACTCAAAGCAAATCATATAGAGTATTCAACAAAAGACTAAGGATAATTGAAGAAAGCATCAATGTATCCTTTAATGAAAATGTACTTAATGAACAAGGAAATGGTCCAGATTGGCTATTCAACATAGACAATCTAACCAAATCTTTTAATTCTAACATGGAGTTCAATGCAGGTAATTCAAATTGTCACACTCAAAAGGAAGGAACATCATCTGTTAATACTGGTCAAGAGGAGATGAGATACATAGTGGTTAATACTGCTCCAACAGTTAATACTGAGGACAGTAATAACTCAATTTCTGGAACAAGTAGTAACTCTGAGATTGAGGACAGTAGTAATTCAAATACTACTGATACCAATAATAGTACTCAAAATACTACTGGTACTAACAATAACCTAGATTCTCAAGATACTACTGATACCAGTAACAACAACAATACTACTGATCTCAATGAAGACAATAGCAGTAGTAACTCTGACCAAGATGATGATGAATCAAACATCAATGAAGGATCACTAGAGGAACAACTGCCTGAGACAAATGAGTCCAATCTTGAAAATCAACTAGTAGTTGATAAAGCTACAACCACAAGGACTCAGAAGAACCATCCATTAGACCTTGTTCTAAGTGATGTTAACTCACCACTACAAACAAGAAGCAAATTAAATAAAAGCTTAACTGCAAACATGTGTAACATAAGTCTAATTGCTAATGAGTGTATGTTTGAATGCTTTTTGTCTCAGGATGGACCAAAGAAGATCCAACAAGCAATGAAGGACTCAAACTGGATTGAGGCAATGCAAGAGGAACTCCTTCAATTTAAGTTACAAGCTGTTTGGACACTTGTACCTCTACCCAAAGAAAAAAGAGCCATTGGAACAAGATGGATCTTCAGAAACAAGAAAGATGAAAGAGGTATAGTGATCAAGAACGAAGCCAGACTTGTAGCCCAAGGATACACTCAAGAAGAAGGAATAGACTATGATGAAGTATATGCTCCTGTTGCTAGAATTGAAGCCATAAGAATATTTCTAGCATATGCTTCATTCAAGAAGTTCAAGGTCTATCAAATGGATGTGAAGAGTGCATTCCTATATGGGAAGATTGAAGAAGAGGTCTATGTATGCCAACCCCCAGGTTTTGAAGATCCAAAACATGGTGATTATGTGTTCAAACTAGATAAAGCTCTGTATGGCCTACATCAGGCACCAAGAGCATGGTATGACACATTATCATCATACCTATTGAAGAACAACTTTAAAAGAGGAGCCATTGACAAAACTTTGTTTACAAAGAAAGTCAAAGATGATATACTACTAGTACAAATCTATGTAGATGATATCATATTTGGCTCAACCAATGATTTATTATGCAAAGAATTTGAAGAACTGATGCAGATTAAATTCAAGATGAGCTCTATGGGTCCAATGAACTTCTTCCTTGGACTCCAAGTCAATCAAAGAACAGATGGTATTTTGATAAATCAATCAAAATATGTCAAAGACATCTTGGAAAAGTTTGATTTGAAAGACAGTAAAAGTGCAAGTACACCAATGGAAACACACAAACACCTACATCCTGATGTTGAGGGGGAGGATGTAGATGAACACTTATATAGATCAATGATAGGCTCTTTGATGTACTTAACTGCATCAAGACCTGACATTATGTATAGTGTCTGTGTGTGTGCAAGGTATCAAGCAAGACCCAAAGAACTACACTTGCAGGCTGTTAAAAGAATATTCAGATACTTGAAAGGCAAACCATCACTAGGTCTATGGTATCCACATGATTCACCCTTTGAACTCACAGCCTACACAGATAGTGACTATGGAGGTGAATGTCAAGATAGAAAGTCCACTACTGGTGGATGTCAATTCTTTGGATCAAGACTGGTGTCATGGCAATGTAAGAAGCAAACAAATGTATCAACATCAACTGCTGAAGCAGAATATGTAGCTGCATCTGCTTGTTGTGCTCAAGTACTCTGGATTCAAAATCAGCTTCTAGACTTTGGTATCTCTATCCTTAAAACTCCTATTTTTATTGATAATCAAAGTGCTATTAGTATTGTGAACAATCCAGTAAAACACTCTAAAACCAAACACATTGAAATAAGATTTTATTTTATAAGAGATTGCAATGAAAAGAAATTAATCAAAGTGGTTAAAATTCATACTGATGATCAATTAGCAGATCTTTTTACAAAAGCATTTGATGTAGGAAGATTCAACTTCTTGGTTAGCAGTATTGGAATGATTTTGATAAATTAAAATCTCACTTAAAATCATGTGTAAAGTTATTGTTGTAAAATATTATTTATTTGATTAAGTGTTTTACTACTGGTAGATCTGTATTACTGATTGTAGGCATGTGCACAAAATACTACTGGTAGTTCATTACTACTGGTGTGTATTAGGTTTACATAAATACTACTGGTAAGTCAGTACTACTGGTATTCACATATACTACTGGTCGTGTGTGTTGGTGGTTACTACTGATGTCTATAGTTACTACTGATGTCAAAATCCTTAGTCACTACTGATGTTAGTAGATACTACTGACGTTTACTACTGATATTTCATTTACTACTGGTCTTTCAGAATCACAATTACCAAACTAACCCCCATGAAAATAACCGTTATGCTATGATTCGAAGGGCATTTTAGTCATTTTGCAGGATAAATCGAAAGATATAAAAGGCGGCAGTCGATTAATTTAGCATTATCTTCACTTCGATTTGCTAAATTCTCTCGAAAAACCCTAGTTTACGATCAAAAATCCTTCGTCAGTAACAAAATTCACTCCTGTTTCTTTCAAAATCAATAACAAATGGCAACTCTAAAATCTCTGAATGTTCAAACCGATCTCAAATACTCAGAATTTCACAATATGTGTGCTTTCCTAAAGAATCCCGACGGAACAAAAGATTTTCGTCCAATCGTCAAATTTTTGAGAAATTCTTATATACAGTTTGCTTTAACTGTAAAACCAAAATCATATCAACAGCACTTGGTGGATTTCTGGACCAATGCTGAACAAACAGAAGGAACAACCATATCTATGATCAAATCAAAAGTAGATGGAAAGCATATAACAGTCACAGAACAATCAATTCGACACCATCTACAACTGCACGATGATTCAGGTATGTTTACTCTTCCTAAAGAATACATTGCTGAAATTTTAAATAAAATGGGTTATGAGGGGAGACTGAATATAGTAACTTTTCAAAAGGGTCTTCTCTCCCCACAATGGAAATTTTTAGTACATACTATTCAGCATTGTATTTCTCCTAAACGAAGTACTTGGAATGAGTTTAATAAGGCAATAGCCTCTGCTGTTGTCTGTTTATGCACAGACCAAGTATTTAATTTTTCTTATATGATTTTTGAAGGTTGGGAAATCTTAGTTCTTCTAAATTTTTAATGTATCCTAGATTTCTACAACATATCATAAACTGTGAATTACAAAACTTGTCAACTCCTAAAAACATTTTCATATTACCTGAGTTGAACAAGAAAGTTTTCTCAAATATGAGAAAACAATTTAAATTTTCGGGCAAGGAAACCCCTTTGTTTCCTAACATGATCAAAGATCAAACACAAATTGGAGAGGGTTCAATCATAGATACAACCCAAATTGAACCTCAACCCACTCCATCACCCCCAAATACAGCCCAAACACCACCCCAACTAGTCACTCAATCACCAACTCAAACAGAAGTCCTGAATGTGTCCCAGGAACTTGACTTAAATCTGCAGAGTGCTACTCTTCACTCTGTGGAAGACCTACCAGATAAAACCAAAAATATTTCCACAATTTATCAAAGAAAGAAAATTTCTTCAAAGGACACCAGGGGACAAATTGAGTCAAACCCCAGGCTCCAAGAGTTGTCCTCCAAGGAGGAGAGAGGACATGAGGCGAGGGCTTTCACTACTGATGCCCCAAAGGTGGGTGCACAGGACAGTGAAAACATCATTAGGACCCAGACCTCGGCAACTTTGAGTGATGACTCATTTGAGGAGTTACTCAAAGGACCCCGGTGCCAAGAAACCACAAGGGGGGGCATCTCTGCTTCTTCTAGGAAGAAGAGAATGTCTAAAAGACCCAATGAATCACCAAGAAGTGATGAGGGCAGACCTATGGATTTGACGGATAGGATGGAAAACCTTCAAACCAATGTACATGTTAGTGAGCCCGATGATCTTGCTAGATGGAGTGAGGGCAGTATTAAAACAAAACAATTGACGGATAAAGTGGATTCTCTTGAATCCACTGTACAAGATTGTCTCAAATATCTTACAAACCAAGGGAAAACAATGGCTGCAATGAAAAGACATATGAACACCATCAACAAGAGAATGAGATTCTATGAGCACAGGCTTCATCAACAAACTAAAATCATCAGAAAATTGAAGAAGAAGATTAGTGATAGTGAGGCTCCACCAGTAGAGCTCACTAAGGGGGAGAAGGATAATATTCAAACAATGATTGATGAATCAATTGCAGCAGCAGCATCCTCTCTCTTAAATTTAAAAGAAACAACTGTTGATGAAGGCCCAGAAATGATGGTTACAGAAGATGAACCTATTACTACTGCTACAATGGAAGAACAAGTTGAAAAAGAAATACCAGTAGTAACTCCTACTACTGATATCATAGCAGTAGTAAGTCAAGAAGAGGAAGTGAAGGCACCAAATACTACTGATGCCCTATCAGTAGTAACTCCTGAAGTCACACCAGTAGTAACTACTCTGGTTACTACTGAAGAGGAAGAATTACAGCTACCAGAGCTAATTGAAAGAGAAAGATTTGAAATCATCACCAAACCACCTACACCTAATCAACCACTTATCATACCTGACATTGATGATAATATGAACTGGTTTGAGGTAGATGAATGTACTCTTCCTCCACACCCTAAAATTTTATCAGAAGATCAACTACATCTGTTTTATCCAAAACTTCTGATCTTGGGTGTACCTGATATGAAATACACTCCACCTCCACCATCTGCATGTATTGGAAAAGGAAAAGAAGTCTATGATGAAGACTATCCCAACAGAGCCTTAGGTCACCAAATGGTGAACAAGATCAATCATGTTAGATCAGAGAAACAGTCTAGATGGAGGGTAAAACACAAGAAATATTTGGAGAAAGTGGAGATGTATCAAACTCTTAAGGAAAACAAAAAGAAGAAAACTCAAGAAATTAACATCCCTGGTCAAATACCTGTTCAAACAGATGACATTCAGATAAAAGCTCAAAAGGCAGAATTCAAAAGGCTCAGAAAGATCGAAGAAGAACATATTCAATGCCTTGAATATCTGGTCTCTGAATGCAAGAAAACTAAAAGTGAGCTAACAGATGATGTATATGAACAGAAAGCCAATATGATTGAATATTTGAAATCAAAAGGGAAAAATGCTAAGTCATTTGGTAGAATGAAAATGATGACTATCATTGAAAGATATTGTGCTGCAAAGAAGAAAGACTTGGCTGAGCAAGAAGCAGAAGAAGAAAAGAAATCCAAAGTCTTAAGTCCAATTAAAACCTTAATCCCAATCAGTCCAAACTTAATCAAGAAGGATAGTATCTCAACTACTGGTGAGCCATCAACAAAGAAAAGAAAGATGGTTTCTCAAGAACAAAGTGCTCAAAAGAAGTCAAAAACAGAGCAAGTCATTCCTGTTCTTGATCTACCAGTTGCTCCCTTACAAAACAATCCTATCATAAATTGGAGAATTTTGAATAATAATGTGATAGAGATCATAAGGGAAGACAAAGTTGTACAGAGATTCACTGGATGGTTACCATTGATCAGGTCCTGTTCAAGAAGTGATGTTATTAAACTATTGATCATTGGTAAACCAAGGATGAGAAAGAAATCATGGAAAGAATCTGGAGCTGGATACCTAACTAGAATGATTGATGCTGCATTTTATCCAGACAACTATCCAGAACAATTTACCAGTGAAGAAAATGTTTATGCTTGGAATGTGATTCCAACTGCTCAAATGTACTTCTTTGAAAAATCTGGAAAAGTATGTGAACTGTACTTATATGAAAAAGAATATCCACACTCTGAGAAGACAATGTATCAGATATTCACAAATACCATGATGAAGCCATATGATGAAGTAATGTTTCAGAACAAATTGAATTATTTTACAAAAAGAAACAGCAAGTACATTATAGCTCAAAGAAAAGCTCAAAATCAAAGAACCCTAGAGAAGAGAAGGAAAGAAGAAGAAGAACAAAAGAAACTTGATTGATTAAAAGATAATCAATAAGTTTAGGGGGAGATTGTTGGAGCAAAACACATATCAACTTAATACTGATGCTGCAGTTAGTACTGATCATACTTAGTACTGATGGGGCAGAACATATTTACTACTGATGAAGTTGATGCTGGTGAAGACTATAACTAAAGTTACTACTGATCAAGGCTTATTGAAGATACTACTGATCAATAGTAGTTACTACTGACGATGGTTTTGGACTTACTACTGATCATCAGACTTACTACTGACGTTGCATATTTACTACTGATGATTGGTTTTACTACTGATACGCGTTTATGGAACATATCAAGTCTGAGATCTTCGTAGAGATAGTTATAGTATGTAAATCAATGTATATCTATAGAAGTCGAATGTAAATCAAAGTCCTAGAATAACTAGGGTAAATTGTTTAGCTTCAAGGACTATTATAAATAGTTCCTTACGAATTGTAAATGTACGTGTGTATTGTTAACTTGATAATATACATTGAAGCTTTTTGTGAAACTGTGTTCTTAATATTTTCGCATATTATTTACAGTTCATTGTTCTTAATTACATTGATATAGTGTTGATCCGCTGCAACTTCTATAGTCAATTAGATCCAAGGTGTTTATTAACTTCTTTATAGTTAATCGATCCTGACATGTAGGCCGATAGACATTCTTATAAAGAGGTGAGAATCTTGGTAAGTCTACATTAATTTAAGAAGCCTTGATTAAATCACTTATTACAACTCAAAGAAGTGAAATACATCGCCCATAAATGGGTATTGTCTAGTAACTTAACTAAAGTGCATGCATCAATGTAATGATTAGAAAAAGAAGGAAAAAAAAGTTTAGCCCTATCGAATGTGGTTTCCCTCGATCGATCGTCTTTCAGAAGAACAAAAATACAACCCGCTTCGAAGAAAAGAAAGAAAAAAAAGCGGTTGTAAGAATACCTCCATGCACCTCGCTAACTTAACTAGCTAGTTGTGATCATACATCTTTAGTTGTGAATCGAGTGACCTACGCCTGGACTGTGGCCGGGCAAAGTAGGTCTGAAAGCGTCCACGCCAGAAGGCGGTGTTCCTTGGCCGGGGTTTGTGGCGCCATCTTCTTCGGTCACATGTTTTTGATTTGTGCATTTCTCGACACACTTAAAGTTTTCACCTAGCTTTCTTGCTTCACTCATTCGCAACACTTGAACGGTGACAAATAACATGATGAAAAAACAACACAAAAAGGTTCTACCTAATCTCGCCATATCAGATTACTTATAAGAGATTAATTAATGGAAGTATTAGCAAGGCTATTAGGGTATGTATATAGATAGCTCTTAATAGATGAGTTTGGCAAGTTATTTGATGATAAATTTGTTGGTATTTATAGAGATGATGGACTTGAGAAAAGGCAATAGAGTAGCATGCCAGGGCCCAGATTAAACATCATAGAAATAAGGAAAGAAGTACATTAGGTAGGCTGGGTGGTGCACAATAGTATATGTCATAATCAAGCACCTTGTTTTTTTATTAGATACTCCATTCACCAAAAAGATATACGTTTAATCATTAAAAAGATTACATTTAAGGTTAGTACATAAGTAATAAATTACCAATTATCCGTTTCAGCACTAAACAAATATATATAAATTCATAGTATTTTTCTAATATGGCCTTTTTGAATTTTGATTAGTTACATGGGTGAAAAATGGTGGCGACGGGGCTCGCGACGTAACCGATGGGAGAGTTCTAAGACCTCCCCAAGACAACAGAGCGATCATTGATTGTGGGGAAGGTAAAGAAAACCAAATTTCTAAGTACATTATGATAAAATGAAAAATACATAAAAGGTTTATGTAATTCGACAAATTTAATTATCATAATACATCATATACGTTATGTGAAAAAAGAGTCACACATACTAAGCGTTAAGCTGATTATATATAGGTGATTTTAACATATGCTATTGTTTAATTAATGAATTTAAACATAAGGGTGATACTTATTGGTTAAATTTGATATTCATTCACAGGAGTTCAGGTTCAATCTATGGTTGGAGTAAAAAAATATCCCCTTCTAATCATGGAAGTTCACATGCGCCGACTTCGGGCTAACTATAAGCAGGTGATCGACCTAAGATTACTCAACTCACAAATCGAATCGATACCCAGATTACCTAGAAAAGATATTAATTAATGAATTTAATACTTCAAGAAAATTGTTATGTCGTGACAATAAAGTAAAACGCCGTGAAAATATTTCTAGCTATTTTACCTGTATAAAAGATTGTGAGTAAATATATCATTGGTAAAGACATATCCAACACAATAAATACATGTTTATGACACATTTTTCTTCAAGGGTCCTCCCAAAAAATTGCCTCTTCCTTCTTTTATTAACAATTTTATGCTAATTAACAACACCTCTTTACTTACTTTTTCTTATAAATTAGCATATTTTTGCTAATTAAAAACACCTCTTTACTTACTTTTTCACTCTGTCAAAATACAAAATTTAATGCATAATGTACAAGTATCCATTGCATTATTCAAATCTCATTTCCTCCAGCAAAATAATAAGGGTGAGCCAACATGATTAAGATGATTAAAAGCTCATGAATTGTTAGTATCATATATGTACTCATTCACAATGTACTGTTCAAAAAAATTTCATTCTAACCCCTCAAATTTAGTACTATTTACAATTTCTACATAATTAATTAAATATTTAATCAATCAATTTAGTGGGATAAGAGGTTTTTCTTTTTTCTTATTAGATACTCTTTAATATACAGAGTATTTATGTAGCTCATGTGCTACCACTTTACCAACTTTCTAGAATAGTTAGATTTTGTTTTTCATAAAATTTGTTTTCTTAATTTGTAGTAAACCGTCAACTCTATTTTTTTATAGATTATAAGAGATCATATAAATAAAAGTACTAATGAATATAAAAATGTATGTTTTAAAAACTCGCAGCAACGTGCACGAATGTCTATTCCTCGTTTTTAATAAACCAACAAATAAAAAGGAGAGGTGAAAATTTTTACCCACAAATTTGTGGTAGACAGAGAACTAAAAGCAAAAAAATAAAATTAAAAAACAAAAACAAGAAGCAGCAGCAGCATATCTTCTTCGAGTTGATTTAGGCAAACGCATGCAGGATTATTAGACATTTCACTGTCTCAATTTGTTCATCACCAACATCATTGATGTTTTCCATCTTTTTACTTTTCCCATCTTTTTTTCAAAAGAACACACACAAATATAGACACACACCAACAACTTGTCGTTCGGTTATCAATACATATCCGGTTTTCATCGAGCATTTTCGGAACATAATTCGACACGATAAAATCAATAATCCATGCAGGGAAACATTGATAGAGAGGTACTCATTTGCATAATTGAACTTTTCTTTAATTTGGTACTCAGTCATGATATGATGTGTGACAGAAATTAACTGTCTTGCTAAAGATATACGTAGTATATATGTGTTAACTATGGTAGATAAAGTTCTAAAAAACGTGTAGGGGATGTTTGGCTCAACGTAATCTTCCGTAATGTAATTGAATTCGGTTGGAATTGAATTCGGTTGGAATTAAATACGTTTATGAGTTTGGCTACCAAAATTTTAACTTAGAATTCAAATCAATACTTATGCATATTTTTTTAACTTTTTTATATTCTTTTTTAAAATTTTTTTATTTTTTTATAAGTTTATAACTTTTTAATTTTTAATTTTTTTCTAAATTTTTAATTTTTAAAATTTTTTAGTTTTTTAATTTTTTTTTAGTTTTTTTAATTTTTTTTTAATTTCTTTAAAAATTTTAAATTTTTCTTAATTTTTTTAAACGATTTTAAAATCTTAAGCATACAAAATATTTAAATTTGTTAGTTCACTGAAGGACCGTAATTGAATTCATAGGATGTCGGGACGGATTTCAATTACAATAAATATCGTAATTTGAAATTACGTCGTAATTGAATTACGAAAAAAAAAATTCATCCAAACATCCATGCGTAATGCAATTAAATTACAGTTACGAAGGATTACGTCAAAACAAACGGGGCCGTATGGATAGAAATAAAGTGGAATGAATTTCAGGGCAATTGATGTTTACTTCAATCTTAATGTTTATAAACTCTATCATAAATGTATTATAGAGTAATTGGTGCTTTTCAAAATAAATTGTATTGGTTACTTAACTCTTTACACCCTAATTTTTTTTTTTAAATTTTGATATTGTCTTTCAAATATGGAAAGTAAATTGTCACTTAATTTCAACAGGAGAAATATAAATTGTTAGATCACAAGGGCTCCTACATGATAAAGTTATGTTAAAAAAGGGCATTTTTGCCTATATGACATGTTTAGCATTCGCCTTTAAAATATTTTCCCTATTTTAAAATTCTTATAACATACATTTGGGAGTCATAAAAAATTATCTTATAGAATTTTCAAAACAAAAAAACCTTAATTTAGGCTTTGGCGGACGTTAAATCCCTAGCACGGACCATTTGGCGCAGATATGGCAAGACATTGGTTGTCGTTTGGTACCTGATGTAGGTTTAATGTCCTCTCAACACCGAGAGCTCTTAGAGCATAAAGTGTAGAAGGTTAGTTCAAGTCATGTTAAAGTCATATTGGTTATTTAACATGATTTTAACACTCAATCTAAAGTTGTCCTCCCTGATTTAACACTCGTGTAAAAGACAAATGGTTCCTAAATTATTTTTTTATTTTCTATTTTTCTATAAAAACTAAAAAAAATCTTTACAATTAATTAAAAACACATTACAAAAAAATTACATTGAAAAATATAAATCGTTTTTCTTGGTTGTGACGTTTCAATTTAAGCTACAAAGATGGCCAACTATATCATGTCGAAGATCATTTTGTAATTTTATATCCCATAATTCCGTGTAAGTTTGGTTGAGAGAATGAATGATGTGGTTAAGAGACCAATTCAGACAAATCTCATTTACAAGATGATAACCTTTCGTGGTAAAATGTATATGAATATGTAAGTTTGGTTGAGAGAGTATTGCGTGAGTTAAATGGGTGTTTGTAGTATTTATAGGTGAAATGGGTGTAATTAAATTTTTTTGAAACATTGGGTGTGGGTAGCCGTTGGTTGCATTTCTCCATTTAGCGACCTGCTATACCTTTGGCCGTGGATGAATGGCGCCACCAGTAGTTTGAGTTTGACGCCACCAAAGAGCAAATAACGCGCCATTAGCGTTCGACACCGAGTCCTCTTAGGAAATTATATTTGGCCAATATTGTATAGCTTAGTTTATATACATTATAGGGCTCGGCCCAATTAGCAACGTCTCTTGATTTTATCTGTGTACAACAAGATGAAATATATAGTATTAAAAACACCCTAGCAGAGTAACTATCGACGTGAAAAAGTACGTCAATTGGCGAGAGGAGTTGGGATTACAAACCCATTGGACCCAAGAAAAAATAAAATTCTTCTTTGTCTATTTGAGGCCCAAATAAAAAGAAAATAACATGATCTGATCCATATCATGATTTGATTCATTAATTTACTTGATTTAGATATTTTAGATCTCTTCATCGATTTCATGTTTGATGCAAAAATCATTTATGAATAGATTATTATATACGTTGTAAAATGGGCGGTTCGGGTAATAACTCAAAACAGGAAGAAAAGTTATGCTAGTTGGGTTGGCTCAAACACCTGTCATTAAAAAATTTAATGTGTCAAATATGATTGTTAATGTTTATTATTTTCCAATGTAATTTTATTTTTGGCAAAACGCTTTAGAAGTTTCTACGCATTAAACTATTAAAGATATATTTTAGACAACTTTCAACCCGTTTAACTCATATAATTCATATCCTCTTAAGCTGATATTTTGATTTTACGATTTCACTCGTTAGACATAAAAATATTAGCTAAATCAACTAGTTGAGCACCATGTGACCCATTTCATTGCTTTTGTGGCTTTCGCCAATTTAACTCATATGACCCGTTCAGATAATACATAACCTGAACCGACCCATTCACAAACAAACGGGTCAAAATTACCAACTTTAGTTTAATATAAAGTAAGAGTAGCTATGCCTTTATGTTGGAACAAAATCACAAATCAACTTATTACTGATGCTGCAGTTAGTCCTGATCATACTTAGTACTGATGGGGTAGAACATGTTTACTACTGATGAAGTTGATACTGGTGAAGACTATAACTAAGTTACTACTGATCAAGCTTATTGAAGATACTACTGATCAATAGTAGTTACTACTGACGATTGATATTGGACTTACTACTGATCACCAAACTTACTACTGATGTTATGAATTTACTACTGGTGATTGCAGTTTACTACTGATACGCGTTTTGGAAGCATATCAAGTCCGAGATCTTCGTAGAGATAGTTATAGAATGTAAATTAATGTATATCTTTATAATTCGATGTAAATCAAAGTCCTAGAATAACTAGAGTAAATAGTTTAGCTTCAAGGACTATTATAAATAGTTCCTTACGAACTGTAAACGTACGTGTGTATTGTTAACTCAATAATATACATTGAAGCTTTTTGTGAAACTGTATTCTTAATACTTTCGCATATTATTTACAGTTCATTGTTCTTAATTACATTGATATAGTGTTGATCCGCTGCAACTTCTATAGTCAATTAGATCTAAGGTGTTTATTAACTTCTCTATAGTTAATCGATCCTGACAAGTGGTATCAGAGCATATTGGTTCTAGATCTACTATTTGTTAAGAACAACAAAAAGTTTTAATCTTCAAAACACACACATTATTAATCATGACTGATAATAATGAAAGCACTCAGGCCAACAAAATTCCTATACTCACTCCCAACAACTTTGGGATGTGGAAAAATCGTATTAAGCAATACATGCTTATTACAGATTATTCTATGTGGGAAGTTGTCCTTGAAGGAAACAAAACTGGTCCTGGTCAAGCAAGCAGCTCTTTAACTGAGGCAGACAAACTTAAATGTGAGAAGGAGAAGAAGGACAAGGGAATCGAACTTAAAGCTCTAAGCACTCTCCTACTGGCCATTCCTAACGATTATCAACATCTCTTTGTTGAGTATGATGATGCAAAGGTACTATGGGAAGCACTGGAGAAGAGATTCGTTGGGACCAAGAGCACCAAGAGGAACATGAAGTCTGTTCTCAAACAAGACATTGAAAACTTCAAAGGAAAACCCAATGAAACACTCACTCAAGTGTTTGACAGATTCAACAAGCTAATTGGTGAACTTAATCAGGTTGGGGTTAAGATGGATCAAGAAGATGTCAACATGAAGTTCCTAAGATCTCTTAGTGAAGAATGGGCCATGTATACAGTGGTATATAGACAAAGAGATGCTATAGAAGAAAAAGAGTTGGATGAACTCTAGAATGATCTCAGAGTATTTGAAACTGAGGTAAACCAAAAGAATCCTTCTATTTCTTCTAATAATGCTGCATTTGTCTCTAGTACAGGTCAAGGTCAGGAAACCTTCACAGGAAAGGCTGCACATTCTGAGGATACTGCAAGAGAATCCTTCTTCACTAGTCATGTGCATACTGCACTGATTAGTGATGACTTGGAACAATTGAATCCAGATGATCTTGAGGAGATGGATCTTAAATGGCAGATGGCTATGCTGAGCCTAAGGACCAAAAGATTCTTAAAGAGAACTGGCAGGACAAGTCTCAACTTCAACAAAGGTGACAAAGCTGGATTTGACAAAACTAAAGTCAAATGTTACAACTGTAACAACCTTGGTCACTTTGCAAATGAATGTCCTCAACCAGACAAAAGATCAAAATCAACTGCCCTTGTCTCACAACAAGGACAAGGATATGACTGGAGCTTCCAAGAAGAAGAGCATGCTCAAAATCAAGCTCTCATGGCCTTTACTGACAACAAAACTGAGGTAAAACCTAAACCCTGTACTTCTGAATGTGCTAAAATTGTTAAAAACTTAGAAAAAGAAAACACTAAATTAAATGAAGATTTAGCAAAAGAAGTGAGAAGAAATCATGAATTTGATGGTGTGATTACTGATCAAGAACATCAGATAAAGGTGTACCAGATGATAGATCAACGGATAAAGGAAGAATTACTTCAAGCTGTAGATGAGAAAGAATTTTATGAATTAAAAAATAAAGAATTAACAAGTAAATTAGAAGAATGTCAACTTGAAATTGAACAAAATAAATTAATAATTAAAAAATTTGAAAGAAGTACTAAAATTCTTGATGAACTAACTAATAATCAAACTACAGAAAAAGTTGTTCATGGGATGGGATATCATGCTGTTCCACCTCCATATAAAATCATTCCACCACTTAAAAACAGTTCAGAAAGAATCATTAATGAATTAAAAACTGAAAATCAAACTGAATCACATAATGAAACATCTGAATCAAATGATTCTTCTGATGATGATCAATCAATTGAATTTACAATCTCTCAAACTGAATCACCAAAATCAATTGATACAAGTTTTCACACAGCACAAAGTCCAAATGAATCTCCTAAATATGATGCAGAAAATATACCCAAAATTCTAAAAAGGGGAAATCAAAGAAATAGGAACCAACTCTTAGAACAAAGAAAAATCATAAAGGCTCAAGATAATAAATTAAAATGTGTTATTTGCAACAAAGTAAATCATTTAGCAAAGGATTGTCACTTCAATCCAATAAACTTCAAAGAGTTAAGAGAATTTAAAATCTTTAAAGAAAAAGCAAAGACACAGAAGTTAAAAGATACTACTGGCCCTTCAGTAGTAAATAAAACAAAAACTCCAATTGCTGAAACACCAAGATTTGGAAGAAGTGCACCAAGATTTGTGCAAAACAGAAGAGTTGGAAGCCCAAAGAACAGCAATTACTTCAAGAACAATGGAAAATCAAATCAAAATAAACAATACTTTAAATTTTCCAACACCAGTAAAAACTGTAACAATTTTACTACTGGTGTTAACCCTAATTATAATGCTGTATGGTACCAGTACAAAAACACGTACTACTGGTAAAATCCCTAATTACAAAAATACTACTGCTCCTAAACCAACTTTCAAATATACTACTGGTGTCAACCCTAAAAACACTACTGGTCATTCTAAACATGGTAAGTACCCAAATACTACTGGTCCATCAGTAGTAAAGTATTCAAAAGCAAAAAATCATGGGTATAAATCAAAATCAGTAGAAAATTCAAACACCAGTAACATTTTTAAAAGGGCAGTAGTAAAACTAAACACCAGTACTAAACAAGTATGGGCACCAAAAATGTTTAAAGTTAAATCCCCAAAAGCTTATTTCTCAAAGGATGAACCCAAGACATATCAAGCTTGGGTTCCCAAATTAACTGATCCTTTACTCACTTGTGCAGAGCATTCAGATCCCAGAAGAAGGAAGAACATGGCATATTGATAGTGGATGCTCAAGGCACATGACTGGAAATCTGCAAATTCTTAAAGATTTCAAGTCATTTGATGGAGGATATGTGGCATTTGGTGAGAACCCACAGGGAGGTAAGATTACAGGTAAAGGTACTGTTACAAATGGCAAAATTACCTTTGATGATGTATTTTATGTAGCTGAACTAAAATACAATCTTGTCAGTGTGTCTCAAGTGTGTGATAAAAAGAATAAAATTCTTTTCACAGATATTGAGTGCATCATTCTTTCTCCTGACTTTATTTTAGATGAAAATTATGTTGTTTTAAGAACTCCAAGGAGAAACAATGTGTATTGCCTGGATATAGGGGGAGAACTCATTTCTTCAAATGAGGTCAACTGCTTTATATCCAAGGCAAACACCACTGAATCAGAACTATGGCATAGAAGGATGTGTCACACAAATTTCAAAAACATGAACAATTTAGTAAAGAGAAATTTGGTCATTGGACTACCTCAAAAACAATTCATGTGTGATCATCATTGTGTTGCATGCCTAAAAGGTAAACAACACAAGACTTCTCATAAGTCCAAATCTGTGAACTCTATTTCTGTTCCTTTACAACTCTTACATATGGACCTATTTGGACCTACAAATGTAATGAGTATTGGAAAGAAACAATATTGTCTTGTTATTACTGATGACTTTTCCAGATATACATGGGTTTTCTTTCTCAGGACAAAGGATGAAACAAGTGAACTCATAAAGAACTTAATTGTCAAACTGGAAAACTCATCTGATCAAAAAGTGAAAGCCATACGATGTGATAATGGCACAGAATTTAAAAATGCTAACTTAATAAACTTTTGTGATCTTAAAGGAATTGACAGGCAATACAGCTCACCTAGAACTCCACAACAAAATGGTGTAGCTGAAAGAAGAAATAGAACCATCATTGAAGCAACAAGATCAATGCTAGCAGACTCAAAATTACCAATTACTTTTTGGGCAGAAGCTGTTAATACTGCTTGTTATGTTCAAAACAGAGTATTAATAGTGAAGCCACATTTTAAAACACCATATGAACTTTTTAATAAAAGAAAACCCTCTATAAGTTTCTTAAAATCATTTGGTTGTCCTTGTACTATTCTGATTACAAGAGAACAAATTGGTAAGTTTGACTGCAAAGCTGATGATGGAATCTTTGTGGGATACTCTACTCAAAGCAAATCATACAGAGTATTCAACAAAAGACTAAGGATAATTGAAGAAAGCATCAATGTATCCTTTAATGAAAATGTACCTAATGAACAAGGAAATGGTCCAGATTGGCTATTTGACATAGACAATCTAACCAAATCCTTTAATTCTAACATGAATTTCAATGCAGGTAATTCAAATTGTCACTCTCAAAAGGAAGGAACATCATCTGTTAATACTGGTCAAGAGGAGATGAGATACATAGTAGTTAATACTGCTCCAATAGTTAATACTGAGGACAGTAATAACTCAAATTCTGAAACCAGTAGTAACTCTGAGAATAAGGTCAATAGTAATTCAAATACTACTGATACCAGTAATAGTACTCAAAATACTACTGGTCCCAACAATAACCTAGATTCTCAAGATACTACTGATACCAGTAACAACAACAATACTACTGATCTCAATGAAGACAATAGCAGTAGTAACTCTGACCAAGATGATGATGAACCAAACATCTATGACAATGAAGGATCACTAGAGGAACAACTGCCTGAGACAAATGAGTCCAATCTTGAAAATCAACTAGTAGTTGATAAAACTACAACCACAACGACTCAGAAGAACCATCCATTAGACCTTGTTCTAAGTGATGTTAACTCACCACTACAAACAAGAAGCAAATTAAATAAAAGCTTAACTGCAAACATGTGTAACATAAGTCTAATTGCTAATGAGTGTATGTTTGAATGCTTTTTGTCTCAGGATGAACCAAAGAAGATCCAACAAGCAATGAAGGACTCAAACTGGATTGAGGCAATGCAAGAGGAACTCCTTCAATTTAAGTTACAAGCTGTTTGGTCACTTGTACCTCTACCCAAAGGAAAAAGAGCCATTGGAACAAGATGGATCTTTAGAAACAAGAAAGATGAAAGAGGTATAGTAATCAAGAACAAAGCCAGACTTGTAGCCCAAGGATACACTCAAGAAGAAGGAATAGACTATGATGAAGTATATGCTCCTGTTGCTAGAATTGAAGCTATAAGAATATTCCTAGCATATGCTTCATTCAAAAAGTTCAAAGTCTATCAAATGGATGTGAAGAGTGCATTCATATATGGGAAGATTGAAGAAGAGGTCTATGTTTGCCAACCTCCAGGTTTTGAAGATCCAAAACATGGTGATTATGTGTTCAAATTAGATAAAGCTCTGTATGGCCTACATCAGGCACCAAGAGCATGGTATGACACATTATCATCATATCAATTGAAGAATAACTTTAAAAAAGGAGCCATTGACAAAACCTTGTTTACAAAGAAGGTCAAAGATGATATACTACTGGTACAAATCTATGTAGATGATATCATCTTTGGTTCAACCAATGATTTATTATGCAAAGAATTTGAAGAACTGATGCAGATTAAGTTCAAGATGAGCTCTATGGGTCCAATGAACTTCTTCCTTGGACTCCAAGTTAGTCAGAGAACAGATGGTATTTTGATAAATCAATCAAAATATGTCAAAGACATCTTGGAAAAGTTTGATTTGAAAGACTGCAAAAGTGCAAGTACTCCAATGGAAACACACAAACACCTACATCCTGATGTTGAGGGGGAGGATGTAGATGAACACTTATATAGATCAATGATAGGCTCTCTGATGTACTTAACTGCATCAAGACCTGACATTATGTATAGTGTTTGTGTGTGTGCAAGATATCAAGCAAGACCTAAAGAACTACACTTGCAAGCTGTCAAAAGAATATTCAGATACTTGAAAGGCAAACCATCACTAGGTCTATGGTATCCACATGATTCACCCTTTGAACTCATAGCCTACACAGATAGTGACTATGGAGGTGAATGTCAAGACAGAAAGTCCACTACTGGTGGATGTCAATTCTTCGGATCAAGACTGGTGTCATGGCAATGTAAGAAGCAAACAAATGTATCAACATCAACTGCTGAAGCAGAGTATGTAGCTGCATCTGCTTGCTGTGCTCAAGTACTCTGGATTCAAAACCAGCTTCTAGACTTTGGTATCTCTATCCTTAAAACTCCTATTTTTATTGATAATCAAAGTGCTATTAGTATTGTGAACAATCCAGTAAAACACTCTAAAACCAAACACATTGAGATAAGATTTCATTTTATAAGAGATTGCAATGAAAAGAAATTAATCAAAGTGGTTAAAATCCATACTGATGATCAATTAGCAGATCTTTTTACAAAAGCTTTTGATGTAGGAAGATTCAACTTCTTGGTTAGCAGTATTGGAATGATTTTGATAAACTAAAATCTCATTTAAAGTGATGTGTAAAGTTTTTGTTGTAAAAAGTTATTTATTTGTTTAAGTGTTTTACTACTGGTATATCTGTACTACTGGTATGTAGGAATGTGCACAAAATACTACTGGTAGTTAAATACTACTGGTGTGTATTAGGTTTACATAAATACTACTGGTCAGTCAGTACTACTGGTATTCACATATACTACTGGTCATATATGTTGGTGGTTACTACTGATGTCTATAGTTACTACTGATGTCAAAATCCTTAGTCACTACTGATGTTAGTAGATACTACTGACGTTTTACTACTGATATCACATTTACTACTGGTCTTTCAGAATCACAATTACCAAGCTAACCCCCATGAAAATAACCGTTATGTTATGATTCGAAGGGCAATTCAGTATTTTTGCAGGTTAAATCGAAAGATATAAAAGACGGAAGTCGATTAGTTTAACATTATATTCACTTCGATTCACTAAATTCTCTCGATAAACCCTAGTTTACGATCAAAAACCCTTCGTCAGTAACAACATTCATTCCTGTTTCTTTCAAATTCAACAACAAATGGCAACTCTACAATCTCTCAACGTTCAAACCGATCTCAAATATTCAGAATTTCACAATATGTGTGCTTTCCTAAAGAATCCCGACGGAACAAAAGATTTTCGTCCGATCGTCAAATTTTTGAGAAATTCTTATATACAGTTTGCTTTAACTGTAAAACCAAAATCATATCAACAGCACTTGGTGGATTTCTGGACCAATGCTGAACAAACAGAAGGAACAACCGTATCTATGATCAAATCAAAAGTAGATGGAAAGCATATAACAGTAACAGAACAATCAATCAGACATCATCTACAACTACATGACGATTCAGGTATGTTTACTCTTCCTAAGGAATTCATTGCTGAAATTTTAAATAAAATGGGTTATGAGGGGAGACTGAATATAGTAACTTTTCAAAAGGGTCTTCTCTCCCCACAATGGAAATTTTTAGTACATACAATTCAGTATTGTATTTCCCCAAAACGAAGTACTTGGAATGAGTTTAATAAGGCAATAGCCTCTGCTGTTGTCTGTTTATGCACAGACCAAGTATTTAATTTTTCTTACATGATTTTTGAAGGTATGTTGGGAAATCTTAGTTCTTCAAAATTTTTAATGTATCCCAGATTTCTACAACATATCATAAACTATGAATTACAAAACTTGTCAACTCCTAAAAACATTTTCATAATACCTGAGTTGAACAAGAAAGTTTTCTCAAATATGAGAAAACAATTTAAATTTTCGGGCAAGGAAACCCCTCTGTTTCCTAATATGATCAAAGATCAAACTCTTATTGGAGAGGGTTCAATCATAGATACAACCCAAGTTGAACCTCAACCCACTCCATCACCCCCAAATACAGCCCAAACACCACCCCATATAGCCACTCAATCACCCACTAACATAGAGTCCTGAATGTGTCCAAGGAACTTGACATAAATCTGCAGAGTGCTACTCTTCACTCTGTGGAAGACCTACCAGATAAAACCAAAAATATTTCCACAATTTATCAAAGAAAGAATATTTCTTCTAAGGACACCAGGGGACAAATTGAGTCAAACCCCAGGCTCCAAGAGTTGTCCTCCAAGGAGGAGAGAGGACATGAGGCGAGGGCTCTCACTACTGATGCCCCAAAGGTGGGTGCACAGGATAGTGAGAACATCTCTAAGACCCAGACCTCGGCAACTTTGAGTGATGACTCATTTGAGGAGTTACTCAAAGGACCCCGGCGCCAAGAAACCACAAGGGGGGGGGGGGGGGGCATCTCTGCTTCTTCTAGGAAGAAGAGGATGTCTAAAAGACCCAATGAATCACCAAGAAGTGATGAGGGCAGACCTATGGATTTGACGGATAGGATGGAAAACCTTCAAACCAATGTACCTGTTAGTGAGCCCGATGATCTTGCTAGATGGAGTGAGGGCAGTATTAAAATCCAACAATTGACGGAAAAAGTGGATTCTCTTGAATCCACTGTACAAAATTGTCTTACATATCTCACAAACCAAGGGAAAACTATGGCTGCAATGAAAAGGCATGTTAATACCATCAACAAACGAATGAGGTTTTATGAACACATGATTCATCAACAAACCAAGATCATAAGAAGATTGAAGAAGAAAATTGATGATAGTGAGGCTCCACCAGTTGAGCTCACTAAGGGGGAGAAGGATAACATTCAAACCATGATTGATGAATCAATTGCAGCAGCAGCATCCTCTCTCCTAAATTTAAAAGAAACAAAAGTTGATGAAGGCCTAGAAATGATGGTTACTGAAGATGAGCCTATTACTACTGCTCCTATGGAAGATCAAGCTGAAAAAGAAGTATCAGTAGTAACTCCTACTACTGATATCATAGCAGTAGTAAATGAAGAAGAGGAAATAATTGCACCAAACACTACTGATGCCCTATCAGTAGTATCTCCTAAAGTCACACCAGTAGTAACTACTCTGGTTACTACTGAAGAGGAAGAATTACAACTACCAGAGCTAATTGAAAGAGAAAAGTATATCGTCATCTCCAAACCACCAACACCTGATCAACCACTTATCATACCTGAAATTGATGATAATGTGAACTGGTTTGAGGTAGATGAATGTACACTTCCTCCACATCCCAAGATACTACCAGAAGATCAACTCAAACTATTTTATCCAAAACTACTACTTCCTGGTATCCCTGATATGAAATACATTCCACCTCCACCATCTACTTACATTGGAAAAGGAAAAGAAGTCTATGATGATGATTATCTCAATAGAGCATTAGGTCATGAAATGGTAAACAAGATTAATCATGTCAGAGCAGAAAAGCAATCCAGATGGTGAATAAAACATAGGAAGTTTTTGGAGAAAGTGGAAATGTATCAAGCACTAGAGGAAAATAAGAAGAAAGCTCAAAGTGCAATTCCTGTTCAAATACCTGCTCAAATTAAAGACATTCAGATAGAAGCTCAAGAAGCAGAATTCAAGAGGTTCGGAAAAGTAGAAGAAGAACATATTCAATGTCTTGAAGAGTTGGTTTCTGAATGTGAAAGAACTAAAAGTGAACTAACTGATGATGTATTTGAACAGAAGACAAATATGATAGATTATTTGAAAACAAAAGGGCACAGTGCAAAATCTTTTGGCAGAATGAAGATGATGACTATAATTGAAAAATTATGTGCTCCCAAGAAGAAGGATTTGGCTGAACAAGAAGAAAAAGAAGCAAAGAAATCTAAAGCCAAAGCCCTAATCCCAATCAGTTCAACATTAATCAAAGCTGGTAGTGTATCAACTACTGGTAATACCTCAACTCCCCAATCAAAGAAAAGAAAAACTGTTGATTAAGAACAAAGCTCTAAAAAGAAATCAAAACAAATTGTACCTGTTCTTGAAATGCCCATTGCTCCCTTGCATAACAATCCAATCATCAATTGGAGGGTTATGCAGAATAATGTGATAGAGATCATAAGGGAAGATAAAATTGTGCAGAGATTCACTGGATGGTTACCTTTAATCATGTCTTGTTCAAGAAGTGATGTCATCAAGTTACTGATTATTGGAAAACCAAGAATGACAAAGAAATCATGGAAAGAATCTGGAGCTGGATACTTAACAAAGATGATAGATGCTGCATTTTATCCAGACAACTATCCAGAACAATTTACCAGTGAAGGAAATGTCTATCATTGGAATGTGATTCCAACTGCCCAAATGTACTTCTTTGAGAAATCAGGCAAAGTATGTGAGCTATATTTGTATGAAAAAGAATATCCTCATTCTGAGAAGACCATGTATCAGATATTCACAAATACCATGATGAAACCATATGATGCTGTTATGTTCCAAAACAAATTAAACTACTTCACAAAGAGGAACAGCAAATATATTATTGAACAAAGGCTTCAACAGAATCAAATAACCCTTGAGAAAAGAAGAAGGGAACAAGAAGAACAAAAGAAACTTAGTTGATTGAAAGATAATCAATAAGTTTAGGGGGAGATTGTTGGAACAAAATCACAAATCAACTTATTACTGATGCTGCAGTTAGTACTGATCATACTTAGTACTGATGGGGCAGAACATGTTTACTACTGATGAAGTTGATACTGGTGAAGACTATAACTAAGTTACTACTGATCAAGCTTATTGAAGATACTACTGATCAATAGTAGTTACTACTGACGATTGATATTGGACTTACTACTGATCACCAAACTTACTACTGATGTTATGAATTTACTACTGGTGATTGCAGTTTACTACTGATACGCGTTTTGGAAGCATATCAAGTCCGAGATCTTCGTAGAGATAGTTATAGAATGTAAATTAATGTATATCTTTATAATTCGATGTAAATCAAAGTCCTAGAATAACTAGGGTAAATAGTTTAGCTTCAAGGACTATTATAAATAGTTCCTTACGAATTGTAAACGTACGTGTGTATTGTTAACTCAATAATATATATTGAAGCTTTTTGTGAAACTGTGTTCTTAATACTTTCGCATATTATTTACATTTCATTGTTCTTAATTACATTGATATAGTGTTGATCCGCTGCAACTTCTATAGTCAATTAGATCTAAGGTGTTTATTAACTTATCTATAGTTAATCGATCCTGACACTTTACATCTTAAGCAGGCACTTTTAGTCCTTGAATGTGTACTGTCCATACAATTCGAACGACTTTTTCTTTGACTATATGATCCTCTCACGAGTAATGATTGTACAAAATCCTTTATTTTTCAATATCTCATGGTACTGCTTAGATTTCGTAACTTATAATATCAAATCAAATATTATTTTATCAACACCACCAAGAGATTCCTTAGTCCTTTCCACTGATTAATGTTGGTTAATTTTGTGCGGACGGTTTATATAAAAGCTATATTGCGTTCGACAAACTTGAGTGAAATACAACTGTCTTATTATCTACATGTTTATTAATATATGTTGCACATAGACTATACTGATGCAGGCCAAGTATGAAGGGTCGGACATTTTTGTTTCAGGAGGCTTAAAATCGCAAGAGTAAAATGAAATCACTAAATTAATCCTAACTTGGATTTTCAAAGCTCTGTTTCAAGCCCATTGTTGGGATAAATACAAGTTGATATTGATGCTGCAGTTGGTACTGACAAAGACTTGATGCTGCTACAAGAGTTAGTACTGATGGGGCAGAATTACAAAGATACTACTGATCTTGGATATACTAATGACGATGGCAAATACTACTGATATCGTTATTTAGAGCTGATCGTGTCCGAGATCTTCGTAGAGTTAGTTTAGAATTAATATCTTTTTGAAATTCGAATTGTAATCTAGTCCTAGAATAATTAGGGTAAAAGTTTAGGCTTCAAGGACTATTATATATAGTTCCTTATGAATTGTAAACATACGTGTATTGATCGATTAATTAATACATTGAAGCTTTTTGTGATAAACTGTGTTCTTGTTTATTCTCATTCAATTTACAGTTTACATTGTTCATATTCAATCAACATAGTGTTAATCCGCTGTAACTTCTATTGTTGAGTGATCTGTGATTCAATAACTTATTGAGTTATTCGATCCTGACAAGTGGTATCAGAGCATTAAGGTTCTAGATCTACGAATTAAGAACATCAAAAAAAATTCATACTTTCAAAACAAAAATTGTTAATCATGTCTGATAACAATGAAAGCACGCATGCAAACAAGATTCCAATTCTCACTCCCAATAACTTTGGGATGTGGAAAAACAGAATTAAGCAGTACATGCTTATTACTGATCATTCCATGTGGGAAGTTGTTCTGGAAGGTAACAAAACCATACAAACCCAACTCACAAGTTCTTTAACTGAATCAGACAAACTCAAGTGTGACAAAGAGAAGAAAGACAACGGAATTGAACTGAAAGCCTTAAGTACCCTGTTACTTGCTATTCCAAATGACTATCAACATCTATTTGTTGAATATGACGATGCTAAGATGCTATGGCAGGCACTGGAGAAAAGGTTTGTTGGTACCAAAAGTACTAAAAGAAACATGAAGTCTGTCTTGAAGCAAGACTTTGAAAACTTCAAAGGACAAAAGAATAAATCACTGTCACAAGTTTTTGATCGATTCAACAAACTTATTAGTGAACTCAATCAAGTTGGAGTTAAACCAGACAATGTTGATGTCAACAGGAAGTTTCTCAGATCTCTTGGTGAAGAATGGTCTATGTATACTGTTATATAGACAAGGAGATGCATTGGAAGAAAAGGAGCTTGATGAACTCTACAATGAACTACGAGTGTTTGATTCTGGGGTAAGTAAAAAAACTCCTATTTTACCTTCAAAAAATGATGCGTTTGTATCTAGTACAGGTACAGGTAAGGATACTACAACTGGAAAGAATGTGGAAACTGAAGATGCAGCTAGAGAATCCTTCTTTACTAGTCATGTACACACTGCACTGATTAGTGAAGATCTGGAACAAATCAATCCTGATGATCTGGAAGAGATGGACATCAAATGGCAGATAGCAATTCTGAGCTTGGACACTAAGAGATTCCTTCAAAGAACTGGTAGACAGAATCTGAACTTCAACAAGGGTGAACGTGCTGGCTTTGACAAAACCAAAGTCAAATGCTACAACTGCAATAATCTTGATCACTTTGCTAGAGAATGTCCTAGCAAAGATCAAAGATCAAATTATAACAAGAACAGTACTTCAAACTCAACTGCCTTGGTATCTCAAGAAGGTCAAGGTTATGACTGGAACTTTCAAGTAGAGGAACATGCTCAAAATCAAGCTCTCATGGCCTTCACTAAATCTACTACTGAGGTACATTCTGCCAAATCTTGCACTCCTGAATGCATTAAAGCATATAAAGAACTAGAAAAACTAAACAAAGAAACTCTTGATGAGATGATTTTAAATAGAAACAGAAGACTGAAATTTAATGGTTGCATTGCAGATTTAGAAAATCAAATTAAAATTTATAAAATAACTGATCAAAAACTGAAAGATGAATTATTACAAGCAACTTATGATAAAGAACATGCTGAGTTAAAATTAAAAGAAACTTTAACCAAATTAGAAGAATGTCAGTTAGAATTAGAACAAAATAAACTAACCATTAAGAAATTTAAAAGAAGTGCTAAAATAATTATGAATTAACCAGCAATCAAACCACTGAAAAGGTTGTTCATGGTGTTGGATATCATGCAGTCCCACCTCCAACTAATTTTATTCCTCCACTAAATTCTAGTTCAGAAAGACTTTTAGATGAATTAAAGCTTGAAAGTCAAACTGAAACCCGTAATGATTCATCTGATGATGAACAAACCATTTAAACAACTGATACAAGCTTTCATACCACACAAAGTCAAGAATCCCCTAAATATAATTCAAAAAATATACCCACTATTTTAAGAAGGGAAAATCAAAGAAACTTAAATCAGTTAAAAGAACAAAGAAAGCCTGAAAGTGCTAAAACAACAAAATTAACATGTTTGATTTGCAACAAAGTCAACCATCTAGCAAAGGATTGTCACTTCAATCCAAATAATTGCAAAGAATTTAAAGAATTTAAAGAAAATAAAGAAAATTTGAAAGAATCCAAATTAAAACAAACTGAAAAGTTTCAACAAACTAAAAATACACATGTTGAGGTACCCAAATTTGGAAGATCTGCACAAAGATTTATGCAAAATATCAGGCATGGAAGTCCAAAAAGAAGTCATTATTTTGAAAATAATCGAAAGCCAAATCAATTTTCTAAGTTTTCAAAATATTCAAACTTCAATAGTAACAATCAAAGATTTGCGACTGGTACTAAACCTAATTACAATGCTGTAAAATACAATTACTATAATACTACTGATCATGCTAAAAAATCATATTATTCAAATACTACTGGTCCATCAGTAGCAATATATTCAAAAGCCAAAAATTATGGTTATAAACCTAAATCAGTAGTAAAACCAAACAGCAGTAACAATAAACAACTGAAGACCAAACCTGCATCAAAAGCTCACACTATTCAAAAATTTTACTCTTCAAAGGATGAACCCAAGACAAAACAAGCTTGGGTTCCCAAAATTAACTAATCCACTTACTTTTTGTGCAGAGCATTCAGATCCCTGAAGAAGGAAGAACATGACATATTGATAGTGGATGCTCTAGGCACATGACTAGAAATCTTCAAATTCTTAGAGATTTCAAGTCTTTTGAAGGAGGATATGTTGCTTTTGGTGAAAATCCAAGAGGTGGTAGGATTACAGGTAAAGGTACAGTATCAAATGGTAAGATTTCTTTTGATGATGTATTTTATGTTGCTGAACTTACATATAATCTGGTTAGTGTCTCACAAGTATGTGATAAAAAGGACAAAATTTTTTTTACAGATATAGTGTGCATCATTCTTTCTCCTGACTTTATTTTAGATGAAAAATATGTTATTTTAAGAACCCCAAGGAGAAACGATGTGTATTGCCTGGATATAGGGGGAGAACTCATTTCTTCAAATGAGATCAACTGCTTTATATCCAAGGCAAACACCAATGAATCAGAACTCTGGCATAGAAGGACGTGTCACACAAATTTTAAAAATATGAATAATTTAGTCAAAAAGAATTTGGTGGTTGGTTTACCTAAAAAAGAATTCATGTGTGACCATCATTGTGTTGCATGCCTGAAAGGTAAACAACACAAGACCTCCCATAAGTCCAAAGCAATAAATTTTATTTCTGACCCTTTGCAGCTCTTACATATGGACTTATTTGGTCCTACAAATGTAATGAGTATTGGAAAGAAACAGTACTGTCTTGTTATTATTGATGATTTTTCCAGGTATACTTGGGTTTTCTTTCTCAGGACCAAAGATGAAACAAGTGAAATCATAAAGAATCTGATAGTCAAAATGGAAAACACAAGAGATCTCAAAGTGAAAGCCATTAGATGTGATAATGGCACAGAATTTAAAAATGCTAATTTAATTACTTTTCGTGATCTTAAAGGCATTGACAGACAGTACAGCTCACCTAGAACTCCACAACAAAATGGTGTAGCTGAAAGGAGAAATAGAACAATCGTTGAAGCAGCCAGATCCATGCTTGCAGACTCAAAATTACCAATTACATTTGGGGCTGAAGCTGTTAATACTGCCTGTTATGTTCAAAACAGAGTATTAATAGTTAAGCCTCATTTTAAAACACCTTATGAACTTTTTAATAAAAGAAAACCTTTAATAAGTTTCTTAAAATCATTTGGTTGTCCTTGTACAATTTTAATTACAAAAGAACAAATTGGTAAGTTTGACTGCAAATTAGATGATGGTATCTTTGTAGGATACTCAACTCAAAGCAAGTCATACAGAGTATTCAACAAAAGGCTGAGGATCATTGAAGAAAGTGTGAATGTATCCTTTAATGAAAACATAATGAATGAACAGGGAAATGGTCCAGATTGGCTATTCAATATTGATAATCTAACAAAATCTCTTAATTTTAGTTATGATTGTAATGCAGGAGACACATACTGATCCCACAGTTAATACCGAGGACAGTAGTAGCTTTGGTAACCCTAGCAATCTTGATACCAGTAATAACTCGAACTCACAAGATATACCGATCCCAGTAGTAACACAGAAACTCAAAATCATGATGGTGAACCAAACAATACTGATATCAGTAATAGCAATGAACCACATGATTTGAATGACAATCATGTTACTACTGATACCAGCAGCAATGAAGAAACTCAAGAAAATCCAGAAAATCAAGAAGAAACCTGGACAGATGCACAGGTCCCTGAATCTAATGAATCAAACCTTGATAGTCAAATTGTTGCTGATAAAGTTTCCAACTCTAGAACTGAAAAGAACCATCCCTTAGACTTAGTTCTAAGTGATGTGAACTCAGATATGCAGACTAGAAGCAAATTTAACTCAACTCTATACTCAAATACTTGCAATATAAGTCTAATATCTAATGAATGTTTATTTGCTTGTTTTCTATCAAAGGAGGAACCTAAAAAGATTCAACAAGCCATGAAGGATTCAAATTGGATTGAAGCAATGCAAGAAGAACTTCTCCAATTCAAATTACAAGCTGTTTGGACACTTGTACTGAAGGGTTTCATTGTACTCGATCGACCCATAGGACCGACCGCCTAGTATACTTGGTTAGACCACACTGATCAAGAACATGAACTTGCTCTTGACCGGTTGAAACCAACTAGCTGATTTAATCCCTAAAAGCGGACGTGGGATTAAACCTAATCCTTAAACCCTAAATGATTGGGATGTTGGAAATCTAGATTAGATTAACAAGAAAGAAACCTTGTATGAAAAACTCGAAAACACACACATACTTGTGCGTGTTCGTCGAACACTCACCAAGAACCCTAGGGTTCTTGGTGTTCTCATTCGATCGAACAAGAGGAGAGGAAGAAAGTGTGTTCCATGAAACATACCTTAGGTTAATGCTTAAGATAGATCCACTGATGATGAACACGATGAGCGATCTTCTAGTTGATCACTTTCAACGATCTTGTTCTTCAATACTTGAAGAACACGAAGAACGAACGAAGAACGAAGAACACAAACTTGTGTTCCAAGTTTCGTACGAAATAGAGAGAGGAGGGGCAAGGATTTCGTGATTATCAGGCAAGGATTAACATCTAGGGTTTAGTCATAAGCCTCCTATTTATAATAGAAGATCTTACACTTAAAACCCTTCTAGTTTAATTAAACTTCCTTTTTACACTTCCATCCCTTATAGTTTTAACTAGTTTTTTATTGTTGCACTTAACTATTAAATGTCTAGTATTAATACACCAATAATTCGGTACCCATATACACGAATTATATACACTTGTATTTATACTTTTAATAGTTAATTATATAATAACCTTTATATAATTTACACAACAACATTATCCGATTACTATGTGATTTATTGGCTTTAAATCATATCATGGATAACCTTTAATTAACACATTGTATATTTACTCAACTAGTAAATGTACAACTACTTGTATTAATTAGTTAGTTAAACTAATCTAGTAATAAGTTAAACCTAACTTAATACTTAACTGATTCATAATGATTATTATGAATCATTCCTCTTCGTAGTATCATTGCATAACTTGCTCGTATTACATGCACTCAACGGTGTGACCCTTAAGTGTTTCGTAGGCATGGATGTATCATCATAGGTTGACTAACCGTGCACATAAATCCTTCAGACTCCCACTTGTGCAAGTTTGTAACCTTTGTCTTAATGATATGAGCTACAGTGGCCTTCTAGATGGGTATGTAGGTAACCAACCCCATAAAAACAGCTTATGTAACCCAGGTATAGTTTATGAAAAACTCTTTAATAGCGTCTCCTAGTAAAGAACACTTTGTCTCTACTTCTTGGGCAACTATGTTAGGCTTATCCCTTGCAGCACGATATTTGTGATAACGAATACGAGCATGGTTGAAATTATCAACTCATGTGTTCGAAATCATTTCATGACTTCTTGATTCAAACTGTTGTGATAAACGACAAAGAACAAATCAGTTCGTTTGGGCATGGCCATGCACTTTCCAGTTATCTCATCATGTCAAAGGACCCATAAATATCTATCCTAAAAGGGAGGCGCAATTGCCAGCTTGTTATGTTTCGATTCAAAATACAACTTCCTTTGTACCCAGTATCGCCTCGTATGACAAACATTTTTCAGAATTGTCTAAGATGAACCAAAGCACATTAGTCATTGTATCCTAAACCAAATACCTCAGTCTTAAGGACAATCCTAGTGAACAATACTTTTGAACTTTTCAACCATTAAGTATTGTCACGGTTGTCAATCCAATATTCGTTGAGCTCCAACAGAATATCACCGATATTTGGTTTACACAAAACTTGTGTAGCTATCTTCGAAGAACTTCGAATCTACCACCAAATACCGCGATGACGTTAACGTCCCATCGAGGTTCCCACCAAGACGAGTAGTCACGGATTTAGTATCTTTTTGAATAAAGAAACCTTTTATTCATGGATATTGTAAAACATACAAAGTCTGAATAACAATGATACTAACTCATGTATTATTCCTCATTGGACATAGATACTGAATTATTACTGGATCATTACTTATTCCTTTTGTTCGTGTTGATTACTTAATGATACTTACAACCTTAATTGTAACTTTATCACTAAACCAATCATTTCTATTAAACTAAAGACATAAGACGAGTATTTGAAAAATACTATTTCTCTAGCCTTTGCTAGATTTTGTTCCTGCAACAATCTAGAACATATTCTAGTCTTTCCTTTTATGCAACTCGGTAAACATAGGAGGATTGGAAATTAACTCCTTAGTTTCTTGAATTCATAAAATTATCGTTGTAACTAAAGCCTCTTTTAGGTACTTGATTTGTAGATATATCATTACTAGTTAAAGAAATTTCCTTAAATGATTATGTTATCCACTGGAGTGTGAAGAACCTATTAGATATGCAATAATTAATCACAAGACTTGTGATCACGCTATTAGGTTTGCAATAATCTAATCAATGATCATTTATTTCTCTTAACTCTTTGGCTAACGACTTGGTAAAACCTTGTTGTCAATGTCTTACTAACTTACTAAATTCATTAACATCTTTAATGAATTATGTTAGTCTTAGCTCCCACTTACTTTAATGGAATTTAAGCATCTCTTAAACTACTTTGACCTAGTCAATAACTTGTAGTTTAATCTTTCAAGAATTCTATCAATAATTAAGATCATCCTTTGGATTTGAGAATATCCAACATTCCTGTTTAGGGATCATGATCTTTATTGATTACTATATCTAACCTAGTCAATAACTTGTAGTATTCTTTTTAAGAACTTTATTTAATGCAAAAGTCATTTCTTGGATTTCTCAAATATCCATTATTCTTATAAGTGAATTATGACTTGATTAAATAATGTATTTATTACAAGTATAAAAGACTTGCAATAATACCTTTTAATTCTTAAATACTTTAATATAGTTTGTCCATTTTAAGAGTTCATTTAATGTCTAAGTCATTTTACTTGGATTTCACGAATATCCAGTTATTCCTATTAGGGAATTATGACTTCATTAAATTCTTTATTACAAGTATAAAAGACTTGTAATAATACTCTTATAGTCTATCTTGATTATATCCAATATAATCATACTATATTAATACTAATACTTTAAAACTTCCTATCATAAGTAATGATTATTACTTAAGATGTTTTAACTAAGTTCAATAACTTTTGAACCTTATGCTACCATGAAACTCTTAAATACTTTCATTAGAAAAACTTTCTAATTACTAGTAACTAAGTACCTTGAGCTATCAAGACATTATTCATTCGTACAACAATCAAACAAATATATAACATGAAATATTAAGTAACTAAAAAACTTGACTTTCAATCTAGTCATAAACCTTGACTAGTGTAATTATCACACATGCACACAATATAATTCAACCATGGATTCAAAATTACTAAAACCAAAAACTTTGTTTTAACATATAAAATGAAAAATTATCCAAACAATAAAATAAAATTGTTTTCTTGAATCCATAAAAATAATGAATTATAAAGAACATGGTGCTCGTGGGATCATCATCATCTCATGCTAGTCATCTCACTTATCATCTTATGCAATAAACGATTGCTAAAGTTGAGTTACTTGTAATAAACTTTTACAAGTAGGAAGCGAGTATCTAGAAGTTTGTCAAGTCAACTAAGGAGCAAGCATTGCCTCCTACCCTTTGACCCTTGCCACAACTAGGACACCATTTCTCGGTCCTTGTTTGGCTTTACCTTCTTGACCTTTTTGTTTGACTCCATTACCCTTTAGGCACGCCGTGGCTGGGATCGGTTTTATCCTTTCCCTTTCCACTGCGCCTCTTTCTCTGATCACTACCATCATCGGTTACTGCGAGATCATTCTTAAACTTGGTCCCCAAATCAACTCAGTAGTCTTGAGCACGGAATGTAGCTCAACAATGGATTGCTCCATGTTATGCATGTTGTAGTTGACTACATAAGACTTATAGTCATCTAACAACGAGTTGAGTACCATTATTGTTGCTAACTGCAACGCTACTGGGTGACCTAATATGATCCATGTGCTCTTTCATTTTCATGACGCGAGCACTCACCGATGATCCCTTAATCACCTTGCGAGATTTGAACACTCTACAAGCGTAATATGCTTGTTCTGGTTCATTTCTAGCATTCGTGGTAGGAGCATTTAGTATTGCTCTTTCTAGGACGTTTCCTTTTCTCTCATGCGTAAGCATAATCCAAAGATCACGCTTCCAATTGAGAAACATTGACCCAGTCAATTCGTCCTTTTCTAGAAACAAGCGTAGTGAGATATAGTTATATTATTATCTTCTAAAGATCAAAATAACATTATCTTTTAATTGTTCCATTTTTATCTTGTATTTAATATATTCGTATATATATATATATATATATATATATATATTATTTATAATGAACTTGTAACATCCTAATAAAAATTTTACATCTAATTTATATGTATGTACTTTAACTTATTCTAATTAAAATACGTATAAACTTATTATATTTATTAAAATATATTTCCTTTTAATTATTTAAAATTCCGAAATATATATATAAATAAATACATCTTGTTAATTTTAGAACTTAAAAATTAACACTTCTTTTAATCTTATTAATTTGTTTAAATGAATTAGATAAACCCTAATCTTGTTCTTGATCAATCAAAACTAGGGTTTTGACTTTCTTGATCAAAGACATTATTTTATTAAAAGATTAATTTTAATTAATCTTATCTAAACAATAAACTTTTGTTTAAATTCTAAGATAGATTATAACCTTAATAACTTTATTTAAACTTTTTAATTTAAACCTTATAGGCAATAAAACTTTGTCTAAATTTCTAGGTTTAAAGAAGTAGTTTTAATAAATCTATCAAAATAATAATTAAACCTATTAAACATAAACTTGTTTAATTATCTAGGTTTTAGATTATTATTCTAATTAATTCTTTTAAACTATAAAACTTAAACTAGTTTAATGTTCTAGGGTTCTTTAGGGTTTCGAATTCTTAATACTAAGAAACTTTTCCACCAATTAAACTAAGCTAGTTTAATATACTTGGTGTCCAAGTTTCCTTCTAGATTTCGAAAATCTAAAGGATTAGGAAATAATCATTTTGATCAATTAAACAAATCTTGTTTAACATACTTGATCCTAGGGTTCTTCCTAGATTTCAAATTCCATGGGGAAAAAGGAAAGAATCATTTTGATCAATTAAACAAAGTTTGTTTAACATACTTGATCCTAGGGTTCTTTTTCTATTTCGAAAATTACTAGGGTTAAGAAAAGAAGCCTTTTGATCAATTAAACTAAACTAGTTTAATGTTCTTGATCCTAGGGTTCTTTTACTATTTTCGAAAACTACTAGGGTATTAGAAACCTTTTGACCAATTAAACTAAACTAGTTTAATATTCTTGGTCCTAGGGTTCTTACCTTTTTTCAAAAACTTAAGAAGAAGAAAAAAAATTGGAACAAAAAGAAAGACTTTAATTAAAAATTAAACAAACAAACTTTGTTAATCTAGTTTAGATCTCTAAACCAACGCTCTGATACCACTGAAGGGTTTCATTGTACTCGATCGACCCATACGACCGACCGCCTAGTATACTTGGTTCGACCACACTGATCAAGAACATGAACTTGTTCTTGACCGGTTGAAACCAACTAGCTGATTTAATCCCTAAAAGCGGAAGTGGGATTAAACCTAATCCTTAAACCCTAAAGGATTGGGATGTTGGAAATCTAGATTAGATTAACAAGAAAGAAACCTTGTACGAAAAACTTGAACACACACACATACTTGTGTGTGTTCATCGAACACTCACCAAGAACCCTAGGGTTCTTGGTGTTCTCGTTCGATCGAACAAGAGGAGAGGAAGAAAGTGTGTTCCATGAAACATACCTTAGGTTAATGCTTAAGATAGATCCACTGATGATGAACACGACGAGCGATCTTCTTGTTGATCACTTGCAACGATCTTGTTCTTCAATACTTGAAGAACACGAAGAACAAAGAAGACAAACTTGTGTTCCAAGTTTCGTACGAAATAGAGAGAGTAGGGGCAAGGATTTCGTGATAATGAGGCAAGAATTAACATCTAGGGTTTAGTCATAAGCCTCCTATTTATAATAGAAGATCTTACACTTAAAACCCTTCTAGTTTAATTAAGATTAACTTCTTAATTAAACTTCCTTTTTACACTTCCATCCCTTATAGTTTTAACTAGTTTATTATTGTTTCACTTAACTATTAAATGTCTAGTATTAATACACCAATAATTCGGTGCCCATATACACGAATTATATACACTTGTATTTATACTTTTAATAGTTAATTATATAATAACCTTTATATAATTTACACAACAACATTATCCAATTACTATATGATTTAATGGCTTTAAATCATATCATGGATAACCTTTAATTAACACATTGTATATTTACTCAACTAGTAAATGTACAACTACTTGTATTAATTAGTTAGTTAAACTAATCTAGTAATAAGTTAAACTTAACTTAATACTTAACTGATTCATAATGACTATTATGAATCATTCCTCTTCGTAGTATCATTGCATAACTTGCTCGTATTACATGCACTCACCGGTGTGACCCTTAAGTGTTTCGTAGGCATGGATGTATCATCATAGGTTGACTAACTGTGCACATAAATCCTTCATGTACCTCTATCAAAAGGAAAAAGGGCCATTGGAACAAGATGGATCTTTAGAAACAAGAAAGATGAAAGAGGTATAGTGATAAAAAAAATAAAGCCAGACTTGTAGCCCAAGGATACACTCAAGAAGAAGGAATAGACTATGATGAGGTATATGCCCCTGTTGCAAGAATTGAAGCAATAAGGATCTTTCTGGCATATACTTCATTCAAGAACTTCAAGGTCTATCAAATGGATGTTAAAAGTGCTTCCTTATATTGGAAGATTGATGAAGAAGTCTATGTTTATCAACCTCCAGGATTTGAAGATCCTGAACATGATGATTATGTGTACAAATTAGATAAAGCTTTATATGGCCTACATCAGGCACCAAGAGCTTGGTATGATACATTATAATCATATTTATTGAAGAACAATTTCAATAGAGGTGAAATTGATAAAACTTTGTTTATAAGAAAAGTCAAAGATGATATACTACTGGTCCATATATATGTAGATGATATCATCTTTGGATCAACAAATGATCAACTGTGCAAAGAGTTTGAAGAGCTGATGCAGATCAAATTCAAGATAAGCTCAATGGGTCCAATGAACTTCTTCCTTGGACTGCAAATCAATCAAAGACATCTTGGAGAAATTTGCAATTAAAGATTGTAAAAGTGCAAACACTCCAATGGAAACACATAAACACCTACATCCTGATGTTGAGGGGGAGGATGTAGATGAACATTCATATAGATCAATGATAGGTTCTTTAATGTATTTAACTGCATCAAGACCTGATATTATGTATAGTGTGTGTGCCAGGTATCAAGCAAAACCAAAAGAACTTCACTTACAGGCAGTCAAAAGGATCTTCAGATACTTGAAGGGAAAACCATCACTTGGTCTTTGGTATCCACATGACTCGCCCTTTGAACTTGTAGCCTACACAGATAGTGACTATGGTGGTGATTGTAAAGATAGAAAATCTACTACTGGTGGACGTCAATTCTTTAGATCAAGATTGGTGTCATGGCAATGCAAGAAGCAAACCAATGTCTCAACATCAACTGCTGAAGCAGAGTATGTAGTTGCATCTGCTTGTTGTGCTCAAGTTCTGTGGATTCAAAATTAACTCCTAGACTTTGGTATCTCTATTCTTAAAACTCCTATTTTTATTGATAATCAGAGTGCTATTAGTATTGTGAATAATCCAGTAAAACACTCAAAAACCAAACATATTGAAATAAGATTTCATTTTATAAGGGATTGTAATGAAAAGAAATTAATCAAAGTTATTCATACTGACAATCAACTAGCAGATCTTTTTACAAAAGCATTTGATATAGGAAGATTCAGCTTCTTGGTTAGTAGTATTGGAATGATTTTAATAAATTAATTTCATTATTAAGATTATATGTAAAGTTTTTGTATAATATTTATATTTAAAAGTGTGTTTTACTACTGGTTATTCATTATTACTGACTATGGGTTGTATTCGTAATTTATTACTGATAGGGTTTTTTTGAGAATTAGGTTAAGTTTAAAACAACAGTTACTACTGATGTTTTACTACAGGTACTTAAGTTACTACTGATCGACCGTTATTTGTGAAATACGATATTTTACCATACTAACCCCCATGAAAATAGCAGTCGAGTTATGATTCGAAGGGTATTTCGGTCTTTTTGCAGATTAATTCGAAAAATATAAATAGCTGAAAGTGATTAGTTTAGCATTATGCAAACCTTGATCCGATAAACCCTACGATAAACCCTAATCTGTGAAAATTCAATCAAAACCTTGAACCAGTAACAAATCAATCCATTTACGAAATCGTCCATAACAAATTCTCAAGATCATTTTCTGCGAAATATCAAACTTCAAAACATCACAATGGAAATGAAGAAACCTCTGGCAGTTGAAACAGATCTTCTATACTCTGAATTTCATAATATGCTAGCATTCCCAAGGAATCCTGATGGAACAAGAAGCTTTAGGCCTATTGTAATGTTCTTGAAAAACTCTCCCATTCGTTTTGCTTTAACAATACAAACAAAACTGTGTGTACAACACATTGTACAATTCAGGGAGAAGGCAGAAAGAATAGAAAAACAGGGCATACTCAAAATCAAATCTGACATTGATGGAAAGCCCATTATCATCTCAGAACAATCCATTAGAAATCATCTTCAACTAAATGATGAGTCAGGTACATCTCTACTCACTAAATCTGAATTAATAGAAAATATTTTGAAAATGGGATATGAAGGAAGAACCGACATTCAAACTTTTCAGAAAGGTCTTCTTTCTCCCCAATGGAAGTATTTGGTTCATACAATTCAACATTGTATGTCACCAAAGAAAAGTACTTGGAATGAGTTCAACAGATCAATAGCATCTGATGTTGTCTGTTTGTGCACAGATCAAGTATTTAATTGTTCTAAAATGATCTATGAAGGAATGCTTCGAAACTTGTATGTTTCAAAATTTTTAATGTATCCAAGATTCCTTGCACACATTTTTGATTATGACATCCCAAAACCCGGCCTAGTAGTTTATTGACCTTAAGGTATCTTATTAAATGATTATCTGATTAAATGCTTAGTTAATTAAATTAGCCTGCTGTCCTTTGCGGTATTTTAACCAAGGGGTTAAAATACCCGACTTGTGAATTATTTGGAATGAAAACGTGATTTTTATATATTTGGATTCCTTGTTAAATATCGTTTCCAGAAATGCTTTCGTTTTTAAAATTGGAGTCCGTTTGCTATTTTAAATAAATTAATTTCGAAAGGGACTTTTCAGACATATACTGTTAATTGAAGGAAAAAGCCAAAATGGGGCCCCACCCATGCTTGGCTGGTCGTGGAGAGAGAGAGGGATAAACCCTCTCTTTTTCTTTTACTTCCTTATTCAAAACATTATCCTTCCATCTCTTACTATTCCATTGCTTGAGCCTTCTCCACCTTTTTGTGCTTGTTTGAACTTGTTCTTGGTAAATCCTTGTGCTAGAATCCGAAATCCACCTTAGTGTTGGTAGAGAAGGAGCTTAGAAGTAAGTTGCACCTTCTCCTTGTCTCATTTTTGGTGTTCTTGAGTTATGTCTTGAACTAGGGTTTGTGTAGCTTGATGATTTGTTGGTGAATCTTGTTATGGATGTTGTTTTATGTGTTTGTGCAAGCTTTTACATCATTTGTATGGTTAATTGTTGAAGGAAGACAAGATTTGGTGAAAATCACCTTCAACCTCCATTAATGGTGGATGTTGAAGGTGGGTTTTGACAAATCTTGGATTTCTTGATGTTTGAATGGATAGAATTGTTTATTAGGTTGAGAAATCATGATTGGTAAGTTATGGATGGTGAAAACCTAGTATAGTTGATTGTGTGAATTGATCTAGTTGGTGTTTGGGTCAAATTGATTAACTAGTGATCTTGGAAGTATCATACTTGGAATTGTGATGATTATGATCTTGATGGAATTGTTGAATAACTGTGAATTGCTAGTTATGATGAATTCTTAGTCTATGGAACGTGTGCTAGTTTATAGACTTAGAAGTGTTGTAGCAATTTTCGGGGGTTTTTGGCCCGTTTGGGTCAACTAGTTGTGAATACTTGATAAATGGTCAAAATGGTCAATTGTATTGATGAAGGATTTGTGCTAGTTGTAAATGTCATAAAATGTGCATTTTATGAGTCTTGTGTGGTTAGTCGTTGAAATTGTTGATTTGGACAATTCGGTGGATTATCACTAACTCGGTATATTGTTGACAGGAACCGGGAAGGATACTCAGTGATACTAGCTCACTGAGTTAAGGAATCGGAAGTTGAAAGGTGAGTGGATTCGACCTACAACTCGGGTTTCGGTTATTTCCTTTGGTATTGGTTTGTTGGTGAAAAATGCAGGAAATTACCAGACGTGGAGAGTTCACGACGCGAACTTTAGTTCGCGATCGTGAAGTAGCTCCAGTGAATTTGGTTGGTCGTCGTGAAGTAGTTCACATCCGAGTTCCCGACGCGAACCCTAGTTCGCGATCGCGAACTAGAGTTCGCGATTGGGAACTCAGTTGTGACGTTTTTCGCGGTGTTTTTCGTAGCTAGTCTACTTGTTATGTATGCCTAGTGTTAGGGAATACCATATGTGACTATGTGCACAATCGGGATGAGGTCAGTGTCGGATGGATAACGGCTGGGCACAGTGTATCGACTAATAGGGTATCCGACCTTACATGTATGCGTTACATGGTTAAGGGGAGGGAGTTTCCCGGGTGTTGGATACAAAACGCTATCGGTTACCGTGGTTATGGCCGACCATGGTTTAAGGCCCGCAAAGCCGCCGATCCTCTTAAATAAGTGATTTCCTAACCGGAGATGTTCGTTAACTTCCGTGTTTAAGTGTTTAGTGTAGTTGGTAGTGTTAGGAAGTCATTCACTTAGCTTTTGTGCTAATCCCTCCCATATTGACGCATTTCAGGTTGGATGGCTTGAACGGGTCGGGCTTGGACGGGAAGTTTGACCATGCTTAAATTATGTTTTGTAAAATGAGCCGTGTTTAGTAATACCGTCGTTTTAACTAACTTTGGTTGTAATATTTTGTGGGACCACGTTTTGTAAACTTAACTAACTTGATGCTTCCGTACTTAGACTAATATTTAATTGTCTTTCAAAAAAAAAATGCGGTGTTACAACTTGGTATCAGAGCTTCGGTTTGGCGATGGATACATGGGGTTGGTGTTCTATTCCCAAATCGTGGCTTGTGTGTTGGTCAAACCTTCCGGTCAAAGGGGATTAGAGCAAGTGTGAATCGGGTTTAGTAGTTAGTATATGTGTACTAACGAGTTAAACTAAGTCTTGGTGAGATGTTGTGTTTTGTAGCAGGAATGGCTACGGATGGAAACACCTTGGATAATGTCCCACCGAACACGAACCTTGGGAATGATTGAGCAACGGGCTCGGGGGGTGATGAGATACCTGTTAAGGCAAAAAGCCTTGCCCCTTTGGATCTTAAGATAACAAAACAACCTAGACTAGCTTTGATTTCTATGTAGAATAATATAGCTAAGTTTAGGTCTGATACTGAGTGATCAGTATTGGAACTCAGTATCAGTACTCAATATCAGATAGTGATACTGAGTACAAGGACTGAGTAGAAGGACTGAGTGATACTCAGTATAGTAACGGACTAAGATCAAATCCCTTGATCTTAGTCATTTTCCTTACTTAGTCCTTCGGTTACTCCTTTGCTCATCATGTAAGATCTCTATAACATTATAAATAGAGATCATCTTGCAAAGGAGTACTCACCAATTTACTTTACACTTTCACATATTTGTAATTGATCAGTGGTATTGCTTTTCCGCAGCATACCACACTTAGTGGAATTATACATTTGACTCATATCTTGTTCTTATACAATATTTGTCTTAGTGCTATAATTAACCAATCAATTAACCAACTAAACCAGGGGTGTTGTGACCTAACAACTGGTATCAGAGCAGGCTAAATAAACTCTTATTTAGTCGATCTATAACCCTGGCAGCTATTTCCTACATTTATCCCTCCAACACTCAAAAATCCAAAATGTCTACAATTGTTGCACCAATTATGTCTGGAAAGGGAGTACCTATCTTTGATGGAAAAGACTTCCATCAATGGAAGCTCAAAGCTCAGTGGTATCTTGAATCTATTCACCATGAGATGCTCACTGTGCTAAATGATGGTCCCATCATTCCACAAACTGTGGAACCTGTTGCTGCTACTGATGATGCTCCCGAGGGCATAAGATCTGTACCTAAACTAAAGCACAACTGGACTGATACTGACCGTCAGTTGTATGCTTTAGACTCCAGAGCTAAAGGGGTGATTGGTAATGCTGTTACCAAAGAGATACTTAATGCAATTATGAAATTGCCAACAGCAAAGGCTATGTGGGATAGCCTATCAGTCACCTATGAAGGTACAGCAAAGGTGAAGCTGCAAAGAAAAAGCAACATGAGAAGGAAATATGAAAATTTATTTTCAACTCCAAATGAAGACATCACCACTCTCTATAACAGGTTCAATACTGTTATCCATGATTTAATCAGTGTAGGCATTGTGAAAGAGGAAGGAGAGCTTGTTCAAAAGTTCCTGGATAGTCTTCCTCAACAATTTCTTGACATGACAAACTCTGTCAATGCTTCTAAAAACATTGAGTCATACACTCTTCAAACTTTGTATGGTCTAATGCTGAATCATGAGGAGAATAATGTTGCAAGACTGATCAACTGGAAGAAAACTGACAAGTCTTCCACTGGCATGGCTCTAGTTGTGCAACAGGCTTATACTGTGACTGAGCCAGATGAACCAGAAGTTGATCTTGCTGATGCTGAGGCAGAAGAGCTTGAAACTCAAATGGCTCTCATGTCTATGAAGCTGGATCAGTTAAAGAAGAAGAGGCTTGGTGTTAGCTCTTCTAATACTGACCCAAGATCAGGTCTGTGCTATAGGTGTGGAAAGCCTGGACATATTGCTGCAAATTGTCATACCAAGTCTTCTGAGACTGACCAAAATGACAAGATTGCATACCGAGCAAAAAGATATAGAGACAAATATGTCAAGCTGAAGAATTGGAGCAAGGGAAAGAGGGCAGAAGGAAATGGAGCACCTCATCAAGCACTTTACTCAGAAGCCTGGATGGATGAAGAGTTAAGTGATGATGAAGAAGAGATTGAGAATAAAGCCTTTATGGCTTTCACTGAAGATGATTTGAAGAGTTCCTTTGAAAAGGACATCAAAGAGGCTGAGAGGATGAGTGTTCATACTGATTGGGATTCCACTCAGTTGTACAAGGTAAGTTCCTTTCAAACTTATTCAGTGAATGAAAAAACCAAGATTTTTGAGTATATGCTTGTTGATCTTAAAACTTCTGTACAAAAAGAAAAAGCTTTAAAATTAACAATTAAAGAACTTGAAAGAGCAAATAATGAAAACTTGGATAAATTAGCAAAATATAAAGATTTAGAACTAAATTTTTCAGATTTAAAAGACATTAATCAAAGATTAGCTGATAAAGCTCATTTACACAAACTTGAAAAAGAGAAATTTGAAAAACAGTGTAGATCTTGGGGAAATGCTTCAATAAAATTAAATAAATGTTTAAATGAACAATTTCCAGAAAATGTGAGGGCTGCACTTGGTGTTGATCCTCAATTTAAAAACAGGAACAATTTTGCTGATTTATTTGAAGAATTTTCTACTATGAATCCTATTAATTTTGTAAAAGCTAAAACTTTTTGTGAAGTTGGATGTCAAACTGAGTCAGTTGGATGAGGAACAATCTGCTCAGTATCAGTCAGATGTGTGATGATGACAATGAAGCTCGATTCAGGAAGGTTGCAGGCATCATCTACAATGATAAAGGGCTGCCTGTACTCATTGCTAGAAGAGAAAAGGATGTATATGTGGTCAACCTATCTGAAATAGACCCAACTATTCGAGTATGCCTGCTTTCTAAAGTCAAGCCAGAATTACATTGGCTATGGCACAAGAAACTCTCTCACATCAACTTTAGAAATATCAACGAGCTCAGTATGAAGAAACTGGTGAGAGGGTTGCCCACAATTACTTATTCAAAAGATAAGTTATGCTCAGCATGTGAAATGGGCAAGCAGAAGAAGAGTTCATTCAAATCTAAAGTCAATCATTCCATCAATGAACCTCTTACTATGATACATATGGATCTTTTTGGCCCCATCAGCACACCATCTTTGGCCAAAAAGATCTATACTCTAGTCTTAGTTGATGAATTCTCAAGATACACTTGGGTCATCTTCCTCAAGACTAAGTCAGATGCAACAACAGAAATCATTGCCTTTATAAAAAGAGAGGAACTTCAAAAAGGCAACAAGGTCAAGCAACTTAGAAGTGACCATGGTACTGAGTTTAAGAACTCAGTATTAGCAGATTTCTGTGAAGAAAAAGGAATCATTCAAAACTTCTCTGCAGCCTACACACCACAACAAAATGGTGTTGTAGAAAGAAAGAACAGAACACTGATTGAAGCTGCAAGAACTTTATTATGCCATGCTGGACTGGCACTGAGTTTCTGGGCTGAAGCTGTAAACTGTGCAAACTTCACTCAGAATAGAGCCACTATAGTCCAAAGACATCTGAAGACTCCATATGAGTTATACAATGGCAAGATTCCTAATGTGGAATATTTCCACATCTTTGGGAGTAAATGCTTTGTACTCAGTACAAAACAAAATCTCAATAAATTTGCTCCCAAAGCAAATGAAGGTGTGTTCATGGGCTACTCTCCACACTCTAAAGCTTTCAGAGTGTATATCATCTCAACCAAGATGATTGTAGAATCCATTCATGTCACATTCGATGAAGATCAGAATGAGCATTCTACCTCAGCAAGTGAAGACATAAGTGGCATAGATATTCTATGCAATCCAGAACACTCCATTGCTGAACAGCCTAAGTTTCATCCACACTTTATTCCTAATAAGTTTAATGAAACTGATCAAGTTCAAACTCAGTATCACTCAAATAAGACTAATACTGAGGTTCCTTTAACAGAGGACCTCCATACTGAGTTTCCAACTAATGATCTGAACCACTCTATCTATGAAGAAGGTGAAACATCCAACACTTCACAAGAATCCACATCAACTCTGCAAAATGAAGATGAACATCAACCTGCACTGTCTAATACTGGTCAGAATTCCACTAAGTATCAGACAGACAACACACCAAATCAACAAGATATTGTTGATCCTATTTCAAATGCTCCCTTAGGAAACAATTTAAGGGAACACAGAGACCATCCACACTCAAACATTATTGGTCCTATTGAAGAAGGTGTCCAAACAAGAAGAAAATTAGAATTTCCAACCCAAGCAACTGCAAATTTTTGTTTCTTCTCAAGTTTTCTATCTACCATTGAACCAAAGAAAGCTGATGAAGCTTTATTAGATGAAGATTGGGTAGAGGCCATGCAAGAAGCGCTCACAGAGTTTGAAAGAAACAAAGTTTGGAACTTAGTACCACGTCCTTCTGGCAAAACTATTATTGGTACTAAGTGGGTGTTCAGAAACAAGATGGACAAGGATGGTGTTGTCATCAGAAACAAAGCAAGGTTAGTTGCTCAAGGTTACAGGCAAGAAGAAGGCATTGACTATGATGAAACTTTTGCACCAGTTGCAAGAATTGAAGCTATTAGGTTGTATCTTGCATATGCAGCCTTTAAGAATTTCAAAGTTTATCAGATGGATGTCAAAAGTGCTTTTCTAAATGGAAAACTACAAGAAGAAGTTTATGTTAAACAACCTCCAGGTTTTGTTGATCCCAAATTTCCTAATTATGTTTTCAAGCTTGATAAAGCTCTATATGGGCTCAAACAAGCTCCAAGTGCCTGGTATGACACCCTTTCTGAGTATCTTATTGAAAATAAATTTACAAGAGGTAAAATTGATAAAACATTATTTTCAAAAAGGAAAGGTTCTGACATCTTACTCATTCAGATATATGTAGATGATATTATCTTTGGTTCCACTGACAAGTCAATGTGTGACTGGTTTGCTAAGATAATGTCAACTCAGTATCAGATGAGTATGATGGGAGAACTTACTTACTTTCTTGGTTTACAAGTTGAACAAAAGCCTGATGGCACTTTTATAAATCAAAGTAAGTATGTGCATGACATGTTAAAGAAATACAAATTTGAAAATTTATCTTCCATGCACACTCCTATGGGTACTCAGGATAAGATAAGTAAGGATGAAACTGGTAAACCAGTATGTCAATCCACATACCGAGGTATGATTGGTTCCTTACTTTACTTAACTGCTAGTACGCCTGATATCATGTTTGCCACATGTTTGTGTGCTCGGTATCAGGCTGATCCTAAAGAATCACACATGAAAGCAGTTAAGCGCATCTTTAGATATCTTACAGGTACTCCTAACCTGGGTCTTTGGTATCCCAAAGACTCAAACTTTGACCTTGAAGGGTACACAGATGCAGATTTTGTAGGTTGTAGATTGGACAGAAAGAGCACAAGTGGAGGATGTCAATTCCTAGGTGGAAGACTAGTTGGCTGGTCATCCAAGAAACAAAATTCGGAACCTCATGTTCCATCTGAGAAGGTGCAGCCTGCAAATGTTCCATCATTAACTGCATCTCTTCAAGCCCAAAGCCTGCAAGCAGCCACCGCTGACCTTCCAGTCCAGAACTAGCTCCCTCTGCTCAACCAATTGAGGAACCTCATGTTCCTCTTGATGTGGAGATTCAGTATGCACAAACTACAATGGAAGGTGCTCAGCATGACATAGAGGTCGGTATTGAAGATGTTGGTGCTGCACATCAACAAACACATGATCCTGCACCGTCCTCTGCAGATGCTAGAAGGGAATCTGACAGAGTCTCAGGTATGAATTTCTAAAAAGCACTTAAACTTATATATATATATATATATTTCATTCCCAAATAGAGACTAAGTATTGGCCAGTACCAACTCAATACTGACCAAAGTCTCAAACGATCTTTCAAATATATATCCTTTTATGGCCAACATAGCTAGCCCACTGCTGCTATGCAAAATTCATATACTGAGCACACAAAATTGATCATTGTCAGTCTACAGTTGTCTCAACATTTAAAGAGACAATGGTGGTTGATGTCATACTGACACCCACTGGTGCTGCTTGAATAATGTCCAACTTATTTTTGAGATGGGTAGCATCATTCAAGAAATGATCCCAAACCCTTAAGCCACAAAATCCAAAAATTTCCCATGGGGTTTAGCCACATTTCTGTTATCTCTCTAATACCGAGTGATAAACATTGAAAATAACAAGAAGCACATCCCAGGCTTCGAATTCCCAAACCCAAACCTTTTAGTAAATGTGACTTATCCTATACTGGGCTACTTAAATTTTCACACTCACTTTTACTAAAATCTTCTTACACATGCTATGCACAAGTCCACAATATTTCATCCTATACCAGATGAAATACAGACTTCACAAACTCTGTTTATATTATTATAGAATTAAACAACACCACAATTCTATTTGATAAACCTTTCTTTCTAACCAGTTTTATATTTTTGTTTCTTTAGCACCATCTGTGCAGGGCATTCAGGCATCTCAGGCTGCAGCAGACCAAGTGACTCTGCAAGCAATCATGCAGCACATTCTGGCCATCCAACAAACTCAAAATACAATACTAGCCAGAATGGACAAGATGAGTGGTGATATTGACTCTATCAAACAGTCAGTCTCACTACTTCAACAACCACAGCAGCCTCCACAAACTCCACCATTCTCACATGGTGACTACAATGAAGAAGGAGAAGGAGAAGGAGAAGGAGGTGCTGGTGATACTGATGCTGCAACTGAGCCCATGCCCTCCCCTACTCTTGAACAACCTGAAGGGGACATGGGTGGTGATACTGATCCTCTTCCCTCCTCATCAAATGATAACAAAAGGGGGGAGAAGAGAAAAAGAGATACTGAGGTTGATCAAACTGAGCCTTCTGCTCAGGGGGAGAAAAGAAGAAGATTGAATGAAGATCAACCTCCACAACAACAACATCAGCAAAGCCCTCATACTGAGCCTTTTCGCATTCAGTATGAGAGAAGAAGACAAAGAACAAGGTCAGCATTACAAGTTCAAGACCCACTTGAGCCATCTGCTCAGGGGGAGACTCATACTGACCAACCACAGCAAACTTATTCTGAGCCACCTGCTCTTGAAGAGAATAATTTACAAATTGTGGTCTATAGGCCTTTCATCTGGCCTATTGCTGATGATGAAGATGAAGAACCAGATTTAGTAAACTATGCACTAAATCTGGTAGAACAAGAAAGTTCTTCATCATCATCCTCGGATGATGAAGAACCAGAAAATCTGGTAATTAGAAGAAGGAGTTCCTTATCAAGAAGACCTATCAATGCTGTTCTCACTTCTTATGAATCAAGTGAGGAATCTGCTCCTCTGGTAACAAGACAAAGAAGACCTGTTCTTACAAGGGACAGTGATACCGAGCAGGCTCCAAGACTGACTCCTCAACAACTCTGGGCAGAACAAGAAAGATTTTTATATGAGCAAGAGTTGGGAATCAAAACTGAACCAGAATCTGACCCAGATACTGATACTCTTGGTCCTTCACATAGAATCTCAAGAAAGGGTCCAGACCATATTCAACATTATTGGAATATGGTTGCTGCTAGGACTCAGTATAAGGAACAAAGAAAGGAGTTCTTGAGGACCAAAACATTTCAAAATGTAAGGGGGATACATTGGTTAAATCTGGATGTTAATAAAGTAAAAGTGAAGCTCAAAGAAGGAAGAATTACTATCACTTGTACTGGCTTAACCAGTCCCCCCATGAAGATATTTATTCATGATATTCAAAGAATTGGTCTTCAAGACTGGGTGAAGATCACAAGACTGATCAAAGAGCTTCCAAAGAAATCAACCTATGATCAAATAGTCTTGGATGAGATCTGTGCAGTAGCTGCAGTATGTTATGAGAAGGACTTACTTCATGAAATAGAGTACAGAACACTCAGTGTGATGACTGAGGCTTACTCAAACAACAGACCAGAGTGCCTTCATACATACAAGTATCTTAGAAAGTACCCTCTTCCTCCTAACCTTGTCTTTCAGGATCAAAAGAGTGTCATATATCCAACTTCTGGATATATGTATACTGACTCAGAGGATAGAGAGTGCTTCATTTCTGAAGAAGATCTACCAAGAGCTCAAATCAGTCACCTTGTTGGACTGAAATGGATGATTACCAAGAAAGAAGACTCTTGGTTCAGAAAGAAGATTGTTGCAGTTCTGAATAGTAGAAGGGATGAACTCAAAAGCAGAGAAGAGTTTGTCCACATTAAACAAGAAGTCTTCTATGAGAATGAAGCCATCAACAGCAAATGAAGAAGAAGATATTGCTACCTATGCTGTTGTATTTTTTGTTTATCTCTTTGTAATTGTTTTGTTATCATTAGATAGGGGGAGATTGTTAAGGCAAAAAGCCTTGCCCCTTTGGATCTTAAGATAACAAAAGAACCTAGACTAGCTTTGATTTCTATGTAGAATAATATAGCTAAGTTTAGGTCTGATACTGAGTGATCAGTATTGGAACTCAGTATCAGTACTCAGTATCAGATAGTGATACTGAGTACAAGGACTGAGTAGAAGGACTGAGTGATACTCAGTATAGTAACGGACTAAGATCAAATCCCTTGATCTTAGTCATTTTCCTTACTTAGTCCTTCGGTTACTCCTTTGCTCATCATGTAAGATCTCTATAACATTATAAATAGAGATCATCTTGCAAAGGAGTACTCACCAATTTACTTTACACTTTCACATATTTGTAATTGATCAGTGGTATTGCTTTTCCGCAGAATACCACACTTAGTGGAATTATACATTTGACTCATATCTTGTTCTTATACAATATTTGTCTTAGTGCTATAATTAACCAATCAATTAACCAACTAAACCGGGGGTGTTGTGACCTAACAATACCGAATGAAGAATATATCGTGTTGTTGGAGACACGGAATATGGAACTTGAGGATACCATAAGGGCTCTTCGCCAAAGCCAATCGACTGAGCCGCGGCCCGAGGCTCGGTCTACCTTGCCACCCCCAACCCAAGCGAATCCACCTCCACACTTCACTCAAACCACTCGCAATCCCGTCTTTCCCCGAAATGACTCCTCATCTCCCAATGCAAGCATACCACAACCGCCACCCACCCACACCGTACCAATTGCCAATGCCCAACACCAACAATTCTTCTACCAACCTTTCCCGACCGAGAAGAAACCGTGTACTTACAAGAACTTCCTTGATTGTAAGCCAACCGAGTACCGGGGGAGTACCGACCCGGCGGAAACTCTAACTTGGCTTAGGGCCACCGAGAAGGCTCTTATTGCTTGTAGTTGTGAGGACCATTTGAAGGTACGATATGCGTCCCGAATGTTGGGGGGACCGGCTATGGATTGGTGGGATGGGTTGACCGCAAATTTTAGTAATGAGATGATGGATGCAATCACGTGGAAGCAATTTAGGGATCAAGTAGAGGCTCGGTATTGTAGCCCGTTTGAGTTGGATAAAATCCGGAATGAATTCATGATGTTGAAGATGACCGATCGGATGACGGTGGATGAGCTTATCCTCCAATTTAATGGTAAGCTCCGGTTTGTGACACAATGGGTGCCCGATGAGTCCACCCAAATCAAACACTTTGTTGGGGCGTTGTTGCCCGAGTACCGGAATGTGACAAGGCTTGCGGGAACTCTCTTGCAAGCCTATGATCTTGCCAAATCGGCCGAAGGTGATGTTTTGGCTCAAAAAGCTGCGAATCGGGAGAGAGCCCCGTTTCATAGGGGAAAGTATGAGCAATCGAACTCGAGCAACCACAAGAAATCTCAAGGAAATCACAAGTCAAACAACGATCGTCGGAAACAAATTCTTCAAGGTTCCAACCAAAGGAACTCGTGGTGCTTACCGTGTAAGTCCGCCCATGCCGGTCCGTGTACGGCCCAAACTCGAAGATGTATTAAGTGTGGGCAACACGGGCATGAGTCCTCGGAATGCAATTTAAAGAATAGTGTTTGTCGGATGTGTCAAAAAGAGGGTCACCGGGCCATGCATTGCCCAATGAAGAAGAGTTCGGGTTCGGGTTCGGGCGGGGGAGCGGCTTCGTCGGGAAGTCAAAAGAGAAAGAGTCATCCGCCACCTACGGGTCGGGCATTCAAAATGACGGTGGAGGATGCCACCACTACCGACGATGTCATCACCGGTATGTTTCTAATAAACTCGATACCCGCTCGTGTATTATTCGATTCGGGTGCAAATAGTTCGTTTTCCTCAAAGAGTTTTTGTGACAAATTGAAATTGCCTTTTTCCTTAAATCGCGACACCTCTAGAGGTAGAGGTGGCCGATGGTGAAATGGTTCCGGTCACGACATCCGTGTCCGGGGCAAGTATTGATATTTATGGCGTGAAATTTTCGATTCTTTTACTTGTTATGCCGATATCCGGCTTTGATGTGGTTTTAGGTATGGATTGGTTAAGTGCTAATAGGGCCAACATAAATTGTCACCAAAAGTTAATTACTTTTCTTTTACCCGACGGGTCACACGTCGTGGCCCGGGGAGACCGTGCGACCCCGACCAAACCCATGATAACCATGATGAAAGCCTGTAAGTCCTTGACCAAGGGATGTGAATCGTTTATAGCCTATGTGATTGATGTGAAAAAGGAAAAGAAGGTGGTTGGTAATCTCCGGGTGGTTTCGGAATACCCGGAGGTGTTTCCCGAAGACTTGCCTGGGTTACCTCCCGTTTGGGAGGTAGAATTCAAAATTGATTTGGTGCCGGGTGCCAATCCCGTGGCTAGAGCACCGTATCGTTTAGCGCCGTCCGAGATTCGGGAAATGATGACACAAATCCAAGATTTATTGGATAAGGGTTTTATTCGGTCGAGTTCCTCACCTTGGGGAGCTCCGGTTTTATTCGTGAAAAAGAAGGATGGTGCACTCCGTATGTGCATTGATTATCGGGAATTGAACAAGAGAACGGTAAAGAGTCGGTATCCCTTGCCGCGTATCGACGATTTATTTGATCAACTTCAAGGGTCTTCTTATTTCTCAAAGATTGATTTGAGATCGGGTTATCATCAAGTTCGGGTTCATGAAAACGATATTCATAAAACGGCGTTCCGAACTCGTTACGGCCACTATGAGTTCTTGGTTATGCCGTTTGGGTTGACAAATGCTCCCGCAATATTTATGGATTTGATGAACCGAGTTTGTCGGCCTTACCTCGACAAATTCGTTATTGTGTTCATTGACGATATTCTAATTTATTCCAAAACCGAAGAAGAACACGAGAAACACTTAAGGCAAGTGTTAGAAACGTTGAAGCGGGAACGTTTGTATGCGAAGTTCTCGAAGTGCGAATTTTGGCTTCGAGAAGTTCACTTTTTGGGTCACGTTATTTGTTCGAATGGGGTCAAGGTGGACCCGGCGAAGATCGAAGCGGTTATGAATTGAGTTGCTCGAAAGAACCCAACCGAGATAAAGAGTTTCTTAGGTTTGGCGGGTTATTACCGCCGGTTTATTAAGGATTTTTCGAAAATAGCGGGTCCTATGACGAGATTGACCCGTAATGATGTGCCGTTTCGGTGGGGTGAAAATCACGAGAAGTCGTTTCAAACTTTAAAACAATTATTGTGTCAAGCTCCGATTCTCGCCTTACCCGAAGGCCCGGAGGATTTTATTGTTTATTGTGACGCTTCACTTGCGGGTTTGGGTTGCGTGTTGATGCAACGAGACCGGGTTATTGCTTATGCTTCGAGGCAATTGAAAAATCACGAGAAAAATTATCCGACTCACGATTTGGAGTTGGCGGCGGTGGTTTTTGCACTAAAATTATGGAGACACTACTTGTACGGTACTAAGTGCGTGATTTGTACGGATCATAAAAGTTTGCAATATGTATTCACGCAAAAGGAATTGAATATGCGTCAACGAAGATGGTTAGAGTTGATTAAGGATTACGATTGTGAAATTCGATATCATCCTGGAAAGGCAAATGTGGTGGCCGATGCCTTAAGTAGAAAGGGAGATTCAGGGCGGGTACAATTTATGCGGATGGAAATTATGTCGGATTTGGTGTCCCGGTTAAAGATTTCACAAATGGAAGCCTTGAATGTCGAGCATTTAAAGACCGAGATTTTGATAAAGAGGAAGGACGAATTAGAAGAAGATTCTCGGGGTTTGAAGACGTATCAATCTCGGGTTTGGGTACCGTTACTCGGGGGTTTGCAGGAATTGATTTTAGCCGAGGCTCACAATTCTCGGTTATCGGTTCACCCAGGTAGCACGAAGATGTATAATGATTTAAAGGTTCTTTATTGGTGGCCGACGATGAAGACCGACATTGCCCGTTTTGTGGGCCAATGTCATATTTGTGCTCAAGTGAAGGCCGAACACCAAAAGCCCTATGGAACTTTAACTCAATCGCCGATTCCCGAGTGGAAGTGGGATCGAATCACCATGGATTTCGTGACCAAATTGCCGCATACACAAAGGGGTCATGACATGATTTGGGTTATAGTTGATCGTTTGACGAAGAGTGCACACTTCTTGGCTACTAGTGAGACCGCCTCACTTAGTAGATTGGCAAAATTATACATTGATGAAGTGGTATCCCGACATGGTATTCCGATTTCTATCGTGTCCGATAGGGATCCCCGTTTTGCTTCGAATTTTTGGAATAGCTTGCAACGAGAATTGGGGACGCGGGTGAATTTAAGTACCGCGTATCATCCCCAAACCGATGGGCAATCAGAGAGAACAATACAAACACTTGAAGATATGTTGCGGGCTTGTGTGTTGGAGTATGGTGGGTCGTGGGATTCCCACCTACCGTTGATCGAGTTTGCTTATAATAACTCGTATCACTCAAGTATTAAGATGCCACCGTACGAGATGTTGTACGGGCGTCGGTGCCGAACCCCGACGTGTTGGTTGGAAGCGGGTGAGAAACAATATGCGGGGCCCGATATTGTACAAATGACCGTGGATAAAGTTGCTATTGCTCGAGAAAAGTTGAAAGCCACCCGTGACCGACAAAAGATGTATGCCGATCCGAGACGTAGACCCGCTACGTTCGCGGAAAATGAGATGGTTTATTTGAAGGTTTCACCTTGGAAGGGTGTCATTCGTTTTGGTAAGCGAGGAAAGTTGGCCCCGAGATTTATTGGGCCGTTTCGAATTAGCAAAGTGGTGAATTCTCAATCGGTAACACTCGAGTTGCCCCCGGAGTTGTCGGCAATTCATAACACTTTCAACATTTGTTACTTGAGAAAGTGTAACATCGAAGATCCGAGCCAAATTCTTCCGGTGCAAGAGTTGCGGGTTGATACGAAGAAGAGATTGGTCGAAGAACCGGTGGAGTTATTAGACCGAAAAGTAACGAAATTGAGAAAGAAACAGATTCCTATGGTTTTAGTAAAGTGGAAGCACAGTTTGGGTGCGGATATGACATGGGAGACCGAGGCCGATATGCGGGAATGTTATCCCTCCTTGTTTGATCGAGATGGGATTCCGGGGACGGAATCTTCCTAGGTGGGGGAGAGTTATAACATCCCAAAACCCGTCCTAGTAGTTTATTGACCTTAAGGTATCTTATTAAATGATTATCTGATTAAATGCTTAGTTAATTAAATTAGCCTGCAGTCCTTTGCGGTATTTTAACCAACCGACTTGTGATTTATTTGGAATGAAAACGTGATTTTTATATATTTGGATTCCTTGTTAAATATCGTTTCCAGAAATGCTTTCGTTTTTAAAATTGGAGTCCGTTTGCTATTTTAAATAAATTAATTTCAAAAGGGACTTTTCAGACATATACTGTTAATTGAAGGAAAAATCCAAAATGGGGCCCCACCCATGCTTGGCCGGTCGTGGAGAGAGAGAGGGATAAACCCTCTCTTTTTCTTTTACTTCCTTATTCAAAACATTATCCTTCCATCTCTTACTATTCCATTGCTTGAGCCTTCTCCACCTTTTTGTGCTTGTTTGAACTTGTTCTTGGTAAATCCTTGTGCTAGAATCCGAAATCCACCTTAGTGTTGGTAGAGAAGATGCTTAGAAGTAAGTTGCACCTTCTCCTTGTCTCATTTTTGGTGTTCTTGAGTTATGTCTTGAACTAGGGTTTGTGTAGCTTGATGATTTGTTGGTGAATCTTGTTATGGATGTTGTTTTATGTGTTTGTGCAAGCTTTTACATCATTTGTATGGTTGATTGTTGAAGAAAGACAAGATTTGGTGAAAATCACCTTCAACCTCCATTAATGGTGGATGTTGAAGGTGGGTTTTGACAAATCTTGGATTTCTGGATGTTTGAATGGATAGAATTGTTTATTAGGTTGAGAAATCATGATTGGTAAGTTATGGATGGTGAAAACCTAGTATAGTTGATTGTGTGAATTGATCTAGTTGGTGTTTGGGTCAAATTGATTAACTAGTGATCTTGGAAGTATCATACTTGGAATTGTGATGATTATGATCTTGATGGAATTGTTGAATAAATGTGAATTGCTAGTTATGATGAATTCTTAGTCTATGGAACGTGTGCTAGTTTATAGCCTTAGAAGTGTTGTAGCAATTTTCGGGTTTTTGGCCCGTTTGGGTCAACTAGTTGTGAATACTTGATAAATGGTCAAAATGGTCAATTGTATTGATGAAGGATTTGTGCTAGTTGTAAATGTCATAAAATGTGCATTTTATGAGTCTTGTGTGGTTAGTCGTTGAAATTGTTGATTTGGACAATTCGGTGGATTATCACTAACTCGGTATATTGTTGATAGGAACCGGGAAGGATACTCAGTGATACTAGCTCACTGAGTTAAGGAATCAGAAGTTGAAAGGTGAGTGGATTCGACCTACAACTCGGGTTTCGGTTATTTCCTTCGGTATTGGTTTGTTGGTGAAAAATGCAGGAAATTACCAGACGTGGAGAGTTCACGACGCGAACTTTAGTTCGCGATCGTGAAGTAGCTCCAGTGAATTTGGTTGGTCGTCGCGAAGTAGTTCACGTCCGAGTTCCCGACGCGAACCCTAGTTCGCGATCGCGAACTAGAATTTGCGATTGGGAACTCAGTTGTGACGTTTTTCGCGGTGTTTTTCGTAGCTAGTCTACTTGTTATGTATGCCTAGTGTTAGGGAATACCATACGTGACTATGTGCACAATCGGTATGAGGTCAGTGTCGGATGGATAACGGCTGGGCACAGTGTATCGACTAATAGGGTATCCGACCTTACCTGTATGCGTTACATGGTTAAGGGGAGGGAGTTTCCCGGGTGTTGGATACAAAACGCTATCGGTTACCGTGGTTATGGCCGACCATGGTTTAAGGCCCGCAAAGCCGCCGATCCTCTCAAATAAGTGATTTCCTAACCGGAGATGTTCTTTAACTTCCGTGTTTAAGTGTTTAGTGTAGTTGGTTAGGAATTCATTCACTTAGCTTTTGTGCTAATCCCTCCCATATTGACACATTTCAGGTTGGATGGCTTGAACGGGTCGGGCTTGGACGGGAAGTTTGACCATGCTTAAATTATGTTTTGTAAAATGAGCCGTGTTTAGTAATACCGTCTTTTTAACTAACTTTGGTTGTAATATTTTGTGGGACCACGTTTTGTAAACTTAACTAACTTGATGCTTCCGTACTTAGACTAATATTTAATTGCCTTTCAAAAAAAAAAATGCGGTGTTACAACTTGGTATCAGAGCTTCGGTTTGGCGATGGATACATGGGGTTGGTGTTCTATTCCCAAATCGTGGCTTGTGTGTTGGCCAAACCTTCCGGTCAAAGGGGATTAGAGAAAGTGTGAATCGGGTTTAGTAGTTTGTATATGTGTACTAACGAGTTAAACTAAGTCTTGGTGAGATGTTGTGTTTTGTAGCAGGAATGGCTACGGATGGAAACACCTTGGATAATGTCCCACCGAACACGAACCTTGGGAATGATGGAGCAACGGGCTCGGGGGGTGATGAGATACCGAATGAAGAATATATCGTGTTGTTGGAGACACGAAATATGGAACTTGAGGATACCATAAGGGCTCTTCGCCAAAGCCAATCGACTGAGCCGCGGCCCGAGGCTCGGTCTACCTTGCCACCCCCAACCCAAGCGAATCCACCTCCACACTTCACTCAAACCACTCGCAATCCCGTCTTTCCCCGAAATGACTCCTCATCTCCCAATGCAAGCATACCACAACCGCCACCCACCCACACCGTACCAATTGCCAATGCCCAACACCAACAATTCTTCTACCAACCTTTCCCGACCGAGAAGAAACCGTGTACTTACAAGAACTTCCTTGATTGTAAGCCAACCGAGTACCGGGGGAGTACCGACCCGGCGGAAACTCTAACTTGGCTTAGGGCCACCGAGAAGGCTCTTATTGCTTGTAGTTGTGAGGACCATTTGAAGGTCCGATATGCGTCCCGAATGTTGGGGGGACCGGCTATGGATTGGTGGGATGGGTTGACCGCAAATTTTAGTAATGAGATGATGGATGCAATCACGTGGAAGCAATTTAGGGATCAAGTAGAGGCTCGGTATTGTAGCCCGTTTGAGTTGGATAAAATCCGGAATGAATTCATGATGTTGAAGATGACCGATCGGATGACGGTGGATGAGCTTATCCTCCAATTTAATGGTAAGCTCCGGTTTGTGACACAATGGGTGCCCGATGAGTCCACCCAAATCAAACACTTTGTTGGGGCGTTGTTGCCCGAGTACCGGAATGTGACAAGGCTTGCGGGAACTCTCTTGCAAGCCTATGATCTTGCCAAATCGGCCGAAGGTGATGTTTTGGCTCAAAAAGCCGCGAATCGGGAGAGAGCCCCGTTTCATAGGGGAAAGTATGAGCAATCGAACTCGAGCAACCACAAGAAATCTCAAGGAAATCACAAGTCAAACAACGATCGTCGGAAACAAATTCTTCAAGGTTCCAACCAAAGGAACCCGTGGTGCTTACCGTGTAAGTCCGCCCATGCCGGTCCGTGTACGGCACAAACTCGAAGATGTATTAAGTGTGGGCAACACGGGCATGAGTCCTCGGAATGCAATTTAGAGAATAGTGTTTGTCGGACGTGTCAAAAAGAGGGTCACCGGGCCATGCATTGCCCAATGAAGAAGAGTTCGGGTTCGGGTTCGGGCGGGGGAGCGGCTTCGTCGGGAAGTCAAAAGAGAAAGAGTCATCCGCCACCTACGGGTCGGGCATTCAAAATGACGGTGGAGGATGCCACCACTACCGATGATGTCATCACCGGTATGTTTCTAATAAACTCGATACCCGCTCGTGTATTATTCGATTCGGGTGCAAATAGTTCGTTTTCCTCAAAGAGTTTTTGTGACAAATTGAAATTGCCTTTTTCCTTAAATCGCGACACCTCTAGAGGTAGAGGTGGCCGATGGTGAAATGGTTCCGGTCACGACATCCGTGTCCGGGGTAAGTATTGATATTTATGGCGTGAAATTTTCGATTCTTTTACTTGTTATGCCGATATCCGGCATTGATGTGGTTTTAGGTATGGATTGGTTAAGTGCTAATAGGGCCAACATAAATTGTCACCAAAAGTTAATTACTTTTCTTTTACCCGACGGGTCACACGTCGTGGCCCGGGAGACCGTGCGACCCCGACCATACCCATGATAACCATGATGAAAGCCCGTAAGTCCTTGACCAAGGGATGTGAATCGTTTATAGCCTATGTGATTGATGTGAAAAAGGAAAAGAAGGTGGTTGGTAATCTCCGGGTGGTTTCGGAATGCCCGGAGGTGTTTCCCGAAGACTTGCCTGGGTTACCTCCCGTTCGGGAGGTAGAATTCAAAATTGATTTGGTGGCGGGTGCCAATCCCGTGGCTAGAGCACCGTATCGTTTAGCACCGTCCGAGATTCGGGAAATGATGACACAAATCCAAGATTTATTGGATAAGGGTTTTATTCGGTCGAGTTCCTCACCTTGGGGAGCTCCGGTTTTATTCGTGAAAAAGAAGGATGGTGCACTCCGTATGTGCATTGATTATCGGGAATTGAACAAGAGAACGGTAAAGAATCGGTATCCCTTGCCGCGTATCGATGATTTATTTGATCAACTTCAAGGGTCTTCTTATTTCTCAAAGATTGATTTGAGATCGGGTTATCATCAAGTTCGGGTTCACGAAAACGATATTCATAAAACGGCGTTCCGAACTCGTTACGGCCACTATGAATTCTTGGTTATGCCGTTTGGGTTGACAAATGCTCCCGCAATATTTATGGATTTGATGAACCGAGTTTGTCGGCCTTACCTCGACAAATTCGTTATTGTGTTCATTGACGATATTCTAATTTATTCCAAAACCGAAGAAGAACATGAGAAACACTTAAGGCAAGTGTTAGAAACGTTGAAGCGGGAACGTTTGTATGCGAAGTTCTCGAAGTGCGAATTTTGGCTTCGAGAAGTTCACTTTTTGGGTCACGTTATTTGTTCGAATGGGGTCAAGGTGGACCCGGCGAAGATCGAAGCGGTTATGAATTGGGTTGCTCGAAAGAACCCAACCGAGATAAAGAGTTTCTTAGGTTTGGCGGGTTATTACCGCCGGTTTATTAAGGATTTTTCGAAGATAGCGGGTCCTATGACGAGATTGACCCGTAAGGATGTGCCGTTTCGGTGGGGTGAAAATCACGAGAAGTCGTTTCAAACTTTAAAACAATTATTGTTTCAAGCTCCGATTCTCGCCTTACCCGAAGGCCCGGAGGATTTTATTGTTTATTGTGACGCTTCACTTGCGGGTTTGGGTTGCGTGTTGATGCAACGAGACCGGGTTATTGCTTATGCTACGAGGCAATTGAAAAATCACGAGAAAAATTATCCGACTCACGATTTGGAGTTGGCGGCGGTGGTTTTTGCACTAAAATTATGGAGACACTACTTGTACGGTACTAAGTGCGTGATTTGTACGGATCATAAAAGTTTGCAATATGTATTCACGCAAAAGGAATTGAATATGCGTCAACGAAGATGGTTAGAGTTGATTAAGGATTACGATTGTGAAATTCGATATCATCCCGGAAAGGCAAATGTGGTGGCCGATGCCTTAAGTAGAAAGGGAGATTCAGGGCGGGTACAATTTATGCGGATGGAAATTATGTCGGATTTGGTGTCCCGGTTAAAGATTTCACAAATGGAAGCCTTGAATGTCGAGCATTTAAAGACCGAGATTTTGATAAAGAGGAAGGACGAATTAGAAGAAGATTCTCGGGGTTTGAAGACGTATCAATCTCGGGTTTGGGTACCGTTACTCGGGGGTTTGCAGGAATTGATTTTAGCCGAGGCTCACAATTCTCGGTTATCGGTTCACTCGGGTAGCACGAAGATGTATAATGATTTAAAGGTTCTTTATTGGTGGCCGACGATGAAGACCGACATTGCCCGTTTTGTGGGCCAATGTCATATTTGTGCTCAAGTGAAGGCCGAACACCAAAAGCCCTATGGAACTTTAACTCAATCGCCGATTCCCGAGTGGAAGTGGGATCGAATCACCATGGATTTCGTGACCAAATTGCCGCATACACAAAGGGGTCACGACATGATTTGGGTTATAGTTGATCGTTTGACGAAGAGTGCACACTTCTTGGCTACTAGTGAGACCGCCTCACTTAGTAGATTGGCAAAATTATACATTGATGAAGTGGTATCCCGACATGGTATTCCGATTTCTATCGTGTCCGATAGGGATCCCCGTTTTGCTTCGAATTTTTGGAATAGCTTGCAACGAGAATTGGGGACGCGGGTGAATTTAAGTACCGCGTATCATCCCCAAACCGATGGGCAATCAGAGAGAACAATACAAACACTTGAAGATATGTTGCGGGCTTGTGTGTTGGAGTATGGTGGGTCGTGGGATTCCCACCTACCGTTGATCGAGTTTGCTTATAATAACTCGTATCACTCAAGTATTAAGATGCCACCGTACGAGATGTTGTACGGGCGTCGGTGCCGAACCCCGACGTGTTGGTTGGAAGCGGGTGAGAAACAATATGCGGGGCCCGATATTGTACAAATGACCGCGGATAAAGTTGCTATTGCTCGAGAAAAGTTGAAAGCCACCCGTGACCGACAAAAGATGTATGCCGATCCGAGACGTAGACCCGCTACGTTCGCGGAAAATGAGATGGTTTATTTGAAGGTTTCACCTTGGAAGGGTGTCATTCGTTTTGGTAAGCGAGGAAAGTTGGCCCCGAGATTTATTGGGCCGTTTCGAATTAGCAAAGTGGTGAATTCTCAATCGGTAACACTCGAGTTGCCCCCGGAGTTGTCGGAAATTCATAACACTTTCAACATTTGTTACTTGAGAAAGTGTAACATCGAAGATCCGAACCAAATTCTTCCGGTGCAAGAGTTGCGGGTTGATAAGAAGAAGAGATTGGTCGAAGAACCGGTGGAGTTATTAGACCGAAAAGTAATGAAATTGAGAAAGAAACAGATTCCTATGGTTTTAGTAAAGTGGAAGCACAGTTTGGGTGCGGATATGACATGGGAGACCGAGGCCGATATGCGGGAACGTTATCCCTCCTTGTTTGATCGAGATGGGATTCCGGGGACGGAATCTTCCTAGGTGGGGGAGAGTTATAACATCCCAAAACCCGGCCTAGTAGTTTATTGACCTTAAGGTATCTTATTAAATGATTATCTGATTAAATGCTTAGTTAATTAAATTAGCCTGCTGTCCTTTGCGGTATTTTAACCAACCGACTTGTGATTTATTTGGAATGAAAACGTGATTTTTATATATTTGGATTCCTTGTTAAATATCGTTTCCAGAAATGCTTTCGTTTTTAAAATTGGAGTCCGTTTGCTATTTTAAATAAATTAATTTCAAAAGGGATTTTTCAGACATATACTGTTAATTGAAGGAAAAAGCCAAAATGGGGCCCCACCCATGCTTGGCCGGTCGTGGAGAGAGAGAGGGATAAACCCTCTCTTTTTCTTTTACTTCCTTATTCAAAACATTATCCTTCCATCTCTTACTATTCCATTGCTTGAGCCTTCTCCACCTTTTTGTGCTTGTTTGAACTTGTTCTTGGTAAATCCTTGTGCTAGAATCTGAAATCCACCTTAGTGTTGGTAGAGAAGGAGCTTAGAAGTAAGTTGCACCTTCTCCTTGTCTCATTTTTGGTGTTCTTGAGTTATGTCTTGAACTAGGGTTTGTGTAGCTTGATGATTTGTTGGTGAATCTTGTTATGGATGTTGTTTTATGTGTTTGTGCAAGCTTTTACATCATTTGTATGGTTGATTTTTGAAGAAAGACAAGATTTGGTGAAAATCACCTTCAACCTCCATTAATGGTGGATGTTGAAGGTGGGTTTTGACAAATCTTGGATTTCTTGATGTTTGAATGGATAGAATTGTTTATTAGGTTGAGAAATCATGATTGGTAAGTTATGGATGGTGAAAACCTAGTATAGTTGATTGTGTGAATTGATCTAGTTGGTGTTTGGGTCAAATTGATTAACTAGTGATCTTGGAAGTATCATACTTGGAATTGTGATGATTATGATCTTGATGGAATTGTTGAATAACTGTGAATTGCTAGTTATGATGAATTCTTAGTCTATGGAACGTGTGCTACTTTATAGCCTTAGAAGTGTTGTAGCAATTTTCGGGTTTTTGGCCCGTTTGGGTCAACTAGTTGTGAATACTTGATAAATGGTCAAAATGGTCAATTGTATTGATGAAGGATTTGTGCTAGTTGTAAATTTCATAAAATGTGCATTTTATGAGTCTTGTATGGTTAGTCGTTGAAATTTTTGATTTGGAAAATTCGGTAAATTATCACTAACTCGGTATATTGTTGACAGGAACCGGGAAGGATACTCAGTGATACTAGCTCACTGAGTTAAGGAAATCGGAAGTTGAAAGGTGAGTGGATTCGACCTACAACTCGGGTTTCGGTTATTTCCTTTGGTATTGGTTTGTTCGTGAAAAATGCAGGAAATTACCAGACGTGGAGAGTTCACGACGCGAACTTTAGTTCGCGATCGTGAAGTAGCTCCAGTGAATTTGGTTGGTCGTCGCGAAGTAGTTCACGTCCGAGTTCCCGACGCGAACCCTAGTTCGCGATCGCGAACTAGAGTTCGCGATTGGGAACTCAGTTGTGACGTTTTTCGCGGTGTTTTTCGTAGCTAGTCTACTTGTTATGTATGCCTAGTGTTAGGGAATACCATACATGACTATGTGCACAATCGGTATGAGGTCAGTGTCGGATGGATAACGGTTGGGCACAGTGTATCGACTAATAGGGTATCCGACCTTACCTGTATGCGTTACATGGTTAAGGGGAGGGAGTTTCCCGGGTGTTGGATACAAAACGCTATCGGTTACCGTGGTTATGGCCGACCATGGTTTAAGGCCCGCAAAGCCGCCGATCCTCTCAAATAAGTGATTTCCTAACCGGAGATGTTCTTTAACTTCCGTGTTTAAGTGTTTAGTGTAGTTGGTAGTGTTAGGAATTCATTCACTTAGCTTTTGTGCTAATCCCTCCCATATTGACACATTTCAGGTTGGATGGCTTGAACGGGTCGGGCTTGGACGGGAAGTTTGACCATGCTTAAATTATGTTTTGTAAAATGAGCCGTGTTTAGTAATACCGTCTTTTTAACTAACTTTGGTTGTAATATTTTGTGGGACCACGTTTTGTAAACTTAACTAACTTGATGCTTCCGTACTTAGACTAATATTTAATTGCCTTTCAAAAAAAAAATGCGGTGTTACAACCCAGACCTCGGCAACTCTGAGTGATGACTCATCTTTTGGGGCAGCACTTAGAGGACCCCGGTGCCAAGAAACCACAAGGGGAGGTACTTCTGCTTCTTCTAGGAAGAAGAGAGTATCTAAACAACTCATTTCATCACCAAGCAGTAATGAGGGTAGTTTGAAACAAATTGAATTGACGGATAGGATGTAAAACCTTAAAGCCAATGTACCAATTCAGCCCGATGATCTACCTAGAAGGAGTGAGGGCAGCATGGAACCAATTCAATTGACGGATAGGAAGGAAAACCTTGAAACCACTGTACAACTTTGTGTGAATTTACTGAATAATCAAGGGAGAACCATGAGCTACATGAAGCATTACATCATTGTCCTAAATAGAAGGCGGAAGAGGTTCGGTGACAGGCTTCAAAGGCAATCGAATATTATCAGCAAACTAAAAAGAAAGATTGCAAATACTGATGCTCAACAAGTTGAGATCACTAAGGGGGGAAGAATCAAATTCAAGAGATGAATGATACTTCAATCGCAGAAGCAGCAGCCTCCCTCTTAAACCTTAGAGAAGCTCATGGTGGATCAGGTATGTTTATTGATGAAGACCTGAACAGAGGAGTTAGGAGTATGGATGAGGATGTGTTTGTGTCTGCAATTTAATCCCCAGCAGCAGCAGAACAAACATTCTCTCATACCACTGATGTTATGGATACTACTGATCCCATAAATACTACTGAGATGGTGGAACAAACAGAAGAGATAAACACTACTGATCCTATGGAAGAAATGGCTCAAGATGTTACATCAGTAGTAAATGTTCCAAATGTATATACAATACCATCACCAATCTCTACTGATACAGACACTACTGAGGAAATACCAGTAGTAACTAGAGAAGAAGAAGAATCAGTAGTAAACTCCTCAAATATGCAAATGGTGATTTACAGAACTTTCAACTTGCAATCTCTTATACCAGTAGTAACTACCTTGGTTACTACCGAGACCGAAGAATTACAAGATCTAATTGAACCAGCAGTAGTCATCCCAATACCTCCAACTCCAGAACTACAACCACTTATCATCCCAGATATTGATGATAATGTGAACTGGGATGAAGTTGATGAATGTGCTCTACCTCCTCACCCCAAAATTTTAACAGAGGATAAAGTTCATACATTTTCTCCTCCAATCAAGTTTATACCAGTGATTGATATGAAGTACACTTCACTTCCGAAATGTGTGGGAAAACGAAAAGAAAAGTTTGATGATGATTATCCACACAGAGCTTTATGTCATTATACGGTGAATAAAATTAATTTGGTTAGACCTTTAAAGCGGGATGTTATTAGATATCAAAGGAAGTGTGCTAAGACTCAGGCTCTTGAAGATAAAAGAAAACTGAAGAAGAAAGATTGAAAAATGCAACTATTCAAGAGATTGAATATTTCCTGGTAGAAGATCAACAAGCAGAATTTGATAAACATAAGAAAATAGAAGAAGAACATTTGAATTGTCTTGAAGATCTAGTTGCAGAGTGCAATCGAGAAATGGTTGATCTACCAAAAGAAATACTTGAACAGAAAACCAAAATGGTAGATTACTTAAAATCAAAGGGTCACAGTGCTAAATCATTTGGAAAAATGAAAATGTTGACCATTGTAGACAAATACTGCACTGCAAGAAAGAAGGAATTAGCAGAACCTGAAGAAGAAAAGGTCAAGGTCACAGAATTAGTTGATATTGATCCAAAACTAGTGATTACCTGAAAACCAATGACTGATGAATCATCAAATCCTTCTGTAAATAAAAGAAAATTAATAGAAGATGAAGATGACGCAAGGAAGAAAGCAAAACAAGATTCCCCAATACTTGATCTTCCAATAGCTCCTCTACAAGATAATCCTATTAGAAGCTGGAGAGTTATAAATGATGTGATTGAATTGATTAGAGAAGACAAAACAACTCAAAAATTCAGTGCTTGGAAACCAATGTTTATGTCGTTATCAAGAAGTGATATAATTAAAGTATTAATTATTGGTAAACCAAGAATGTCAAAGAAGAAATGGAGAAACTCGGGTGCTGGATATCTCACTGAAATGATTGATGCTGCATTCTATCCAGATGATTATCCTGAGAAGTTTGAAAGCAAAGAAGCGGTTTATGCTTGTAATGTTCTCCCAACAGTCAATATGTACTTCTTTGAAAGAGCTAGTAAAAGATGTGAATTGTTTCTGTTTGAAAAGGAGTATAATCACTCTGAAGAAACAATGTATCAAGCTATCTGTTTCTCCTTCATCAGACCTCATGATGTTGTTATGTTGGCAGAAAAATATAACTATTTTATTAAGAAAAACAACAAGTATATCATTGAACAAAGAAAGTTGAGAAATCAGCAAGTAAAAGAAGGTGATGAAAGAAGAGCCAAACTCTTGGAAGAAAAGAAGAAACAAGAGGAAGAAGAAAAGAAACTTGATTAATTCAAAGTGAATTAATAAATTTAGGGGGAGATTTTTGGAATAAATACAAGTTGATACTGATGCTGCAGTTGGTACTGACAAAGACTTGATGCTGCTACAAGAGTTAGTACCGATGGGGCAGAATTACAAAGATAATACTGATCTTGGATATACTACTGATATAGTTATTTAGAGTTGATCGTGTCCGAGATCTTCGTAGAGTTAGTTTAGAATTAATATCTTTTTGTAATTCGAATTGTAATCTAGTCCTAGAATAACTAGGGTAAAAGTTTAGGTTTCAAGGACTATTATATATAGTTCCTTATGAATTGTAAATATACGTGTATTGATCGATTAATTAATACATTGAAGTTTTTTGTAATAAACTGTGTTCTTGTTTATTCTCATTCAATTTACAGTTTACATTGTTCTTATTCAATCAACATAGTGTTAATCCGTTGTAACTTCAATTGTTGAGTAGATCTGTGATTCAATAACTTATTGAGTTATTCGATCCTGACACCCATGACCTATCAAATCCAAGTTTGCAACAAGGTGAACATCCTCAATTATAATTGTAGACAGTTTAGAGAACTTTCGGGCCCAAAAACAATTGTACTTTAACAGTTATTTGCATTTTAAGGTTTTTGTCTAGTTTTTGAATTTTGTTTGTGTGGCAGTTTTCACTATGTTTGTCTTTTTATGCCAATTCAAAAAACCTAAGAGGGTGTTTGGGATTGCGTTTTGGGATTGATTATCTGCTTATTGCATTTTGAAAACGCAAATAATCTAAAATAAGTGTTTACTAAAAGTATGAAATAATCAATTATTTACGTTTTTGGGACCTTCAAAACGGAGTTTTGGAAAAGTGGGTTGGGAGATGCTTATTTGCATTTTATCTATTAACTAAACAAATAATCAAGTTTGTCAAACACTAAAAAGACGTATTATCTAATTATTGTGATTTCAAACAACATAATCAAATCCAAACACTATTTATTATAATCACGTTTTGTAACTGCTAATTATCTGATTATCCGTTTTGAAAACGCATAATATATTTTTAGTAAGCAATTTCAAACACCCCCTAAGTCTGTTTTAAGGTTTTAATAAGATGTTGCAACATGAGATTTTTATTTTTATAAAAGTTCATTTTTATAAAGTTCATTTTTCTCTTCTTCATTTCATGCAATTTGTGTTTGCACCATGATTATTGGTATTCACTGTAGTGATAATTAAAAAGAATTCTTGGCATTTGTTCGAATCAAACACTTTCAGTTTTTGTTTTAATCATATCACTCACAGTTTTTGTTTTAATCATATCACTTGTTATTAAAAGAGTTAAGTTATTATTGTAATTTTACAATATATTACAACTTTTATATCATTCACTTTATTTCTAGTTTTAGTCTTTCTTTTGTACTCCTTTTTGAGGTGGTATCTTTTAGTGGAAAGCAATTGAAGTACAAAGGTGGCTTGTAATGAATGACTTAAACACCAGAGGCCTTTGGCCTTATGGTAAGCTATTTGCCCTGTCCTTGTGGTCGTAAATCTAAATTAGTAAATTCCATAACAAACATGTGTAGTACTTAAAAATAGATTCAGATTTATCATTAACAAAATATAGATGGCCTAAACAGACTCATAATTTGGATTTAATCATATAATCCCAATCAAACAAATCAATATTGATGGAGGCCCAATGGAAAACATGGTTTTGTTTTTTTGTTTTCAGAGGTACATGTCAGTGGGGTCACATGAGTAAAGGAGTATCACAAAAATATACTTCCTCCGTTTCAAAATAAGTGATACAAATTAGAGTTCACGGTTTTTGAGGCAAAATATGATAATAAGGTTAATTAGATTAAATTTGATAGTTAGTGGAGAATGGGTCCCACATATAATGATTAAAATGAATTTAATGATATTTAAAAGTAAAAGTAAGGGTATATGTGTCTTTTCACTTTATTAAAGAGATAGTTATTGGGTGTGGTCCCCACTACCTTTTACCAAATATGGTAAGTTTTTCAAAGTATATCACTTATTTTGAAACACCTCAAAATAGAAAGTGCATCACTTATTTTGAAACAGAGGAAGTATTTTTCTTTGAACAACAAAAACAAAAAGTTTAGTATTGGCTAAAAACTGATCTCCCTCGAGTTTCACTAAACTGGGCAACTACGAATCTCCATTCCAGGCCCTATGACCAATCAAATCGACGCAATGCGGAGAACGTCTTTGTAAACAACCATAGGTCGTTTACGGAAATTTCATACCCATAATTATTGATTTTAGAAGTCTTTGCATTTTAAAGTCTTTTCCATGATGTTTTTAGATTTCGTGGGCTAGTTTTCGGCTCATTTGTCTTTTTAAACACATTCAAAAATCTAATTTTATTTTAGAGTTTCATTGAGATGCTACAACATACACTTTTGATTTTTATAAAAGTTTGATGTTCTCATATTTTATATAATTTGTATTTGATTTGAAATTCAATTTAATTATCATTAATTATTAAATCAAGAATAACTAAAAGAATTGTTCACAGTATTATTAATGTAAAATCAACACTTTCAATTTCTATTTATCTTATTCTTAATCTACGTCAAATATGGTACTTACTTGTTTTATATATAAGCCAATATTATTCATGCTATCAGTTTGTAGACTTTTACTCTTACATGTTTTAACTTTTGACTTCTATATTATTGAGTTATATTCTAAATAGTCTACTATTAAAATATAATTGTAAGGGATATTGAATCAAAAAATCCCTTAACCACAACCATTATCAAATTACATCTGATTCAATACACAACCACCATCGCCGGCCACCACCACCACCGCCGGACACCGCTGCCGCCGGCCGCCGCATTCACATGTGATTGGATACACAATCACATGTGATTGAAAGCAATCGACGGTGGCGAGGGGTTGTCGGTGGTGGAGATGGTAGCCGACAGAGGTTGGCGGTGGTTGTGGTGGTGGTCGGCGTGTTGAATCACTTGTGATTTAATACACATGGGGTGGTGGTCGGCGGTGTGCAACACATATGATTTACTACACATGGGGTGGTGGTGGTGTTGATGTATTGAATCACATGTGATGGTGGTGGTAGTGATTTGGGATTTGATAGATCCAAATTGAAATTTGTAACTCGGAATTTCACAAAAAAAAAAATGAACTGCCTTTATATTATATAGAGGTCAAATATATATATTCATTTAAAATATCAAGTACCGAAGGGTTGTAGCCTAGTGGTAAAGGTGGGAAACTATTGTGTTGTCAATGAACAATAAATCATATTTTCGAATCCCGTCGTGAACAATATTGTATAGATTAGTTGCTGTTAAAAAAAAAATTGAAATACCAAGTCCCAACAGGGTCTTACCACTCGTATTTCCTGTGAAAGTATTTCGTAATTAATTTTATTAAAAAGAAGTCAAACTTTCTCTTCGACATTAATTTGTATCTCCATAACCCTTGGAGGCCTCGCCCTAACCGCATTCTTCCCACTAAACTATTTAATTAGAAAAGTAGTGAATACATAGTTTAGTAAGTGACAAAGAGAATATGATTCTCTATTATTATGCTAGCCAGTAGTTTTTTTTTTTGAACAGCAAAAGAAAAGATTAATCGAAAATGAGGTTCGGCATTGCCATCACCCATCCCGATCAACCTTATTTATCATTATAATTTAACCATTACACCAAAGTATACATATTACGCCTGTTACATTTATGCTAAATTTTCCTAAAAATAAACAACAAAATACTCCCAAATACACCAAGCAACTGGAAACAATAAACAATAAAATCCGAACACCTTTGGGGAAGCTTTTGTCTTCTAAATTGCCTTGTCAAATTGAACTTGGATCTGAGCACCAAAATCCCCATTCTAAAGAGCTCCATTTCACCTTTGTTCGATTTTTTAGCCAAAAAAATGATTGAGATTGTGATTGCATATTAATTGAGAAGTAAGCACTAAGATTTTTATTAAATACTAGTTCGTTTCTAGCTTTCCAAATGTACCAAGTAGTGGATATAAAAGCAGTGATATATCTTTGTGCCTTCTCCTTTGACATGTTGACCCGAATATGCCACTCCATTAATTGGTCGATCCCTCTTATATCTCCGATGTCAATGTTCCACCATTTACAAAAATCAACCCAAATATTCCGAATTTTACTACATTGCCAAAACAAATGTCCATCATCTTCAATCTCTCTTTCACAAAAAGAACAAACCGCGGAGTCCAATAATATGCCCCTCTTTAATAAATTGAAACATGTAGGAAGCCGGTTGTGAAAGAAACGCCAAAAAAATATGTTAACACTTGGCGGGACCGCTTTTACCCACGAAAAATTAGAGATCGATGTCGGACCGGAAATGGTCCTTTCGATAGCAACTCTTGCCGATGATACCGTGAATTTTCCGTCATCCTCAAAGACCCATTTTGTAGAAAATGAACCAGACTCCGATTGCACCGAGTTTTGGAACCAAGAATCAAGGGGAATGTTTATTTTGTCAAGGTGTGTTCTTATTTTCACTATATTACTCCATACACCCGAGAATTTACTGACCGGAATGTACGGACTCGAGATGTTATGTAACGCAACGATCACCTTTTTCCAAAGAGATCCATCTTCAATTTTTAATCTCCACCACCATTTAGCCAAAAGTGCAAGGTTTTGAGCTTTGAGGCTCGGGACATTTAAACCTCCCGACTCTATTGTTTCATGCATTTTTTCCCATTTAACCCAATGTATTTTCTTTTCTCCATTTTTTGAGCCCCAAAAGAATTTAGCTCGAATTGATTCCAGTTTTTTAAGGATAGTTTCCGGAACTTTAAACATAGAGAAATAATAAATACCGAGGGCCCCTAAAACGGATTTTATGAGGGTTAATCTACCTCCATATGAAAGTGATGATGCTTTCCATGACGACAATTTTTTCTGAAATTTATTGACAATTAGGTCCCAATGTGAGATTCTATACATCGGTGCCCCTATGACTAATCCAAGGTATTTAAAAGGTAAAAACCCAACGCCACAATTTAATCGAGAAGCAATTCTCTCCACATCATGATTTGTTACACCTACTCCCATAATATTACTTTTTGACATATTTACTTTCAACCCTGACGCAAGGTAAAAACAATTGAGAATTCTTTTAAGATTCCTTGCGTTTATCTCCGACCATTCTCCAAGAAAAATAGTGTCGTCAGCATATTGTAAATGAGATAACGGAGACTCTACATTCGGAATCTTTATCCCATGGAAAATACCTTTTTCTGATACTTCAATCATAGCTATATGGATACTTTCTACCGCAATAATGAAGAGAAATGGGGCCATCGGACCGCCTTGTCTAAGGCCTCTACTAATATCAAATTCGTCAGTGGGAGACCCATTTAACAAAACGGAAGCTCTAGCTGATGATAAACACATCCGAATCCATCTTCTCCATTTTTCACCAAAATTCATTTGTCTCATAATAGAATCAATAAAATCCCAATTTAATGTGTCATACGCCTTTTCGAAATCCACTTTAAAAATTAGAAGCTGTTTTTTTACTTTTTTGCACCATGCGATTACCTCACTTAAGATTAATGGACCGTCAAGAATATTCCGACCTTCAATAAATGCCGACTGTTAAGGCAAAAAGCCTTACCCCTTTGGATCTTAAGATAACAAAACAACCTAGACTAGCTTTGATTTATATGTAGAATAATATAGCTAAGTTTAGGTCTGATACTGAGTGATCAGTATTGGAACTCAGTATCAGATAGTGATACTGAGTAGAAGGACTGAGTGATACTCAGTATAGTAACGGACTAAGATCAAATCCCTTGATCTTAGTCATTTTCCTTGCTTAGTCCTTCGGTTACTCCTTTGCTCATTATGTAAGATCTCTATAACATTATAAATAGAGATCATCTTGCAAAGGAGTACTCACCAATTCACTCTACACTTTCATATCTTGTAATTGATCAGTGGTATTGCTTTTCCGCAGCATACCACACTTAGTGGATTTGTACACCGACTCTAATACTGTGTTTTACACTTTAATTGTCTCTTGTATAATCAATCTAATCAATTAACTAACAAACCAGGGGTGTTGTGACCTAACAACTGGTATCAGAGCAGGCTAAATAATCTCTTATTTAGTCGATCTATAACCATGGCAGCCATTTCCTACATCTATCCCTCCAACACTCAAAAATCCAAAATGTCTACAATTGTTGCACCAATTATGTCTGGAAAGGGAGTACCCATCTTTGATGGAAAAGACTTCCATCAATGGAAGCTCAAAGCTCAGTGGTATCTTGAATCTATTCACCATGAGATGCTCACTGTGCTAAATGATGGTCCCATCATTTCACAAACTGTGGAACATGTTGCTGCTACTGATGATGCTCCTGAGGGCATAAGATCTGTACCTAAACTAAAGCACAACTGGACTGATACTGACCGTCAGTTGTATGCTTTAGACTCCAGAGCTAGAGGGGTGATTGGTAATGCTGTTACCAAAGAGATACTTAATGCAATTATGAAATTGCCAACAGCAAAGGCTATGTGGGATAGCCTATCAGTCACCTATGAAGGTACAGCGAAGGTGAAGTTGCAAAGAAAAAGCAACATGAGAAGGAAATATGAAAATTTCTTTTCAACTCCAAATGAAGACATCACCACTCGCTATAACAGGTTCAATACTGTTATCCATGATTTAATCAGTGTAGGTATTGTAAAAGAGGAAGGAGAGCTTGTTCAAAAGTTACTGGATAGTCTTCCTCAACAATTTCTTGACATGACAAACTCTGTCAATGCTGCTAACAACATTGAGTCATACACTCTTCAAACTTTGTATGGTCTAATGCTGAATCATGAGGAGAATAATGCTGCAAGACTGATCAACTGGAAGAAAACTGACAAGTCTTCCACTGGTATGGCTCTAGTTGTGCAACAGGCTTATACTGTGACTGAGCCAGATGAACCAGAAGTTGATCTTGCTGATGCTGAGGCAGAAGAGCTTGAAACTCAAATGGCTCTCATGTCTATAAAGCTGGATCAGTTGAAGAAGAAGAGGCTTGGTGTTAGCTCTTCTAATACTGACCAAGATCAGGTCTGTGCTATAGGTGTGGAAAGCCTGGACATATTGCTGCAAATTGTCATACCAAGTCTTCTGAGACTGACCAAAATGACAAGATTGCATACCGAGCAAAAAGATATAGAGACAAATATGTCAAGCTGAAGAATTGGAGCAAGGGAAAGAGGGCAGAAGGAAATGGAGCACCTCATCAAGCACTTTACTCAGAAGCCTGGATGGATGAAGAGTTAAGTGATGATGAAGAAGAGATTGAGAATAAAGCCTTTATGGCTTTCACTGAAGATGATTTGAAGAGTTCCTTTGAAAAGGATATCAAAGAGGCTGAGAGGATGAGTGTTCATACTGATTGGGATTCCACTCAGTTGTACAAGGTAAGTTCCTTTCAAACTTATTCAGTGAATGAAAAAACCAAGATTTTTGAGTATATGCTTGTTGATCTTAAAACTTCTGTACAAAAAGAAAAAGCTTTAAAATTAACAATTAAAGAACTTGAAAGGGTAAATAATGAAAACTTGGATAAATTAGCAAAATATAAAGATTTAGAACTAAACTTTTCAGATTTAAAAGACATTAACCAAAGATTAGCTGATAAAGCTCATTTACACAAACTTGAAAAAGAGAAATTTGAAAAACAGTGTAAATCTTGGGGTAATGCTTCAATAAAATTAAATAAATGTTTAAATGAACAATTTCCAGAAAATGTGAGGGCTGCACTTGGTGTTGATCCTCAATTTAAAAACAGGAACAATTTTGCTGATTTATTTGAAGAGTTTTCTACCATGAACCCTATTAATTTTGTAAAAGCTAAAACTTTATGTGAAGTTGGATGTCAAACTGAGTCAGATGATGAAGAAAATGAAATTTTAGAAAAACCTATTGGTCCTTCCATCTGCTCAAAGTGCTATACTGAGCTACAAGAACTCAGTATTGAATTTCAAATAACAGAAATTTCTGATACCGAGCTACCAATAGTTCAGTATGACACTTCTGCTGTTCCACCTTTTGAATTATTATTTAATACAACAACTTTTGAATTATATAATGATAATAAGACAACTTCTATCTCACATGTTGCATCAAATACAGAAGTTGCAGGAACAGAAACATTATATACTGAGACATCTAAAGAACCTGTTAAAGTTGTTCCTTCAAAACATGATAAACAAAAGACAACTTCAACTAGGTCTTTGGTTGGCAAAGACAAGAAGTCTACCACTAATAATATTAGAAAGACTTCTCTGCCAAATAAAAATAAGCAACCAGATCCTCCATCTCCTAAACCAGTTAAAAACAATGTTAATACATCTTTTAGAAATAACAAAATTAACATTTTAAAAACACTTGGTGATCAGGTCAAATCTTTAAGTAAACAATTTGCAAAACTCGTTCATACTGACCTACCAAAAGTGAAACATTTTTCTAAAATACCATATGAAAATATGTTTAGAAATAGACCTAGAAAATGCTATAGATGTCATCATACTGGTCATAAGGGAGATGAATGCTGGACTGATCTCTCAAGTCCTAGGTACTCAGTACCAAAGAAAAGGAGAGAAACTAAGTCAGTATCACCAAAGAAAACTTCTAAAGTTACCCCTGAAGTGATACCGACCTCTCCACATAAAGAGATCAAGTCAAATTGTGTTTATCCCACCAAAGGTCCCATTCAAAAATGGGTTCCTAAAAAGAACTAACTCTTATTTTGTGTCTTGTGCAGGGTGACAGAAAGTGGTACTTAGATAGTGGCTGCTCAAGACACATGACAGGCAGTATGGAATACCTTCTCAATTATACTCCAGAGAAGGGTCCTTCTGTCAAGTTTGGAGATGAATCGGTGGGAAAGACAAGAGGTTATGGTGTGATCAAGGCAGGCAACATAACTTTTAAAAGAGTTACCTATGTAGAGGGTCTAAAACACAATCTGCTCAGTATCAGCCAGATGTGTGATGATGACAATGAAGCTCGATTCAGAAAGGTTGCAGGAATCATCTACAATGATAAAGGGCAGCCTGTATTCATTGCTAGAAGAGAAAAAGACGTATATGTGGTCAACCTATCTGAAATAGACCCAACTATTCGAGTATGCCTGCTTTCTAAAGTCAAGCCAGAATTACATTGGCTATGGCACAAGAAACTCTCTCACATCAATTTTAGAAATATCAACGAGCTCAGTATGAAGAAACTGGTGAGAGGATTGCCCACAATTACTTATTCAAAAGATAAGTTATGCTCAGCATGTGAAATGGGCAAGCAGAAGAAGAGTTCATTCAAATCTAAAGTCAATCATTCCATCAATGAACCTCTTACTATGATACATATGGATCTTTTTGGCCCCATAAGCACACCATCTTTGGCCAAAAAGATATATACTCTAGTCTTAGTTGATGAATTTTCAAGATATACTTGGGTCATCTTCCTCAAGACTAAGTCAGATGCAACAACCGAAATCATTGCCTTTATAAAAAGAGAGGAACTTCAAAAAGGCAACAAGGTCAAGCAACTTAGAAGTGACCATGGTACTGAGTTTAAGAACTCAGTATTAGCAGATTTCTGTGAAGAAAAAGGAATCATTCAAAACTTCTCTGCAGCCTACACACCACAACAAAATGGTGTTGTAGAAAGAAAGAACAGAACACTGATTGAAGCTGCAAGAACTTTATTATGCCATGCTGGACTAGCACTGAGTTTCTGGGCTGAAGCTGTAAACTGTGCAAACTTCACTCAGAATAGAGCCACTATAGTCCAAAGACATCTGAAGACTCCATATGAGTTATACAATGGCAAGATTCCTAATGTGGAATATTTCCACATCTTTGGGAGTAAATGTTTTGTACTCAGTACAAAACAAAATCTCAATAAATTTGCTCCCAAAGCAAATGAAGGTGTGTTCATGGGCTACTCTCCACACTCTAAAGCTTTCAGAGTGTATATCATCTCAACCAAGATGATTGTAGAATCCATTCATGTCACATTCGATGAAGATCAGAATGAGCATTCTACCTCAGCAAGTGAAGACATAAGTGGCATAGATATTCTATGCAATCCAGAACACTCCATTGCTGAACAGCCTAAGTTTCATCCACACTTTATTCCTAATAAGTTTAATGAAACTGATCAAGTTCAAACTCAGTATCACTCAAATGAGACTAATACTGAGGTTCCCATATCAGAGGACCTCCATACTGAGTTTCCAACTAATGATCTGAACCACTCGATTTATGAAGAAGGTGAAACATCCAACACTTCACAAGAATCCACATCAACTCTGCAAAATGAAGATGAACAGCAACCTGCACTGTCTAATACTGATCAGAATTCCACTCAGTATCAGACAGACAACACACCAAATCAACAAGATATTGTTGATCCTATTTCAAATGCTCCCTTAGGAAACAATTTAAGGGAACACAGAGACCATCCACACTCAAACATTATTGGTCCTATTGAAGAAGGTGTCCAAACAAGAAGAAAATTAGAATTTCCAACCCAAGCAACTGCAAACTTTTGTTTCTTCTCAAGTTTTTTATCTACCATTGAACCAAAGAAAGCTGATGAAGCTTTATTAGATGAAGATTGGGTAGAGGCTATGCAAGAAGAGCTCACAGAGTTTGAAAGAAACAAAGTTTGGAACCTAGTACCACCTCCTTCTGGCAAAACTATTATTGGTACTAAGTGGGTGTTCAGAAATAAGATGGACAAGGATGGTGTTGTCATCAGAAACAAAGCAAGGTTAGTTGCTCAAGGTTACAGGCAAGAAGAAGGCATTGACTATGATGAAACTTTTGCACCAGTTGCAAGAATTGAAGCTATTAGGTTGTATCTTGCATATGCAGCCTTTAAGAATTTCAAAGTTTATCAGATGGATGTCAAAAGTGCTTTTCTAAATGGAAAACTACAAGAAGAAGTTTATGTTAAACAACCTCCAGGTTTTGTTGATCCCAAATTTCCTCATTATGTTTTCAAGCTTGATAAAGCTCTATATGGGCTCAAACAAGCTCCAAGAGCCTGGTATGACACCTTGTCTGAGTATCTTATTGAAAATAAGTTTACAAGAGGTAAAATTGATAAAACATTATTTTCAAAAAGGAAAGGTTCTGACATCTTACTCATTCAGATATATGTAGATGATATTATCTTTGGTTCCACTGACAAGTCAATGTGTGACTGGTTTGCTAAGATAATGTCAACTCAGTATCAGATGAGTATGATGGGAGAACTTACTTACTTTCTTGGTTTACAAGTTGAACAAAAGCCTGATGGCACTTTTATAAATCAAAGTAAGTATGTGCATGACATGTTAAAGAAATACAAATTTGAAAATTTATCTTCCATGCACACTCCTATGGGTACTCAGGATAAGATAAGTAAGGATGAAACTGGTAAACCAGTATGTCAATCCACATACCGAGGTATGATTGGTTCCTTACTTTACTTAACTGCTAGTAGGCCTGATATCATGTTTGCCATATGTTTGTGTGCTCGGTATCAGGCTGATCCTAAAGAATCACACATGAAAGCAGTTAAGCGCATCTTTAGATATCTTACAGGTACTCCTAACCTGGGTCTTTGGTATCCCAAAGACTCAAACTTTGACCTTGAAGGGTACACAGATGCAGATTTTGCAGGTTGTAGATTGGACAGAAAGAGCACAAGTGAAGGATGTCAATTCCTAGGTGGAAGACTAGTTGGCTGGTCATCCAAGAAACAAAATTCGGTAGCAACTTCCACAGCAGAAGCAGAATATGTTGCTGCAGGAAGTTGTTGTGCTCAATTATTATGGATGCAGTATCAACTCTTAGACTATGGGTTCAACTTTCATAAGACTCCTATTCATTGTGATAACAAGAGTGCTATTGCTATCACAGAGAACCCAGTCTATCACTCCAAAACCAAGCACATTGATATCAGACACCACTTTATTCGAGATAATGTGGAAAAAGGTAAGGTTGAAGTAGATTATGTACCAACAAATGAACAATTGGCTGATGTATTTACTAAACCTCTTCCTGAGGAAAGGTTTATGTATTTACTAGGGCAATTAGGTATGTTGAATCCTTAATCTTTATTAAATTTCTTTAAAACTGAGCGCTCAGTATCACTCATGTTGATACTGACCACTCAGTATCACTAGTCTGTTATCATCAAAATTTAAATTTTTTTATTTTTTATTAATTTCAAGAGTAAATTAATTGTTTTTATATTTTTTAAAATTTTTTAAAATTAAATTTTTTTTTAACTCGGTATTGGGGTATGACGGCTCTTACACCGAGCTTAATCCTCATACTGCTCAAACGGTAACCTTTCTTAATAAGAAAGTTACCGTTGGCAGAGGATAAGGCAGTCAAATCAGCCGTTTTTACTTCCCAATACCTTAATTATCTTTCAAATATCCTATAAATAACCGTTTATTTTTACTTCAAATTTTTTAACTGTTATTTCTTTCTTTCATTTTCAATTCTCTCTGCGATTAACGATTTCACTTTCTCTTAGCAAGCAAATTCTTTCAAATCAAAATCACAGATGGCGAATTACACTTTTGTTGCTCTAGAAGTTCAATCGGAAATCCAATTCCGAAATAATGAAGTACCCAGGTTTGCGAGGAACAACATCACAGCAAATTTCAATATTCCTCAAGCCTGGGCATGCCAAGAGTTCACAAACATTGTGACTATTCTGAAAAATTGCCCAATTGCTCGTGCACTGACCTTGTCTCCTCGAGCAATTTACCCAGAAATGCTATGCGAGTTTTGGTACTCTGCTACACTCGATTCTCCAGATATGATTGCTGGGTGGGTAATTAGAGATCAAAGAAGGGCATTTGTTTCTACTGCTATCATTCGTGAAGCACTGAGACTTCCCGCCCAAGCTCAGTATGATCCATTTGTTGATAGATTAGAGGCACGCTCTGTACTGCCATTTTTGGGTCGAAGAGGAACAACGGGCACAATCAAAAGAAATGAATTTGGTCCTATGTGGGGTATTCTCATCACAACAATAATTCGATGTATGACCCACAAGACGGGAGCTTTGGACCAAATAAACGAATTTGGGATGCAAATAGTACATGCTCTGTACTATGGAAGAAATATTGATTATGCTCGCCTAATTTTCAATGAATTAGCTACTCTGGTTCGAGCAAATACAAGGGAATGCAATGTCCCTTTCTGCAGATTTCTATCACTCATATTTCAACACTCAATGCCCACACACATTTACGATGAATTTCACAGTCCAAGAGTTGATCTTCCTCCACTCAGTGAGAAGATTTTCTTTTACAGACCAAGAGAAGGAGAACCTCTTCTAAGTCCTCCTATGTGGGCCATTGTTCAAGAACACATTGATGATGTAGAAGACATGTCTGATACTGAGTCAGACAATGATGATGATGATGATAATGATGATAATAGTGGTAATGGAGCACAGGCCGGTCAAGATATTGAGATGCAGGATGTTCCACAAGTTCAAGAACCGACTCAACAACATATCTCTCCACCTGCACAGGTTCCTGATGCTCCTCATATTGAAACAACTCTTGATACTGAGTCCTCAGAAGACACACCACTGGTCCTTCAAAGAAGAAGAAGGAATGTTTCTCCTATCATTATGGGCAACTTATCATCTGAGGAGGTGCAGCCTGCAAATGTTCCATCATTAACTGCATCTATTCAAGCCCAAAGCTTTGTTGCAGCCACCGCTGACCTTCCAGGTCCAGAACTAGCTCCACCTGCTCAACCAATTGAGGAACCTCATGTTCCTCTTGATGTGGAGATTCAATATGCACAAACTGCACTGGAAGGTGCTCAGCATGACAGAGAGGTCGGTATTAAAGATGTTGGTGCTGCACATCAACAAACACATGATCCTGCACCGACCTCTGCAGATGCTCGAAGGGAATCTGATAGAGTCTCAGGTATGAATTTCTAAAAAGCCCTTAAACTTCTATATATATATTTCATTCCCAAATAGAGACTAAGTATTGGCCAGTACCAACTCAATACTGACCAAAGTCTCAAACGATCTTTCAAATATATATCCTTTTATGGCCAACATAGCTAGCCCACTGCTGCTATGCAAAATTCATATACTGAGCACACTAAATTGATCATTGTCAGTGTACAGTTGTCTCAACATTTAAAGGGACAATGGTGGTTGATGTCATTCTGACACCCACTGGTGCTGCTTGAATCATGTCCAACTTATTTTTGAGTTGGGTAGCATCATTCAAGAAATGATCACAAACCTTTAAGCCACAAAATCCAAATATTTCCATGGGGTTTAGCCGCATTTCTGTTATCACTCTAATACCGAGTGATAAACATTGAAAATATCAAGAAGCACATCCCAGGCTTCGAATTCCCAAACCCAAACCTTTTAGTAAATGTGACTTATCCTATACTGAGCTACTTAAATTTTCACACTCACCTTTACTAAAATCTTCTTACACATGCTATGCACAAGTCCACAATATTTCATCCTATACCAGATGAAATACAGACTTCACAAACTATGTTTATATGATTGTAGAATTAAACAACACCACAATTCTATTTGATAAACCTTTCTTTCTAACCAGTTTTAAATATTTTTGTTTCTTTAGCACCATCTGTGCAGGGCATTCAGGCATCTCAGGCTGCAGCAGACCAAGTGACTCTGCAAGCAATCATGCAGCACATTCTGGCCATCCAACAAACTCAAAATACAATACTCGCCAGAATGGACAAGATGAGTGGTGATATTGACTCAATCAAACAGTCAGTCTCACTACTTCAACAACCACAACAGCCTCCACAAACTCCACCATTCTCACATGGTGACCACAATGAAGAGGGAGAAGGAGAAGGAGGTGCTGGTGATACTGATGCTGCAACTGAGCCCATGCCCTCCCCTACTCTTGAACAACCTGAAGGGGACATGGGTGGTGATACTGATCCTCTTCCCTCCTCATCAAATGATAACAAAAAGGGGGAGAAGAGACAAAGAGATACTGAGGTTGATCAAACTTAGCCATCTGCTCAGGGGGAGAAAAGAAGAAGATTGAATGAAGATCAACCTCCACAACAAGAACAACAACATCAGCAAAGCCCTCATACTGAGCCAATTCGGATTCAGTATGAGAGAAGAAGACAAAGAACTAGGTCAGCATTACAAGTTCAAGACCCTCTTGAGCCATCTGCTCAGGGGGAGACTCATACTGATCAACCACAACAAGCTTATACTGAGCCACCTGCTCTAGAAGAAAATAACTTGCAAATTGTGGTCTATAGACCTTTTGTGTGGCCCATTGCTGATGATGAAGATGAAGAACATCCAGTGGAATCAGAAGATTTTTTAAACTTTGCACTGGATGAAGCAAATAAAGAAACCTCTTCATCATCATTCTCAGATGATGAAAAGCATACAAGAAAATCTATCTCATCTCAAGCTGAAGGACCTTCTAGAATTCCTAGAAGACCAATAACCAGAAGAATGACAAATGTGGTTATGTCCTCAGAATCTAGTGAAGAACAAGATCCAGCTCCTCTGATCTCAAGACCTAGAAGATCTGCTCAGTTTACTGAGGAAAAGAGTGAAGCTGAGGATGAGATTGAGGCTCAAAAGTTCTTCCCTGTTAAGGAAGAACCTGAATCTGAGTCTGAAGATGTTCCCAGAAGATCTCATACTGTAAGAAGAACTGGAGATGAACTACTTGAACAGTATTGGAACATTGTGGCACAAAGAACAAGATATAGGGAAACAAGGATGAGTATGCTGAGGAAGAAAGCATTTCTAACTGTAAGAGACATATACTGGCTAAATGAGTTTGTCAACAAAATAAAGGTCAAAACTGTTGATAAATCAATTGTTGCAACTTGTACTGGGCCAGTCAGTCCTCCAATGAAGTTTCTCCTCCATGACATTCAAAATATGGGACTTCATGATTGGATAAAAATTGCTAGACTGATCAAGGAAATGCCCTCAAGATCTTCTGAAGCCCAAGTGATGATGGATGAAATCTGGGCTGTATCTGCTATATGCTATGAAAAAGGCATTCTTTATGCAGCAGAATACAGGGCACTCAGTGTGATGACTGAAGCTATGAGGAACAACAAACCTGAGTGCCTTAATACTTTCAGAATAATTCCCACATATAATGTTCCCCCTAATCTCATTTTTCAGGATCAAAAGAGTACCATATATCCAACATCTGGATACATGTATACTGACTCAGATGACAGGGAATGCTTCATTACTGAAGCAGATTTGGCAAAAGCTCCTATCAGCCATTTGGTGGGCCTTAAATGGATGATAACCAAGAAAGAAGATGCTTGGTTTAGAAAAAAGATAGTTGCTGTACTAAACAACAGGCAAGATGAACTGAAGAAAAGAGAAGAGTTCATCCATGTGAAGAAAGAAGTCTTCTACGAGTTTGAATCGATCAACAAAGACTAAAGAAGAAGACTTTGCAGCCTGTAGCTTATTTTGTTTAGTTTTTCTTTGTAACTGTTTTGTTATCATTAGATAGGGGGAGATTGTTAAGGCAAAAAGCCTTACCCCTTTGGATCTTAAGATAACAAAACAACCTAGACTAGCTTTGATTTATATGTAGAATAATATAGCTAAGTTTAGGTCTGATACTGAGTGATCAGTATTGGAACTCAGTATCAGATAGTGATACTGAGTAGAAGGACTGAGTGATACTCAGTATAGTAACAGACTAAGATCAAATCCCTTGATCTTAGTCATTTTCCTTGCTTAGTCCTTCGGTTACTCCTTTGCTCATTATGTAAGATCTCTATAACATTATAAATAGAGATCATCTTGCAAAGGAGTACTCACCAATTCACTCTACACTTTCATATCTTGTAATTGATCAGTGGTATTGCTTTTCCGCAGCATACCACACTTAGTGGATTTGTACACCGACTCTAATACTGTGTTTTACACTTTAATTGTCTCTTGTATAATCAATCTAATCAATTAACTAACAAACCAGGGGTGTTGTGACCTAACACCGACTGCTCGACACTAATTACATCTCCAATCACTACCTTAAGACGGTTCGCCAAACATTTAGCAATTATTTTATAGAAGCTTCCAATTAAACTGATTGGATGAAAATCTGAGACTTCTAGCGGAATCTCACACTTAGGTATAAGAGTGCAAAAAGATGCATTACATCCGAATCTTAGATCTCCATCGTTTTCAAAATGTGTAACAGCATTCATTAGGTCATCTTCGATGATATTCCAATATTTTTTGTAGAATGCGAACGTGAAACCATCGGGCCCCGGTGCTTTTTCAATACCGCAATCCCATACCGCCTTTTTGACCTCCACACGAGAGAAACTGGATTCCATTTGATTTTTTTGGGACAAAGACAACGTTTTAAATTTTCTGCTAATAAACTCCGGTCTTGATCGTGACTGATCTGCACATGTTTTCAAAAAATGGTTATAAATACCTTTTTTCATTTGCTCGGGATCTTCGGTCCAAATTCCGTTGATAGCAAGTCCGTGAATGAAATTTTTCCTGTTGTTGTGCTTTAATGTGCCGTGAAAGAATCTAGAATTTTCATCGCCGTCCACGCACCACTTTATCCTAGCTTTTTGCCTGATATCCCGAACTTTGATTGTTTCTTTTTCCCGGATCTGCATGTCTATATTCATTCTGAGTTGTTTTTCTTTGTCAGACAATCCCACTAATTCAGCCTTGGCGTCTACTTCATCTGCTTTTTTCTGAAGGTCGGCCAAACTGCGATCAGAATTGGTGGATCTCCATTTCTTTATTTCTAATTTGACCTGTTTAAGTTTCCTGCAAAACAATTGAATGTGCGATGTGCAACCCGGAATGGGCAATGCCCAAACCCGGTTAACAATCGGATCCAGAGATTTATCTGAAGCCCAAGTATTAAAAAATTTAAAATATGTAGGCCCGAAATCAACATTTAACGAATTTAAGAATAAAGGACAGTGATCACTAAACCGTCTTGGCAAAATGTTGACATTAGGGTTCTGCCAATGCCCGAAGAAGTTTTCTGATACTAAAACTCTATCAAGAAGGCTTAACTTCCCGCTATCTGGCGTGCTTCTAGAATATCGTCTACCACCCATCTTGATTTCGTGCAACCCGACATCACTTATGAATTTGTTAAACACCCTTGCCCCTACCGAAGAAAAAGATGACCCTGTTCTTTCTGTGATTTTCCGGACCTCGTTAAAGACCCCAAAAATCACTCAAATCCTATTTGGTTCTGATATTACAATCTTGATCAAAGATTCCCACAAAATTCGTTTTTTGTTCATCTCTTGTGGAGCATATACGTTAATAAAGCCGCAAGATATATTTGAACCAATAATTTCCCCACGAATTATTAAAAATCCTTCCCCACTTGATGAATTAGATTTCGCGAACCAGGCTGGATCCCAAATAGACACCAGTCCCCCTGATTTTCCGATTGGATTCAAGAACTCAAAATCCAAACTGGACCTTCCCCAATAAGATGTAATTACCCTCGAGTCTATAATACTTGTCATGGTTTCCTGCATTCCAACAAAATTTATTTTATTCGCCTCTTTTATTCCTTGAATCCACCTCTTTTTTAAGGTGCAATTAACACCTCTTGTATTTATTGATAGTAGCTTCATTAAGAAACTGTATTATAGCCTGCACCTTTCACAATGTTCCTAATTTCCGGACCGTAATTGTTCATTATAAAACCAAATGCATTCCCAACTTCAATTGTGTTCTGAATTTCATCGGATGTCGGTATCGAACTAGATGATGTCTCGATATGACCTAAGTCTTTTTTCTTTTTGATTTTCATCTTGATTCTCCTCTTGTCTACCATTAAATTCCTAGACATTTTACCAAAGGTAAGTGGGCATGATATCGTTCTAGCCGATGATGAAGAGGACGAGCACGATACATTCAAATCGATCACCGGAACTTGGGGTTTTTCCATGTTAGGAATCTGTGATAGGATCGCCGCACTTGGTGAATTTAAATTAGATCCATCATCTTGTGTATCGTCCACTATATCGTTATTAATTGGTTCACCCAAATTTCCAATATTAATTGGCCCATTAGAGGAAATTGAATCCTGGATCACCTTACTAGAAGACGGGCTTACAATATTTTGAATGGATGGGCTTATTGGATCGGCCCTTATTGGTTCAACTACTGGATCTATCCTTAATGGTTCGTCAAGATTGTTGAGATTTAATTTTGTCACACACTGATCACCAATATTATCGATTATAGGATCAGGCCCTACCATAGTTTCATCTTTATCATTTGCAGCTCCTCTATCTTTGGGCTCTGAACCCACCGACTTTTCTTCATTAATGCTAACGAAATTGTTATTATTGATTTTGGAAAATCCACCTTCTGGAAACCATCTTTCTTCATGTACCACATTCCCATGTGACTTTTGACCTACCGAGTTTTTATCGCCGCCACTTTTATTGCCGGAAAGTTGTACCTTCGGTGACCTTTCTTCGCGATATTCTCCTTCTTCATAGTCGTCTTCTTCCCCCATATTGCTCTCGTCATCTTCTTCATCAGTATCTCCCCAATGAGAAACGGTAACTGACCCAGGAATGAGTTTATTCGACTCGTGTTGATCCTCCGTTAATCTGATGAGAAATTCCTTTCCGTCGAACACCACATTCATGGTTTTGTTTATCCATTCCATTTGTGTTGTTAGAATATCGATTCTACCGTATCCCATGTTTGCGTTATCAAGAGTGCAATCTTCGTTTATAATGACTTCTCCACAGGTCTTGCCTATTATATTGAAAGAATCAGAACACCATCCATGTGTCGGGACTCCATAAATTAGAACCGACGCTATTCTTTCCTTAATCACGATATTAGGAGTCCACCTAACTAGACTCGAAAACCATTGTTCCCAAGTTTTCGTCGCATTTTTCTTGAAGTCTCATGCTTCGTCTATTGATTCAAAACCTAGCATGACTACCAAGCCCCCAAGATATCGAATTTTTATGCTAGCCAGCAGTTCACAAAGAGTGTGAGATTTTACTTGCATAAATATTATTATAATGTCATCATTGGATGATAGTGACTTATATTGGTGGGCCACGAATCTTCGCCGTGGGCTCAATATATTATAAGCCTTTAATTTTTGTATAAATATAAATATTCATACTAGTTTAAAAACCCTCCCGAATGTAAGAGCATGCTTCAAAAGAGATATAGGAATAAAATAAAATAATGATACTGTTGAAATAACATAACGACCCATAATTAAAATGATGAGAAACAATTTATGATACATGAATAAATAGTGATACTATTGAAATAACATAACAATCTATTAATAAATCAAAAATTGCAAAACTTATTGGGTTTTAGTCTATAAATTTGAAATTATAGAGGTGACAATTTTGACATAATAAATTTAATGTTAAATAAATAAAATGTAAAATGATTAATCCCTTAACAAAAATATACCTGACAAAATCGAGGCACCAACCATGACAAATCAATAATATTCTTTACAGTCAAAGAAGTCAACAATTATTGAAAAATACCCTACTTGTTTAGGAGGTTGTAAACTGTAATCATTAATAATAGACTTGAGTGATTTCAACTTGTTTGACTTAATTGCCCCGTTCCCTTTTTAGCTAACTTTTTATAAATTCATATAGAAGACTAAATTCTCTCTCCATGAGAGGGGTCGAACACAAAGAAGCTGGATGGTCGGAAGTCCGGAGGAAGAAGAATCACCACAAAGTTGAAGAATCAAGATTTTAGAAGACAAGTAAGGTTACTTCTTTTTTCATTACCAACTTCCCCGAAGACTGGGGACCGCAAAGCTTAGGAGATCTTTTGAAAACTATGGGAGACTAGTGGATGTTTTTGTGGCCAGAAGACGTAACAAAGAGGGTAAGATTCTTGGTTATATTCGGTTTGAAGGTGTGAATGACCCACTAGCTTTTGTAAAACTATTGAATGGGGTACCAGTTGGAAACCTTAAAGCAAGAATAAATGTCGCTATGTATTCAAGAGTTAGCAAACAGGAAGTTGAAGGCCCAAACAAGCCAAAGTTTATGTCCTTTATTGGTAAAGATTCGAGCGTTAAGCTTGGACGCTCCTTTGTGGAGACTCTCAAGGGGTCTGGTGAGAATGAGCTACCTCGTCAACCGGCCCCACCTGCTATCACGGTCAACTCGTCTTTCCGGGCTAAAGAATGGATGACGCTTTCTCTAATCGGAAAGGTTAAGAACTTTGACTTATTATGGAATATTGGTTCCTTCACTGAGGTCGAAGGATGTGATAACCTTTGTGTTAGATACCTTGGAGGGTTGCATGTTTTACTGGAATTTCAATCCTCCACCGACGCCTCTATTTTCCTCTCGGAGGCTGAGGGACCTGGCGTAATTGGTTCGAGTCACTGGAGAATTTGGTCGCCGACGAGTTATCGGCTGTAAAATCTCCGGTGATTGATAAACGTGACGGGGAGTTGAAGAGTTGCCATTTGGGTGACTTTTCCCGAGACTTTGGTGTAACGTCTTGGATTTTCTTGTGAATTAATTATTTTCTTCTATTAAACAAATTACGAAGTAATAATTTCTTTGGGATTACGTATTAGGTGCGTCGATTGTCTATTTAATTTGAGCAATTAATTATGTGACGTTTCATTATCGTGACGTCTTATCATCACGACGTTAGAAATTCCCGTGAACACTAGTTTCCTATTCCTTTGATTTAATTAAAAACTTGAGCTTTGTATTGTTCAAGCATATCGAGTAAGAGTAAGCTTCGAGGCCCGACGAATAGGCCAAGGGCTGATTTCTTTATTTCTTTTTCTTTTCCATTCTTGAACCCGACTAGAAAGGAGAAAGCCGGACCCATTAATTTTATTTGTTGGTTTCGGTTCATGCAGATCACGCAAGTTTTCGTGTCTTGTTTCGTTTTGTTGGGCCAAACTAGCAATGAGTCGATCGGGTAGTAGCTTTTCAAGTGGGCTCGAATAAATGAGTTAGTGTCCGGCTTTGGTGGTTTAGTTTGGGCTGGAGCATGCAACGTGATATTAGGACCACCTTTAGAGAACTTCGGACTTGAGGCCTCATCAAGATGGAGCGGAACTTATGAATAATTAGCACCGTAATCCCTCACTCATTCTCACCCTAATTGACGACAATTTTCCCCTCCACACTCCATTCTGCCGCATCTCCAATGTCTCATCTCTGCGTTTTCTTGTTAGCAATGAACTAGATTGACTAGCAAAAAGAAAGTGTCCAACAAAATGATGATGGCTGGTGGAAAGATCTAAGCACACAAGCATGTCAACGAAATTGTTTTTTTATTGTTTTTGGTGTTTTGCCGACAAGCAATCCTTATCCATCAATTGTTTTCTATTACCTTCAATTCATAGCTGCCACAAGTAATGAGAATAAGGAGTAGATGTGCGGATACGATTGTGGAGTATAATTCTTGTGGGTGGTGGGATTTAATTGAAATGGAGCTAATCATGTGAGGTGCTTATATAGGAGCTGCCTTGTTGCTTTCTTGGTTCGACAGATTAAAAGAAGAATGGACGGCAAGCCCCTCTAATTAATTAGACGAGGTTGCTTGCTACGTCCAAATCAAGAAGGGGTTGTGACGTCGGATTTATTTTGGGTTTGAATCGGCTGTGGTGGTGGTCGAATGCTACCGGTAATCGATCAGATGTAGAATCGAGCAAGAGCAGAAATATTCGATCGAGCATCATGTTTCGGTAGCATCCTTTCTGTTATCTTTTGTTTTATTCCCGTTTCCATTGTAATTGATTCTAATCTTTTTGGGTTGTGATGCTGAACGTGTAACCGAGCAGCAGAGAAGGGATGATAAAAGGGAGTGATCGAACCAAGTTTCGTAGCAGTTTTGTTAGGTACTAGAAAGTTGTAATAGATAGTCTAGGGGGTAAAGTGTAACATTGTATATATGTTAAGTTTTATTCAGGAAATTGTCCTAACTAATAAGGAATTAAGCCATGGTATAAATACCAAAGTGTAAGGCTTAATTCCTTAACTTTTGCACAAGTATCATTTCAATTTCTCTGCATTTGTTCACTCTCTCTCTCTCTAGATTTCTCTCACTAAAACCCTAATCCATCTTCTTCACTTTTCTCCTCAAAATCATCATCAAACACCATTTAATGGATTGATTCAGTGATATTGTGCTTTTCAATTGGTATCAGAGCATAATTTCATCTTGAAAACGATCCAAATCCATCAATTGGTGTTAAAATCAGAAGAATCAGTGGGTTTTTTTTTAATGTTTTTGAAGAAAAAGGGGTTTAAGATCAAAAATCAGATTTAAGGTACTATTTCTTATTATTATGGATTGAATAGCTTCCTTTTATTGTTATATTAAGCTTAGAATCAAGCTACGATTGAATCTAATCCATACTGATGAAGATTTAAGAGTTTTAGGAAAAACCATTAAAGCTTCAAAAACCCTTTAAATTCAAATTTTCGAATAGATCTAGGTTGTTTTTGAGTAATATAGTAGTAATGGATTGAAGGAAATAGAATTTGGGTCAGTTTGTGATTTAAATCAAAGAATTTGGGTTAGAAACGAGCATTTTAGGATCAAATTAGTGGGTTTTTAAGGCTGTTCGTAGCTGTTCTGCGCAAGAAACTGTTCGGCCCGAGAACAGTAACAAGTTCGGCCCGAACTTCAACCCAAAGTTCGGCCCGAACTTCAACCCAAAGTTCGGCCCGAACTTCACCCCGAACTTCGGCCCGAACTTCACCCCGAACTTCGGCCCGAACTTCACCCCGAACTTCGGCCCGAACTTCTACACAACTTTGGCCCGAACTTCTACACAACTTCGGCCCGAACTTCTACACAACTTCAGCCCGAACTTCTACACAACTTCGGCCCGAACTCTTTCTACACTCGCGTGACAAAAGGGGCTGTACTGTAACGGTCATAACTTTCAGCTCGGGTGTCCGTTTCGAGCCCACGAGTAACCAAATCGAAGCTAAAGACGAAGGCTACGACGTGATAAACCGCCGTATACGGTTTACCCAACTTGCCGGCCCAAAAACGCTTGTTTCGATCGCTTAATTTGCGTTTTTGTGATTTTCGGTCAATTTCCAAACTTCGTTTAGCCCCAGTTTCTAACCCGATCGTCGTTTTTCCCTAATTCGAAAATCTTAGGCACATTTAAAGTGTACTTTATCATCTGGAATAACCAGTTTAAGATTTCGGTAATTTTGAATTTTTGAAGACCAATCCACGGTCTACATCACATATTCTATTCCAGAACCTTCTCATTCTTAAAATTTTCTTTACCCCGTTTCAATCAAAAATTCCCGTGAATTGTTCTTAACATGACTACCAAAGAAACATTGTCTGCCGGGTCGAATGCCCAGGAGGATAAACAGTGCATTGCCAACCTGGCATTCATGGCAATACCAACTGAGGCTACAACTGTGTTAGGCATTCCAAAAGAAGATGAAAATGAGGTACTCTCTTTCTCCTTTGACTCTTTATTATCTGATTCAAACACTGATGAATCAGAGAATTCCTTGTTTAATGAAAAGCTTTTTACTAAAATTGATGAGAAATCACATTTGACAAAACAAATAACTGATTTGGAATCTGAAAAAGGTCAACTCTTAAATGATTTGAGTGAATTAAGTCAAGTTTCTCTTCAAATAACTCAAGTAAACAAGGAATTACAAAATCAGTTGTCTACATCAAAATCAGTTTTTCAATTTCAAATTACTGAGTTACAAAATGATCTACAAACACAAATAAATACAACGAATGCATCAAATACACAAATCCTAAAATTAAAAGATGAAAATTTAACCTTTCGTCGCCAACTTGAAACTCTTGTTCCTCAAGTAAATCAAATTAATAATTCAAATCAAAAAACACAAGAGTTACAACAACAGCTGTCAACATTTCATGCTGCTCACACCAGTGAAGTAAATCGTCTAAATCACATAATTAATACAAAAAATCTTGAAATATCAAACCTAAAAACGATGAAGACGGTATCAAATGACAAAGACGACTCCAAGCAGCTGATAAATGACTTAGCTATCCAACTCAGTCGACAGCAAACATGGATGAAGTCCTCAGACATCAAGATAAAAGACTACCAAGAACAGTTGAAGACGGCTGACATCGAAATTCAAAAATTGAATGAACAAATCAAAAACATAACAAACGATTTTAAAAAGGAAATCGATGAACAATCAGCAACTATCCACAGTCTTACTGTCAGAAAAGAAAATGCTGAAGAACACATCTCAAAACTGGAGCAGACGATTGTGAAAGCTGGTCATACTGAACAAACGATAAAATTAAACTAGCCTAAAGAGTTCAGATCTTTCAAGTCAAAAGTGGGTCTTGGAGCAGAAAACATCCGCCCTCTGGAAAAAGCTGCAGATGTTCTTCCAACGTTATATAACTACGATTACATGAACTTGGGAATCTGGCAAAGCTTCCTTCATATGCCAGATGAAGAAGCAGAAATCGAGAAGTTCAACAGAGAAAAGAAGGAACATGTTCAAATTAGCTTTAACTATTCTGAATTGAACTATACATATGAAAAGAATAAAGCAAAATTTGAAAACAATGAGTACTTCCCAATTGTCACTCCAGAAGAATTTTCCATCTTTGACAATGAAGTTTTAAAACCAACAATTGAACCGAAGCTTTATGTTCCTCCATTAATTTTAGAAAAGAAAATTGTACAATTAGAATCTGAAATTGATGAAATACAAAAAGCCTTTGATAAAGAAAAAGAAAACCTTCAAAATAAGATACATAATTTAGAGGACACCATTTTAGAATTAAAAGCTAAAACGAACAATATTGTTTCTCAAAATTCTAAAGCCTCTTTATTAGGACCAGCACCAACAAACCCAGTTCCAATCATCTTGAGGAGAAACTCTAATTCACCTGTCCTAAATGCTTCCATTAGTACTTTAGAGCCTCGGAGCAAGGAGCCCAAGCCCAATGGAGTCAAAGGAGATGTGCAGTCTAAGAAGCCGAGTTCGTCTAAGTCTAGCACGCCTAAGAAGCCTTGCGAGCTTAAGAAGTCTAGACCATATACGTCTTCAGTTTCTTCTTCCACTGTTAAAATTAACAATAACAACTCCAAAAAATTTAAATCTCCGGCACTTGCATTTGGAACTGTGTATGATGCTTCTGTTTATCGTCCTGTAAATTACTCACCTGATTTTGGTAATGTGTGTGTCAAATCTGAAAAACTTGGTAAAAAGATATTGAGAGATAAATCTACAAATAAACAAATTTCTCAGAATGATGATCGATTTTTTGTTAAGCTAAATGCTCCATGTGGTTTAAAAATCAACGTTTTCCATAAATCTGGTAAAATTATAAAATCATGCAAAACATGTTTTCCACAACCATGCAAGAAATCTGTCTCTCATCCACACAAACCAAATAAAAAAGGTTCATCTTCACATGCTTCCAAAAAGGCGAAGAGTTCTTCCAAAACCCCACCAATCTCTGATAAACACTCGTCTTCTCGTCGCAAAGTTTCTCGAGGATCTTCCGCACCTAAGCCAAAGTCTTCAGGTTCCTCAAACAGCGACAACAAAACAACGACCAAATCTTCAACGTTTGTGAAATACACATGGATCAAAAATGAAAAATCTCATTGGATTATCCAATCCTCTGAAAAATCTTTAAAATGGGTAGTTAAATCCACAACCTCTGAACTGCCTCCTTGCAGTTCTCCAAAGCTCTAAATTAATCTTAAAACAATTTTACATAAAACATCTGTCACTAATCGTATAGGACCCATACATAATTGGGTACCAAACATGTTTTAATTGTTTTATGTAGAATTACCAGAAAGGTGTTTGGAGTTTAGAGGATGACTTATACACACATCAGTGTATAACTCGCGCCACAACAGAATTACTTATACACACATCAGTGTATAACTCGCGCCACAACAGAATGGCTTATGCACACTTCAGTGTATGACCCGAGCTTCAAAGAGATGGCTTTCAAGTACTTCAGCTTGAAACCCGGTCCTCAACGAAAAATGGCTTCTGATCAAAACAGATTCAGAACCCGCTCTTAAAAGAAACCACAAATCTCAATCAAGCTTAACCGCAAAACCTCTCCTTCAACCCTCCAACGATGTATAAGGTACGTCCTTCGATCTCAAAACGTGTCAATTACTTTTGTTTTGTCGAGGGGGAGAAATATTAATTCTAGGGGGAGAATTATTATTTCTAGGGGGAGAAAATTCAGAAAAACAAAAACAAAATACCCAAATAAAAAAGTTTTATGTCTGTAATGTTAACCATAAGTTGTTGTAATATCCGTAAACGATCTCTTTACTAGTTCTCTAGTAAAGATTGCATCTGTTTATTACAAATTCTTTTAATTCTCGTTACTTACTACTTCAAAAGACATACCTTCCCATGGTTTGCCAGATCCGTCCACACCTTCCCAGGGAAATATTTCAGCCAACTGGTAAATGTGAGGGTTTAGGTCTAGGGTATAGTAATAGGTGAGTGCAAGGTGATGTGAAAACATGATAAATCAAAGAAAACACACCTTATGAGTGCAACCAAACCGAAAACAAACCGGGCAACCAATTAAATAGGTGATCATTCATTCGTTGAATGTTTCACTAGACTTTACTGGCTCAGTAAAGCAAATGCACGCCACCACCAACTACTCAAATTCCTCTCAACAGGGATTTGTTTCATTTCATCAGGGGACGTAGCACAAAAGCTACTGACTACTCATTCGGAGTATGTCGGTATTGAATAATAATAACCTCCTGCCCCGGGTTAAGTCTCTTTGTATGCACAGTGTGTCTAGTTCTCACCCCCAAGAATATTTCCAATATAGGACACCTGCACTACAAACATGGATCTCCGTGAATCCATCGGAACACTCGTAGTGGCATCACAATCTGATGTTTCACGAGGATCGAGTGGAAATCCTGCTAGAGCTAAAATCAAGCCAACTCTAAACGCAGGTCACACATTTGAACCAACGGTTGTGCAAACGACTACCGATTCATACCGTGTGCTAACGGATACTCTAAGTGAGTCCGGTGTTACCTAAAATCCATGTGAAACTCCTAAAACGAAACATCTTCAAAAAGCTGATTAAAATGCACATGAGCGTAATAGTCCACTCTCAAATTACTCCTATGATCTGCTAAACCCAGCATGATCTTCCCCGGAGCCACCGACAATATAGGAACTAAAAAGTGAGGGTCCCTAGGTCTAGGTGAGCAGCATCAAGTATCATGGGATCTTGATTGGGGTGCGCTGAGGTAAAAATTGAGAGGGGGTATGAAGTATGGGGTGCAAATCAGCTTATCACATGGTAAAAACAAAAACGAGGGTGTGGTTGAAAAATGAAAAAGTGAGTTGAGTGAGGAGCGTGTGTGAAAGGGTTAAAAGAAAACGGAAAACCCTCCCTAAACCGAACAAATGACCGGGTAACCTCATCTATATCAGATTGCATGTGTTGCTTTTTGATTAAGACATCATGGACCCAGTGATGCAATGCACAACCCCCACTGACCACTCAAGTACAAAAAGTACTTGTTTCAAAATCACGGAGATAACCACATCCACTATCGACATCTCATTTGGAGATTGTTGATATTGAAAAAGAGGACCCACCTCCAGTCCTCGCCTTCGTTTGTCCACATATAGAGTCTAGAACCGAATTAAATTTCTCTAGGACACAGGCACTCTACCAAGCATATCTTTGAGATATTGCCGGAACGTTCATTGTGATACCAAAATTATTGGTATTACACGATGATTGAATGGAAATCCTACCAGTGCTAACATCAATGCCAACACTGAACGTAGGTCACACAGTTTCTGTAACTGTTGTGCTAACAGGCAATCTATGTGATCCTGGGTTACCCTGATACATTCTTGTGCGAAGATCAGACGACCGTACTCCATTATTATCAACAACGGTCACTATGTCTGATAGAAAATCTGATGACTGTACTTCAATCTTATCAACAACAGTCAATAAATCAGATAAGGGATTCTATGACCGTACTCCAACATTATCAACAACGGTCAGAAAATCCACAACATATCAACATTCCGCACTGCTTCAACTTCAACAAACATCAGGAACCAAGGATCTGCAGCAAATCGACAAACGCCACAACTTCAAGAAAGGACTTCCGCTGCTAACCGCTCTATCTATGGGTCTACATTCAGTCGATTTGCATGAAGTCTTCTGGAATACTTTATATTGGTTGAAAAGCCGATTAAAAGTATGTCTGTCACTGATGATTAAAGGCTGATGCTGTTTTATCAACATAACTGCTCAACGGTTCAATTCTCAGCTCCAGCCTTACAAACACAGAAGTCTTCGAAGATATGCAACCTAGTCCACTATTACAAAGGGGGAGATTGTTAGGTACTAGAAAGTTGTAATAGATAGTCTAGGGGGTAAAGTGTAACATTGTATATATGTTAAGTTTTATTTACGAAATGGTCCTAACTAACAAGGAATTAAGCCATGGTATAAATACCAAAGTGTAAGGCTTAATTCCTTAACTTTTGCACAAGTATCATTTCAATTTCTCTGCATTTGTTCACTCTCTCTCTCTCTAGATTTCTCTCACTAAAACCCTAATCCATCTTCTTCACTTTTCTCCTCAAAATCATCATCAAACACCATTTAATGGATTGATTCAGTGATATTGTGCTTTTCAAGTTTTGTTCTTCTGATTATGAGCCGAGCCAGAGTTTGACCAAGCCGGGGTGTGTGACTCGGTAGAACCCTAAATCCTTACTCTCCGTTTCCTTATTGCTCGTTTATTTAATCTATGTTTCTTAATGATTCAATTCGAGTTTTGTGATTGTTAGTTGTTCCGGTTTGTGGTTATAACTTGTGAAAATCGTTGGCTTGTTTATTGTCGTTAAAGTATTCTAATGTCCGTTTTCCAAACTATAAAACCGAGTCATGAATAAACTGTTTTGCTTCCATTTGGTCACGGGTTGTCTTTGATCTCGAGCTTCTGATTTTGTATGAGTGTCGGGTTAAGGGTTGGGTTAAAACCGTGTGTTAAATAATCTAAACATTTTACAATCGAGAAACGGAACCGAACCTTTAGGTTCTTGGTTCTACAAACCGGGAAGTTTTAATAAGTGAACTAGTTAGACTTTTGTGAAAATGATATTCAGTGATAAAAAAAGGTTCTCGGGGCTGGCGGGTGCCTCGGGATTTAACGGATTGATGTCGGGATTTGAAACGGGTTTTAAAACTATACGCTGAATTTTGGGCAGATTCTATGGGTCATGTTCAACTCTGTTTTTTACACACTTCATATACATTTATGGATTTTTGGCCCATGCTGGTGTCTAGTTTTCTGAGTCCTCTTTCCGTTTCCGCTGACGGCTCATTAATCCAATTTGTCGTTTAAAAGATATCCCTGTTTTAGTAAAACCATCGCAGAATAGTTTTCGGTTCAGCTATTCTGTCTTGTAAGCCTGATTTGAACCTTTTCTGTTTGGATTCAGTTTCCGAGGTCTTCTGTAAAATTATAGTTCTCTGAGTCATTTAGCTACTATAAAAAATTTGAATAAAATCTAGTGAGCGGTTTGAGAGTTATAGCCGTTCCCGCGAAAGTGCTGAGTGCTGTTTAGTTTCTGCTGAAACAACCTTTGAGCCAAATCCTAACCCGAGCTTCCTTGTATTTGGTAGGCCCTTCTAGAACCTGTTAGAGACGCTCTAGTGTACCGATGATATTTAGGAGCATACGTCTATTCAAGGTGGGTAATCTCACTATAAACTTGTACTTACTTTCGATCCATGATTTTGTGCTATGTGTTGTGAATTGTCTTGTTGATTGAGCGTGAGTATTCTCACCATGTATTCAGTTATAACGATACGTGCATGACTTATGTGGTTAACTGTTTTGATCTACTTTTACTTTCTGTGTGATTGATCTGTTATCTGAGTATCTGAGTGACTGCTTTTATTTACCACTGATCTGAGACAGACGTGCCGAGTATCTGAGCCGGTATAGAGTCATTATGTGCTACTATTTGACAGGGCTATCTGAGTGGTTTATGTTATGAGTTGAAAACATAAAAATAAATAATAAATCTGAGTGGTAGCCTGAGTGGCAATTCTGTGTGGTAGCCTGAGTGGCAATTCTGTGTGGTAGCCTGAGTGGCATTCTAGTGTAAGGAGGGACGAGGTTGATCTCTCGACCCGATTTACACAAGCGCGCTATATAAATTTAAAATCAGAGAAAATAAACTTGAGCAATTGAGAATTGAGTAGAGTCTCTAGGGATCACTTATGTGGCTTGAGTTGTTTGTAATTACTTGTTTATTTTGATATTATTCACTCAGCGGTGGCTGACCCCAATCACTCCCCCATTCTACAGGTACTAGCAAGGGCAAAGAGAAGGTTAATGGTTGATGAGCTGCGTTTCTATTTTTATATTTATGGATTTGGATTAAAACATTTATTTCGAATCAAACATGTTTTGTTTTAAAATCTTTTATTATTCCGCATTTACACCACGAGACGGTTTTATATTTTTATTCATGAGTTGGGACCTTTGAGTTACTTGTACTCTTTGGGAAATTGTTTTATTTTATTATTTAAAAATTTTAAATTTCCCTTGATTTTTGGGTTGTTACAAGTTGGTATCAGAGCTCTGGCTTGAGAGAACTGGGTTCACAAGGGGTGGATTCCAAACTCAAGTCGAAGCACGAGTTTTCAAAATGAGTTTTCAAAAGTGTTTTTAAAATGAGTCCAAATCCAAATCGAGAAGCAGCGCATCACAACGACCTTATGCCTCTAGTACTTATTTATGAATTATTTAGTTTATTAAAAACGTCGTGAGTGACATTGATTACTAAGAGAATAAAATAAAATTAACTCGAGATGAGTGTGAATTGTACGACTATATATGTATATATACTATATGTACTGTTGTGAACTACTTGATTATGTGGATGGGAGATCGTGGAATTTTTAAAACTGGTTCGAAACCATGACAAGGGTAGGTGCGGCTAATAATAGAGGGCCCCTATTATTATACGCACAGGACTCATGCCTATGTTTCGAAAAGGATTCAAGGAGACCATTGGTCAAGCATCTAAGTATCATGAAAACCCTCAATTATTATATCTAAGTCGATAATAAAATTCGTAAAAAGAGAGTTATGTGAAAACAGTGCAACCAATTGAATAAGAGAATCATCAAACACGAATTGATAAAGAGTTATCAAAACATGTCAAGAGAGAGACAATAAATCAAATTGGGTTGAATTCGTAAAATGATTAATTGAGTTATTAATACCTCGAGAAACAAATTGTGGTGCTAATACATGTAATAAGTCTAATTTATGAAAAGTCATAAAATGACTAATTATTAATGAGATAATGATAGAGAAGTAATTATGAGACTGATAAAGAGTAATGAGTTATAATTGAAAAAAAATCTAATAACGATGTGTGAGTCCATGAGAAGGCTAATGAGAAAGCTAACACCTAATATGAGCAATAATTTTTTTTAAGTGATAAAAATTCAATGAGTAGGGTTGTGAGAGGGGCGTAAAGAGTATACGTCGGGGCTAACTCACACTTGTGCATAAGAGTTTAATTATCGAGTGTTCTTAGCGAGTTCTTTGGGATTTTGAGTGCCAATTTAAAACTCGGGGACGAGTTTTCTCCAAGTGGAGTTGAGTAGGAGAAATTTAGAGAATTACCAAGAGAAATTTTTGTTATTTAAAATTGTTATGAGCATATATGTTCAAATAATCGGCTAGAGAGTTTATACGAGTAACTTTTAAATCGAGAAACTATTCCTATGAGAATATAATGAGATTATAAGATATTATTAAACTATGGGAATATATTGTTAATTATTCCAAATCGAGCTAAATGAGAAAAACATTGTTATAAGAAATTATTAAATACAGTCGAGAAAAATTGTCAAGCCAAATTATTGTGTTGGGTGATTCATATGCAGGTGATTAGATAATTTATAAGAATAATTGAGAATAATTAATTTCATGTGATGGTAAAATTGTCAAGTTCTAAGAAATTCGTAACGAGAGTAATGATGCAAATGAGAAGTGATAAGTATTATAATTATATAAATATGATAAATTATGAAATTAGAATAATGAGAATGTTGTTAATGAGTCGGTTATGAGAAGATCACCATAATAAAATTTTGAGAAAAATTTATTTGTATTGAAAAATTATCAAGCTATAAGAACCTACTAAATCAAGTTAAGCGAATAGATTAATATAATAAACCAAACTGAGCAAATATTAAATTTTAATTAATGGGATTGCCAAGTTAAACTATTAAATTGAATGCCATCAAATATTGTGTTTTATTGAGTAATTAGTAAATCAAGAATAATTATTAAAATGAGCAGACGAGGAAAATATAAGCATATCAAGTAAGAAAATTTTATTATAATACTATGAGTTTTAAATCGAGGAAACAATAAAATATAAGGTAATGAGGAAACTTTACATTGAGAACGAGAAGATAACTGAGTAATCAAGTGCATGAGAATTATCGAGTTGATTAATTAACCAAGTGAAGAGAAAACATTAAATGGAAGTGTTTGAGACTTAAAAATAAATGAGATTAATGAGTGGAATTTTGGTCAAACTGATCAAAAGACAATTAAAATGAGAAAAATTGAGAAAATAATTACGAGCCAAATGATAAAATCATTAATCGCGTTGATAAATATCGTTAAAATGAGTTAAGTTAGTTAGTAGTGTTAAAAAGAGTTTACAAGAGATTGTTAAATATGAGTTAGCAAGAGAACTAATAACGCGGCTTAAAAGAGAAATTATATGTTCGAGTCTGGTAATTAAATTTGATCACGTGAGGGACCGCAAAGAGTGAGAAAATGGGCATTTTGTGCGACTTGTGATAAGTTGTTAAGCGAAACTTGAGTTAAATTGATAATATAGCTTGCGTTGAGTTAAAAGCAAGTTGTGGGAATTTGAGGTGAATGCATTCTGAGTATATGCAGATTGAGTAAAAGGCATGAGTTGCCTACTATCTGAGGTTTATGTGTGATAAGATACATTTATTGCGAAAATGTATTTGTTTGTGTATTGTTTGATAGCGGTGTGAACCGCTAAATTGTTATTCTGTTTTAAAACAAACTAATGTCCTATAGAGTAGATGACCTTGAGACGCTGCTTATTGGTAGAGATTGCCAACAATAAGATTTTATATGTTGATTAAATGTAATAGTGATAATTGTTTGGAACTGTCCGGGAAAGTTTCTCCCATATAAACTTATTGTTATCGCCATGAGAGGCTGAGTATGATTGCGAGCAGAAGTTGGATGACCGAGTACTACGCCGAGATCATCTGTCGCCACAAACCAAACCGTAACAAATCTCCAAGTGGAGTTGAATCAGAGATTCAACACAACGTTAATCGCTGAGTGCAGCAACTATGTCTGACTACGAGCACAAGAAGACGCCTTTAGTAGAGTATCGTGAGTTTATTTGTGAATTTTTTTTTCTTTTTCGTCATCCTGTTTTTTTTAATAAACAGATATCCTTAGAGGGCATTCTGTTTATCTCTTTTAGCCTTATTTTGTTGCGTCGTTAGAGACGGAAGATTTTACGAGTAGTTGCAAGAGCCGGAGTTTATTTGATTGAGTATGACACCCTGACAAGTGCCTTGTATTCATAACCTTATCGTTTTTGTTTTCTTTCTTTTATTGCGGGTGTGTCGTTGACAAGCCGGAGATCGAGACATGAGATTGTTACCCTGAACTTCTTCCGAGCCATGACTTCGGGTGACTTTTCCCGAGACTTTGGTGTAACGTCTTGGATTTTCTTGTGAATTAATTATTTTCTTCTATTAAACAAATTACGAAGTAATAATTTCTTTGGGATTACGTATTAGGTGCGTCGATTGTCTATTTAATTTGAGCAATTAATTATGTGACGTTTCATTATCGTGACGTCTTATCATCACGACGTTAGAAATTCCCGTGAACACTAGTTTCCTATTCCTTTGATTTAATTAAAAACTTGAGCTTTGTATTGTTCAAGCATATCGAGTAAGATTAAGCTTCGAGGCCCGACGAATAGGCCAAGGGCTGATTTCTTTATTTCTTTTTCTTTTCCATTCTTGAACCCGACTAGAAAGGAGAAAGCCGGACCCATTAATTTTATTTGTTGGTTTCGGTTCATGCAGATCACGCAAGTTTTCGTGTCTTGTTTCGTTTTGTTGGGCCAAATTAGCAATGAGTCGATCGGGTAGTAGCTTTTCAAGTGGGCTCGAATAAATGAGTTAGTGTCCGGCTTTGGTGGTTTAGTTTGGGCTGGAGCATGCAACGTGATATTAGGCCCACCTTTAGAGAACTTCGGACTTGAGGCCTCATCAAGATGGAGCGGAACTTATGAATAATTAGCACCGTAATCCCTCACTCATTCTCACCCTAATTGCCGACAATTTTCCCCTCCACACTCCATTCGGCCGCATCTCCAATGTCTCATCTCTGCGTTTTCTTGTTAGCAATGAACTAGATTGACTAGCAAAAAGAAAGTGTCCAACAAAATGATGATGGCTGGTGGAAAGATCTAAGCACACAAGCATGTCAACGAAATTGTTTTTTTTATTGTTTTTGGTGTTTTGCCGACAAGCAATCCTTATCCATCAATTGTTTTCTATTACCTTCAATTCATAGCTGCCACAAGTAATGAGAATAAGGAGTAGATGTGCGGATACGATTGTGGAGTATAATTCTTGTGGGTGGTGGGATTTAATTGAAATGGAGCTGATCATGTGAGGTGCTTATATAGGAGCTGCCTTGTTGCTTTCTTGGTTCGACAGATTAAAAGGAGAATGGACGGCAAGCCCCTCTAATTAATTAGACGAGGTTGCTTGCTACGTCCAAATCAAGAAGGGGTTGTGACGTCGGATTTATTTTGGGTTTGAATCGGCTGTGGTGGTGGTCGAATGCTACCGGTAATCGATCAGATGTAGAATCGAGCAAGAGCAGAAATATTCGATCGAGCATCATGTTTCGGTAGCATCCTTTCTGTTATCTTTTGTTTTATTCCCGTTTCCATAGTAATTGATTCTAATCTTTTTGGGTTGTGATGCTGAACGCGTAACCGAGCAGCAGAGAAGGGATGATAAGAGGGAGTGATCGAACCAAGTTTCGTAGCAGTTTTGTTCTTCCGATTATGAGCCGAGCCAGAGTTTGACCAAGCCGGGGTGTGTGACTCGGTAGAACCCTAAATCCTTCCTCTCCGTTTCCTTATTGCTCGTTTATTTAATCTATGTTTCTTAATGATTCAATTCGAGTTTTGTGATTGTTAGTTGTTCCGGTTTGTGGTTATAACTTGTGAAAATCGTTGGCTTGTTTATTGTCGTTAAAGTATTCTAATGTCCGTTTTCCAAACTATAAAACCGAGTCATGAATAAACTGTTTTGCTTCCATTTGGTCACGGGTTGTCTTTGCTCTCGAGCTGCTGATTTTGTATGAGTGTCGGGTTAAGGGTTGGGTTAAAACCGTGTGTTAAATAATCTAAACATTTTACAATCGAGAAACGGAACCGAACCTTTAGGTTCTTGGTTCTACAAACCGGGATGTTTTAAAAAGTGAACTAGTTAGACTTTTGTGAAAATGATATTCTGTGATAAGAAAGGTTCTCGGGGCTGGCGGGTGCCTCGGGATTTAACGGATTGATGTCGGGATTTGAAACGGGTTTTAAAACTATACGCTGAATTTTGGGCAGATTCTATGGGTCATGTTCAACTCTGTTTTTAACACACTTCATATACATTTATGGATTTTTGGCCCGTGGGGGTGTCTAGTTTTCTGAGTCCTCTTTCCGTTTCCGCTGACGGCTCATTAATCCAATTTGTTTTTTAAAAGATATCCCTGTTTTAGAAAAACCATCGCAGAATAGTTTTCGGTTCAGCTATTCTGTCTTGTAAGCCTGATTTGAACCTTTTCTGTTTGGATTCAGTTTCTGAGGTCTTCTGTAAAATTATAGTTCTCTGAGTCATTTAGCTACTATAAAAAATTTGAATAAAATCTAGTGAGCGGTTTGAGAGTTATAGCCGTTCCCGTGAAAGTGCTGAGTGCTGTTTAGTTTCTGCTGAAACAACCTTTGAGCCAAATCCTAACCCGAGCTTCCTTGTATTTGGTAGGCCCTTCTAGAACCTGTTAGAGACGCTCTAGTGTACCGATGATATTTAGGAGCATACGTCTATTCAAGGTGGGTAATCTCACTATAAACTTGTACTTACTTTCGATCCATGATTTTGTGCTATGTGTTGTGAATTGTCTTGTTGATTGACCGTGAGTATTCTCACCATGTATTCAGTTATAACGATACGTGCATGACTTATGTGGTTAACTGTTTTGATCTTCTTTTACTTTCTGTGTGATTGATCTGTTATCTGAGTATCTGAGTGACTGCTTTTATTTACCACTGATCTGAGACAGACGTGCCGAGTATCTGAGCCGGTACAGAGTCATTATGTGCTACTATGTGATAGGGCTATCTGAGTGGTTTATGTTATGAGTTGAAAACATAAAAATAAATAATAAATCTGAGTGGTAGCCTGAGTGGCAATTCTGTGTGGTAGCCTGAGTGGCAATTCTGTGTGGTAGCCTGAGTGGCATTCTAGTGTAAGGAGGGGCGAGGTTGATCTCTCGACCCGATTTACACAAGCGCGCTATATAAATTTAAAATCAGAGAAAATAAACTTGAGCAATTGAGAATTGAGTAGAGTCTCTAGGGATCACTTATGTGGCTTGAGTTGTTTGTAATTACTTGTTTATTTTGATATTATTCACTCAGCGGTGGCTGGCCCCAATCACTCCCCCATTCTACAGGTACTACCAAGGGCAAAGAGAATGTGCAATGGTTGATGAGCTGCGTTTCTATTTTTATATTTATGGATTTGAATTAAAACCTTTATTTCGAATCAAACATGTTTTGTTTTAAAATCTTTTATTATTCCGCATTTAAACCACGAGACGGTTTAATATTTTTATTCATGAGTTGGGACCTTTGAGTTACTTGTACTCTTGTGGAAACTGTTTTATTTTATTATTTAAAAATTTTAAATTTCCCTTGATTTTTGGGTTGTTACATTTGGGAATATTGATTCTTTGGAAGCTGTCAACGGAGATGACTTGGGAACAAGGAATGTTAATGATGATGTCCCACGTGATAACAATTCCCACATAGATAATGATATTCCAATTTTTGAGGAGGATGTGGGCCAGTCCTCTTTTCCTCATAGGGTTGAATTTGGTGCTGAGAATATTGGGCCTTTCCCGGGAGCCCAGTATGAGAATGTTGATACAGTGAACCATGTGGAGGCCCAACATAACTACAATCACAAACGTGTTCCGAAGATCCCACCGCGTAAACCCCCAATTATCACGATGAAATCTCATTCTGCTCTATCTTTTATGTCCAGGCATGGTAATCGCAAATCTTCTTCCAAGAACTCTACAGAGGTCAAATCTAATTCTGGGGTTAGATCAATCGATCTAAACGTTGCTCCGACCGCCGCACCCTCTTTGGGGAATTTGCAATATGATAACAACAATACTTCTTCCGACGGAATCTCAACAGAGGTCATAAACACCATGGAGGTCGGAAATTTGGTTGGTTTCAAGATGGAGGGCTGTGATCTGGAAGTTAGAAACGCAATTTCCAGGAAAGGTTTGAGCAATGTTTCCCAATTTTAGCTCTCTCCTTAAATATTAGGGGTGTTGCTTCTGAGTCGAAGCTAAATTGGATTTTGGATTTGAAAAAAGCTAACAAATTTCACTATCTCGGAGTTCAAGAGACTCATGTCTCGACTGATTTTGACTATGGTCTGATTCGAGCCTTATGGGGACCAACCCCGGTTGATTTTGTGTTTCTTAGAGCCAGTGGTAGATCGGGAAGTATCCTCTCTGTTTGGGATACTAATTTTTTTTACTAAAACAGGGGAATTGTTAGACGATGGTTATGTTGCTGTTTGGGGAAACTGGTCTGGCAATCGTAAATGCGGTTTCCTTAATGTCTATGCCCCACAGGCGCCTGCTCGTAAAAGGAGACTTTGGAATAATATTTGTGGTCTAATTGATTTGCACAAAGACTACATGTGGCTTGTGATGGGCGACTTCAATGGAGTGCGCAACTGTGATGAAAGAAGAGGCACCAAATTCTCGTCTTATGGTGCTTCCATTTTTAATGAATTTATATAGAAAGCGGGCCTGATAGAAATAAAAGTGGCGGAAGAAGATATACTAGAATGAGTCCTGATGGTGCGAAGAATAGCAAACTTGACAGATTCTTTGTTTCTAATAACTTTGTCACGGTGTGGCCCAAACCAAATGCAACCATTTTCCACAGGCTTCACTCTGACCACTGCCCTGTTCTATTCTGCACTGAGATTGTTGACTTCGGGCCTACTTATTTCAAGATTTTTAATTCTTGGCTCTCTGATCATGGCTTTCAGGATGCTGTTCGCCTTGGGTGGGATTCCGCTTCTCCGCCAGCTTACATGTCTCATATCCAACAGTTTCTATTCAAGCTTAAGCAGGTCAAAGTTCAATCTAAACTCTGGAAGAATAGCAACAAATCTAACCATGTTTCTCAAATTAAGTCCTTGGGCAGGCAGGTTGATGAAATTTATATCAAGGCGGAGACTTCCGCGCTCTCACGTGGAGATTAATTCGAGAAAAGACTGTATTTTAAAGCTCAAGGAGCTAGAACACGTTGAAATTTTGGACCTCAAACAAAGGTCTAGGGTCAAGTGGGCGGTGGAAGGTGACGAAAACTCTACTTTTTTTATGGAATTCTTAATCATAATAGAAGATCAAACTATATCCACGGGCTTAATTGTAATGGTGTTTGGCTGGCGGATCCTAAGAAAATTTTAGAGTATACTCATTCTTTTTTCAGTACAAAATTCGCAGCTTGCTCGGGTCCTAGACCTGTATTTAGAAGCAATAATTTCAGACATCTCTCCACTAATCATGCCCAATTGATTGAACGTAGTTTCACTCTGGATGAGATCCGGTCTGCAATTTGGGATGTCGGGTCCAATAATGCGTCGGGACCCGACGGGTTTACCTCTGAATTTTATAAAAAATTCTGGGATGTTCGAAAAGATGGTTTATTTTTTACTGTGAAGCATTTTGAGTCCACGGGGTCCATTGATTTGGGTTGCAACGCCTCGTTTTTTGCTCTTATCCCAAAAAGAGAGGATGCCATCATTTTACCCGATTTTAGACCTATTAGTCTAATTTACAGCTTGTATAAGATCATCTCCAATATCCTCACTAATAGGCTCGCCTCGGTTATTGACTCGGTCATTGGCCCGGAGCAATGTGCTTTCATAAAAAAACGGAGTATCTTAGACGGGCCCCTCATAATTAGTGAGATATTGTCTTGGGCCAAAAAGATAAAAAGAAAATGCCTTCTTCTAAAGATTGATTTCGAGAAAGCCTTTGATTCAATTTATTAGGTTTTCTTAGATGATGTGCTTGATCAAATGAAATTTGGGGAAAAGTGGCGCTGATGGATTCGGGCCTGTCTTGAATCTATATCAGTCTCGGTGCTCATCAATGGTTCTCCAACTAAACAATTTTCCATGGGTAGGGGCGTTAGGCAAGGCGACCCCTTGGCGCCTTTCTTATTCATATTGGTGGCCGAAGCTTTGAATGTAATGATGCTTGAAGCTAATGCTAAAGGAGTGTACCATGGCATCGAACTGCCTAATTCGGGGCCCATCATCTCTCATTTACAATTTGCTGACGACATTATATTTGCAGGTGACTGGTCAAATTCCAATGCTCTTAATTTAATAAGGTTGCTTCGATATTTCCAGCTTGCTTCGGGCCTCAAAATCAACTTAAGCAAGAGCTGCGTTTTAGGTATTTCGGTTGATGATAATGATATTGCTAACATGGCAGCCCGCATTCGGTGTCGGGTTGGGCAGTTCCCGATAATGATATTGCTCATGGGACGCTATTATTAACAAATTCAGCTCGAAACTTTCGGCTTGGAAATCAAAAACGCTTTCCTTTGGTGGTAGGCTGCTTCTTGTTAAATCGGTTCTGGGCAGCCTCGGGCTCTATTTCTTTTCTATTTTTAAGTCTCCAAAATTGGTTATTAAAAAGCTTGAGAGTCTTAGGCTCAATTCTTTTTGGGGCTCCATTGGTTCGAATAAGAAAATCTCGTGGATAAAATTGCAAACTGCCATGGCCGACAAGAGCAAAGGAGGGCTTGGCATTGGCAGTTTAAGAGCCGTTAATCTCTCCCTGCTTACCCGATGGTGGTGGAGATTTCATGCTGAAAATGGAGCTTTATGGAAAAGGGTAATTACCTCCCTTCATGGGGACGATGGTGGCTTGAATAATGTTAGCAAAGGTGGAAGTCATTCGGGTATATGGAGGAATATTATCAAGACCCAAAACGAGTTCAACAAGTTCAACATGCTGGTGAACGAGTGGATTCGGCTGATCTCTCAAATTATTCGCGAGTCATGTCTTGGGCCCTTGATACGAATGGTTTTTCTATCTCCTCTCTTAGAGCTGCTTACGATGACTTATCGCTGCAAAATTACATTGGATTAATTGGATTCTGGCTAAAATCAATATTTTGGTTTGGCGGTTAATCCACAATAGACTCCCTACAAAGCCTAACCTTTTAAAGAGAAATATTACTTGTTTATCGCAGCTTTGTCAGCTTTGTGATGTTGTTGACGAATATCTTGATCATGTTTTTTTGCTTTGTCCTATTTCTAAAGAGTTTTTGCGTGGCATGTCGTCTTGGTGGAAGGTTGATTTAATGGGCTTCACTTCTGTTCTGGATATTATTGATTGGATGCAGGAGTCAAATATGAAGATTAAGGTGAAAAAGGGCTTTCTTAGCGTCTTCTACATTTACCTTTGGATTGTGTGGAGGATGCGTAATGGTAAAGTTTTTCGAGCTCGGGATGATTTTGGCAGCTATGTTAAAGGTGGATATCTTCAGGCGATTTCCTACTTTTGGATGAAATAAAGGGCCCCCTCGTGTAATCTTTGTAATAGGTGGACTGATTGGTGTGTAGATCCCATGTCGTGTTTTTGATGTTTTGTTTGTTCATGTTTGTTGCTTGTGCCTAGTGCCTTGCTAGGCGCCTGTTTTGTTTGTTTAATAAAGCATGCCGTTCAAAAAAATAAAAAATTTGTTGACCCGTTTGAGATAAAACAAAACCCAAATTAACCTATTATTAAAATAAAGGGATCTTACATATCCACCAGTGCTTGATGTATCTGAGAGATATTTATCACCATCACCACCTTCCTTCTTTTATAGCTTTCCTTATATCTGCTGCTCTCCATGCTGCATATTTATGTTTCTGCTCAAGCTACAATAATAAAACAATAAGTATTAATTAACATTTATTTTTGTCTTCTCTTCTCTCTCAACTAATAAACTATAGGAGAGAAGATGGACACTTGAAAAGGCAACGAAAAATAAAATAAAATAAATGTCGTAGGAATTGGACTCACATCGGGTTGAACATCACCAAACTGGTTAACGATTTCAAAGAAAATGCTTGCAGCATAAAAGATAGAACGTCTTTGCTGTATCGCTGTCAGTTAGATGTTAATTTGATTCAATAGCTTTTATAATCTTGTTTCATACATTATTTATGTAAATAATTCAAAAAGTTAATACTTATTGATAAGTTTTAGTGGCAAATGATACATGCTTAATGGTAAAAACGCCAAAAGTGCTATGTGACATTTTCATCTTCATAATTCTTCTGTTGAGTCATACTTTATCTCATGAATAACATCAAACAAAAACTTAATTAATAAAGATTAACTGTAAATATAATAAATTATTATTAAAGGAAAATTTAGACATTTCACAAACATCATCACATCTTTCTACAGTTGTGATGTGAGATGGCAAAAATCATTAGTTTTCCTAATTCTGTTAATTTCACAAAATGAATGAAACCTAAATTAATTAGTTGTTAAAGAACATCATACTTTTGTTATCACTCATGAACCAAATACATCAATACTTCTCCTCCAACACCCCCCCCCCCCCCCCCAAATCTGATACAAATGGAAAGATAGAGAAAAGATTGGTTAAGTAATTGAAGATAATCAAACAAGCATCTAATCCATTACTTAATCTTTGATGATGATTTAGGTAGAAAACTTGAAGAGAAAGGTAGGGTTTTAGAGAGAGACACAAGAGAGAGGGAGAGAGCTTTTGCAAGTGATTGTTCTTTGATTAATGACAAAAGTTAGAAATTAAGCATTACAATTGAGTATTTATACCTTAAGCCTAATTGCCTAGCTAATTATAATTAACTAACTTAAACTAATACGCAATGTTACAAAAGTACCCCTAGACTATTAATTACAACCAAATAAGTCCTAACAATCTCCCCCTTTGTAACAATAGTCTAGGTTGCATATCTTTGAAGTCTTCTTTGTTTGAAAGGCTGGAACTGAGTGATAAACCGTTGTGCAGTTTTGTTGAAAAATCAGCTTCAGCTTTTAATGATCGGTGATAGACATACTTTTAATTGGAAAGTATTCCAGAAGACTTCAAGCAAATCGGCGAAATGTAGACCCATAGATAGAGCGATTAGCAGCGGAAGTCCTTTCTTGAAGTTGTGGCTTTGTCGATTTGCTGTTGATCCTCGGTTCCTAATATTTGTTGAAGTCGTAGAAGTGCGGTATATTGATTTGATTTGGATTTTCTGACCGTTGTTGATGATATTGGAGTACGGTCATAAAATCCCTTATCTGATATATTGACTGTTGTTGATAAGAATGGAGTACAGTCATCAGATCCTCTATCTGACATAGTGACTGTTGTTGATAAGAATGGAGTACAATCGTCAGATCCTCGCACAAGAAAGTATCAGGGTAACCCAGGATCACATAGATTGCATGTTAGCACGACAGTTACAGAAACTGTGTGACCTACGTTCAGTGTTGGCTTTGATGTTAGCGCCGGTAGGATTTCCATTCAATCATCGTGGAATACCAATATTTTTGGTATCACTATGAATGTTCCGGCAATATCACAAATATATGCTTGGTGGAATGCCTGTGTCCTAGAGAAATTTAATTCAGTTCTAGACTTTATACATGGAAAAACGAAGGCGAGGACTGGAGGTGGGTCCTCTTTTTCAATATCAACAATCTCCAAATGAGATGTCGATAGTAGATGTGGTAATCTCCGTGATTTTGAAACAAGTACTTTTTGTACTTGAGTGGTCAGTGGGGGTTGTGCATTGCATCACTGGGTCCATGATGTCTTAATCAGAAAGCAACTTATGCAGTCTGATAGAGATGTGGTTACCCGGTCTTTTGTTCGGTTTAGGGAGGGTTTTCCGTTTTCTTTAACCCTTTCACACACGCTCCTCACTCAGCTCACTTTTTCATTTTCAACCACACCCTCGTTTTGTGTTACCATGTGATAAGCTGATTTGCACCCCATACTTCATACCCCCTCTCAATTTTTACCTCAGCGCTCCCCAATCAAGATCCCACGATACTTGATTCTGCTCACCTAGACCTATGACCCTCAGTTTTTAGTTCCTATATTGTCGGTGGCTCCGGAGAAGATCATGTTGGATATAGCAGATCATAGGAGTAATTTGAGAGTGGTCTATTACGCTGATGTGCATTTTAATCAGTTTTTTTAAAGATGTTTCATTTTAGGAATTTCACATGGATTTTTTAGTAACACCGGACTCACATAGAGTATCCGTTAGCACACGGTATGAATCGGTAGTCATTTGCGGTAGTCGTTTGCACAACAGTTGATCCAAATGTGTGACCTGCGTTTAGAGTTGGCGTGATTTTAGCTCTAGCAGGATTTCCACTCGATCCTCGTGAAACATCAGATTGTGATGCCACTACGGGTGTTCCGATGGATTCACGGAGATCCATATTTGTAGTGCAAGTGTCCTATATTGGAAGATTCTTGAGGGTGAGAACTAGACTCACTGTGCATACAAAGAGACTTAACCCGGGGCAGGAGGTTATTATGTTTCAATACCGACATACTCGGAATGAGTAGTCAGTAGATTTTGTGCTACGTCCCCTAAGGAATTGAAACAAATTCATGTTGAGAGGAATTTGAGTGGTTGGTGGTGGCGTGCATTTGCTTTACCGGGCCAGTAAAGTCTAGTGAAACATTCAACGCATGAATGATCACCTATTTGTGTGGTTGCCCGGTTTGTTGACGGTTTGGATGCAGTCAAAGGTGTGTTTTCTTAAATTTATCATGTTTTCACATCACCTTGCACTCACCTAGTTTTATAACCTAGACGTATACCCTCACATTTACCAGTTGGCAGAAATATTTCCCTGGAAAGGTAAGGCCAGATCTGGCAAACCATGGGAAGGTATGTCTTTTGAAGTAGTAAGTAACGAGAATTAAAAGAATTTGTAATAAACATATGTTATCTTAACTAGGGAACTAGTAAAGATATCGTTTACGGATACTACAACGACTTATAATTAACGTTACAAACATAAAACTTTTTTATTTGGGTATTTTGTTTTGATTTTCTATATTTTTCTCCTCCTAGAAATAATAATTCTCCCCCTAGAATTAATATTTCTCCCCCTCGACCAAATAAAGGTATAAAAAGTTTAGAGTTATTGAGGACGTACCTTAAACATCGTCGGAGGGTTGAAGGAGAGTATTTGCGGTGAAGATTGATTGAGCATTGTGATGTCTGTTGATGATCGGGTTCTGAATCTGTTTTGATCTTTTTAGTGAAATTAGTAAACATGCAGGCATAAATGGATACCGTAAGTACAACCCAGTGATGAATTTGCATCAAAAGGAGAAATTGATTTGCAACGGCGGAAAGTGAACGGCCTGATTGATCAAGATTCTACAAAACCCACTTCTAATTATCGAATCTGAATTAGGTATGAAGTTGCGATCAAACCAATGCTGATTTTGTGGGCTTTTGTGGCGGCTTACCATTTGAACTTGCGTACATTCAAAAAATCGCGAATACATTATCAGCAGGGATATGAAAATCACGCGGACGAAGAATGATAGAGGAAGGGGAACGAAGATTGTAGTGAATCGACAGCCGGCAACGGCATATAGTTCGTCGTAGACTCGTTGGAAGAGTGAGGCGGGAGGCCTTGGATCGTTGGAGGATTTAGGACATGGTAGAGGCGACCCCAAAAGTCACTTTGAATTCTCAAAATGAAACCAGACACGGTTTTTTGTTTCTTCCGAAAGTACCCTTTGAATTATCATTTACAACCAATCAAAAGTAGCTAAATTGACATGTCATTAAAAAATTGCTTAAGGTCTTGCCCGGTGGGAGATATGCTCCGTACACTTTACTGCTAGAGTTTTGTAATAATTAAATTTTGGGGCTCTTTGCATTTAATATGGTATTGTGTGTATATTTACAATGGTGATACCAAAAAACTAAAGAGAATGATATTGTTGTTATAAGTATGTCAGTTTAATATCTATTTGGGTGTAAGCTGACGTGATATTAATTTGGCAAAAACTAAAGTGTGAGTCACTATTGAGAGTAGTCTTAACATCACAACCACGACTCTTTCTAGATAAAGATAATTGTACAATTTTCTGGATTAATGATCACTAATTGATCGTTATATATTCTTTTTTCTTATTTATAGATCCATTGTACATGCTAGTTGCTAGTTTTGTTGTGAATCACACAAGTGATTAAGTGAGATCCTGTTGAGATCTTCTTTATAGTATATAATTACTCAATATTGCACTTGCCTTATTAGCTATGGTCAATTGTAGTCAATACTTTGATGAACCCTTATTATTATAAATAGAATGACTTTGACTAATCTGCTTTTTCCTTTTTTTTACTACTTATAGATTTTGTTGTGGAAGTATTTGTGGTTAAATTTGAAGGGGTTTTGGTAATATGATCTATTTGCAGAGAAAAATAAGCGCTGGTTGAAATTAAAAGCGGAATTCAAATGACTTTGTCAGTAAATGCAGTAATGAAGTTTGTTGCTTTAGGACTTAATTAGGGGCTGTTTTTTACCTCAAGTATTTATCCATTATCTTTCTGGTTATGAACAGCTGGGATTTTCTATGTTGTTCATGTTTAGTTTCTTCGTAGATTCTATACGTACATCTATTAGACTAATTAGAATTTTACTCTTTACTTAAATGTTTAGGGACTTAATTGACATTTTATAATAGATGAAGATGGGGTATAAAAGCATGTGCAATCACTAATCCTCATATCTTTAATCTCTCACTAAATCTACCTTAATTGCTATTAAATTATGATGATTCCTTAGAATTTACATTTACAACATAAACATATAGAAAGCAATGTTCTATTTTATAATGTTTTTATATTTTGAAAAATATTATTGTATATATGTTAGATTCTTAGTTCTTAAGAACTCGATATTAAACTTGAGATGTTATGACTTTGTTCAGCGAAAATGTATTGATCTTGCATAGGATCTCTATAAGCATAGATCGTAACATCTCGATCCGCTTCAACTTGTTTGGCTAAGAGATTTTAAAAACAATAAATGAGCTAACTTTGTTAAAATGAAATTAAAAGGGAAATAGACTAACAAGTTAATTAAGCGACACATAAAGAAATAATTCGACTTTATCGACTATGCACCCTAAATGCTAATAAGACTGTAAATTTGTAATTCCCTAATAACCTAATTGGCATTCTTAATGATCGAGATAAATTCTTCTATATTCTTACAAAACTTTAAAATTACTTCAATATTTTTACCCGTTTAAATTACATCAATATTTTTCCAAACTGCATAGTTACATCAATATTAAAGATAATAAGAGGCTATGCCACTTAAGTATGATCTTGATAAACTATAAATACACACACAAAGTTAACACAAAATAAATTTTTTTTTTTATTTGAATGAGTTTACAGAATTATGAATGACACATGAACTACATTATTCCAAGTATTACACCAAATCTTACACGAGGCATGCATACATATTATAATTTTCTGCTTCACCTAGTTTGAATAGCATGTCCAGCCCCAGGACTGTGCCCCGGTGTAGTCCGCCTAAAGTCGTCAACACCATGTGGTGGCGGTGGTGGTGGCTGCACCGAAGACTCAACCATGGTCTTCATTTTTGGAGTCAGTGGTGTCTGAGCCATAAGTTTTACACTCGCATACGTTGCACCATGTCTACCTTTTTCGTTAATAAAAGTGTGTGTGTGACGAACTCTTTGTTTAAAATGTCTTCCTTCAATAAATTGAATTTCAAGTGTGATGGTTAAAGTGAGGATAAAAATGGCTAGGCTTAACTTTGTTAAAGCCATGGGGTGTGCTAAAACGAGTGTTAGAGATCGATATGAAGCAATTAATATGCTTAAATTGATTGTTGTTTGGTGATATATATAGAGTATTATGCATGCTTGTTTTGTTGTGAATCGCATAAGTGAGATGCTTTAGAAATATTCTTTTCAGTATATAAAATTTAGAATTCAATTTTTACGACATTTAATCAAATATTATGAAATTAATATTTAAATTACATTCTTTAATTTGTATTCTTGGTAATTCACCTTTAAAACAAAACCCAAGAAACAAATCTTAATCATTAGATTAAAAAGCCTCTTAACAACCACCATCAACAAATCACTTATGATTGAACACACAACCACCACCACCGCCGGCCACCACCACCATCGTTGGCCACTGCCACCACCGACTGCCTCCCGTCGCCGCTGATCGCGGTCGCCCGCCGCCGTAATCACATGTGACTGGATAGACAATCACTTGTGATTGAAAGCAGTCAGTGGTGCGCGAGTGGCCGGCAGAGGTTGACGGTGGTGGTGGTGGTGATGGTCTGTGGTGTACAATCATATATGATTTAATATAAATAGAGTGGTGATGGTGATGATGATATTGATATATTAAATCACCTGTAATGATAACAATAATGATAATTTAAAGATTGATTTGATCTAAAAATTAAGATTTACTTTAAGGATTTTACAAAAAGTAGGAATTATGAACGTTTCTCTACATTCTCTATATTCGTTATTTTCATTAATATTTTAGTTTCCATTGCAGAAGGACCCCACTTGTTTCGACATCTCCACTGACAAGGACCACTGATTCAGTCAAACCATAAAGGCAAAAGTGAAAGTTATCTCATATTAATAAATGAATAAATTCATACGAGGCTTAGAGCATATAGTATGGCTCGCCAAACCTTTTTGACGATCATTATACCATACATGTGGCTTACCAATTGTCCGCCAAAGCAAAATCGCCAGCATAATGGCGATCACCAAACGAAGAGAAGGCGAGGTTCGATATGGGAAACGGTTATCTAACGAATACTACTGAAGCTTGTGTGGGACTCCCATTTAACACCTATTGGCTTTAACACCAAAGAGGCTACAAATAAAATGGGTTTAAATTCCTATTAAAATGTCATAAAACTTTTATCATAATTAATTTTCTTATAAGCAATGGTGAAAGAAGAATGTTATCCTCCTAATTCCTTTGGACAATTTAAAAAATATTTTTATTTTGGTTGCTATTAGAAACGTTTTCTTTCTAGAAAAGTTAATGCGAATAGTTTAAAGTTGTTGCATCTATTTTATAAAAGTCGTAAGAACATTAGGTGTGGTGGCTTAAGTCGGAGTGTCACCTCCGCGCCACATTACTATTTCACATTTCACATTCAAAACCCCAAATACCTCATCTATCATCACTAACCAATAATATTCTTTTGGGACCACCAAAATACCACTCACTCACAAAATACTCTTAGAAAAACAAACCGTCTCTATCCTTCACCGAACTCTCGGCGAACCCCTTCACTCACGTAACAAAGGGTATCATGGCGAGGCATATGTGACATTTTTATCCGGCGAGGGGCAGGGGTTCGCGACCACAACCCACCCTCTAAGTACGTTGTGATTAAGTTTTGTTATATAGAATTTTCAAAATTGTTTGGACATCTTGAATTAACTTTTTTTGTTTGAGAAAATTTTATAAACCTTTTTAACTTAATTTCCACTTTACGCATTTTAGATATATTTTGGCTTCTATATTATAGTTTCAAATTGTAGGATATTTGGATATTTGAAATTTTCTTATGCTTCATTTTTTTTCTTTTGGGATAGTTTTGATTTCTTGGATTTAGTCTCTTATAAGAGGACTTGAAAACTATAAATCATTGAATTTGTAAGATTCAAAATAGTCTTTGCATTTTAAAGTTTAACTCTTATTTTGGTAGGGTTTTTGAAGAATTCTTATTATTAATTGTGTTTTTATTTGAATTTTGTCTGTAAGATTTAAGATAGTGTTTAAATTCTTTTATTTAACTCTCGTTTGAGAGGATACTTGAAAAAATCTTATGACTAAATTGTGTTTCTTTGTAAAAGAAGTTATTTATTGAGCATGATTAGTCAATTTTTGTATACTTTCAGATTGGAAAATAACATTGTGACTATGCCTAACACTACTACAGATCGGGTTTGTTAGTGCGGACGAAAAAATTTATATATTGCGGTTGTCCTGCATAACCGCAACAACAAAGGAATATCGCACTGGATAATAAAGAACCGCATCAACAATCCCATTTGTTGTTGCGGCCATACACTACCCGCAACAACAATCATATTTGTTGTTGCGGCCATACACTACCTGCAACAACAACAATATTTGTTGTTGCGACCATACTCTACCCGCAACAACAATCTAAATTTTGAGTTTAATTAATTAAATGGCAAACAAAAACAAATTTCTTAAAAATAGAACGATAACATTATATATATGTAACAAACTATTACAAACCAAACCAACCCAAAACAAGGACAACCAAAACCTAAACACAAAGCTAACAACACATGCATGTTGAATTCAGAGAAGAGTAACCTTGAAGAAAAGTCTTTGACCATTGTTTTTTTCTTCGAGATCAAGGGTGAACATGATAAGTTGGTTCGTGCGGATGCCCATCTTCTGTTTCAAGTCGACCATATCACCATTGATAGTTATATGGTCCATAAAACGAACATTGGACCTCCTTCGATCACCGTGGGTTTGTAAATTGAAAACTTTACCGTATGGGGGACTCATCTCAATATTTTCCAATGCAACCAAAGGATGCTCATCCCAAAGTTGGTGATCCCTAACAAATTTTGCTGGAATAGTCTGATGATGAAGAAACGAAAATTAAATTTATACTACAAATTAAAATGGTTATATATATATATATATATATATATATATATATATATATATATATATATATATATATATATATATATATATGGGGTCGAGTTATATTGAGAACCCTGATTTCAAAAGGAACTCTGAGAACTCTTATTAACCAATCAGAATTTAGTAAATTAATTTTTATTTTTATTTAATTCATACTAATTATTGAGGGGTATTTATGACATTTTAGAAAAATAATTATTTCCTTTTTTGAATATTTCCTAAAATTTAGGAATTCTTTTCAAAAATTTATTGTTATTTTGCCATTTTTATTGAGCCGGTTGTGCATATATGTTTTTTTTTTCTAATTAGCGTTACATGTAGGTTATGCATATATGTTGAGACGGTTATGCATATATGTTGCAGGTTTGTATATGTGAACATATATGTAACATAAAACCAACATGTTTAACAAATAAAATCTATATGATCCAAATTTACAGCAAAGATAATATACATACATACATGTCAACTAATTCATACAAAACGTCGAATTCAAAAAACACATATATGTATTCGAGCAATATCATATATGTATCCAAATTCTTGCTGGTGTGCAATAACATATATCCAATTTTGAAGCAACTTTATTCTTTATATACCCAGACACCTAATGCTCATTTCCTCTTTTTCCACTTGTATAACTTGTCAATGTTCCTTGTATCACCCACTACAAAGCATAAAAAAAAACCAAATATGTTTATCAAGAAAACATATACAAACTAATTAAGAACATATATGAAATCTAATAAGTACTCGACATGATTAAAACGAACTAGATCTACACAATAACCAAAGAACACAAATTAAAATGAAAAAAAAAATCAAAACCATGATTAAACCGACCCATCATTATAGTCAAGAACAAAAGTATTGCAGAATAGTTCTGATTTTTCTAATATCAATTTCTATCCTGGTAACATTCATCGATGAAATACATACCTTTGATTTCCCCAAATTTTGAAATATTAAATTTCTAGCATAATAAGTAAATCGACATGTGGAACTTAAATATCTGAATTGAGATGTGTACGCTATGGCTATGCGATTGAGATATTTTGTTGCTGTATGAATTGGTCACAGATCTGGTGATATCGATCTCGAGAGCTAGTGGTGATTTAATTTCAATCTCCGGTGTAAAATTCTTCATCGGCAGTGTTGTTTCGACTGGAACGACGGCTTTGTTAATCAAATCATCTAATGGAGCTTTGAATCTAGAAATACCTCTCGGGATTGCAAAACCAATCGAATCAAATCAATATCTAGAGATTATGAACCGAAGCTTGATATTAGTCAATCGATTCAAATCGATTTCTAGAGATTACGAACCAATAGAATTAATCTCCAATCGTTGCTAATTAGGCCATCGGAGATCGGTGCAGTGGAGTTTTTGGCGCTGCTCCATTGGCGACGGTTGCTAGCTTTGGCAGTGAAATCGCCTGACGTTTTTTTCGGTAAATTCGACGGAGCAGCAGTTGGTGGAGGTGTTGGAGATGAGATCTTGGTGGCACATAGGGAATATTTTCAATTGGCCGATTCCACTGGTGATTGAGACGAGATTTCAAATTGAAGATAAATAATGAAAACAATTAGGGTTATGGGAGAGAATTTTAGAGAGAGAATAATATTCCATATTTTAAGGAACCTTTTTTTATTTTATTTTTTTGACAGATTTGCCCTTTTTAATTAAAAATTATTAAAAATGAGATTGATTTAAAAATTTAAAATCTAATGATTCTGATTGGTTAATTAGAGTTCTCAGAGTTCTTTTTAAAATCAGAGTTCTCAAGATAACTCTACACTATATATATCAAGAAATTAAAAAGAAAAATCATACAATTTTTTTTGTCATGGACGCACACCATTTTACGATGAAATAATTATTAACTTGTACTTCGTGATCACCAATATGCAGACAAGAACTCATATTAGAAACTTACAAAAGAATCTTATTTTGAAAAGTATTTTGATATAACAAAAGGAATGCATGCATGAAGTCTTATATATACTTATAGAAACTTACAAAGACAACTAAAATTTTTGGCGGGATTGGTGATTTGGCGCGCATCACAACTGTACAACTGCATCTCCAAACAAGTAAATAGTCATGTTGATTTCTGCTGCAACATCATCAAAATTCGCGTACGAACAAAATCTGCTGCAACATGTGAATCTTGATGATGCCGCACCAGTAAGCAATGACTTAATTTAGCTTCATATATGAAAATTAAGTTTGATCCATCAAAATAATGGCAATTAGAGTCCAATATGTAGAGCTGAAATGAAGTTCGCTTTTAATTTTAAAGAAACTATCATTACGTATATTTTAGAATCTCAAGAAAATATTTGATTATGCTGCAACTCTATCTATGATGTGGTAAAAATTGAGGATAACCATTTGTTGTTGCGGTTATCGATTTGTTTTTGCGGTAATGTAATAAGTATTAAAAAGTAGCTGTAACACTAGTTGTACTTTTCATCCAACTTTATCTGCAGTATTTATTCGATGCATTTAATTTAAATCCCAAAATCAAATAAAAAAGGTGCAGTTACACTGTTACATTTGTTATTGCGGTTTTTACTATTTTTTTTATAGCGGTTTCACTGTTGCTACGCGCTTGAATTCCATATGACGATCAGTTTTCCCTCTTCAATTTGGCATTTACTGGCTGCAACTTAGGACGCCCTTGGTGGTTATATAAAGTTAACCAATATTCTTCTAAAATGGCAACTTTTGATCACCAGAAAATTATTAATCAAAAACATTACTTTGTTATCAACCATGAGTTCCCAAAGCGATAACCAATATCCTGCTGAAATCATTGAAATCGACTCTTCTACTGACGATGAGATTAACAACTATCGAAGTGAAGATCCTTTAAAAAGGCCATTTCTTTACTGTGAAATGGAATACTCACATAGTTAATCGTTCTGAAATTGTATGCATATATTTTGTTTTGTTTTCTTTCTGTTTTTTATATAATAATTAAATATATTTTGTTTTGATGTTTTAATTTCAGACTATACCAGCACGGGTGGTTCATGATCACAAGCTCTACAACTATGGCTCTCTTTTTATCTTCGAGAGAGGAGAAATGAGTAAAAGGTTCGTGATGGTTGATATCTTTCGTAATCGAAAGAAACCAGTTGAAGAAAGACCTTATGGCCCGATCACCATTCATGGGAATTTTGACGAGTTGAGAATGAAGTGGGGCATCAGGTGGAACCAAAGGGTTGTTTTCACCCTTGATCTGGAGAAAATGAAGCCTGGAGGCCGGGTTTTTTTGAAAGTTACTTTGTTTTAATTACTTTGTATGGTTTTACATTTTGTAACTTTTTAATTTTTCGTTTTAATGCATGCACGTTTATACTTTAATTTTAGTATTATTTTTAGTTAATCATCTATCTTCAAAGTCTCCGTTAAAAAAAATCTATCTTCAAATTAATTAGAATGTCTAATTTCAAATAATTAATTTATAATATTAACAAATTAATATTAATATTTTAACTGATTAATTTATAATATTAACAAATAATGACTGAAATCTTTAAACTTTAATTTATGATGTTTTCCAAGATGTAGTAGTTGGCAATTAATCATCTATATATATATATATATATATATATATATATATATATATATATATATATATATATATATATATATATATATATATATATATATATATATATATATATATATATATATATATATATAATATATCTTTAAAGTCTATCAATTTAATTTCATATCATGTAAACAAGTTTTACTTGTAAAACGTTATTTATTGTAACGGCTAGTATACATTTGTTAGTGCGGTGTTGTTTCTTTTGTTGTTGCGGGTGTACTCTTTGTTATTGCGGTTGAACCACAATAACAAAACAAATTTGAATTATTTAATATCCAACGGACATATTTTGAAATAGTTGTATTTCTTCTTCGTTGAGATCCTGTTTTCCATCTGCTACTCTTGTCAAGGTAATTTCGTTTACCTTTTTTTAATTTCATGCTTTGAAGTAGACTTAGAAATGTAAGTAGCTTCCAGTTAGTTGCCAAAATAGACAAATTACATTCATAAACTAGAGAATACAGTAGATTATGCAAACATTGCATATCCTATGAAAACTATGCAAATCTCTATCAAATACATTTTCATTTTCCTTAGCATTAAGTCACATTCCTCCAGCTTCATTTCAAGATTGTTCTTCGAATTTATTAATCCTGGAATGATTTGTTTGGATCTTTCACACATAATAGGATCAAACCACACAAAAAACCTACATGTAGAACCCTATAAAAAACAATATACAATAGTTAATAAGTTGAATTCTAAAATGGTTATATATTAAATATCTTCAAAAGGCCTTACCTTTGTTGGACATGTATAAAACCTTCGTCCACGGTTTCTGGCTGTCCATGAAGTGCGAATCACTGCTTGTTTGCCACATGATGAACAGAATACCATCTTGTAGCTAGAAAGAACATGTGTTCGTTTTTTTACATTGATAAAGGGTTGAATATGAGACTTACTTATATATCCTTCAATTACCATTTAAATATAATATTAATTAATTTTTATTGTGGTTTTATTAATTTTTAAATGGAGCGTAATTATTGGATGTATCAAGCTATACGTTCGTCCGCCGATTATGTCATCGGTGTTGGAAATTTTATTCGCTTTGCTGAATCGAATCGCGTTAAGAACGCAAGCCCTTCGATTTTATGTCCTTGCAACGTTTGTAAAAACTCTAAAAGAATCACAAACACCGCTGATATAGAGCACCATTAGTTTCGCCATGGTTTTATGTATAATTACACTTATTGGTCAACTTATGGAGAAGCACGACTTGATTGTAACACACCTTCAAGCAATGTAAATAGTAGTAGTGCATATACAACATTGAACAACAACTCATACCACGATAACGATCAATACACTTCAAATGACCGTTTCGATGAAAGTATTAATGAATTGGATGCTAATATGAGTGGTGACGTTGGTGAACAAGATGAATTACATCGCTTATTTGATGAAGCCGAAACACCGTTATATAAAGGTTCTAAATTAATGAAAATTGATGTTGTGTTGAAGCTAATTAACTTAAAGATGAAAAATAGATGGAGTGATACAAGTTTCACAACCCTATTAGAGCTTTTACATCATGAGTTGCTTCCGGAAGAAAATGGATTACCAATTTCTACATATCGAGCAAAAAAATTAATGTGTACAATGGGATTGGAAGTAGAAAGAATACATGCATGTCCCAATAATTGTATTTTGTTTTGGAACGAGTTCGTAAATTTGCATAACTGTCCTCATTGCGGTGCATCGAGGTATAAGAAGAAAAAAGATACGGATGAAGTTGACGATGATGTGACAAAGAATGGACCATCGGCTAAAATGGTGTGGTATCTTCCTATTAAACCAAGACTGAAAAGGTTATATTCAAACGAGAAAGAAGCCAAGTTACTTTGTTGGCATTCAGAAGAACGTGTAATTGACGGGAAAATTAGACATGTTGCGGATTCACCGCAGTGGAGAAACATTGATAAAGGGTATGTTGAGTTTGGGAAGGAGATCAGAAACATACGGTTTGGGCTTAGTTCGAATGGGATAAATCCTTTCGGTAACATGAGTAGTCGTCATAGTACGTGGCCAATTCTCTTATGCATTTACAATCTCCCACCATGGTTATGCATGAAACAGAAATACATTATGATGTCGTTGTTGATTCACGGTCCGAAACAACCAGGTAATGATATTGATGTTTATTCATCCCCTTTGATTGATGACTTAAAAACTCTTTGGAGTGATGGTTTAGATGTATACGATGCTTATAGAAAAGAACAATTTAAATTGAGGGCCATGGTTTTTTGTACTATCAATGACTTTCTAGCATACGGTAACTTGTCAGGATACAAAACGAAGGGTAAGAAAGCTTGTCATGTTTGTGAAGATGAGACAAGCTCGGTGTGGTTACGAGATTGCAAAAAAAAATTGTATACATGGGACATCGAAGATTCCTTACCAAGAGTCACCCCTTTAGGAAGAAGGCAACTGAGTTTGACAGAACTGTCGAGGTCAGGACGGTGAAGAAACGATTTGATACATTTTCACGAGTTGGAAATATTAATGTTGTGTTGGGTAAGAGATTCCGTATTGATAATGATGCCATATGGAAAAAGAAGTCCATATTTTTTCAATTGCCTTACTCGATACATTTAGATGTTAGACATTGTCTTGATGTTATGCACATAGAAAAAAACGTATATGAGAGCTTGATAGACTTATTATTGGATATCTCCCACCTATATATGGAGCAAGGACATGATTTTAATTTGATGACATGTACCAATAACATTGCTTCTTAATGATGACATGGACGCTGACTCAAATGGCATAATAGACAATTAACTTCTTCTTTATATGGAAACATATTCATGTCTTCCCTCGCTTCGTTTTTCGCCCATAGCTTTGTTTTTTATTTGTAAACAAAATTTTTAAAGAAAATCAAAGTTCTTAAAATTAAATTTTTTACGAAATGAGTATAGTCATAAAAATTTGAAAAAAAAATGTCATGGTTGTAGATTGTGAATTCAATGATTAATTCATAGATTAAGCATAAACAAGTGATAATATAGAAAGATTAAGATGGATGAAATATTTGAACACTTTGCTATTGATTGGGGTTGCTACAATTTGGGCAAATGTTATGCAAATTAGGTTACTACTTACTATATATACCGAGCCAAAGTTTCGACTAAATACAAAATGGTCCCTAGACTATTGGTTACAATACATGTGACCCAACAATGGTTCAAACATTTTACGAAAAAAAATCTTATGATCTAAAAATGTAATTTAAATTTATTATGATCACAAAACGTTATAATCTCAAAAATTTTAAAAAAATCAAAGTTCTTAAAATTAAATTCTTTACGAAATGAGTATAGTCATAAAAATTTGGAAAAAAATGTCATGGTTCAAACATTTTACGAAAACAAATCTTATGATCTAAAAGTGTAGTTTAAATTTATTATAATCATAAAATGTTATAATCACAAAAATTTTAAGAAAATAAAAGTTTTTAAAATTATATTCTTTACGAAATGAGTATAAACATAAAAATTTGATAAACAAATGTCATGGTTCAAACATTTTACGAAACAAATCTTATGATCTAAAAATGTAATTTAAATTTATTATGGTCACAAAATGTAATGATCACAAAATGTTATGATCCAAATTTATTATAATCCAATTTTATTATGATCGAACGTTATAATAATCAATGTTTAAAAATATTATGATCCAAAAATATTATAGTCTAAACATATTATTATCAACACTCACACATGAAATTGTTGATGATACTATGTTTAGCCTCGATCTTTACACCACATAATTCTTGTATACTGTAAAAATGTCAGGTGTCACACATCATATATTGAAGTTAAAGATAGATGCTCCTGTAATGTGTATGCAAAACATTGATCAGAAAGTAGATTTATGCAATAGAACTAGACTAATATAATTGAAGGTAAGATCGTGACAAAGTTTGTACAATTTGTGTTATCCCACGTATGATTATTAGTCCTTACGACAAAACTATGTCTTTCAAATTGAGCCGAAGACAATTTCCTTTTTAAGTACGTTTTTCAATGACTATTAAAAAAACCATGTGCGAACATTGTCACGGGTTGATTTGTTTGTCCAAATATCAGTATTCTCACATGTTCAGCTATATGTTGATGTATCAAGAGGAAAGAGAAACAAATGCTTGAAAATTATTTGTTGCGACCAAGATGGTAACTATACAAACTCAACAATAAATGTCTTATACAATAAAATTTCATTTTCTTTTTTGATTTATTTTTACCGATTATTCATGTACAACAAAACCTATAATCATCATTTTAATAATAGTTGACCATATAATTTCTTACGTTTTTTTCATCATTATATATTATATTTCTTACAGCTAGCCCGCCCATCGGGCGGGTTATGAAACTAGTTAAGTATAAACTAAAGATGGTATTAAGGTTCGAAATGACATGGTCGAGATGGGAATACGTAAAGATCTTGCTCCCGTACAACGAGGCGCTCGTACTTATCTTCCACCCGCATGTTATAATACAACGAAAGAAGAAAAAAAAAGTTCTGCCAATGTTTGCACGATATTAAGGTTCCGTCATCTTATTCAGCAAACATTCAAAGATTTGTGTCGACGAAAGAGTATAAATTGCTTGGGATGAAGTCTCACGATTGTCATGTTTTGATGACACATATGATTCCAATCGTAATTCGTGGAATTTTACAAGATGATATCCGACATACAATCACAAAGCTTTGTTTGTTTTTCAACAATATTCATACGAAAGTTATTGATGTGGAAGATTTGTGCAAATGGGAGAAAGACGTTTTTGTTATCCTTTGTGAACTAGAGATGCACTTTCCACCATCATTTTTTGATATAATGGTTCACCTAATATCTCATATCGTACAAGAGATTAAGGCATGTGGTCCTGTATTTCTACGTTACATGTACCCTTTTGAAAGATACATGGGAATATTGAAAGCTTATGTAAGAAACCGCAATCGACCAGAGGGAAGTATTATTGAAGGGTATACTTCTGAAGAGGTGATTGAGTTCTGCCAAGGTACGTATGTAATATATAGGATCAACTATAGCAAAAATTAATTTATTATATATTTTATTTTTCTTAAGCAATATGGAAGGTGTCAAAAGTGTTGGCGTTCCTAAAAATCGCCATTCAGGTCAACTTGAAGGAAAGGGAGGAGTAGGTTTTAAGATAATAGTGCCAATGCACGAAGAACTACAAGTTGCTCATTTAGTAATCTTAAAGCACATGACATGCCTCACTCCATATGTTGATGAACATATGGATATGTTAAAGTCGACGAACCCGGGTTAACAACAAGTGTGGTACATAAACAACCAGAACAAGGATTTGGCAAGTTGTTTGAAAGAGAGGGTGACAACAAGTGACGACGTTGATGACACTGTCAAAAAATTGGGACAAGGTCCAGATGCTAGAGTAAAAACATACCAAGGATATGATATTAATGGTTATACATTTTACACCAAAGATCAAGATAGAAAAAGTACAGTGCAGAATAGTGGAGTTACAATAATAGCATCAACAACCGAAATCGATAGGCGTGATCAAGATACATTGATAAGCATCGCAAAAGATTCTTATTACGGTGTGATACAAAAAATTTGGGAATTGCAGTATTCTGATTTCATAATTCCAGTGTTCAAGTGTAAGTGGGTAAGTAACCGTACGGGTGTTAAAGTTGACGAATATGGTTTTACACATGTCGAACTTGAAACTAATGGCTACAAATCCGAGCCATTCGTTCACGCAACACATGTAACACAAATTTTTTTGGTCAAAGATCCGAGCAAAGCAAAATACCACATTGTGTTGCAAGGTAAAAGATGTATTCTTGCGGTTGAGAATGTTGTGGATGAAGAAGAACACGACAACTTCGATGATTTACCACCATTTTCCGTCGGTATCGAACCCGGGAATTTTGAAAACATGAATAGAAGCACATATGTACGAACTGACGGAGAAGGAACATATATTTAATAACTCGATCTATGATATTTTATTGAAAATTAATATTTGTATTATGTGTTTTAGTTCCAATCGAGAGCTGAAGGTTTATATGAGCAACTGCGAGAGCTGGAGTTTATTCCAATCGAGTGGATCGCCCTGACGAGTTTAATTAGTTCGCAACCTTATCGTTTTCTTCTATTGCGGGCGTGTGTCATTTACGAGCCTGAGTCTGAGATGCGAGATTGCCATCCTGAGTTTCTTCTGAGCCATGACTTCGGGGACGAAGTCTATTTTAAGTGGAGTTGAGTTGTAACGCCCTAAATATTATCATAATGATATTATCGACGTTTTATTAAATAAATCATGTGTTGCTTATTTATTTGAGATTTATACGTGTTAAGTACTTTTATGTGTATTTAATCCGAACAAATTAAATACGTGGTGATTCAATTAATGACAAGAGTGTCACTTAAGTTTGTGTTAAATAACTATGAGGGTTAATTAATAGTAGCTAGAGTGCTAAATAATTGTGTTGGTTAATAATGAGATTACTTAAATTATGATGCGAATTGATTATGAGATTAATTGGTTAGTTAGTTAGTTTAGACGTTAAATAAATTCTCGAGGCCGGCCGAGAGGCCAAGGCCTCTCTAGTTGTTTATTTTTCTATCTAAGCTGAGTTATATTCGTCCTTCGAGTTCGACCAAGGCCAAAGAAGGGCTGGTTTATTGCTGTAGCCTAAGGGTCGTATTCTAAGTTATTCCCTTTATTTCTTTGTTCGTTTTTGTTGGAGGGCAGAATTAAATTAATTCCCTTGAGCCCACATTACTGATCCAATCGATGACAAGGCTGGTGGCCCTTTTTGGTTTCATTTCTTGTGCGTTAAGTGTTCCCTTCCCATGTATGTTAACAAAAAGTGATACCTCCGAACCCTAATACCAAACCAGCCGCAAGCCACCATCTCACCATTCAGTCTTGTTCTTCCTGTTCGAAGCAGAAGCAACCAGAACCACCAACACCAATTTCCATTTATTCTTTGATCTCATGTGAACGCAAGCAAGCACCCTAGCTCGTCAATTAATTTATTTGATCTCGTGGGAACCCAAGCAAGCACACAAGCTGGTCCATTTATTCTTTGATCTCGTGGGAACCCAAACAAGCCGTCAAGATGGAAGAGTGTTGTGCAAAATTCGGTATTAAACGTTTCTTTCCTATTCTGTTTTGATTCCTAAATCCCGATTGATGTTAATCCTTGGTGTATAACCTGTGATTGAACAGCGGAAATCAACGGCGGAAACAAGGTGTGAGCATCGGACGAGTCTCGAGTTCAAGCAGCGATTGAATCGGTAGTCCTTGTCTTTCCTATCCGTTTTTTAACTTCTGGAATTGTGTATCTTAACCTGAGTTTGTGTAGAATTCGGGTGAGAATTGTAGAGTTGTTATGGTTGCTGTTGTAGGTTCCTCGTGAGTATGTTATTGCGGGTTCATGGCCGAGCCAACTGAGACTCGGGTTTGTCAAGAATAATTGTCTATGCTGCTGTTGTGTTCATGTTCCTTAGAGTTTTGATTTAATTCCGTGCTTACTGTTTCAATTCCATTTCTGTTTTCCTTGTTTCATTCGTGGTAATCGTTTTCGTAATGAGGTCTGTGAATCTGCATTTAGTCGTTTTGTAGAGTCCAAGCTGCTAGTGTTTTTATTTTATTAATCGGTCGATTTGTTCAACGTGATTGTTTTGTTGTTGTCGGGTTCTTGGGAATTCTAGTTTTTCTGAAAATGTGAGTCACTGATTCATGAGTGTCGGGTTAAGGGTTGGGTTAAAACCGTTTGTTAAATAATCTAAACGTTTTACAATCGAGAAACGGAAACCAAACCATAAGGTTCTTGGTTTCCTCAAATCGGGAAGTTTTTCTAATAAAAGGATTAACTATAATATTTTGAAAATAAGATTCTGAGTTGAAAATGATTTTCGAGGCTGTCGGGTGCCTCGGGGATAATCGGGTTGATGTCGGGATTCAAAACGGGTTTTAAAACTATATTCAGAATTTTTGGCAGATTGTGTGATCTGACTTTGAGTCCGTTTTTAATACACTTAAAATATGTTTTTAGATTTTTGGCTCGTGCTGGTCTCTAGTTTTCTAGAGTCCTCTTTCCGTTTCCACTGACGGCTCGTTAATCTGAATTGTTGTCTAAAAGATATCGATGTTTTTGTAAACCATCGCATAATAGTTTTCGGTTCAACTATTCTGTTTTGTGAGCCGGTTTTGAGACCCTTAGAGTCGGAATTTGGGCAGAAGCCACTTGACAATGTTTTGTAGTATTTTGAGTCTAGTTTTCGTGGTTAAAATATGGGGAAAGTCTAATGAACGGTTTGGGAGTTACGACCGTTCCCGTGAGAGTGCTGTTTAGTTTCTGCTGAGTCTAATCCTAACCCGAGCTTCATTGTGCTATGTAGAACCTCTTAGGACTTGACTAGAGACACTCTTCTGCACCGAGGATATTTAGGAGCATACGTCTATTCGAGGTGGGTAATCTCACTATAAACTCTTACTTACTTTCGATTCATGATTATGTGCTATGTGTTGTGAATTGTCTTGTTGATTGAGCTTGAGTATTGATTGTGTGATTCATCTGAGTTATCTGTGATCTGAGATATCTGGAGACTGAGTTATCTGAGTTCTGAGTTCTTGAGTTAAAACATTAAACATAATATACTTGACTTGACACCGAAGAGCACTGGTGTCAGATGTTTGTCTTGGCACCGAAGAGTACTGGTGCCAGACGTTTTGACTCAACACCGAAGAGTACAGGTGTTGATCCTTGAGGTGGTGTGAGGCGGGTCGAGGTTGATCTCTCGGCCCAAGTCACACTAGCGCGCTATATAAATTAAAATCCGAGTAATAAAATCTGAGAAATAAATTTGAGTAATTGAGAATTGAGTAGAGTCTTTAGGGATCACTTATGTGGTGTGGATTGTTTGTATGTGTATGTGTATGTTTATAGTATTGATTATTCACTCAGCGGTGGCTGACCCCAAACACTTCCAAACACTTCCCCCCATTTTTGCAGGTACTAGAGCAAGTGAATTGGATGAGTTGTTACTCGATGAGCTTTTATGGATTTGGATTTCAAACTTTTATTTTGAGTCAAATGTTTTTAAAACAATTACTTTATTTTCCGCATTTAACAATGAGACGGTTCAGTTTTTATAATTATTAAAGAGTGGGACCCTTCGTGTACTTGTACTTTGGGGGAAAATGTTACTTTTTGTTTTATTAAAAGTTTTAATTTCTCATGATTTTTGGGATGTTACAGTCCTGCATCTTTTGGGAAGAAATATAGCAAATATGTATGTATATAAAACTGAATTTGATGAAAATCATATCCCCCTGAGTAAAGAACCGATGTCATGGTCTGGGATGACGGTTCAACATCGTTTCCCGCTAGCAACTGATATGGGCAAAATGAACAAACACACTTTTGAAACACTATGGCTGGATACCAAGGTATATATGTATAACTAGCTTCAAATCCCGCTCGACTGGGCGGGCATGCTTCAAGAGATTTGTAGAAAAATAACAAAAATATTGATACAGTTTAAATGGCATAACAGTCCGAATATTTCAATAAGTTTGCTGAACATAATTTTTATAAAATACCAAAAATAATTATTAATTGCAGAATAATTACATACATGATAAGAAAATATACTACGTATAATGCTTCTATAACGCAAATATGGAATTCGAAGTAACATATTATATATACATAAGGAAATTTAAGATTACACAATAATAACAAATAAATAAAATCTATATAATAAAAGAATATGTTTTTGAATCTAAAAAGGCCACCTTATAATGCTAACTCATAATGGCACATAGCTATTAAGTAAATCAACATAAGCTACAAAAATATGTTTTCCTGATAAGTAAAAAATATTGGCAAAATAGTTGACTTTTTGGTAAAAGTCAAACTATTTTAAAAGGACCAGCCTTACTTTTAGAAGAATCAAATTACGTGGAACGTACCTCTATTTCATCAATTAGTCAATTGCTAACAATGTTCAATTTCTGCAGGTTGAAGTTAATTTATTCATCTTTAAAAATAAAAAAATTGTCATCTGGTTTGGAATATAGAATTGTTTGAAAATTAGATATATATTTTAAAATTTATGCAGGTTTATGAGGCTCACAGTTTCGACTAAACAAATGACATGATGTAGATGATGCAGTTAATTTAAGGGGAAAAATGTTGGCTTTAAATCATTTTTATCGAATTGGGTTCATAGCTTTAATTTAATTTTAAAAATATATCTGCAAATTTGCAATGCAGATAAATGTTGACTTTATTCATTCAATTTATTCATCTTTTAAAAAAAAATGATTTAGGGACAATAAACCTTAAGAAATTATCATATCCTTACACCATAACCCTAACATTTAATAATTAACATCAACCCTAACCCATAACCCTTACTCTAACCCATCAAAAGTTGTTTCTTATAAATGTTTTTTCTTCTTAATTATTTTACAATTTTTATAATTTTTTTTAACTTTTCAGATTAAAAAATATATGATTTAGGGTTATATAAAAATAAAAATAAAAATATCAGAATAATAGTTTACATGCTGATTACAATTTAAAACAGATTTACATATTGGTAATTTGACTTTTAAGTCAATTTAAGCACACCAGCGGGCATTTAAGATGACTTTTAAGTCAATTTGAATTTTAATCCCGTCAAATTACTAATACGATTAGCCAATAAGTTGACTTTTAAGTCAATTTGATCAATATGTTGCTGCTTTCTAATCATAAAAAATGGTTTGCTTTTCTTATGATTAGCCATTAATATGATTGGAATTATACCTGTTAGAAGGAAGTTTTTCGAGTATTGAGGCTGCTGGATGCTCCTATTCATGATATAAATTGTTAGGAGGTGACTGAAATTTTAAGAAGATGAAGAGGCCAATCACGTGTAAAATCATTTTTGATAATATGTAATATGTATACTATGACCGACATATTAATATGGTTTTGGTAATCCCGTGTAAAATTGTTTTTACATTGAATAATATCAATATTTTAATCATTTTATTAATATCATATTTAACAAAAAAAGTGCTCCAGGTCAAACCAACACCACACGTACAAAAAATTACCCGTTTCAACCTGGAGCCATATTGACCCGTGACATAAAAATCTTGAGGTCTCCAAGTTATGGAATCACTTCAAGGGTATATTGTATAATTTACCACTACGTTGTGTAAGATATTGTAGCTCAAATGGATCAGCAAGTACTCCAGATGGCAGTCTTTCAATATGAGTTTTTATATCAACTCTGAAAAGAGGGGAAAATGTGTTATATATCAACTTGTTACTGAAAATGGTCTCATTCAATCATACATTTTAACTGTATAAATAAATATAATATTCTAAAGAGAAAACATTTGCATATATCATTTATAAGATGATTAACAAAAGTATGATTTGTTAAACATTTACCCGGTAATTATTCATTGCTTGTCCTGCAAAGTAGAAACATCAAATAAAATTTAACGTTAAAAAAGGAATACAAACATATAAAACTTACACGAAAGCTAAAAAGAAAACAGCTAACCAGCAGCATTCCATGGTGATTTTGTAGTAGCAGCACCTTCACATTCTGCACCAACTAATATTGTTTCCTTGTGATTTTGCACTCGGTGCATAAAAGTGCAAATTATCCTTTAATTCAATCACTTTGGGTCGAAACCATTCCAGGGTGGCCTTCATTTTGAGCAATTGCAGCATGCAGGCTGTTCCATTAGTTGGTGCACCACCATTGAATGTGCCTTTCAGGTGATTTTCCAGATAAATGTTGGTTAGACGTTAGCCTTAAAGAGCACATTTTGGCAGAAAGCTTGTCATTTGAGTATTGGAGCTCATATCATAAACTCCATTAATATAGTTCCGTTCAAATTCATGTGGCAAATTGAATAAAAAATAATCATATTGAGCATAAACACACGTGTTATGTACTCCTTCAGATAAACACACTTGAAGAACACGTCTTTAGATAATCAAACAATTAGTTAATTAGCATAACAGGATTGGTAGGTAATTATTTGTACAACTTCTATACACATGTAATTAATTGTAAATATATTATGTCATTCAAGTATCACAAGATGAATATTTACCTTATGAAAAGCAACATTCTCAGTAGGGTTGCATCTGGATCATGTTTTGGGGCCGCTAACCCGCTAGTTGCATCATCTTCTAAATCATAGAGCTAAACCAGCCTAGGTACTGTAAAGTTTGAAGTGCATAATATTATCAATTCGTTAAGAAACAAATCTTGGTTAAGTTATTTCAACGTAATTGAAAAAAGAAAAAAAAATGCTTATTGACAAATAATCGAACATATGGTGTGCATACCTGGATCTAAAGAATAATCAGAGTATAATTGAAGTGTTGAACCAAAGAGGGGTCTTGGGTCAGATTACTTGGTTATGAATTCCAATATTTTGTTTGTGTGTTGGTTCATTCAAATAATATATAAACAAACTTACTAACGAAAATCAAATAATAGTTTTACTGAAGTAACTAAATTTACACATTCTACACATATCAATTGATAATTAATTCAAAAACTGCATTATTCGAGCTTACTCGGAGGTTTTATGAGACCTCAACAATGTCAAGTTGCCAGAGATGAAGGAACTGAAGCACTAATCGCCGGACTCATCAGAATTCAAACGATTAGGTGTCGTAATTAGATCTCAGCATTCATCATCATGACCACGTTCACCACATCTTCCCCTATATTATGCGATTAAAAAATCCTAATTTACATCAAGCGGCATCAATTTGATCAAATCAGGCAGCGATGTAAAATGCCTGATTCATTTCTTTCTCTGCGATAAAAAATCCTAATTATAATGTGCATAATTAATTCCGAAATTCTGTTTGATTTTACAGGCTGTTTTGTCAAAAGTAGGAGATCTTTTCGTCCATGAATTCCGGACTTCCCCTAACTGGATGTTACTCGCATGTGCATTGTGAAGATTTGTGCTGAAAACAGTGGACGAATCATGGAATTACACGTGGATTAATGGACCAATCACGAAGCTGCAAAGTGCTTAGTTGTCGAATCAAAATCGAATGTACCTGCATATATAGGGGAAGATTATTAGAAATATGAAATAGTTGTTAAGTGGTGATAGCATATAATTTATTTACTCTAAATTGTAGAGTATGTGGAATATCGAGAACGATGATGCAAAAGAGTTAATGAGGAAGAAAGCTCTGAAAATTGGTACAAATTTTAAATCTAAGCTTGTTAAACATTTCGTCCTTACAGGTAAGGATGCTTGTGAGAAGTATAAGTTTCTTATTAGGGATGATTGGGAAGCATTTAAGGCACAAAGAAATAGTTGTTAAGTGATGATAGCATATAATTTATTTACTCTAAATTGTAGAATATGTGGAATATCGAGAACGATGACGCAAAAGAGTTAATGAGGAAGAAAGCTGTGAAAATTGGTACAAATTTTAAATCTAGGCTTGTTAAACATTTCGTCCTTACAGGTAAGGATGCTTGTGAGAAGTATAAGTTTCTTATTAGGTATGATTGGGAAGCATTTAAGGCACAAAGAAGCACCCCAGAATTTTTGGTATCTCTTAATTATATTATATGTTTAGTATTGTACAATATTTTATTACTTCCTCCGATTCAAAATAAGTGATACACTTTCCTTTTTTGGGTGATTCAAAATAAGTGATACACTTTGAAAAGTTTCCTTATTTGGCAAAAAAATGGGACCCACATCCACTAACTATCTACTTTAACAAAGTGAAATGACCCATTCCCCACTAACCATCCAATTAATCTAATTTAACCATCATTATAATCTTTTGCCTCAAAAACCGTGAAACCCCAAGTGTATCACTTATTTTGAATCGGAGGAAGTATTAACAATTTGTTAATTTGTGTAGCTAAAAAGGGAGAAAGCACAGGCAAGCAATGGAAAGAGACAATTCAAGGTCCGCGTGGGCCGAAATGGGTGGACCCGTTTAAAAAAAAAAGGATGCAGTTTGGTCTGAACTTCTACAAAACCACAGTGTTCTTTCGGAGATTCAAAATGAACGGTCTAGGTTGTTTTTGATGGGTTGTGCAGTAAAGAATAGTGAAGGAAAGTTTGAACTTCCTAACGAAGCGTTGGACAATTTCGAAGTTTTGGTAAACTAAGTTTTATTTAATTAAAGATTTTTATCTTTTTGGTAAACAAATACTTTTTGTAGCTCGCGGAAGAGAAAAGGATGATAGCGGATGGTACTTATGCAGAAAATAAAGAGGATCCTTTAATTCGTCTTCTAGGACGCGAGCACGGGGGACGATCTCGGACCGTATCCGAGGTAATTGGATACACAAAGGTTAAATGTGGATTGATTAGAAATGTGATCCCGCAAAGTACCCCCGCGGTCAACACAAGCCACCATGATTCATGTGGGTCTCGTGGAACGGTGGAACACTATCCACCTATTGAGGTAACATTTTAAAAGTTTTGCAGCCTATTTTATCCAGCCTTATAATTGTATCTGATTTACATGTGTTGACACCATGTGAGTTGCTAGTTAGGGTGGCTGATGCCCATTTAGTCAAAGTTGGTTCTGGACAAGCATGGCCAACTGTGGGTTCCCAACTGTTACATAATAAACCGATTGCCAATGGTTGTGTAAAAGTCCAAGTTGATGAGATCATGTTTGGAAAGGAGGATTTGCCTGTCCATCCTCTCACAAAAACAGATGATGTTCAAAGGGTTGAGAATTTTCCATATAATCTAGTACAGTAGCCAAGATATGCAGTGAAGGTATATTTTAGTTTTTTTTATTGTTTGTGCCCGCTTTTATGTAACTTTGTAGAAATGTTTTAGCTTATCGACGATGAGCTTGTCAATTCACCATTACCAAGTCCGGAAAGGGACTCGAGAGATTATTCTCATCATAGATTTGACTTGGGAGAATCTTCTACATTTGATATGTCAACAAATTCTGTGTATAGACCAGAAATTCCCGAAACTTCACCCTTCCCTTTAGACCAAGACTTTTATGGATATACACGTATGGTTAGTCTTATCATTATCATTATTTTCATCATTATTTTTAAATACTAATATTTTTATCATTACTTACTGTAGTTGCAATCGGTGGATCCAACATTCCCCGCAGCCCAAACATTCCACGCAGCCCAACCCATTAACACACCACAACCCGACCAAACCATCACCGAAGCCCAACCAGTTAACCCAGCCCAAACCATCACCGAAGCTCAAACAGTCCCCGTAGCCCAACCCGACAACCCAGCCCAAACTGTCACTAAAGCCCAACCCATTATCCCAGCCCAAACCATCACTGAAGCCCAAACAGTCCTAGAAGCCCAACCCATTAACACACCCCAACCCGACAGCCCAGCCCGAACAATCCCTAAAGCCCAAACACCCACCGCATGTAACATCCCAGAATCCCGTAGCACAATATTGTCCGCTTTGCCCACCAGCGCACGGTTTTGTTCTTGGTATGGACCACTTCCACCCAAAAGGCCTCATGCTAAGAGAGGTATCCACACCCTCCTTATAAAGAGTGTTTCGTTCCCCTCTCCAACCCATGTGGGACGAATGTTACAATTCTCCCCCCTTGGGACACAACGCCCCCGTTGTGCACATCGGTCCGGGTCTGGCTCTGATACCACTTGTAACATCCCAGAATCCCGTAGCACAATATTGTCCGCTTTGCCCACCAGCGCACGGTTTTGTTCTTGAAATGGACCACTTCCACCCAAAAGGCCTCATGCTAAGAGAGGTATCCACACCCTCCTTATAAAGAGTGTTTCGTTCCCCTCTCCAACCAATGTGGGACGAATGTTACACCGCAGCCCAAATTGTCACTAAATCCCAACCCAACAGCCCAGCCAAAACCATCCCCGAAGCCCAAACAGTCCAAACAGAACTCGGACCCAAGAGTATTCCTCTTGATCCTCAGTACGGCGAGCATTATGCGATGGTAATGGTCGATGCTCCCCAATTTCTCCCACTACTTGATGAATTCTTCAAATATAACAAATATGGTCTTAGTGTTCCTTCCCCTCCGGGATGTATCCGGAGACATATACAGAAGGCATCCCAGCCACGGAGATTTTACAATTAGCTCGATTCCATTGGGTTGTTCTTAGCATGATACATTGTTTGTCAATGTAAGCTTAATATTTTACTATTTGGGTATAATTGTATTTACTAACTTTATGGTGTATATTTAAGGTATTATTATGAAATGGCGGGCAGCAATTCACAATGTGCATTTTTCAATCCAAACTATATTACCGAGCCAGAATGTCGCACCAAGTATAACCATGTCAGAAAACATATCAGAGATGTTTTAAATCATCATCCAAGAAAGTCATACTTTCTTGCACCATACTATCAATGGTAAGATTTAATTTTCCATAATATATAACTTTGATTAATTGCTTGTGTTTATTTGCAGGAGACACTGGATGGTTTTTATCCTCTGTTCTAAAACGAATATTGCATATATTGTTGATTCTCTAAAGCGTGTACGGGTCCCGTTTACTTCACTCTTGTACGAGTAATCAATGAAATGTTTCCCCGTAGATTTCAATGGATAAGGACAACTGTATGTTTTCAATTTCCATTTTTTAGCAATTTATTTATGATATATAAATTATACAATTGAAATATTACAGTGCTGGAAACAAGAAGAAAGCTGGGAATATGGTTACATTGTTGCTCGACATATTGAAGAATTTTTACAGACCATACAGTTTAACATCAGGCAATCTGTAAGTTTATGTTATAGTTTTAAAATATTACTCAAACAGATGTAAAAAATATTGATATTAATTGTTTTTCATGAACAGATGTGGAAGAGTAATAAGTTTTTTGAAGATTCTATGATTCGTGAATACATTACAAGGTTGTTGCCCTCATATCTCGAATGGATAAAGAAGTGCAAGAGCAGTGATGCCACTTGTTGAAGGTTAGCAATTAAGCAAGTGTACATTTTTGAATAATTGTAAATTTTTGAAACATGGTTCATTACACTGATCACAACCTGTAAGTGTAAATTTTTTTGACATCTACTGTGCGGTTGTACGTTTTTGGGTGCTATCTAAATATATAAGAGCTAGATTTTAAATATAATATATATATATATATATATATATATATATATATATATATATATATATATATATATATATATATATATATATATATATATATATATATATATATATATATATATAGGGTGCGATTCAGCGCAGAACCGTTTTTAGCGACAGAACCACAGAACCCTCTTCCAGCCAATCAAATCGCAGCATTCAATAATTAATATGTTTTTATTAATATTAAACGAAAAGGGTATTAAAGTCAAATTGCATAAATCGGTTACAGATGGAAACCGAATAAATGCTGGTTGGATTCCTAAAAAATATGGCAATTCCGTTTTTTTTAAATATTTGAACAATAGATGTTTTGGAAATTTATTTTTTTTATTAAATATCTGGAGTTAAATATGGCAACGAACACCAGTAAATATGACATTGAATGTCATACGTACCACCCGTAACATTGGATGTTTTCCCAAACGACATTGAATGTCATACGAAATTACTACACATTCAATGTATACTACTGATACGTACTGATAAAAAAATCAATCATTAAATGTATAAATCGCGAAACTAGTCTCTCAAATAGACTAAACAGATGATGTTTACGGCATCAATGTAAACATTCAATGTATACTAAACAAATGTCTCTTTTCGAATAAGCATAACAGTTGATGTTTGCAAGATGGATGTAATTTATAATACACACGTACCAATCGTAACATTGGATGTTTATGTCTTTGGATGTTTAACAACATGTATGTAGTTATTTTATAGTGAAAACATATAATGTGTGGTTCTACATGAATGATTAAATACAGTTAATGATTGTATTAAAACATTGATGTTTTTGTGGCTGAAGCAGATCGTAATACAAGTGTTTTTGAGCTTTTGCCAACTCAAGAAGGTATTCAATAATGTCTTGTGTGCTAATCCAAATTTCCTGGTAACAAAGATTGTAATTAATTAAAGATTAATTTAGGAAATTATATTTATAAAATATAAGAAATAGATACGAACCATAACATGGCTATCATGAACTGATAATTATCATCAAATCTGCAAACATTCACAAAACGATGATCTCAAAGTCAACTTTGTTGTGAGTTAGTGATGTATGAATATGTTGAATTACATGAATCCAAAATATTATAAATCAAAAATCAATAATCTGGCAAGAATCCAAACTCAATAATTAAAAATCTATAATCAAAAACTAATATTATGAAGGAAATTCAAAACATGTGTACCGTATTTCATAAGAACATGAAAGAGCCCCCAGTCTCCACTTCCTCTCTCGTACAGCCAAAAATCAATCAGTTCTTTCATCACAACACAATCACCAACCATCATAAGAACAAAAACTAATATATTACTAACCCGACATAACTATCGAAGCTTCAATTTCACTATATCTTCCTCGTCTGACGAACGGAAAAAACCCTAAATTCGAACCAGCAAACACAACGATGGTATACGACTATCGTGATTTCTCCTTTTAATCCCACAAAATCGTATATTGTAAAAGTTTTGGCTAATATCAGTGACATATTTTATCAATTTTGAAAAGAAAGAAGCGCAAAATCGGGAGCAGTTGTTAACATGATCACCGAAGAATCTGCACATGAATGGAAAATGAATATTTGTTTTAAATGGTGTAAATAACTTCTGCACTAAGCTTCCGAAACTACCCCTGGACACACAAAATATCAGGCCTTTTTAATTATTAAAAATTCATAAAAAGGCATCTTTATTATTGACCACAGATCTAATCATCAACGGTCAATATTCATTAATTAGGATGGTTCTGTGGTTCTGTCGCTAAAAATGGTTGTGCGCTGAATCGGACACTATATATATATATATATATATATATATATATATATATATATATATATATCTATATATATATATATATATATATATATATATATATATATATATATATATATATATATATATATATATATATATAGTGTGGAATGGTTTTTTTTTTTTTTGTTTTTTTTGAATACCTAATGTTGCGGTTACTTTATCATTTGTGCGAATAACTAATATTGCGGGTATAACATCTAGTTTAGTGTGCGAATAACTAATAGCGCGGTGTAAGCTTTAATATTGCGGTTTCTTTCTTGTTGCGGTCTGCGCGTTTGATATTGCAGTTTCTCTTTTGTTGCGGTGTAGGCTTTAATATTGCGGTTTCTTTCTTGTTGCGGTCTATGCGTTTGATATTGTGGTTTCTCTTTTGTTGCGGTTTGTTTCTTTGATAGTGCGTAATTTGTTGGTGCGTTCCTTTCCCCGCATTATCAAATCGTTTCTGTAGTAGTGTAAGCATGAGAATCCCTGTCAAATATGGTAAAGCAGATGAAGGAATATATGTAATTGTGGCCATTATTTATGACATGTCAGAAGTGAATTTGGTGGGAATTAATTCAAATGGATGATATGCGAATACAAGCGCAACCCATTACGTATGTTTCATTAAAAACATCTTTACTGCTTTCAAAGATGTTTAAAATGTAGAAAAAAATATTAATGGGAAACTACCCTACCATGAATATAATGATGAAGCATACGTAAGATGAATTTCGAAAATGTTCTCACCTAGAGAAACATGTTGCATGCTCCACAAATTCATAATATATTGTATCTGGATGGTTGCTTAGTAAGTTTAGTTTTCAGGTTATGAGTGAATCTGATAAAATTGTGTTCACAAAATTTTTAGAATATTTGTTTGCAAGTGTGTTGCCTTAAATTAAAATCACATGATTATTAAGTGTTAACAGTATATTATATACAAGAAGTATATTATATACAAGAGTCACTATGATTTAGTACCAAATGTATGGGCCAGGCCCAACCATGGGCTTGGGCTTAATACAAGAAACTAATATTGAATTTAGAGGTCTTTTGTGATTCGGCCGAATTACATATTTGGTCATCGTGGTTCAACAAGTATAGGTGCGGTATTCATGGATTGCATTATTGTGCAGCCATGATCCCTCCGCCTTAACAACATTAAAAATGTCCATTAGTTAAATGGCATTTTAGAATACAAAGGTTAGAGTGCGGTTATCGGGGTAAGGGGTTGCATAGTAATTTAGAAAAAGTAACGGGTTACGTGCAAGATTACCAAATCGTCACTTGCAACCGCACGATCAATGGCGGCGCCGGCCAACCACCGCAATATCCAACTATTCCGATAACCAGCTGTGAATCTGTCACTAGTAAAGTACATATCAGCCGGCATACAAGCTCCAACATGAACACGGTATAATTGTAGATCAGTAGATCAAGATTCTGGAACAACGGTGCCGTTAAATTGCCCGTTACACCGTCAAATTGTAATAACAACTGAGACTCTCAGATAAAGAATATGCTAGAGAGTGAGGACCACATACACACACCCAATCGATTCAAACGGAATCCCTGCCATCAGCGTCATCGTCATTATCACCTCCGCTCTCTCTCCAACTTAAATACAAAACGTGCGTGAAAGTAACAGCTGATTTTAATTACTATAAGTCATATATATTTCGTGTACACCGGTGTATAAATGGTAGCCAGCTCGTGCTCAGAGATCGAAGAACGAGCTAGGACTAAAACTATATATGGGGGTGCTGGTGGAGGAAGCGGCAGCAGAGAAGCCGATAAAGGTCGGAACGTTAGTTCAATTTACGACAAAGAAGACATGTGCTGCCGTCGGCAGCCTTAGCTCCGATCATGTAACAATGTCTTATTGCTCAAGTGATGGATCATCGGAGCAATTCACAGATCTGGAGGTATGCATAAAATTAGTGTAGGAATTAGCGTGATTTGATTAGGTTAATGTGTTATCTTCGAATTTGCAGAGAAGCGTTGAATCGGGAACAGTTGCGGCATATAATCAAAGCACATGAGCAAGGTACTTTGCTAATAGTTTCAATTCAATTCAATTCATCAGGGATGAAATTAATGGATCAATTTTTTTCAGAAAGCCCTCAATGGTTGTAAAATCTCGCCGTAAAATATTGCAAGAGGAGAAAAAACCACCTGCAAATGAACTGGAAGAATTTTTTGCCGCCGTGGAGAAAGACCTCCACAAACGTTTCCAACATAAGTGAGTCAAGAAATGAATATATAGCTAGCTGAAATATACATACTTTATACATATATACATGGTAATTGATATGATCATATATATATGTGTATAACTTGCAGGTATATAATTACGACATTATACACGATACTCCATTAGAAGGTCGGTTCGAGTGGGTTCAACTAAATGCATGTGGTGAAGAATGAGAACATACGATCGATGATTCATAAAATTTGCATGTAATTTATACACAATTTATTGTTTTTTTTACTTTTTCATAATTTCATTGTTTAACTTCAAATAATGTACGTCCACCTCTAATAAGCTAGCTAGCTAGCTAGATCTTCAAAGTTTAAATGTCGTTTTCATCCGTTTAGATAAAGATAGAGTACGTTTGTAGTTGGAGAGCGCATTAGACTATTCATAATGGACGACAACTGGCGACTACGACACTAACCAGCGACTGTGCCCCCCACTGTGCCCCCTTTTTAGACAATCAGCACTACGGGTGAGCTCGGTTCAAAATCGAACCGAACAGAACCGAAACCAAAACCGATAACGGGGAATTTTCAAAATCGAAACCGAACCGATAACATGTTATCGGTTTTGGTTCGGTTCAGTTTCGGTCCGGTTCAGTTTCGGTTTGGGTTTTTTAGGCCAAATGTTCATCCTTTTTTGAAAACCGAACCGAACCGAACCCGAAACCGATAGTACTGAAACCGAATACGATGAATTTTCAAAACCGAAACTGAACCGATAACTTGTTATCGGTTTCGGTCGGTTTTCGGTTCGGTTCGATTTTTTCGGTCCAAATGCTCACCCCTAATTAGCACCCGCCACCAAACCTATTTTTCCATCCATTTGATCTTGTAGGCGAGTGTTTGTGGTCTCATGTACCTATGAAATGGTCTCTTGTACATTATGCATAATAAGTGATGTTACCTTGTCAACGGTTACCAAACCCGGATTTGATGATGATTATGAGTAGTAGCTATGTAGGTACTTGTCTTGTTGAGTGTGTATGGTGAGGCTATGAGGAAAAATTGACATATCCATATGGAGAATTTTAAAAAAGAACATATAGGAAAAATTAGACAGTAGCTATGTAGCCATGTAGGCACTTGTCTTGTTAAGGTGACCACATATCCAGTATATCTTTGAAAAAAATGACGTGGAACTTTTTTCCCCTTGAAATGCTAATAAAAGAAAACACTAAATATTATTTTTATTTCATCTATCCTGACTATATGTGTCGGGACATATTTCCATATGCCCGGGTAAATAATTTCATTTCTAGCCAATCTTGCATTGTCACCGTAGAGTTTGAATAAAGTGAACCCTGGTCAAACCTATAGCGATGATATATAATTGCCGTCCTCATAAGGTATCATTGCTATTGGGGTAAATTTTTTGTACTGTGAATAGAGAGAGAAGGGAATAATCAATACATAAGTTTTAGGTAATGATTTTTACATCATACTTTTTAGTGTATGTACCACAATGGTTATTTTATATATTTATACAATCTACAGTAATAATTGTTTAATATAGTGTAAGTGTAAAAAAAAATGTAATTTACAGATTAATTCACATAAGTTTTAGTTGATACCCTGTCGCTCAAAACGACATGCTCTTTGACTTGCTTCATAACAAGCAATTATATATCAATCCAATAAGAAAATCCTTTAAACAATCATATACCTAAAGATAATCACCAAAGTAAATGTTTAAAACCTAATTGAAGGGTTTATATGAAAGTTTTTGCCCTATTGTTAATGATTTTTAAAATAGTTCCTAATCTACGATAGGCCCAAGACTAGACCAAAAATTTAAATTGCAGCCCATAGTTTTTTTTAATCCTTTGTCTTTTAAGCCACAACTTTTTTATTCTTATGAAAACTCAGTTGTTGCGACACAAGTCCAGAACTAGATAAACTTTAATAAGCATTTTGAAAGAAGCCTACTTTTTTTATACTGTTTGCGTTGACGTTAAATTTTATAATTACAATAGGGGCTCAAGTTCATTATTCGACTAGGGCAATGATGAATTCAGGGCCGGCCCTTGCTTGTGGTTTCAAACATACTTGCTGCACCACCTTATTTTCTATACTAACAATAACTTTAAGCCGTAACATAAAAGTTTAAGTTATTTCACTTTTAAGTAATATATTCATTAGGCTTGCGAGTTTAAATGAGTTTTTTTATCTGAAGCTCAATTTTAAGCGCGTTTAACAATTACCAGACTGGTATGAAATATATCTATGTGCAAGAAAAACTTGTACCAAAATGGAGAGAGAGCGTGAGAGATATCCCTGGAGACGAAAAGACACCGGAGAATGGACGGTGGTCCATCGGAGAAAGGAGAGGAACTATCACAGACGTCAAGAAGATGACTTCAACCATCACAGATCGGAGAAGAAGCAATCAATATCCTTCTCATAGCGAATTACTCAGACGACACGACTGAACTCGCCTTATGGAAGGAGTTTATGAAGTATGGGAACCTAGTGGATGTATACATCGCGAAAAGAAGGAATAAGGACGATAACAGGTTCGGTTTCATAAAGTACTTAGGGATCTCCGACCCCTTTGCCTTCGAACGCAGCATCCAAAATGTGAAGATTCGATGGAATGTTATCAAGGTAAACATAGCTAAGTTCGATAGAATACATAAACAGGAGCACCCAAAACAATACCAACAATACCCCCGCCCACCCCCACAATCTGAAACGCATCAAGGCGGGTATAGATCAACGACAAAACAGAAAGGCAGAACATATGCTGATGCAGTAAATGGGCGAAAAGATGAAACACATGAACAAGTTCAAAAGATAGTTATAGACACGGATCCGGAAAGAAGGACTTGGTTAGCTTCAAGTCTGGTGAGAAGAACAAAGAATGTCAATATATTATGGAACCTACAAGATCTTAAGAGTGCAGACGGATGTAGTAATATAAAAATTCGCTATCTTGGAGGGTTATCGGTTATTTTGGAGTTCGAATCGATTGATGAAGCATGGGGGTTCAAGAAAAATGCATCAAATATATGGAAGAATTGGTTCACAAGTTTAGAAAGATGGACGCCAAATACTATGGTAAAAGATAGGATTGCATCGATTCTGATATATGACGTTCCTGCTCACGGTTGGTGCACCGACACATTCAATAAGATCGGAAAAACCTGCGGTGAGATCATCAGAGAAGAAGAATGCACGCGTGATAACGCAAATTGGGGATATGGAAGAGTAGGAATTTTCACTTCGCAATTGACATGGATTAATAAATCCATGAAAGTTGTTTATGACGGAAGGGAATTTCCAATAAGAATCACTGAAGACCAGTACGAATCAAACAGGCTTATCCCTGGATCCATCGTCGTTTCACATTGGGGTGATACGGATTAAGAAGGTGATTCGGACGAAGAAGATAACCTAAGTAATCATGAAGACGAGAATAATATAGAAGAAGGGGAAATAAATGGATACTGGCAACCGGAACACCAAGAACAACGATCGCCGGAGTTTCAATCCGCCGGAGATAAAATCTCAGGCAAAAAATTTAGGTCAGTCGATAAGTCGGTGCATCATGGGGAAGACCAGTTGCAGAAAGGTGGGTCCCAAGATGACGGTGGCCATAATGTGTTGAATGCATTGAATGATTGTGCAAATTCCACTAACGGCTACAGTACGGTGGGACCTGAACCCCTAGGGCGTGAAGAAGAGAGAGCAGATAACACATATGCGGATAAAAAAAGAAGCAGCTCAAGAGCCCAACAAGGAAAATACATTAAGCCCAACTAGCCAACATAGCCGTTTTGCCTTTTATACTTCCAATCCAATTTCACGCAAATTGGCCCAAGACATATTATCGCATATCAGACCATTTCCAGCCGCTTATCTAGAAGATACAGAATCTAATCAAGTCGTTGAAGAAACTCAAGATACATGATTAAAATGAACTCCCCAAGTGCAGCGAGGATATCGCAAATACCTAAATCAAAATCAATCGATCTTAACATTCCCTATTCGTCAACAACGTCGTCTGATAAAACAATTTCATTCCCGTTAACACTCGGTAAAATGTCCAGAAACATCAATATCGGTGTAAGGCTTAAATCAAAGAAGAAGACATCGAAAAAAAAGGTTAGTATCCCTATCCCGGTGTCGTCAGATTCCATATCAACATCGGTTGAGGTTCAGAACACCATAGAAGTAGGTAATATTGTTGGGTTCCAAGTTGAGAATCACGGATCGAACATCAATGAAGTAATCAAAGGTGCAGGATGTAAAACAGGTTATCAATGAAGCTACTTTCTATAAATATAAGAGGTGTTAACTGCACCCTAAAAAAGAGGTGGATTCAAGGAATTAGACCAACAAATAAAATTCAATTCCTTGGGTTACAGGAAACAATGGTAGCAAATGTAGACTTTAATTTAATACAAGCGTATTGGGGAAGATCTTAAATGGATTATGAAATAGCTAATCCAATTGGTAAATCAGGAGGATTGGTGTCTATCTGGGATCCATCATGGTTCTCAAAAGTAGATTCGTCAAAAGGTGTTGATTTTCTCACAATCCGGGGGGTAATAAGAGGTTCCAATATAGAATGTGGCTTCATTAATGTGTACTCACCACAGGACCTAAGAGCAAAAAAACTTCTATGGATCGAAATACAATCAATTCTCGAGTTCGATCCAAACCATGTGTGGGTAGTGTTTGGTGATTTTAACGAGATCCGTAAAGAGTCGGAAAGAGCAGGTACATCATTCTCACGTACAGGTGCTAGGGCGTTCAACAAGTTTATTAGTGATTCAGGCCTACATGAGGTAAAGACAGGAGGTAGAAGGTACTCGAGAAGCACTCCAGGTAGTGGAAAGCTAAGCTTAATAGACAGAATTCTTGTATCCCGGAATTTCTTTGATAAATGGCATAATCCACTTTTCAAAAATATTCTCTGAACCAATGCAATCAAGGCCCCGATTTGTTAGTAATAGATTCAAAACATTATCGATCACTCAACAATCTCAGCTTGAATCTAAGCTATCAAAATCTGAAATCAAAAAAGCCGTCTGGGATTGTGGTGCGGAAAAAAGCGCCAGGGCCGGATGGGTTCACTTTCGCATTTTATAAAAAATATTGGAACATTATTGAAGATGATCTAATGAAAGCGGTTGAACAATTTGAAAACGGGGGCGATTTAAACTTTGGTAGCAATTCATCATTTTTTACTCTTATTCCAAAGTGCGAGATTCCTCTAGAAGTCTCGGATTACCGACCCATTAGCCTAATCGGGAGTTTTTATAAGATAATAGCTAAGTGTTTGGCTAATCGACTCAAACCGGTTATGGGAGATATTGTACGCATTGAGCAATCGGCTTTTATCGAAGGCCGGAACATTCTCGATGGACCGATCATATTAAGTGAAGTCATATCGTGGTATAAAAAGATCAAAAAACAGCTCCTAGTGTTCAAAGTGGACTTCGAAAAGGCATATGATACTTTGAATTGGGGATTCCTCGATTCAATCATGGAACAGATGGGTTTTGGGGGAAAATGGAGAAGATGGATTCAAACATACCTATCGTCCGCAAGAGCGTCGGTCCTATTAAACGGGTCACCTACGAAGGAATTCAAGATATATAGAGGCTTAAGGCAAGGAGATCCGATGGCTCCTTTTTCTATTCATCATCGTGGTTGAATGCATCCATATTGCCATGTTAGAAGCATCGGAAAAAGGTGTATTCCATGGTATCCATATTCCAGGGTTAGATCACCCAATCTCACATTTACAATATGCCGACGATACTACTTTTATTGGGGAATGGTCGGAAACAAATGCAAGGAACATTTCTCGTATTCTAAATTGCTTTTATTTAGCATCCGGTCTAAAAGTTAATATGTCAAAAAGTCACATATATGGTTTCGGAGTTTCAAGTCATGAGGTGGCCCGTGTGTCAAAACGTTTAAATTGTGGAATCGGGTCAACTCCATTCAAATACTTGGGCCTAGTAGTTGGGGCCCCGATGCACCGATTGTCATATTGGGATGTTATCGTCAACAAGTTTCAAAAAAGACTATCTTCATGGAAGGCATCCTCCTTGTCATATGGAGGGAGGTTAACATTAGTCAAAGCCGTCCTCGGAGCTCTTGGGATTTACTATTTCTCCTTATATAAAGTTCCGGAAGGAGTCCTTAAAAAATTAGAGGCAATCCGTGCTAGATTCTTTTGGGGCTCAAAAAACGGAGAGAGAAAATTTCAATGGGTAAGTTGGAAAAAATTGCATGTTCCAATTGATTCCGGAGGCTTGAACGTGCCTAGCTTAAAGGCTCAAAACCTTGCTCTTTTGGCAAAATGGTGGTGGAGGTTAAAGAAAGAAGATGGGTCATTATGGAAGAAGGTGATAGGAGGTATCCACAATATTTCTTTCCCATTTATTCCATCTAGCAAATTTCCGGGGGTATGGAATAATATAGTAAAGATTCGAGGCCAATGTGATAAATTGAATATTCCACTATACTCTTGGTTTCAATTAATTGTGTACCCGGAAAATGGTCAATGGACGACTAAATGGGCGATTGAACCCGACGGTTTCTTCCCAGTGGCGTCGGCAAGGGGTGCTATTGAAGGCGTTCTATCCGGCCCCAATATGGAGTTTAAATCATCATGGGAAAAATCGGTTCCAATAACCGTTAACATTTTTATTTGGAGATTATTCAATAAACGCCTTCCTACATGTTATAATCTTCTAAAAAGGGGCATTATTATTCCGTCGGCGGTTTGCGTGTTTTGCGAAAGAGAGATTGAAGACGAGGATCATTTATTTTGGAGTTGCGGAAAAATGCGGGAAATATGGCTAATCTTTTGTAAGTGGTGGTCAATAGATATTAGGAGTATTCGAGACAAAGATCATTTATTAAACTGACATGTTAGGGAAAACCTTACTAAGGATAAATCAAAACATTTCTTAATTGCCTTATTTGCCACACATTGGCATATTTGGAAAGCTAGGAATGATCTAGTATTTAATAATAATCCGGGAGCCTTTCAATCAATTAATGTGCAAGCACAAGCTCAAGCTTTTTTTTGAATAAAACATCGGTCAAAGTCAAATTGGAGGAGTCTCGAGTGGGGGACTTGGTGTTCAGATCCACTCATAATATAAAAAGAAAAAGTTTGATTTCGGAATACAGGAGGGAGGTGAAGTTGAGGCTGTTAGGAGTATTTTAATTTATGTTTTGGCAGATTATCTTTTGCCTTTTTAATACATTTGTAAGTAGTGGTGTAATATTGGTGTTATTGGTACTATGTGCCGATTAATCGTTTATTAATGAAATTTCGGGGTGGTCGGGGTGGGTGATGGCAATACCGAAGCTCACTTGCGATTATCCTTTTCTTTGTTGTTCCAAAAAAAAAAGCGCGTTTAACAAATGAGCTCTAAGTCAAACTTAAGATTAACTAGTCTATATCCCGTGATTTATGACGGGTGACTTATTAAATCACGGGTGACTTATAAATTTTTTGTAATTTTAATGATCTTTTAATAAATTTTATATTTTTTACTTCTATAAAAATACTTTATTCATTAAAAAAAATTTACCATTCAAATAATTCCGTAGTTAAAACAATATTTTCTTATAATTGCATAACATTAAATATGGTGATACATATGTAGTAATAGCAAAAAACGCTTCATAAATCGTCGGTTGAAGTAAAGAATGCAAAGAAGTAACAAAATATTCATTCTTTGACGATATTTTGCGTTTTCATACAATAGAAGAATAGAACATTGAAGTTGTGGAAAATAACAAAGAACAATAAACCAATTATTAAACTACGAATAATGTGAAACATAAGTTTGTATAAGCTAACTGAAATAGATTGAAATCGTATCATACATTCATACTTCGACTAACAAAAAATATTTCCATAACTATTACTGAAGTGAATTTCAACCCATTTACTTGTAAATGGGTCGATTTGGAATTAGATTGTATCTCTAACATATCAAATGGATTGAGCATATATATATTAAAAATTCAAAAAGCCAAATATAAAAGATTTGGAAACATTTTCTGTATCCTCATATAAAAATGGTATTAGTTTTCACCAAATTTTTATACTATCACTTCCTACTTATGATCAATACAAGATCAAATCAAAAGATCAGATTAAAAAGGAAGAATTAAAGGATTTCATATTCTACGTATCAGTTATTTTATAAATATGAATATGTGATAAATCACTATAACTCATGATAAATCATGGATGACTAATAAAATTTTTTAAAGCAAAACACATTTACGTAGTTCAAAATGGCATTCATGTTACTAATAAATGTATATCATTCGTTACAAATGAGATAAATATTGAAAATTATAAACATAATATATCAGACCCATAATTAAATGCATTCAAAATTGAAAATTTAGAAATAAGAATATTACTTCCTTCGTTGATATAAAAAGATAATTACAAATTTAAAAATAAAAATATAACTTCCTTCGTTGATATCAAAAGGTAATTACAAATTTTCAAATCACGATTAGATGTGGTATAAATTATGAGGTGGCAATGACGATACGACAATAGTGACATGGATTAGGTGAGGTGAAATGTTTTTATTGGTGGATAATTAATGACATGGCAAAGATGACGTGGCAAAGGTGACGTGAATTAGTTGACGTGGTACGCTTTTTTTTTATTATAGATTGAGATTGAGATTCGAGTGTGTTTAACAAATGAAACTAGATTAGCTTGTAAGTTGTACCAAAAAACACACATAGAATCAACCACACCGTTTGCAACACAGACACGCGATCTCAACACCAGATCACCATAGACCATCCAACACACAGCCGTCCAATTAATAATGTGACTTTAATGGAATTAGGGACACGTGGAGACCAAACGTTTTCAAGTTGACGGCTTTCTCCTGCTCGCCTATTTTACCAGTCAAGTTTTCTTCTTTACCTAAAACCCTCCGCACATCATGGCAGCTCCGGTGGCCGGAGAGCCCAATTCACCCCTACAAAACTCCGATCGCCAACTCATCGATAACGAACATACATCCCTTTCCGGTTCTACAGAAGCCGATTTCACTATTTCCCAATTGGCTACATCCAAAAGCCCTAACCATAACCCTAACTTTGGTTCCTCTTCCTTGGTATCTCTCTTCTATTCCCCCATATTTATGCGTATTTTATAATCTGTATGCAGAACAATTAATTGCTTAATATCTTGTGGCTTTTTTAGGGCAAACGGAAAAAATCGAAGCCGATAAGATATCGCGACTCTACAACCGGCGAGAAGAAGACACAATCGCCTTTGCAGCTTAATATCGTAAGAAAACATCTGAGTTTTATTCTGTTGCGTTGTTAATGTGAATTTGTTACCAATCGATTCGTTAATGGTTTTCAATCTGTAGCAATCGTTGCACAATTCAATCAAGATATCCAATTTTTCATAAATCCGTCTAGAATCCGTATTCATAATAGCTTTTAAAATCTGTTTTTTAGGGTTTAGGATATAGATTTTAGCGTTTCCTCTATAGTGTTTAGGGTTATGTCTAAGGGGGGTGTTTGGGATTGCTAATTGAAACAGCTTATCGCCTTTTGAAATCAGAAGATTGTCAACAAAGGTAACAAAGATCCCAAAATTTCCCAATGTGGGGGAACAAGAACTTTTCTCAATTGTCAATAGGATCCAAGAGTTTAGTTTTTGATAAATATTTGAGTAAAAGTTTAATCTACGCTTCGCAGAAAAAGAATAAATTTTTGTAATAAATAATAATTACGCTGACGTGGATTTTCCTAAGTTTTGTAATAAATAACAATTTATATCAGGAACAAAATTCTGCAACGAAATCTCCAATGGGGAGCCAACCTGCCATGATTCGAGCTGGCGAAATTAAAGCAAGTTTAGGAACCGAACATCCAATCTGTATAAAAATGGTGGTCAAAGCACATGTTGACCCTGGGTATTGGATGGTAACGATAATACCTTATTTTTTCAACAACTTGCAATTCGGTTTTTAGTTATAGAAATTGTATTCTAAATGCAGGGTTTTCCACAGTACTACGGGAAGTTGTTTTTACCAAAAACAGACACTGAAATGGAGATCGAAGCTGAAAATGGAGAAATCCATCATATTAAATACATTGCTGACAAAAGTGGGCTTAGTGCTGGATGGAAAAAATTTGCAGTTATTAATAATTTGCGTGAAGGCGATGTTTTGGTCTTTCATTTACTCGAATCCTCTAAGTTTAAGGTGACATATTTTTAATTTTTTCCCCTTTTTTTGTCATTTAGTTTAGTCTTTTTTATGAATTAATTGCTAGATTCGGTTTGCGGTTTCAGGTTTATATAGTTAGGACTAACGATCAAAACGAAGTAGATGGTGATAATACACCATCTTCTAAAACAAATGGAAACAAGAAATGCAAAATATTAAGTCCACAATTATTGGAGCAATCCGGAAACAACAGTGAAGAAGTCGGTTCTGAACTTCTAGAAGGTTCTAGACCCAACCTTTCATTTCAAGAACTAAAAAACTTCCGAGACTTTCACATCATGGTCAAAGGCGTGTGCATTGACTCCGAGCTTCCGGAAGATGTCAGAATGAATTACTACAAACTCTGCATGTGTAGGAAAGAGTTTCTTCACGATCACCTTTCTGGTAACTTGTACAACAAGTTAGTGGCGGGAATGATTGGTGAGACTGTAAAGATTGCATACGAGATCAAGAACTGCAAGCTCACCATAACTAAGGCGGAACTTGAAGCGTGGGATAAATCCTTGAATTCGTTTGCTATTTTGGGAATGAAAGTTGGATTTTTACGCGATAAGATTGGTATGATCCTAAAAGTTGTGGGTGGATCAGAAGGTGATTTGGATGTTGAGAAATATGTGGAAGCTAAAAACAAGCAGAAAAGTGTTGAATGTGAGATTGTAAGTTTGACAAGAAAGCTTGTGGATTTGAAGGAAGCTTCTGGAAGGTTGAAGGGGGTTCTAGAAGGTTTGAAAGAGAAGGTTGGGATGCATGATGTTAAGTTCCAACAAGCGGTTGATGTACCATGGTAAGTATGTGAAAGCTAATGGTTCATGAGCTAGTAAACTTTTTATGTACATTTAGAAATTAAGTTGTGTTTCATGAAAAAACTTGTTTTGTTTCCATTCGATTAGGACTACATTAGTTTCGTTAACGTTTTTAGGATATGAAACTTAAAATTAGGTGTGTTCGGATGTTTGTTTTGGAATTTTTTTGGAAACGGCAAATGAAATAACGGAAGCCTACCCGCAATTTTTCAGCGAGCACCCCGAGTTCGAGCTTCGCATAAGCGGGCAAACCCAGCCCCCAAAGGGATTTTCAAGGAAAATTCCCCATATGTGCCCGTGTGAGGTATGAGTTAAATTACGCTAATGCAACGCTCTCAGAGGGAATCGAACTCATAAACGTATTATGTATCTAACCATGTGTTTTTCGATTTAGAGTAATTAGTGAGTACAGATTTTATAAAAAAATGGTCAAACATAATTTTTATAGCAAGAATCTTTTCGCGTCATCAAAGAAAAACAATCCGTGGATACGTATTTGATGACCTCTTTATGAAATAGCTAGTAGTTTTTGAATTTATACAAGTGTTCTTTTGCTACTGTGACATCCATACAAGTCGCCAAGTAATCCTAACTAGCTACAAGTCATCGTTTTACATGCTATAAAAGGTAAGAATATATAATTATAAAAATTTGTTAAAACACGATCATATTTTCTGATTATATTTTCCATGTGAATCGAAACCTGGCGCGAACCCCCTTCCCACTCCGCTAACTTTCTCGCGATCGCTAAAACAAATCTCTGATTGATTTAGCACACTATTTGCGCTGTGAACTTCATTAGGTCTGCACCTGCATTTTCCCAACTTGGTGTTTACCACGTTTTGATCCGTTTCCGATTATAACAAGCCTTAAACATTCAAATACCCAATATAACACAACATAAACGTATTGTAACATTACTAACATAATTCATATAAATCCCGAATTTAATAATTATAAATATGAATAAAATTTTTATGGTGGTTACAAAGTCAAAGTATAAACTTATTTTATTTCATATAATCATAATATAAGTTATAATTAGTGGACGGTTTCTTAATGATGTGTTTTTGGTTAAAATTAAAACCGAACTGAACACATTATTTTTTTCAAATTTTAAAACCAAACCATCGGTATTCAAAGGTTTTGGTTTTATCGGTTTTAACGAATTGATTTCGATTTTTCAGTTGTTATGCTCACCCTGTATTAGAGATGCAAAGGGGTACGGGTAGTAGCGGGTACTGCAAAACCTGTACCCATACCCGACCCGCTATTCCCATACCCGTACCCACTCCGTACCCGGTCAAATACCCGTCGGGTTCGGGTAGAAAAATCCCCGTCGGGTACGGGTAACCCGACGGGTACCTGTTCAATAAAAAAATTAAACAAAATAGTTAAAATATATAATACTCTTAGTTCGTTCAGGCTTATTTCGTTAAATACGTAGTCGACTAATGGGAGACAAGCCATATTTTAACCATTATTAAATTGGGCTAATGAGAGATTAAGAGTTGGGCCAAGTTTGAACAGTGACTAGTGGGCTAAACCTGTATTAAAAAAAAATCACACATTCAAATATATATTCGGGTCATAAGATTGGTATCAGAGTCATTGGTTATAGTGAACTAACGAGTTTAGTCTATAACTACAAAAAGATTTTTGGACAAAACTATTTTGTGTCAAACCATTTTCGTGGCATCGAAAGTTTCATTCATATATAGTTGCATTTCAAAAAGAGTCTCATTGCATATACATTTGCATTACATTTCATTCACTTGACTGTACCTTAAAATTAGGTCGCTTGGCTTACACTTACATTAAGTTGATTGTTTACACTTCACTTAACACTTACACATGAACACACACTCAATAATGTTTACCAAACGTCTACAAGTAGTGACTATTATGGTTACTCTACTATACCGGACAAGGAGCATAGTGGCACGACATCAATCGTCTTCATGCAATAAACACTTCTACAATTGCACCACATATCTTTATCACACCCATTGTTTTTCCTTTCACACTATATATCCTTTTCATACGCTATCCCTCACGCGAACTCATTAATAAAGTTATGAAGTGACAATGATGAAGAAACATTGTATGATGATATTATAAAAACGCCTGATCAACGGTTTTATAATTACATGATACAATGTGGATTTATTAAAGTCATGGATTAATAAAAGGGTGCAAATTAAAATCTTAACATAGTACTTTACAATTCAAACCTCAGAAAATTGGCATGCATTCTAAATCATTTAATGTCCATATTCTAATATCTTTATTTCATTTTTATTAGAATTGAAAAATGCCTCCAAGAAACACTGCACGGGGTGGTCGTCGAACCAACGAACCCCCTAGGAATGAACGACAAGCTGAAACTGTAGAAGAAATAGTAGCACGTCGAGTTGCCGAAGCAATAGCACAATATGAAGCGAACAGAGTAGCTCGTGAAAATGGCGACCCTAATAATAACAACAATAATGGAGACGCGGATGCAAATCGCCAAAGATGTTCTTTTAAAACTTTCTCTAATTGTCGTCCTCCAACGTTCTCTGGTGACGAAGAAGCCATCGCAATAATCCACTGGACTGAAAAGATCGAGTCTATTTTCAGTATTGTGAATGTTTCCCCAAATGACATGGTTAAATATGCTGCTAGCACCCTGGCAAAAGAAGCGTTATCTTGGTGGAACTCGCAGGTGCAAACACTAGGTCGTACCACTGCTGATTCTATGACATGGGTTGATTTCAAAAGCCAACTGACCGATAAATTCTGCCCGAGGAATGAACTTGCGAAAATTGAGTCAGAACTGTGGAACATCGCTATGGAAGGGTCAGATATTACTGGGTATACTACGAAATTCCAAGAGCTTGCACGATTAGTTCCTCATATGGTTACTCCTGAATGTAAGAGAATCGAAAAGTATATCCATGGATTATCTCATGTGATTCGAAGCTATGTAACTTCTGCTGATCCCACTACTTTCGAGGATTCTGTAAACCGAGCTAAACGATTAACTGATGATGCTATCCGTAATGGTACCTTACAAAAGAAAGAGGCCAATGCAAACTCTCCCGACAACCAAAGCAACACCAACCGAACAGATAACCGATTCGACAATGATGGTAAGCGAACTTTGGAATATAATCTAGACTTTCATCAGAGCCAATTCAATAATGAATTTCAAACAATAGCTCGAGCCTATGTGGCAACCAATCCAAGATCCAAACCCTACCTTGGAATCAAGCCAAGATGCAACAAGTGTGAAAAATATCATAATGGAGCGTGTGAAAAGTGTAATCGATGCCATAGATGGGGTCACAAAACTAAAAACTGTAGAACCAATCTACTCAATCGTGGCAAAAACAAACCAAGAACTAATGCATGTTATGAATGTGGAGATCCCAACCATTACTGAAACAAGTGCCCAAATATAAACAACCGCAACAATGGCAACAACAATCGAAACCCCAACGCCAATGAAACCGGTACGTCGCTCTTTCATAATAATACTCTAAAAATCACTAATCGTATGTAAGCCGTTATTATTTACGAGACTATCCACACTTCATTTAAACCCTTAAGCTAGTAGTACATTGATTTAAATTTCGGGGCGGAATTTCTTTAACATGGGGAGAATGTGACACCCCTTGCTACCGGGTGTTTGACCCGACGATTTTTATAGCTCATTTTGTTTTAGAACAATCATAACATTCACTTTTGCATTTAAGTCAAGCATGAATAATTCATTTTGTGTTGTAGTACACATTTTTTTTTAGGCATGTGTCAATAGTCCATTTTTCATGGTTAAACTATAATTTAGCGGGTTTGTAACTAAAATTTAATCCAAAATTATAAGTATTTTATAATTAATAAAAATACTTTGACTCAATGGAATATCGTACAAATGTTTTTATATAAACCGCCATATGTGATGTAAGTGACGAAAATATATATATGGTACATATGTACACAAAATAACAATGTATATGATAATTTATTGAAGCTAAAAGTTTCATTCCTATCCGTCCTCACGTGCAAGTTTACTACGTCTTCTACCAACTAACTATCCGAATCCTCCTGAATCCCCTAAGATTCATATCGTCAAGCTGTTATCACTATCCCATTATTAAACCAAAAATAATGAACCACTCGTCATCATCATCTCCTCCAAGTATACACTCAAAATTCCATTCCATCTCTCTCACTAGTTTGGTCACGAACCAGAAGAAAAATTCAAACCCCACCATTTCAGACCCAACTCCGGAGATCTCACACATCGGTTTGCATTAGGTCTCAGGATTTTCTTTTTTTTGTTGAAAGGTATCAAACTACTTGAATCTTTTATCATACATATACGCATGTTCATCTTGTTCTCATTTAGCATATGTTCTGCCCAGTTTATGCTCGCCACCTCCGGTAATACAAGAACGTTCTCTGGCGATACAACAGATCTTCGGCGAGGCCTGCGTTTTTCCGGCGAAGCTTATACTCTCTCTAGCTTCCGATCTCTCACTCGGTCTCTCTCCTCAACCTTGAAGGTATAGCAATCAATTTCTCTCTCACTTTGTGCGATACTAGAAACCATCACCATCATCTTCTTTAATGATAACCGAAACGTTTGCTGTGTTTTACGCCATTGACGAACAGTTGCTAGCATCAAACTTCCGTCAACCTCTCAAGCTTCTTCTCTTTCGGCCTCTCGCGGTACCTCGATAGGTATAAACATAAACGTATTTTGTATCATAAACGGGAGGGTAGCGTTTCTGGGTTACCTGTTCTATCATGTCCAGCGACTCACACTAATGTGTGTGTTCTTGCGGGTGTTTCACAATGAGAAACCCGTAATCGTTTTCTTTATCAAGAGTCTGATATCTTTACGTAAATAAGATAATGCGATAACGTGTTGGATGTGTGCGTATTAAAAATCCATTTTTTATGGCCAAATATGCAGTTGCCGGGCTGCCAGAATATTTTTCTGCCCCACAAACATTCCAGTCGGCTTTATAATAATTTAAGGCCACGTGTGTTTTTTTTTAAATATAATAAAAACCTTCAGTGTTTTATTTTGTTCAGCCCAACAATTCGAGTAACTCAACTGGAAGCAATTCTATTTTCTTTTAATCCAATACAAGAACCCATAATCTTTTAATCACCTAAGTTTTAATACATGAAAACAGATCAGACTGTACATTTTTTTAAATCAATTACTTGTTAAATAAAATGTTTTCTAAATTATTTAACTAAGTAATCATTATTTATTTGGTTACTATAATTTACTTGAATAATACTTAATTATTATATAAGTATTTATTTATTAAATAAAACTTTTATTTAAATCTTCTTTACTCAGTTACATAATCGATTAATATAATATTACAAGTATTTATAATTATTTTATTAGAATACTTACTTGTTATGTCCAAACCTTTTACGTTAAAGCAAAGAGTAAGGTATTCGAAAAGAAACTATATAAACAAATAAAACGTATCTCAAATATGCGAACATCTCAAAATATATGTCACCAACATACCGCTCGAGTCTAATTTCCCTCGGAAAATCATTTGTGCATCATTTAGTTTAGGCGTGTCGTCGAGACCGTCACTTATACATTTATTTCTACGCGTTTAGGACGCTAGGATCATTTGGTTGGAAATCACGTTATTGTCTACAATTTTGCCTAGCATTGCATCAGGTGAGTCCACAACCCCACTTTTTACTTCATTTTATTTACTGTTTTTACAACTTTTGGGGTGAAAAACATATCAAAAACTTTTATAAATGTTTGCAACATAACAATTGTTTTATAAACATCTTCATAACTATTTATTTTACCGCGATGATACTACCTATACAATATAAACTATCTTGCAACTCATGGTCCAATGAACTACTCGTTGTGGTAGGCGTTATTAAATGAACTACTCGTTGTGGTAGGCGTTATTAAATGAACTACTCGTTGTGGTAGGCGTTATTAAATGAACTACTCGTTGTGGTAGGCGTTACTGTATGAACTATGAACTGCTCGTTGTGGCAGGCGTTATCGAATGAACTGCTCGATGTGGCAGGTGTTTCCAAATGAACTGCTCGTTGTGGCAGGCGTCTCATGCGACTTGGTCGTACATTATTGCCAGAGGGCCAACCTCTTTCTTTCCAAACAACATATCATCGTACAAGTTATATTTCTGCCATGTTCGGCATACAAAAACTTTGGTTTTCAAATCATTTACAAACGTTATATTATCATACATTTTATGCCATGGTTGGCACATAAAAACGTTGGTTTTCAAAACTCATATTAAACCTGTGGATTCACTCAACAATTTTGTTGATCATTTTTCATATGTTTTTCAGGTAACTAAGTTGAAGCATGAGTCATAATAGCCTTGGATAGCGATCATGCATGTATCAAGATGCCACGATTTATTAAAAATGTTTTCTTTTTACCATTCAAGTATTTTGTTAACATTTAAATTTGTGACATACTTTATTTCAAATGTTATTCGAATTTTTAAACAATTATCGTTTACAATAATCATATGCTACGTTTACTCATGAAGTCGCACGCCCGTTCTTCCGCAAACCACTTTTGGCGGGGTGTGACAGGTATAAACGGCGCGGGTATTATAAAACCCATACCCGACCCCGTACTCGCTCTCGGGTATGAAATTTAAACCCATCCCTGACCCGTTACCCATTTAGACGGGTAATACCCGCCCCGTAAGACTCGGGTACCCGCGAGTACCCAAACCCGCGGGTTAAATTTGCATCCCTACCCTGTATATAGATTTGCTAGTGTAACCAATGTTTTAAAACTCGTGTTCGACCGGACAGTTGGACCCGGTCCGATGGAAATCCAAGTATGCGGGGCCGAATCTACCGGGTGAAAATCTATTTATATTTATGAACTACTTCGAATTGGGCGGGTTAACTGTAACCCTATCAGACCGGGATGGTTGGACCGGATTTTTTTTCTTTAAATCTCACTCTTTTATTTATTAAAGTGAATATTTTGTTTCATTTTATATACGTTTGAGTTTTGTTCTAACTTATGTGTTTTGAAGTTTGAAACATTAAATTTCTAGTTAAATGTCAAGTGTTTTGTATCATTTTTTTTTTATAGATTACATACTCAAAATTGATGAATTTTGTTGGAAAAATAGTTTCCGTCATTCTTTGATTTGTTATAATATTTGTTATATATTTCTTTAAGTTTTTTTAGTATTTATATACCTTTTACATAACTAATATAATATAAACTAGCTTCAAAGCCCTCCCAAACGGACGGGCATGCTTCGAGAGAGAGATATAGGAAAATAACAAAATATGAATACTGTTGAAGTAGCATAAGAATTTATAATTGAAATGATGATAAACATTTTCTGATACATGAATAAATGTTAGGAAATTTAAAGACGAAAAAGACATTTATTGTTGAGTTAGTATAAACAAAATAAATAATTTAAGCAGTCATTCTTTTTGAAGTAATTATGCAATGGACTGTCTAGCAAGTCCACCAACTGCCATATCTCTAAAAAATAAAATTTTGAGGCAATATATGTTTCGGGTCAACCCACCCCTTTTGTCACAATCAGTTATAATATCCATACCACATCTTTCTCTATAAACATAAATACGAAGAACTGTTGATCTTTCATCTAGCTCCCTTTGCCCCTTAACATATTGAAAGAACAATGAAATTTATTTGTTAGAACACAAAATCATGACGAAATAAATAATATTTTAATAATTAAGAGACCTGAACTAAGGATAGCAGACACACTAATGATTTCTTCGAAGCAACATCACTGGATCCTGAAAAAAATAAGATATAACTTGTATATTAATTCATTAAAATAAAATATATATAATCTGAGTGTGTGTTAACATAACATAGCAGTGGTAATTCAACAACTTGAAACGGTTGGTGAAGTAAAAATTAAAATAACCAATTACATTTTATAATAAAAATTAGTAATTTTAAAAAATGTACCTTATCCGTATCGACTTCTTTCAGGATTTCATTAAGTACATCAATATCAGCTTGACCCGGTTCATATAACACTTGTTCCAGCTCATCAAGCTCAATATAACCGCTACCATCTCTATCAAAGAACATAAATGCTCTACGAAGATGCTCGTCATTTTCCATCTTTTGCAAATGAATTGTAACTGCTACAAACTCTCCATACTCAAGTACCCCATTGCCATCAACATCGGCCTAACAAATTAAACAATTATGATCGATTTTAGTTCCCGAAATCTTAATATAAAAAAACGTTATTTGTATGAATATGATATAAATATGTAAAAATTAGTGAATTACCACATCCATAAGTAACTTGATTTCGGGTTCCGCTAATTGTGAACCGACTTTTTTTAATCCCGTTTTAAGTTCATCAAATGTAACTTTCCCGTCACCATCGGAGTCCATTAATGTAAACATGTCTTTGATTACTTCTACTTCTTCGATAGACAAGTGTTCTGCAATCGCCTACAACATCCAACCAACATAAAAAAAACATTATTATTATTATTATTATTATTGTTAACTTAATTATAAGATTCAATATGGAATTATGGATTTTTAAATAAATATTATTACCTTCAATGATTTCTTTTTAAATCTATTCATCACGGAGAATTGCTTGAGTCTCGTCCTAACTATGTCGCTCAATGTGACATTTGAAGCCTTTTTCTCGTTTTGTATCCATGGATGTTCTACAACGAAGAAAAACATGTCATCTTAACTAATATTGACTTAAATGGTCAAAAGAATGGTGTTTCAACTTATTTGTGTTTGAGTAGTACTAAATTTGAGTTCAAAAGTCAAACTTACCAAGAACTTGTTGGGAAGTTAATCGTTTCTTGGGATCGGGCTCTAACATTTGTCTAGCAAGACTTTTAGCATTTTCAGAAATTTGAGGCCACGGTTCCCTCTTAAAATCAATAACGCCTCGAAGAATTGCCAACACAACACCTTGTTCGGTTTCTATGATCAAAAAGTTAAATATAAAAGATAAAATATTAGCATCGAGCCCGCAAAACTCGAACAACAGATTTCGTGTTTTTGTAGTATTACCTGCCCAAAATGGGGGAACCCCACATAATATGATAATGATATATACAAAATAACTCCAGCACTCCATATATCAACCTCTGGTCCATAATTTCGTTTTAAAACCTCTGGTGCCATGTAGTAAGGACTACCTACAATTTCTGAAAATCTTTGCCCTGAAAATACAATTTAATTAATTATTACAATAATTATGTAGATATTAAGCGACGTATTAGGTTTTTTGATACATTTCAAATGACTTTTAACTTGTTTGACACTTTCCTTCCTTAGATGATTTTTTAATTGGCCCGTGTGAGATTAAAAACAACCCGAATCGACCCGTGTCGATAACCCATGACTTGTTGGTCAGAAAGTAACAGCTTATCAGTTGCTTGGTCTTGGCCCCCTACCATGTCTTCATATTTTGACTATATTATATGAAAATGACATCAAAAAAGGGTTCTAATTTCTAACTCAATCATTCAGATACCACCTAATCCAATATATTCCCACCCACATAAAAATTCTTGATCTAAATCTGATGAATCTAATTAGTCAATTGGGGATCTAACAAAATTAGATCAAAGAATTAATGAGAAATTAAGATCTTGTAACTTAAATCTATGGATTTCAACACCCAGTTGCAAAAGCTTGAAACTTTACCCATATCAAACAATGACCCCATATCAAGAGCTGCATAAATTATACAATAAAATTCAGTAACCGAAATGAATAAATAATGAAACTGTGGATCATACAACAAATTCTACAAAATCAGGTTCAGTTTTAAGAAAATAGTAACAAATAATCCTAAATGGCATCAAAATATATTATACGCACCTGAATTTACTGCCATGAATAAATACATGTTCAAGTTGAGCCACCTTTCCATCTTGCAATTACAGACCAACATCAAAAGCCACAAACCTTGTGTTTACAGGAAATATAAGATTTTTGAGTCAACACTCCAACACCTTCCATTTCGATTCACTCCCATAAAAATTAGTCATTTTGAAGAAAACACAGGAAAAAGATTATTGATTTACTGTAGTTACATAATACCTTAGAATTGAGCCACAATTTCTCATCGAATTTGCCAGAATTAGTAACACAAGGTACAAAAATTGCTGCTATTTTGGAAGTCAACCGATCAAATGTGTACAATTGAATATCATTATCGAATTGATTAATTTTCACGGCTTCAATCGATAAAGCCCTAATTCCACTTCCTTCTTTAATTAATCGTTTCCATGTAGCTACTACATTTATTCTCCAGTGGTGTAACGATTCCTAAACCTACGGACATTAATCCAGTAATTTTGCATCAAAATGTTAATAATCGAGCCCTAATTTTCGATTGGAGAAGAAATTACCAGTGAAAACAACTCTTATTTGAGGGGAAATTAGGGGAGGTTCGAAGGGTTCAAGGAATCGACTTAACGTGGAATGGAATCGATGGGAGTGTAGAGGGGGAGAGACGGAGAATGAGAGATATGGGATGCCACGTGGACCAATGAGGGAATTACACGTGGCAAAACCGGCCAATGAGAGAGCTTGAAACTGCCTAGTTGTCAAAACCAAATCAAATTAGACCTCATATATAGGAGAAGATATTTAATACTGTTGTAACCTCCGATTCAATTTAAAATCAATGTTTTAAAACATGAGTGTACCATAATAATTGGTTTTTGCTTTGGTGATAAAATGCATTTATTCTGCTTTCACATCATGTCAAAAAGGAAAATTCGGGACAAAAGAATAAACCCTTTTTCCTCTTTTGACTATAAATAATACGAATCTTGAGCATTCCGGCCATAGAAAATTCTACTTCCTCCGTATCAAAATAAGTGAAACACTTTCTATTTTAGGGTATATCAAAATAAGTGACACACTTTGAAAACTTTCCTTATTTGGTAAAAATAGTGGGACCCATACCCACTACATATCCACTTTAATAAAGTGAAATTACCCTTATACCCTTATGTTACTTTTAAAACTCATTAATATCACTTTATTCAAGGAAAGTGGGACTCATTCTCCACTAACTATGTACTTTAATATATTTTAACCCCTACTTTAATATTTTGCCTCAAAAAACGTATACGCCAATTTGTGTCACTTATTTTGATACGGGGGAAGTATATTTTTACAAGTTAGATATTTTGATAGCAACTAATGAACATAACCAGGATAAGTTATACGCCAAATAAAAGTTGTATTAACAAGAAAGGATCACAAAGCGGACTTTGCAAAAATATTACAATTCCTAGAAGATATCGATCAAAGTAAACCACACTCATCTACGTTGATCACATCTCAAATCTTCAATAAACGAGCATAGTACGAAAATCATTATATTGAACACCTTACAAAATCCGATCCAAGGCATCGAGATTTTGTTAAAAGGATGCCCAAAAAGATATAAAAACATACAAAACGAGAAAACTCCCTTCGATACATACCAAATTAGCGAGAAATTACCATCTACGTACATCACTCATGATTCATATATCTTCATATGTAAATGCTTTTGAGCAAATTTCACCAACTTTTCCATTTCTGTAGCACTATCAATGGTGCCACTATGATTTGAATCGGCTGCTTCCATTGCCCTATTGGCCTTCCACCTGCCGAACCATATCCTGAGACCATGAAGCGCCTCTTTGAATTCTTCTTGACTGATACGGCCATCATGGTTATCGTCATAAGCACGTAACCATGCTTTGAATTCATCGACGGTCATTGATCGGTTTGGCTCCAATCGTATGCACCTCATGATTGCCATGTATCTTGAGACCGATCTGTGTTTAAAACAACCGATGACGCTAGCGACGACTCGTGGGGCCCCCTAACGCTAGTTTAGTTAGAGAATTGAAACGATCAAGATATTGATATATTTGAGTTTGGAATGATAAGAAAGATTTATAGTGGCTAAATGAAGGAATATGGATCTATAATGGAGACCATAGATTTCACTTTTGATCAATTTGGTTTGTGGAATCGCATATTTTTTTCACTTTTGAAATTGTGATCCGAGTATTATTTATAATATATCATTGCTTGTCTAAATCATCTGTTAAATAGATGATGACATGTGTTAATTGTTTTTATTTCTTTCTCTCATCTATTCTTTTTCATTTTATCGTGTTACATATTTTTTTCCATCTAATATATAATAAGATTAAAACTAATAAATACTCCATCCGTCCCACAGAAAAGTTGTCATTTCTCCTCTTAATTTTGTCCCACAAAAAAGTTCTCAATTTCTCAAATGTGAGGGTCCACTTACTAAAATAATATTATTATCTTGTACTTCACCACTAACTATCTCCTAAAAGTACTTTCTCTCTCCAAATAACTTTATATTTTAACAAAAAATATTACCGATAACCCCACCACTAACCATCTCCTAAATTCTTGTGCCCAAATGAAATGGAAACTTTTTTGTGGGACGGAGGGAGTATAATTTAATTATAAATTAAAAAAATTAATAATTACACTAAAAAGTAAAAACTAGATATTGTATTTTAAAATTTTCTTCTTACTTGAAATATTTTCTGAAAACAAATCATTCAATTTTTCATCTGTAATCATCATAAATGATTCATTTTATATACAATAAATCAATTTGCTTTTGTTATTCGACCTCAAACTTTGCTGATTGTAATTGAGAGACAAAATATGTGTTAGATTTTTTTCTGTTCAATTGTCACAAAGTGGAAAATGAGATATATTTACTAAATTAAATTGTCATTGGGCTTTCTATTAATATTCTTATATCTTAGCAATTTTAGAGCTTTTAAGTTTGCAATATTTTGTTTTTTGAAATTATGAGTAAAGGGTAACCGAACGATTTTTAGGGGACGTAGCACAATCATATAATTTTTATTACTAAAGGCTTGTAGCCTATTGATATTAACTAATTGGTATAAGATGTTGCCCATAACCTATTGGTCATGAATTCAAGTTCTGATGTATCTATACTACTTTTAAATGGGTGTTGGACATTTCTAAAAGAGGAAGTCTGAATTTCAACCCTTCCATTTTTAGCAATGCCCAAACCCACTTTAAAATCAAAATTTTAAAATTGCTTGTGCCGAGATTCGAACCTAGATGGGCAGTTACCCTAGGCAGGAAGCTTACCACTAGACTATAAGCAACTTGGTGTATGTGTTTCGTACACTAAATATACCAACTGTACGGAAACGCGTTTCACGTTAAAATTAAAAATTTAAAACCCGCGCTTGCCAAGATTCGAACCTGGGTGAGCAGGTACCCCAGACAGGAAACTTACCACTAGGCTATAAGCAACTTGGTGACCCTATTTCGTAACATAACACTACTAGCTGTCATTTGCTGCGTTTTTTAACAAATTTAATGCCGGCCCATCACAATTTAATGTCAGCTTTAATGTACCGACCGCTATATTTCCTTTACGGTTTCTTCCAAATGAGCCTATCGAATTTGACTCTTTTTCAAATAACAATTAATTTGGCGAAATTGCAAATCCTCCGTTACGGGAACGGGATTAATCGCCGAACAGATGTGCTGCTTGATGAACTATAGATCGCGCTATTTTAGCCCGAACTTCAGGCATCAATTGGGTCCTGCATTCACGATCTGAAGGTATAAAATAGCATGGAATCTGTGGCTTCGATCAACAACGCTAGAAATTTGACGGTATCAATTTCTTCCACCAAACCCTAATTTCTTTGATTCGTTTTGATTTCAATGTGAATGATTTCTTACAGGCTGTTATGCTAATCAACCAAAATTGCGTGTCTGGAGTTTCGATAGCGAGTTTCGTTAATTAGTGAGGGACAAGCTCACATCTGATGATAAACAAATTTACATTTCGATTCTGAGTTTCGTTAATTAGTGAGGGACAAGCTCACATCTGATGATAAACAAATTTACATTTCGTTTCTGAGTTTTGACTTTTGAGGATGTTGCTCCAATTCTTGTTCTTGGTTGTCACATGAGAGGCTGTTTATTGGATGTCAAAGGTTTGTTTAACCTTATTTTCAAGTTTTAAAATACATTTTAGGGTTTTTAGTGCTTGATCTGGTCTTGATACCAAGAAATTGACAAAATGTTATTATTAATTTTGGAATTCTGAAATTATTGATGTCCTAATGCTTTTTATGCAATTTATTTTGACTTCATATATTTCTCAGGTGTTAGAATATATTAATGGGCACTAATATCTAGCAATTACTTTCGTACGTTTTCTTTAGATCAGTGACATTGTATATGAACTTTTCCTTCCCCTGGCCCTATTTAAAGGACTTCTTCATCTCTTGTAAGACATATAGTGAATACAAACACAATACAGATAACACAAGGTATTCTTAATCTTTGGCTTTCATCACATCAGGTTTACACTAAATTCAGTTTTGGACTGTTATTTACATATCTACCTGTAAACTACTTGGACAGATCTCTTGCTGCATATGAACTACCTATAAGTTGTTAATCGTGAGTAAATGCTTAAATTTATTATAAATATTAAATGGCCTTATTATGTTCTTCATTAATTTTGTTTATAAACAGGGACAAACCTTGGATGATGCAATTTCTAGCTGTAACATGTTCACTAGTACAAAAATAGCTTTTAGCCACGGTTTTTTTAAAGAACCTCGCCACAGACTAACATGTTCGTGTGGCAAAATGTAACAAATAATGTTCTAATGTTGTTTTTGCTACATTTTAACTAAATTATTGTGGCAATTGCAAATTAGATTTGAACACTTTAGCCACGATTTAACATGATAAACGTGTCCATTGCTAGCCACGGTCATGTAGCGTGGCCGTATGTCGCACTTTTCGCCATAATTTTTTTTAAACATGACATTGTTTTGTGACTGTTAATACGTGAGGCGAAAGACACATATTTAGCCACATGAATCAACTACTCGTGTGTCCAAAAATTGGTATTCATTTGCCACATGAAATTCATTGTTGTTGAAAGAAGTATACAACCACACTCATTATTGTGTGTGTTATGTGGCTATACAATAAACAATAGTCACTCAAAACTTTTATTTGTCTGCGTGGCTATATGATGGATATTTGCCATACCCTAAATCAAATCAAGATAAAACTAAAATTGTGTGTGGCCATAACCTAAATAATAGCAATGGTAAAGGTAAAATTAAAATTATGTCTCTAAAATTAGTTTATAATCACCATTTAATCATATATAAATGTGTGTTTACAAGTAGCAAATTGTCACGTTAATAATGTTAAATATGACTAAATATTATCAAGGGTCACATATATGAGATAATGACTTATGTGGCTAAAGGGAAAACAATAGCCATGATTAAGTGTGACACTAGTATTTGTGGGCATATGTGTTTATTAGCCACATGAAGTCGTTGTTGTTGAAAGTTAGTATACAACTACGATCATTATTGTGTATCATGTGGCTATAAGACAAAAAATAGTCACTCAATTTTTCATGTGGCTATACCAAGATTACGACTACAGTTAAATTGATTATGTGTCTAAAAGCAACCAATTGTCACGTTAATTGGTTTAAATGTGGCTAAATGTTATCCCACATTGCTATTTGTATGAAAGTTGGGGAATTACTTTTACTATAAAAAGAAGTGTGCACCAACTATATTGAAGCAATTAAAGATTTGAGTCTCTTATGCCTTTCACATTGTGTGGCCATTTGACTTAAGGCTCGGTGCACTGCAATTCTTTGGCCGACAATTTAACGGTTTAAATCGGTTTTTTACTAAGGATTGACTATTATCAATCGAGTTTGACAGGTCAAAAATGAAATAATAACCATGTTGGGATTTTTTTAGTGTGGCCAAATGATATCAAAAGTCACGGATTAATTTTTTTTTAATGTGGCTATAGGTTAAACTAGAGCCACAATTACAAAAACCTTATGTGTCTATAACAACTCTACGGTCACCCTCAACATAACTACATGTGACAATACATAATAGATTAGTCACATTGTATATAAAACTATGTGTCTAAAATCAGGTTTGTAGTCACCACCAATAAAACGATATGTGGCTATATGGTAACCATTAGCCACAATTTACAATAAATTGTGTCTCTAAAAGTAGGATTACAACTACTGTCGTTTTAATTACATATGACTATATGGTAACCATTGGCCACGGTTGTATGCAATCACTACACTTTTCCATATGATATGGCCGCTAAAATTTACCGTAGCCATATATGCACTTTAAAACGCGGTAGAATAGACTACGCTTTTGATGTAAAATAAAACCGTGGCTAATGATGTATGGCCACGGTTTTTTGCAGTGGCGATTGATGATTTTTGTACTAGTGGTTTATCACTTGCTCCAAAAATATAGGAGACTAAAATACGCTCAAAATATTGGATTTGCATATCAGTTTTCTTGTTTTTGGTATATAATTATTCAATTTTTTGTTTCAGATAGATAAAATTTGCTCATGGGCCCAACAAGAAAGTCTAGAAGTGTGAATAAGATATGTTGTGATTTCTCTAGGTAAATAAATAAGCTGTCACTAAATCTGGAAGACAGGTGAGCATAACTGAATTAACTGTCTTTTAACTTAATTGAGTGTCTCAAATCCCAACAATGTAGTTGATGATGCTGAGTTTTAGGATAATGTAGTTTATGCAATTGATATATTCACAAGCACGTGAGATGACAAGGTAAATTGCTTAAAACTCCAAGTATTTATATATTTTTTAATCATTTTGCTATGAAAGCTTGATGTGTTAATGATTTGCAGTCGAAACTGTTGGATGAGAAACATACAACAGTTACAACCATGTTCAAGTCGAAACAGATCAGGTCGGTTTGGGTTGACCCTTATTTCCACCTTAGATTGACCACATAACCATCTGTATCTTTTATTTAACCTCAAAATTAGTCGATCAGTGTCCAAAGGTGCATTCGCAGGCTATGTGTAATGTCGATCAGTATACTATTTTTTGGGTTTTAAACTTCAGTTGGGTTTCCGGTTGTTTTTTTTTTCGATCTTAAGACTGTGCATAATGTTGGATTTGTTTCATTTAAAAAACTAATATATGGAGTTTGAATTTTTACCAATATGCCATTCTAATGACTTAGATTCTGTTTTGACATATGATAATAGTATTGGAATGTTTTGAATCTAGAACTGAAAATGCATGTTTGGGCAATAATGAGTTGTTAATATGATGTTATCTTTTAGTTTTTGTTTAACAAATTAATAATAATCTGGTTAAATTAATTTATTCTCACGGTGGTTTGTGATTGGGAATTCGCAGAGGCTCGTAGCAAGGACAGGATCAGTCGAATGACATAGTTGAAGTTTTTTACACATATTTAATTCTTTATATGCATTCTACATTAGTTTCCATATTGGATTTCATTAATTTCTATGTAGGTACTCTGCATTTTGAAACCAGAAGCTATAGATCTTTTTATGGTTAGTGTCACAAATTGATGTAGATAATCGTTTGATCCCGTCATGAAAAAGAGGTGCAGAAATGTGATGAATTTTACATGCAGCATTAGAATATGGAAAAGGTAGCATATTTATAAGTCATAATGTTCTATATTATATTTATACCTTTTATAATGTGAAATTTGTACTTCAAGTTGTGTTGGCACAACCTGAAAATTACAGACACTACAAAAAATGAAAGTGACAATAGAGATACTTAGCGCATAAAAAGTGTAATTTTAGCTTTTTATTATATGGGTTGAGTCATGTCGTTTTGACCCGTTTCTAAGTTATTGAATATAACCATCCTTGATTTAACCCAGATCTACTATTGAAGTTAATACCATAAGTTGGTATAATTATATTAAAATAAAAACTACATTTGAACCTTAGAGAAAAGTTACTCCTATGAAAGGGGGTGCAGTTGGATTCACTACTTTTGTCACGAAACCATTGTTTAACGCAACACAAGCCTTCATCGCCATGTTACCTACATAAAATAACAAAAAAGGACAGTCAATCAAGAATCAGCTATAGTTCCTTGTACTGTATTCAAATACTTAAAAACCGATATAAGAATTTAAAAATGTCATAATTTGAATAGACTCTAAACATGATGAAACTTTGGGAGCAAATTTGAGATCAATAGGCTTAGTTGGATTAATTTGAAATTTCTTAAACCTTAAAAAGTTGAAATTAACACCACCACCCATGACCACCAAAGTTTGGCAAAGCTTTGCTATGACAATCAACAAAGCTCAAGATCAGACAATTCCCAACATTGGCGTTTATCTTCCGGAATCGGTTTCTCGCATGGGCAACTTTACGTTGTCCTTTCAAGAGGAATTTCACGTGACGCGACAAAAGTATTAGTAACTCCAACAAAAAGATTTAATCTCGACGGAGTTTACACACCAAACGTCGTGTATCAGGAGGTTTTGCATGATGAGTAAGACGCATAAACATACCTTTCTTCCCTCTATTTTATACTTAATTAGGTTTATTGTTTTATAACATGAAACTTTGGAGATAGATCATTTGTGTTATTATACATACTTCAAAACATGTAATCGAACAACATTTCAACGTCAATGCGCGGATTTTAACCTAGTATAAAAAAGAGTAGATTAGGTGACGATTAAAAATATATATATATAATTTCTATTTTTACAAAAGTACTTAGACTTCTAATGGTAAATTAAGAGGTAGCGTAGAAATGCTAGCGTATATTTTTTGTTATCTCAATAAATACTTTAGCTAAATTTTGAAGATAAATACTACAGTGATTTTAGACTAAGGGGTTGTTTGTTTTTTATCCATTAAGTTATGTCTGGTTAAAGAGTCTGTCTTGATTTACTATGTCTGCTTAGATAAATTAATTTTCTCGTTTGTTTTTTATGCTGAATGAATGATCTTAATAATAAAATTTGAAAATTTTTCCATTTTCAATTTCTCATTATTATAAATAAACATAAGGAAGTGGTATATAATTTAAACAGAAGTTTTCAATTTTTTAAAATGTTGATATATAAGTAATAAAGTTAAATTTAAAATACAAATTATATTTAAAAAAAATTAAACATCTTTTTGATCATGTCATATAAAACATGAAAATTTTAATTAATATAAATTGCATAAATATAAAAAAGAAAAAAAAGTTATGACTTGATGGGGAAAAAACATCGTCCCATAGCTTTTTCAGTACGTCATGTTGTCTGAATTAAGACATAAACAAACTCTCTCTTTATGACTTTCCCATATAATTAACTCTTCATTAAGTCGATTAATTCGAAATTAAACGCCACCTAATGATGGTTAGTAAGAGCTCGCCGACACCCTTTTTCTTCTTAGGGTACGTTTGGTACAGAGAATGAGATTGCAGAGAAATGAGTGCAGAGAATGGAATTGCAGAGAAAGAGAATTCGTCTGGAGAATAAGAATTGACTCTTCTGTTTGGTAGCACAGAGACTTCAGTAGAGAAATGTAACAGAGAATCATTTACCAACTTCTGCACATATTTTTTTCCACAATAATCATTATTTAAACACAAAACATACAAAAATATAGATAAATTAATAATAAAAATTCATTAATAAAATCAATGATAACATCTAAAAATACTCAAGTAAAGCAACTAAAAATCAAAATATTATAGGAACTCAGATGATTAAACTCAAATTTATGAAAACCCAAATGTTTACTTTCAATAACTTTGTAACAATTCAGCAAGTTTACTTCTATATTAAACAATAAAAATGACTAGAATTAACAAGACAAAATCCTTTTTTGATTCTCATTATATGATTCTCCCATTTTCCCCTTGTTTAGTAGAGAATTAAAATTAGAGAAAAGGAAAAAAAAAATTCTCCATCTTCTTTTCTCAATTTAACCAAACAAGAGACTTTACATTCATTTCACTTTCTCTACCTCCAAATCTCTGTACCAAACGCACCCTTAATTTCCATGTAATATTATATTCTTAAAATTAACATTATAAGTAGTTTTTATGTCTTGTAGCCAAATCAACAGTACTTATTCCCGAGTGGAGTGATGCCTACCTCAAAAATTAAAATATTTAGTTGATATCATAGCTATTGTAGCACATTAATAGCATGATATGGTCTACAATAAGTTATTAGAGACGAATCTTGGCGCGACGTAATTAAAAAGAATGTATGTAAATACTTCCACCTATTCAAAATAAGTGTTACACTTTGCATTTCACGGTTTTTAAGGCAAATGATTATAATGATGGTTAAAGTAGATTAATTGAATGATTAGTGGATAATGGGTCTCATGCCTTTTGAATAAAGTGTGGTTAATGATGTTTAAAAGTAAAAAGTAAGGGTAAATGTGTCATTTCACTTTGTTAAAGTAGATAGTTAGTGGGTGTGGGTCTTACTATTTTTTGTCAAATAAGGTAATTTTTCAAAATGTAACACTTATTTTAAATCACCTATATAAAGAACGTACGTGTAACACTTATTTTGAATCGAAAGAAGTATTTAATAACCTCAAAAGGTAGATATCTATTTTTTTGTTACAAAAATCTATATTTATAAATTAGGTGCTACATGGTCTCTAAATATATAATCAGTTTAATTATAATACTAATATAAAAGATCCTAATATAGTGTTTATGAACTTATATCTAATGATATTCCTTCTTTGTGACGGAAATATATAATGCCACTCCACCTATATATTTCACTTTAATTTTTAATTTTTTTAATTTTTACCAGCATTATTTAATACCATTGAAGAATTACATTCTCATCCCATAACATGATAGAATAATACTCTTTCCGTCCCAATTTTAGTATCCGTTTTTTCTTTTTGGTTTGTCTCAAAATTATTGTCAATTTAAAAATTCTACTAATTAAGTGATAAAGATGAAATTTTATTGATTAGACAGTTTAATAAATGCATTTTTTTCTAAACTGGATGATTTTTGTCTGTGGACAATAATTTTGATACGAAGGAAGTAAGTAACCAAGGTTCTAGAAAGCGTAAGGCGTGGCGGCACCATCAAGCCTCAGCCAAGGTGAGCCATGGTGGACCATGGCGTTTTTCAAGGCGTGATTTAAGGCGACAAATTTTTTATATAATTTATATATATACGTATATTAAATTAAATTTTTTTATAGATCTATTGATTTATATAACAATTCATATATAAAGCTCATAAAAAATATTACATATAAATTTATAATTATATATTTTACCAATTTTTTTATAAAAAAATTCATTTTTCGCAGCCGCCTTAAAAAAAACTCGTCATAAGGCGCGCCTTATCACGTCTTATCTCACGCCACGCCTAGCCCAGCCGCCATGGTCTGTTTCGTAACGTCGACGTCGCGCCTCATGCCATGGTGCCGCCATGACACCGCCATGGCGCGCCTTTTAGAACCTTGTAAGTAACTAAGCCAATTAATTGGATCTTCTGTAAACTCAATAGAATTACTGAAACCCAAAGCATTTAAAATGTTGGTATAACATGTTTTAATAGAAAGTAATAAGCTAAAAGGAGTGAAGTGATTAGACTTGTGTCAACCGTTCGTAGATTGACGCATCTTTTTTCTTTGGTTGTTCTAAATTATTGGCACGGTACGTCACATTTCATGTGTTAGTTTTTGTTTCTCCTAGCAGAAAAGAACAGACGTGAGATTAGTTATTGTTGCATTTTTTTTTTGAAAGAACTTTCATTAAAAAACTAGCTAAAAGCTAGAAACACAAATCAACAATTACATAGTTATTGTTAGCATTAGTATGTCAGTTGAAATATCTACTAAAGTGATGCTGATTTATGGCAAAAACTAAAGACATTGATTGCAATACGATTGACGCCAATCTTATATTTACACAATTAAAAATAATAGAAGCAGTTTTGTAAATCTTAATGAGTTACGTGTTTGTTGATGGGTCATAATGACTGAGCGGACATAATGACCTGACTGAAAATCCGCTTGAGATAGACACCAAAGAGAAAGGTTAGACTTTAGAAAAATAACTTTTGGATCAATTTAAAGTCGACTGAAACTGTCCCATTTATCATACGGCTTAAGCTCTGATTGATAATAACATAAAGAGTTAATGCACCCAATGGTCATTGTATTTTTTTTTATTAAAACTATTGTACTACGCGCATATTAATTTTAGGGAACTGAACCTTTTAAAAGCATACACTTAGGTGGTGTTTGTTTTTGAAGAGGTAGTAGTTCTGTAGTCTGCGGACCAAATCTGCAGAGAAGATTTAGACAAAACGTCTGCAGTTTATAAGAAGAAGACATTTTGTTTTTTAATGTCTGCAGGTTGATAAAAAAAAATTAAGTGGCAATATTTGTGTAGGTGGTGGCGGGTTGTGGTGGCAGTGTGTGGTGGTGGCAGTACATGGTGGTGGGTGGTGGTGGTAGATGGTTGTGGATGGCGATGCCGGTACGTGGTTGTGGCGGTATGTGGTGAGTGCTAGTGGCATTAGGTGAATGCGGTAATTGGTGGTGGCGGTAGGTGGTGTTTGGTGGTGGGTGGCGGTGTTGGTATGTGGTGGTGGTGGTGTTGGTAGATAAAAAAAATTTAGGTGTAGGTAAAATGTCTTCCAAACTTGAAAGATTATGGTCCAAGTCTTCTCCAAGCAGACCTCAAAAAGACTTTTTCCCATCTTCTGACTTCCAAAAAACAAACAGTCTTTTTCCAAAATGTCTTCCCGCCTGCAGAAATAAGACCTAAAAAAGACTTTCTGTCAAAAAACAAACGCCACCTTAGACCGATTCCAACAATGAATGAAACTAACACATTCAGTTTTATAAATCAGTGTCTCGTAAGCTCAAACTCCAACTCACATGCTCATACCAACAATAATCATTCTCTTCAGTTTTTTGGAACTCACCATTACAAAATATGCACACACGAAATACTAAATACCCCACCACATGCAACCGAAGCCGCCCCTCGTCTCTTCCCCAAACCGAATTCTCAAGCGAAGACATTAAATCGCAGGGCGTGCCAATGGTAAGATGCCTTCGGTTGGAGAGGACACCAAAACCGAATGTATGGTTGGCACTGGTCTTAGGTCACTCAGGTGACCTATAATTAGTTAACAATAATTTACCACAATTAGTTAAGATTTTTTTTTCTTCATAAAGTACTATGAAAATTAATTTTTTTAGCAAAATACAATAATCAAATTGAACTTTTTGTAAAGTACAATGACTAAATTGAACTTTTACATGAAGTACAACGATATAAGGGTGCATTAGCAATACTAAGAGCATCCCCAATGGTTAAGTCATTGCAATGACTTATTAAAATTGCTATATAGACTTTACACTCACATTCATAAAAAGCTATTAAAAAAGTTTTTGCTCCAATGCATGTAAATGTAGAAAAAACTTTTTATGTGTTTAAGAAATGACTTATGGAAGAAAAAGCTTTTGAAGCAAAAGCTTTTTCCTAAAAGGTCATTTACCTTCAAATGACCTAGAGAAAAGGTGTTGAGAAATAAACAAGTTATTACTGATGCTGCAGGTAATGCTATTGAATTACTACTGATGGTGCTCAAATGTGAAATACTACTGATCTTGGAAGTTACTACCGACGATGCCTGTTATTACTGATGTCGATATATAGAGTTGATCGTGTCCGAGATCTTCGTAGAATTAGTTTAGAATGTTTATCTTCTTGTAATTCGATTGTAATATATTCCTAGAATAACTAGGTTAAAGTTTTAGGCTTCAAGGACTATTATATATAGTTCCTTATAATTGTAAACATACGTGTATTGATCGATCAAATTAATACATTTAATCTTTTTGTGATAAACTGTTTTCTTGTTCATTCGCATTCAATTTACAATTTACATTGTTCTTAATCAATAACAAGAGTGTTAATCCGCTGTAACTTCTCTTTGTTAGTAGATATGTGATTTAATAACTTGTTAAGTTATTCGATCCTGACAAATGGTATCAGAGCATTAAGGTTCTAGATCTACGAATTAATAACATCAAAAAGTTTCATACTTTCGAAACAAAAATTGTTAATCATGTCTGATAACAATGAAAGCACTCAGGCAAACAAGATTCCAATTCTCACTCCCAACAACTTTGGGATGTGGAAAAACAGAATTAAGCAATACATGCTTATTACTGATTATTCCATGTGGGAAGTTGTGCTAGAAGGCAACAAAACCATTCAGACTCAACTCACAAGCTCATCAACTGAATCTGACAAACTCAAGTGTGACAAAGAAAAGAAAGACAGAGGAATTGAACTGAAAGCTTTGAGCACACTATTGCTTGCTATTCCCAATGACTATCAACATTTATTTGTTGAATACGATGATGATAAGAAGCTATGGCAGACACTGGAGAAAAGGTTTGTTGGTACCAAAAGTACCAAACGAAACATGAAGTCTGTCTTGAAGCAAGACTTTGAAAACTTCAAAGGACAGAAGAATGAATCATTGCCACAAGTTTTTGATCGATTCAACAAACTTATTGGTGAATTCAATCAACTTGGAGTTAAACCAGATAATGATGATGTCAACAGGAAGTTTCTCAGATCTCTTGGTATAGAATGGTCTATGTATACTGTTATATATAGACAAGGAGATGCATCGGAAGAAAAAGAACTTGATGAACTCTACAATGAACTTCGAGTGTGTGAATCTGAGGAAAGTCAAAAAAACTCCTACTTTACCTTCAAACAATGCTGCTTTTGTGTCAAGTACAGGTACAGGTCAAGATGTTGCATCTGGAAAGCAGATGGAGTCTGAAGATGCAGCTAGAGAATCTTTCTTTACTAGTCATGTACACACTGCATTGATTAGTGAAGATCTGGAACAAATCAACCCTGATGATCTGGAAGAGATGGACATCAAATGGCGGATGGCAATGCTGAGCTTGAAGACTAAGAGATTCCTTCAAAGAACTGGGAGACAGAATCTAAACTTCAACAAAGGTGAATGTGCTAGCTTTGACAAAACCAAAGTCAAATGTTACAACTACAACAATTTTGGTCACTTTGCTAGAGAATGTCCTAGCAAAGATAAAATATCAAATTATAACAAGAACAGCACTTCAAATTCAACTGCTTTGGTATCTCAAGAGGGTCAAGGTTATGACTGGAGCTTTCAAGCAGAGGAACATACTCAAAATCAAGCTCTCATGGCCTTCACTGATTCTACTACTGAGGTACATTCCAAATCTTGCACTCCTAAATGCATTAAAGCATATAAAGAATTAGAAAAACTTAACAAAGAAACTCTTGATGAGATGATATTAAACAGAAATAGAAGAATTGAATTTAATGGTTGTATTGCTGATCTAGAAAATTAAATTAAAATCTATAAAATAACTGATCAAAAATTAAAAGATGAATTATTACAAGCAACTTATGATAAAGAACGTGCAGAGTTAAAATTAAAAGAAACCTTAATCAAGTTAGAAGAATGCAGTTAGAGTTAAAACAAAATAAATTAAGTATCAAGAAATTTGAAAGAAGTTCTAAAAGAATTGATGAATTAACCGGCAATCAAACCACTAAAAAAATTGTTCATGGTGTTGGATATCATGCAGTCCCACATCCAACAAATTTTATTTCTCCACTCAAGTCTAGTTCAGAAAGAATTTTAAATGAATTAAAGATAGAAAATCAAATTGAAACCAGTAATGATTCATCTGATGATGAACAAACCATTAAATCAACTGATACAAGTTTTCATACCACACAAAGTCAAACTGAATCCCCAAAATATAATTCAGAAAATATACCCACAATTTTAAGAAGGGGAAATCAAAGAAACTTAAATCAGTTAAAAGAACAAATAAAGCCTGAAAGTGCTAAAACAATAAAATTAACATGTCTGGTCTGTAATAAAGTTAATCATCTAGCAAAGGATTGTCACTTCAATCCAATTAATTGCAAAGAATACAAAGAATTTAAAGCAAATAAAGAAAAATTAAAAGAATCCAAATTAAAACAAACTGAAAAGATTCAACAAACAAAAAATCCACATGTTGAAGTCCCAAAATTTGGAAGATCTGCACAAAAATTCGTGCAAAATATCAGAGATGGAAGCCCAAAAAGAAGTAATAATTTTGAAAATAATCAAAGACAAAATCAATTTTCAAAATATTCAACTTTTTCAAACATCAGTAGAAACTATCACAAGTTTACTACTGGTAATAAACCTAATTACAATGCTGTCAAGTACAATTACTATAATACTACTGATTATACTAAAAAATCATATTACTCAAATACTACTGGTCCATCAGTAGTAAAATACTCAAAAGCCAAAAATTATGGGTGTAAACCTAAATTAGTAGTAAAACCAAACAGCAGTAACAATCAACATATGAAGACCATACCTGCATCCAAAGCTCATACAAGTCAAAAATCTTATTCTTCAAAGGATGAACCCAAGACAAAACAAGCGTGGGTTCCCAAAATTAACTAATCCATTTACTTTTTGTGCAGAGCATTCAGATCCCTGCAGAAGGACGAACATGGCATATTGATAGTGGATGCTCTAGGCACATGACTGAAATCTTCAAATCCTTAGAGATTTCAAGTCTTTTGAAGGTGGATATGTTGCTTTTGGTGAAAATCCAAGAGGTGGTAGGATTACATGTAAAGGTACAGTATCAAATGGTAAGATTACTTTTGATGATGTATTTTATGTTGCTGAGCTAAAATATAATCTGGTTAGTGTCTCACAAGTATGTGATAAAAAGAACAAGATTCATTTTACAGATATAGAGTGCATCATTCGTTCTCCTGATTTTATTCTAGATGAAAAATTTGTTATTTTAAGAACACCAAGGAGAAACAATGTGTATTGCCTGGATATATGTGGAGAACTCATTTCTTCAAATGAGATCAACTGTTTTATATACAAGGCAAACACAAATGAATCAGAACTCTAGCATAGAATGATGTGTCACACAAATTTTAAAAATATGAATAATTTAGTCAAAAAGAATTTGTAGTTGGTTTACCTCAAAAAGAATTCATGTGTGATCATCATTGTGTTGCATGCATAAAAGGTAAACAACACAAGACTTCTCATAAGTCCAAAGCAATTAATTCTATTTCTAACTCTTTGCAGCTCTTACATATGGACCTTTTTGGACCTACAAATGTAATGAGTACTGGAAAGAAACAATACTGTCTTGTTATTACTGATGATTTTTCCAGGTATACTTGGGTTTTCTTTTTTTAGGACCAAAGATGAAACAAGTGAGATCATAAAGAATCTGATAGTCAAATTGGAAAACACAAGAGATCTCAAAGTGAAAGCCATTAGATGTGATAATGGCACAGAATTTAAGAATGCTAATTTAATTACTTTTTGTGATCTTAAAGGTATTGACAGGCAGTACGGCTCTCCAAGAACTCCACAACAACATGGTGTAGCTGAAAGAAGAAATAGAACAATCATTGAAGCAGCCAGATCCATGCTTGCAGACTCAAAATTACCAATTACATTTTGGGCTGAAGCTGTTAATACTGCATGTTGTGTTCAAAACAGAGTATTAATAGTTAAACCTCATTTTAAAACACCTTATGAACTTTTTAATAAAAGAAAACCTTGAATAAGTTTCTTAAAATCATTTGGTTGTCCTTGTACAATTTTAATTACAATAGAACAAATTGGTAAGTTTGACTGCAAATCAGATGATTGAATCTTTGTAGGATACTCAACTCAAAGCAAGTCATACATAGTATTTAACAAAAGGCTGAGGATCATTGAAGAGAGTGTGAATATATCCTTTAATGAAAACTTGATGAATGAAAAGGGAAATGGTCCAGATTGGTTATTCAATATTGATAATCTAACCAAATCTCTTGATTTTAGTTATGATTGTAATGCAGGTAAATCAAACAATCAAAATCCACAAGGAGGATCATCATCATTCAATGGTAGTCAAGATACAATGAAGTATATCCTGGTTAATACTGATCCCACAGTTAATACTGAGGACAGTAGTAACTCTGGTAACCCTAGCAATCTTGAAACCAGTAACTACTCAAACTCACACGATACTACTGATCCCAGTAGTAATACAGAAACTCAGACAGATGATGGTGAACCAAACAACTCTTATGTCAGTAATAACAATGAACCACATGAGTTGAATGACAATCATGATACTACTGATACCAACAGCAATGAAGAAACTCAAGAAAATCTAGAAAATCAAGAAGAAACCTGGACAGATGCTCAAATCCCTGAATCCAATGAATCGAACCTTGATAATCAAATTGTTGCTGATAAAGTCTCCAACTCAAGAACTGAAAAGAACCATCCCTTAGACTTAGTTTTAAGTGATGTGAACTCAAATATGCAGACTAGAAGCAAATTTAATTCAACTTTATATTCAAACATTTGTAATATAAGTCTAATCTCTAATGAATGTATGTTTTCATGTTTTCTATCTCGGGAGGAACCTAAAAAGATTCAACAAGTCATGAAAGATTCAAATTGGATTATAGCAATGCAAGAAGAACTTCTCCAATTCAAATTACAAGCTGTCTGGACACTTGTACCTCTTCCAAAAGGAAAAAGACCCGTGGGAACAAGATGGATCTTTAGAAACAAGAAAGATGAACGAGGTATAGTGATAAAAGAAACAAAGCCAGACTTGTAGCCCAAGGATATACTTGTAACGACCCGAAATTGTGAATAAATAAAATATGTAAAAATATGATAATTATGGATAAATCATATAAAACACGTGGAAATTGGTTTCGTGTCGTTTGGACACCGCACGAGAAAGTTATGGGCGAAACCGAGTCAAGACACTTGATGAAAAGTGCAGCCCTGCTGCCTTAAGAAGTTCGCGACGCGAACTATTGGTCGCGATCGGGAAGTCGGGCCAGGTAGTTTGGATATCGGGCGCGAAGTAGTTCGCGTTTAGATGGCGATCGCTAAGTCTGCGTACAAGGATTGGAGTTAGCGACGCGAACTTAGTTCGCGCCGTGAACTCTGGACGACAGCATTAAAGTCGGGTTTGAGCTCATTTATTGCATTTGAAAACCCTAGTTTTTCTCTCTTCAAGTGTGTGGACGATTTTGAGTGTAAAACATCATTTGGAGCAGATTTCTTGGTCAAATCTTGTGATTCTTCACTCCTAGTTGAAGATTAAAGGTATATCTTCACTCTATCATCTTTGTAGCTCAAGATCTATGGATCTTGAAGCTAGGGTTTGAAACCCTAGTTCTTGGGTTGGTGATTTATGGTGAAATATATGTTGTGTACAATTAATAGATGGTATATTAACAAAGGAAACAAGTTTATGATCATGATTTGTAAGAATCTTAAGGGTTGGTTAAACCTAGGGTTTGGTAAATCACCATAATTGGGGGAAAGTGTTAGTTGATGGTATCTAGTGATAAATGGATACATTATTGGTAGATTGTGATGTTGAACATTGTATGATCATTGTATTAGGCTTTCGGTGACATCTTGGAAAGTCGGTGAAATTGTGGAAGCAAGAGTTTTGGTGTCAAGAGCACGGTTGGAGCATTAATTGCTAAGGTGAGTACGTGTGGAAATTTACTGAGTACATAGCCTATGAAATACATTTTATTACTTGTATTATGGTCTATTTGCTTAATTGTGTAGACTAGTAGCTAGTAGTTAGTTATACCGATGGTTGTATTGAACTAACTTGTTTGATGATAGACGTGATAGCCGAGAGCTAGATTGACATAACCATCGAGTTATGATATGGTGAGATGATGTGATGATTCGGGGGATCCCCGGTCATGAGGTATGGAATGGGGAGCATTTGGGCGGATCCCCATCGGCCCATTCCATGATAGTAGTCTTGCTAACTGGAGGTAGTCCGGCGAGTAAGGCAGGTATAGGTAGATTGGGCGATTCCCTCTTGCCTTTACCTTGAAGCTTGTTAATGCGGGGGATCCCCGGTTAATAAGTTAATGTGGTTCTAGTTGGTTGGGGATGTCCCGACAACTAGATATGATTGCTAGGAAAGCAAGGTATTAGAGTCACAATAGGGTGACTAGATAGATGGGTAATTGCTTACATGTTTGTTTGTTAGTCATTCGATTATTATTAACTTTGGGGTCTAAACCCATGTAGCTCACGAGACGTTTTTGTCTCACGTACTCCTTGCTTTGTTTTGCTATGTACTCAGGTTCGGGATCGAAGGCTTAGGTACGCATGGATAGAGATGCGGGACCTAGATTAGAAGAATACTAGATTGGATTTAGTCTTAGCTTGGTTATGATCTATTTTGTAACACCTACTTTTATACTCTGATTTCATACCAAGGTTTTTGTAAATCCAAATTTGAGATGTTCTTCTATTTATAAAATATTTTATTTTGGCCAATATTTTGTATTAAAATTTGAGGTGTTACAATACTCAAGAAGAAGGAATAGACTATGATGAGGCATATGCCCCTGTTGCAAGAATTGAAGCAATAAGGATCTTTCTGGAATATGCTTCATTCAAGAAATTCAAAGTCTATCAAATGGATGTCAAAAGTGCATTCTTATATGGGAAGATTGAAGAAGAAGTCTATGTTTGTAAACCTCCAGGATTTGAAGATCCTGAACATGATGATTATGTATACAAATTAGACAAAGCTCTTTATGGTCTACATCAGGCACCAAGAGCTTGGTATGATACATTATCATCATACTTATTGAAGAACAATTTCAAAAGAGGTGCAATTGACAAAACTCTGTTCACAAGAAAAGTCAAAGATGATATACTACTGGTCCAGATATATGTAGATGATATCATCTTCGGATCAACAAATGACCAACTGTGCAAAGAGTTTGAAGAGCTAATGCAGATCAAATTCAAGATGAGCTCAATGGGTCCAATGAACTTCTTTCTTGGACTCCAAATCAATCAAAGATCAGATGGTATTTTGATTAATCAATCAAAATATGTCAAAGACATCTTGGAGAAATTTGCAATGAAAGACTGCAAAAGTGCAAGCACACCAATGGAAACACATAAACACCTACATCCTGATGTTGAGGGGGAGGATGTAGATGAAATTTATACAGATCAATGATAGGATCCATAATGTATTTAACTGCATCAAGACCTGATATTATGTATAGTGTTTGTGTGTGTGCCAGGTATCAAGCAAAACCTAATGAGCTTCACTCGCAGGCAGTCAAAAGAATCTTCAGATACTTGAAGGGATAACCATCACTTGGTCTTTGGTATCCACATGACTCACCATTTGAACTTGTAGCCTACACAGATAGTTACTATGTTGGTGAATGTCAAGACAGAAAATCTACTTTTGGTGGATGTCAATTCTTTGGATCAAGATTGGTGTCATGGCAATGCAAGAAGCAAACCAATGTCTCAACATCAACTGCTGAAGCAGAGTATGTAGCTGCATTTGCTTGTTGTGCTCAAATTCTGTGGATTCAAAATCAACTCCTAGACTTTGGTATCTCTATCCTTAAAACTCCTATTTTTATTGATAATCAAAGTGCTATTAGTATTGTGAATAATCCAGTAAAACACTCAAAACCCAAATATATTGAAATAAGATTTCACTTTATAAGGGATTGTAGTGAAAAGAAATTAATCAAAGTAGAAACATTCATACTGACAATCAACTAGCAGATATTTTTACAAAAGCATTTGATGTAGGAAGATTCAGCTTCTTGGTTAGCAGTATTGGAATGATTTTAATAAATTAATTATTAAAATTATATGTAAAGTTTTTGTATAATATTTCTATTTTAAAAGTGTGTTTTACTACTGGTTATTCATTTATTACTGACTATAAGTTATATTGACAATTTGTTACTGATAGGGTTTTTCTGAGAATTAGGTTAAGTATAAAACAACAGTTACTACTGATGTTTTACTACTGGTACTTAGTTACTACTAATCGACCGTTATCTGTGAAATATGACATTTTACCATACTAACCCCCATGAAAATAGTCGTTGGGTTATGATTAGAAGGGTATTTTGGTCATTTTGCAGATCAATTCGAAAAATATAAATAGCTGAAAGTGATTAGTTTAGCATTATCTAAACCTCGATCCGATAAACCCTACGATAAACCCTAATCTCTGCAAATTCGATTAAAAACCTTGAACCAGTAACAAATTCAATCACATACGAAATTCTTCACAAGATCAAAACTTCTCAGAATACAAACAATCAAACATCAAAATGGCAATGAAAAATCACTTGGTTGCAAAAATTGATCTTCAATACTCAGAGTTTCACAACATGCTTGCTTTTCTTCGAAATCCAGATGGCACAAGAAGCTTCAGACCAATTGTGATGTTCTTGAAGAACTCACCCATCAGATTTGCTCTGACTGTACATCCCAAACTCTGTGAACAACATCTTGTTCAATTTTGGGAAAATGCTGAAAAGATAGAAGAAGAGAACACAATCAATATCAAATCCAAAATAGATGGACATACCATTATCATCTCAGAACATTCCATTAGAAATCATCTCAGACTGAATGATGAGTCAGGTACATCTCTACTCTCTAAATCTGAATTAATTGAAAACATTTTAAAAATGGGACATGAAGGAAGAACTGACATTCAAACCTTTCAGAAGGGTCTTCTTTCTCCCCAATGGAAGTATTTGGTCCATACAATTCAACATTGTATGTCACCAAAGAAGAGTACTTGGAATGAGTTCAACAGATCAATAGCATCTGTTGTTGTATGTTTGTGCACAGAACAAGTATTCAATTTTTCAAACATGATCTTTGAAGGAATGCTTGGAAACCTATCAATGTCAAAAAATTTAATGTATCCAAGATTCCTTGCACATATTTTTTATTGTGAGATCCCTAATCTTGTAAAAACCAAAAACATTTTTCCTATTCCAGAACTAAATAGAAAAGTTTACTCAAACATGAACAAAAAGTTCAAATTTTCTGGAAAAGAAACACCACTTTTTTGCAAATATGATATATGATCAACCCCCCACTGGAGAAGGTTCAAGCCACCCCATTGAACCCCAACCCACTCCATCACTAAAAATAGCCCAAACAAAATCCACCTCATCCACACAATCAACCAGCCCACAAAATGTCCTGAATGTATCCCAAGTACATGTAAATAAACCTCATAGTGCTACTCTTCACTCTGAGGTAGACCAGCCACAAGCCAAACAAATCTCCAAAACATATAAAAGGAAGAAAACTTCCTTAAAGGACACCAGGGGACCCACTGAGTCACACCCCAGGCTCAAAGAGTTGTCTTCCAAGGAGGAGAGAAGGCATGAGGAAATGGCTCTCACTACTGATGCACCAAAGGTTAGTGCACATGCTAGTGAGAACATCAATAGGACCCAGACCTCGGCAACTTTAAGTGATGACTCATCATTTGAGGCAGCACTTAAAGGACCCCGGTGCCAAGAAACCACGAGAGGGGGTACTTCTGCTTCTTCTAGGAAGAAGAGAGTATCTAAACAACCCAATGAATCACCAACCAGTGATGAGGGTAGAATGACAATTCCTGAATTGATGAAAAGGATGAAAAACCTTAAAGCCAATGCACCAAACAAGCCCGATGATCTACCTAGATGGAGTGAGGGCAGTACTGAACAAACCAAATTGACGGATAGGAAGGAAAACCTTGAAACCACTGTACAACATAGTCTGGAACTTCTAAATAATCAAGGAAAGACCATGAGCTACATGAAGCACTATATAAATGCACTGAACAGAAGGCAGAAGAGGTTCGATTATAGGCTTCAAAGGCAATCAAATATCATTAGAGAATTACAGAAGAAATTTGCTGATAGTGAGGTTCAACAAGTTGAGATCACTAAGGGGGAGAAGGATAACATACAGGGTATGATTGACACTTCAATTACAGCAGCAGCAACCTCCCTCTTGAACCTTAGAGAAGCTCATGGTGAAACAGGTCAAAGTTTTGGTGAAGACCTAAATAGAGGAGTCAGAAGTAGGGATGAAGATGTATTCATGTCTGCACAACAATCACAAGCAGCAGAACAAATACCTTCTCCAATTACTACTGAAGTCATGGGTACTACTGATCCCATGGATACTACTGAGGCCATTGAACAAACAGAGGTCATTACTACTGATCCCATTGAAGAAGAGATTCAAGAAGATTTATCAGTAGTAAACACTCCAACAAACATTCTAGTTTCTACTGATGCCCTAGCAGTAGTAACTACAACTGAAACCTCTCCAGTAGTAAACTCCTCAAAACAACTGGTAATACACACAACAGCTACAACACCAGTAGTAACTACCTTGGTTACTACTGAATCTGATGAAGAAATACCAGATCTTGTTGAACCAGCTATAATCATCCAAGGCCTCCAACTCCAGAATTACAACCACTTTTCATCCCAAATTTTGATGATAATGTGAACTGGGATGAAGTTGATGAATGTGCTCTCCCTCCTCATCCAAAAATATTACCAGAAAATAAAATTCATACATTTTCTCCCTCAATCACAATAAATCCAGTTATAGATATGAAGTATACTCCACTCTCAAAGTGTGTGAATGTAGGTAAAACAAAGTTTGATGATGATTACCCACACAGAGCTTTAGGTCACTACATGGTAAACAAGATAAATTTAGTCAGACCTGTGAAGCAAGATAAGTGGAAGGTAAAAAGGATGAGATGTCATAGAAAATGTGCTAAAACTCAAGTCCCTGAAGATAAAAGAAAGGCTGAAGAAGAAAAAAATGAAAAATGCAGCCATTCAAGAAATAGAAGAGTTTTTAGAAGAAGATCAACAGGATGAACTAAATAAGATAAAAAATATTGAAAAGAAAAGTATAGATCTTCTTGAAGCACAAGTGAAAGAATGCAAACGAATGAAAGAAGATATGCCTGAACAGTTTGCAGAAAAGAAAGATGTTATGATCTCATACCTAAAATCTCGAGGTCACAATGCAATATCCTTTGGAAGAATGAAGTTAATTACTATTATTTGAAAGGTATTTCATTGAGAAAAAGAAAGACCTGGCAGAACCAGAGATCAAGGAAGACAAATTGACAAATTTAATTGTAATTGATCCTAAACTGGTAAATACAAGTAATTCAAAGACTGGTGAATCCTCAATCATAACTGCCAAGAAGAGAAAAGACATAGAGGCTGAACAAGAAGCAAGGAAGAAAGCAAAACAAGACTCACATGTAATTAATCTTCCAATAGCTCCTCTACAAGATAATCTCATTATTAACTGGAGAGTTGTAAATGATGTGATAGAAGTGATTAGAGAAGACAAAACAACTCAAAAGTTCAGTGCTTGGAAACCAATGGTTATGTCATTAACAAGAAGTGATATAATTAAAGTATTAATTATTGGTAAACCAAGAATGTCAAAGAAATCATGGAGAAACTCAGGTTATGGATACTTCACAGAGATGATAGATGCTGCATTCTATCCAGATGATTATCCTGAGAGATTTGCTAGTACAGAGAATGTTTATGCTTCGAATGTGCTACCAACTGCTAATATGTATTTCTTTGAAAGGGCCAGCAAGAAATGTGAACTGTTTTTATTTGAAAAAGAATACAACCACTCTTAAGAAACAATGTATCAGATCACCACCTGTTCCTTCATGAAACCACATGATGTTGCTATGTTTGCTGAAAAGTTGAACTATGTTGTTAAAAGGAACAGCAAGTATATTATTGCACAGAGAAAAACAAGAAATCAACAAATTAAAGAAGGTGATGAATGAAGGGCCAAACAGTTGGAAGAGAAGAAGAAAAAGAAAGAGGAAGAAGAAAAGAAACTTGATTAATACAAAGTGAATTAATAAGTTTAGGGGGAGATTGTTGGGAAATAAACAAGTTATTACTGATGCTGCAGGTAATACTATTGAATTACTACTGATGGTGCTCAAATGTGAAATACTACTGATCCTGGAAGTTATTACTGACGATGGCTGTTATTACTGATGTCGATATTTAGAGCTGATCGTGTCCGAGATCTTCGTAGATTTAGTTTAGAATGTTTATCTTTTTGTAATTCGATTGTAATCTATTCCTAGAATAACTAGGTTAAAATTTTAGGCTTCAAGGACTATTATATATAGTTCCTAATGAATTGTAAACATACGTGTATTGATCGATCAAATTAATACATTGAAGCTTTTTGTGATAAACTGTGTTCTTGTTCATTCGCATTCAATTTACAGTTTACGTTGTTCTTAATCAATAACAAGAGTGTTAATCCACTGTAACTTCTCTTTGTTAGTAGATCGGTGATTTAATAACTTGTTAAGTTATTCGATCCTGACAAAAGGTAAAAAGCTGTAGAAAAAACTCCCGTTAGATATGCTCTAATAATAGATATATTTTCATTTTGTTATCGGTTAAAATGTATTTACAGTTGCAAATTACATGCTGTTGTATTTAGGTTTTTTAAAGTTGTCCAGTACTTTACAATGACCTTTCTTATTATCCATCAGATAATAACTTCCCTGAAAAAAAGTACATTTTATGGTCGTGAGTTTTATACTTCCTCCGATTCAAAATAAGTGACAAACTTTAGATTTCATGGTTTTTTAGGCAAAAGATTATAATGATGATTAAATTAGATTAATTAGATAATTAGTGAGGAATGAGTCTCATGTCTTTTGAATAAAGTGGGGTTAATGATGTTTAAAAGTAAGGGTAAAAGAGTCATTTCACTTTGTTAAAGTATATAGTTAGTGGATGTGGGTCATACCCTTTTTTTGTCAAATAAGGTAATTTTTCAAAGTGTGTAATTTATTTTGAATTACTCAAAAAGAAAAATGTGTCACTTATTTTGAATCAGATGAAGTATAACACTTAATACATGATATTTTAACCAACGAGCACACAAAAGAATATTTTTCATCTATTTTCGTGAAAATTAGGAAAAAATAGGGCGCATGTTATGTGACAAGTAGAAACATACACAATATTTTAGTCGTTGATAAAACAGAAGTTAGACACGTACCCTCAATCAAAGTATGCAAATCAGAGGACATAGAAAATATTAGGGTTGTAACCAAATTATTAGGGTTAAATTTTTATACGCATCACACTATAATGTAACAAACAATTAATTCAATTGTCAAAATGCATTTTAGTATTCTGAATTTGGATAACTATGTCATCTAGTACCCTGAACTATTATAGATGCAATATGGTACCCTGAACTTGGCATAATGGTCGATTTAGTACCCTAACTCGTTAATTTGGTTTTGTTTTCTCACGAGATTTGCTTCTAATATCAATATATTGAGATGAACGTATATTTTTTAGTCCGTCAAAAGCCCAACGAAAGTAAGTCAAGCGAAAAAACAAGGCCAAATTAATGAGTTAGGCTACTAAAAAGACCAGTTTGCCAAGTTCAGGGTACCATATTGCACCTTTAATAGTTAAATGTAGTAGAGGACCTAGTTAGCCAAATTCAGGGTACTATGTTACACCTTTAATAGTTAAAGGTAGTAGAGGTCCTAGTTAGCCAAATTCAGAGTACTAAAATGCATTTTCACCTAATTAAATACACATAATAAATGCTTACATAATAAATGCTTTCATACCTCTTTTACTGTATATATTTGTTCACCCGGACCTTAGATCCGTTTACACAACTAAGCTCAATATAACTAATAGAACCTCCCTTTGATGCATCAAACGTACCATTGTTGTTTCCAACATGGCTGGCGGTGCATAAAACAAAACCAAAAAACATTTTGTATTGTAGTACAAATTTTCACTTCAAATTTTGGAAAAAAGACTCTAAACTTCCTTAAAAATATTATATCTTCAAATACAACTAGGGGGCGTTTGGCTCGAAGTAATCCTCCGTAATGTAATTGAAATCGGTTGTAATTGAATTCGGTTTGTATTCGGTTGTAATTAAATACAATTACGCGTTTGGATAACAAAATTTTAAATTATAATTCAAATCAATACTTATATATTTTTTTAAAAACTTTTTTAAATTGTTTTTTAAAATTTTATTATTTATTATTATTTTTTTTTATTTTTTTTTTAGTTTTTTTTTTTCTAATTTTTTTTATTATATTTTTAATTTAAAAAAATTAAATTTTTTAATTTTTTAATTTTTTTAAATTCTTTTAAATTTTTTAAATGTTTTTTAAATTTTTATGATATTCTTAATTTTTTAAATTTTTTTAAATTTTTTAAATTTTTTTAAATTTTTTAAATTTTCTTAAATTTTCTAATTTTTTTTAATTTTCTTAATTTTTTTAATTTTTTTTAATTTTTAAATTTTTTAAATTTTTCTTAATTTTTATTTAGTTTTTTAAACGATTTTAAAATCTGAAGTATATATATTATTCAAATTTGTTAGTTTACTAAATGACCGTAATTGAATTCTTAGGGTTTTGGGACGGAATTCAATTACAACGAATATCGTAATTCGAAATTACGTTGTAATTGAATTACGAAAAAAAATGTCCATCCAAACGTCCTCCGTAATGTAATTGAATTATAATTACGGAAGATTACGGAGGATTACGTCAAAACAAACGGAGTCTTATAGTACGACTGTTTCAAATTAAATTTAATCATTGTTTTGAAAAGATATTTAAATTTTTTTATTTTATCTAGAAATTTTCAAATGTACACCAACATCGTACTATCAAAGCTTATCAACGTAAAATATTGTACTATACAAATATGCTCTAATTGGTATTTAAACATAAAAGATATTCTAACCCACGTACTTACATTTCAAAATACCAACATCGTACTATCAAACTAATCAACATAAAATATTGTACTACGCACATTTGCTCTAATATTAGTATTTAAGCACAATAGATATTAACATCAACAATAAATACAAAAAATCAACGAAGTGATCGATCTATCAATCATGGTTCAACCACCAATGATGAATGGCATCAGTGGAACAATGCTCATGCCACGTAGAAAGAAAATGATGATGCACATGACATTTTATTGGGGAAAAGACGCTCTGATCCTTTTTAGAGGTTGGCCCGGAACTGATACGGGAATGTATGTTTTGGCACTTATTTTCGTGTTCTTTCTCTCTATCATTGTGGAATGGCTTGTTCATTGCAATGTTGCTATGATGAAATCTAAATATGTGGGGTCAGGTTTGGTTCAAACATTGGTCTACACTTTGCGTGTGGGGCTTGGGTTCATGTTGATGTTGGCTGTGATGTCTTTTAATGTTGGTGTGTTCTTAGTAGCTTTATTGGGACATGGTTTAGGATTCTATTTCTTTCGAGTAATTAGGCAATCGTCGGAGAAGAACAAGCCAGATGCGATTTCGACATCTTGTTAGTTAATATTAGTTTGTTTTTTTTCAAATGACATTATGATATGTAATAATGGTTTAGGTTTTGGTGCCATCAAAGATTTGTGGAATATCACATTTTTACGTTAATTAACTAAAATCCGCAATTTCCTTTAATTCTGTTATTTTACTTTTCATATACACAAGACAAAGGAGACGTAAATTTGTTGGAATTAAGTTGTTTTTAAAATGGTTAAGATTAAGTGGTTGAGCTGTGCAACTTTATACCCAAACATGTGTTTAAAATGTTTATTAACTTTATATCGGAGGCGGTGGCTAAGGGAATTGTTCTTAACCATTTTAATCCAATGGCTAAAATCCATCCCTTGGGACTTATTAAAAACATGGACTACCTAGAACACAACTCTATAAGGTTAATGTAAACATTAAACTTATTTAATACCATTAAACAAGAAATCAAAATAAAAAACTGCATTAAATGCTAAATTTTCATAACTATCTGAGGCGCACATGAGTTCAAGTTCTCCTTGAATAATGATGATATGACCTTGACCTAGCATTGGTAAATTACCAGTAAAACCCATAACACAATCATTATCCCACTTATGGAGAAAATTCTCCAGTTTTAAATTAAAATCCATCCATAATACACACAAATCCACAAGTTACATAATAATTTAAACCAAATCCACACATTAGCAGCCTCTAATATGGCCTATACCTGTAATCTGAAGGTCTTCCTCCACCACCCATACGGCCTCCTAACCGCCCCATGCCGCCATAACCCCACTGCAATGAATAACTAACTCATTAGCACCAAACCAATTTATTTTCTATTTTATTATATACTTACATCATCAAAATCCAAGCTTCCATACATTCTGCTGTAAGCCCCATAACCACCTCCATATGCTAATGCTGCTGGCGCTGGTTCAGGAGACGACCCCCCACCATCATCAACCGGTGTAGCTGAGTCTATTGCAACCTACAATGCAATTCTTCAACTTTTTATACCCAAAAACACCATTTAAATTAATAAACTTAAATTAAAGAAAATAAACTTTTAATACCGCTTGTCCACAAATCTCATGCGACCTTCTAGAAACACCATCCGCAACCCCATCCTCAGCAAACGTCACAAAACCAAACCCCCTGTGACCAGATCTCTTAGGATCCTACACCAAATACATATTTACATTCATTATTAATAAATAATTATAATAATATATATTACCTTGGGGACATACACATCCAAGATCCTTCCATATCTTCCAAAATACTGACGCAGATCATCAACGCTTGCTTCTTCAGGAAGCCTACCAACAAATATCTTTTTTACCACTCCCATTCCCCGACCCGATTCTCCTCCTGCTTAACCCAAAATTATAAATAATTAATTTTTTAATATAAAATTATTATAAACTATTTGTAAACTTAAACATACATGCATAAACAGAGGTTGGATAATCATATGATGTAGGAGCACCCATTGCTGCATATCTAGTTGTAACATATGCATTATATGCACCATATCCACCACCACTACTCTGTGGTGGTGGCATACGCTTAACCGCTCGAAAATCATCTTCCTGAAAAATATTTATTAAATTAAAAACATTAATTTAACGAAATCTTTTATTTCAAAGAATAAATTGAAACAAGTATGGTGTGTTATCAGTTATATTACCTTAGGTGTTGCTCGGTCAACAACTACATTTGACCCACCCAGTTCATGGGTGTCTGACATGAGATCATCTACAGTATCTATATATATATATATATAGATTATTAAAGTTAATTGATTTTCCAGCTGTACAAATGATCAAAGTTTGAGGTTTCATCAAGCATAACAGATTTTTCAATTTTTAATGAATTACCGGAAGTTGAGAAAGTGATCAAACCAATTCCACGATGCCCCTTGGTACTTGGATCCTGCAGAAATTTGAATATTAAATTCCTATAATATTATAAAATGATTAAAAAAAGCATCTAATTATGTAAGTACCTTGGGCATGTACAAATCTGTTATCTCACCATAACTTTCAAAATGGCTGAATGAAACAAACAATCATTAGTCATTATGGATGACAAATAACTTTTATTTGTTAATTTAAGAAATTCGAATATAATTAAGAAAAAGTACCTCCTAAATGAGGATTCTGTAACAGACGGTGGAATTCTAGCAACAAAAATCCTGGTGACTTTCTTTGAAGGTGCTCTCATTTCCTCCTGAGAAAGGAAAATAAAACATTTGATACAGTAATATATAATATCATCAAAATTTCAGATGTATAAAATTTGTGTTTTATTTTTTTAAAAGAACAACCTTTGGTGTTGCTATTTTCACTTCCAGCGCTCTATTCCCAAGAAAGTGTTCTGCTGACAGTGCAGCCTGTCGCAGATTCATATAAAATTATAAAAACTATTCAATAAAAATTATGATGAATATCTTTTATAAAATAAGAAACTTTAAATATTAAGAAGAAAAATCCAGTAAAATGCATATAAGAGTCTGGACTTACCTTAGAATCTTCAACATCTGCAAATGTTACATATCCAAAACCACGAGATCGGCCACTTGAGCGCTCCTAGAATTAAATGCCAAAATGTTTGTTAACATTTAAGAAATGCATTTATAATTTGATGGAGTGTTGGTAGTGATCTTAAATTCTTAATATTGTAAAATAACAATATTCACAAAAATTAGCATGTCAAATTACAACTAAAACAGTAAGCATATAGAAGTCTAGACTCTAGAACCATGAAACGTAGGCTTGAGTCATGAAATACACATAAATTCTAACACATTTTAATTTCTTAGCTCACTTTGGTTCATGATATATATTACATAAATTATATACTTCAATCTCTTCTTGTTGGATGTCTGATTAGGTTAATTTCACATTAACCAAATTTAACACATTTTGTTAGTAAGAAAGTCATAACACCGCTTAATCATACAAAAGACCATGTAAGGATTCTAAAGAGAGAGAGAGACTAACCTTCATAACGATACAGTCATCCAATTCCCCAAATTTACTCATGTAATCCTTCAGTATCAACATCCCACGGGATGCCCAATACCTAAAATCATACCAAAGATTAAATTTTTAATGAAATTATAAATAAAAAATCAAACATGATGATGGAACGATGACCTTACCACGAGCTTTCTCTCAGACATGATGGTGAAACCAGATATTAGGGTTCACAGTGGAAAAATCACACAAACAACACTCAATTCCTTCCTTATCTCTCGCGATCTCACCAAACTCCTCTCTCTCAATTAATTTCTCACACACGAAGACTCCTGCACACAATACACACATCTCTTTCTCACACACAATCATCATCAACATCAACATCAACATCAACATCAACATCAACATCGACATCAATATCATCATATACCAAAACAAACTCACCAATTTTATCATCTGCACATCTGAAAAAAATTATACCTAAATGGAACAATTAAACGATTGAGTACCGCAATAATGCACGCTAACCTGACCTTCGGCTAATTACTTTTGCTCGGACTTTCAAAACCCTAAATCGCAGATCGCTCGGGTCGGGTCACACTCCACTAGGGATGGCAACTATCATCCGCCCCGATGATCATCCACCCGATCCGCTCCACCTGGGGTGGATATGGATGAAGTTAAATGGGTGAATATCGGATATGGAGCGGATATGGATGTTTATTGGAGCGGATACGGATGATGATTTTCAATCCATGGATAAATCCATTTAACCCGAAATTCACTTTTTTATATTACAATTTCACATGATTAATAATATATGTCTAGACATTTTTTATTCACTAAAATTTACAAATAACATAACACTGAATATAATTAAATTTGTAAACATTACAAACCATACTCTAGGCTTCTATATATGTTAAGTTATCTTTTCGTTTGTATCTATCAATATTTGGGAATTAGTTACAAACTATGTTCTATGCTAGATGCATTGAATATAGGTTCGTAATTACGTTTTCGTTTGTATATCCTTTTAGAAAAAACTATATACATGTTCAACAAAAATTGCAAATTTATGTATAAAACTATCGTATTTTCTTTAAAATACAAATTTCTCTCAACATCCAACGGATGCCCATTTACCCGCTATAATCAAATGGATATGGATATGGATGGATGAAATGATTTTAAATGGATATGGATGTGGATATGGACGATGTAAATCTAAATGGATATGGATGTGGACATTGCATCACCCGATCCACATCCGATCCATTGCCATCCCTACACTCCACTCTCGCCGCTCAGCTACGCTCGTCTAATTGCTGAAAGACATGTTTGGTGTCATCATGAGAAAGTGCCAGTTTAGGCCCTATAGTATTATAAACATTTATTTAAACCCCTAAGGTTCGAAGATATTGACAAGTTAGTATATGCAGTTGTGTCAATTTCTATTCCGACATAAACCGACTTGAAAACGACATGAAAATAAACAGGTAAGAGTTGAAATGAAGAAGTTTCAAGTGAGTCTTGGGTCAACTCAACTGACTCGTATATTATTCGAGTTAGGTTCGAGTCAATGATAATTTAAATGGGTCAACTCGTCAACCTATTTAATTATTAAAAAATATATTTACTTAATTTATAGTTTACTAGTTAAAAAGTAACTGGTAGTTACATAAAAACTAAAAGAACTACTTAGTAATTTTGGTGTTTTATCATTTTGTTATAAATTTGTAGAATAACAGCAACACGTTTGACTCGTTTAACCTACTAACTTGTTTAACTCGTTTAATTAAACAGGTTATATGTGTTGTGTTCGGGTTAAATATAAATATACGAGGGTTAAGATATCTATATCCATTTATATAAACAAGCCAGTTTAAACGTTAACCCAAACTTAACCATAATTGTTACCCCCACTGCATAATGCACATGTTTCACAGAGACACCAACTACAAAAAGTTTTACATCGTTCCCCTCGAGATATAGTTTAGGGAATGTTAAGTTTTCTAAGCTTGTAATAAATGTATATAAGCTTGCAATATATAGCTTATTTAGACTTAAATAAACTTATAGTATAAATTTAAAAGCCTAGTTTTCCTAAGCATACCCTTAATTGCGTAAATGTATGCTTAAACATATAAAAAATCCCTATATTAGCTTTTACAAATTCCCCTGATTTCAATATAAGCCCTAAATGGTTTGTGATTATGCAATCACTATCTTTGCCTCAACTCGATCTCTCACACGCTTTGATACCATTAATTATCTTCTAACTAAACCCCATAGAATATATAATATAAATTGTATAAATATAAATAAAGCAATTACTTAATGAGAAAAGAATCATCAGATGACTTTTCGGTTGTTGAATTAATATATAAACAAATAAACTTAATATAAATTTCTATATTTAATTATTTACATGTTAATTAAGTAAATTAAGTCAAATTAATCTAATAGGTTTTGTGCCACATCATACAAACTATTCGTTTCAATAAAAGTCAAACAAAATCATACGGGGAATGGGGAATAGTATTAAGATTTTATCACATATAATAACTTTATTTGTAAAAATAATATAACATTTTCTGAATTCAAATCTCCCACCAGTTAATCCGATTGCAATCTAATTAATTAGCATACGTAAACCGAAGCTCTCTACAACGTCAAATTACCAAACTGACATGCAATCACCAAATTAGCAACTCCAAAAAAACTAAACCAATCAAACATGCAGGCAGGCAGCTCTGACTGATGACCATCACCACGCCGCTGGTTGAACGTCAACCCACCGCCGTTAACCTCCGGTCTATTCATGTTCAAAAGATTCCACTTGCTTTTTCAAAAACTTCATGTAATGAACAGCTTCTTCCAACATCGACGCCGTATCCATCTTGGTGCCACCAGGCACTAATCTCTGAAGTATCCTAATCCTCTCGCTAATCCTCTCTCTCCGCCGCCACACTCTTCGATATCTTCACGTTTCTTCTCTTCGGCGGCTTCACGGATTCCATATCGATCTGAACCGGCCGCCATACGGAAGATCATTTCCCTCATTTCCATGGTGGTGGGGGTGGTGTCAGGCCGCCGGAGATTTCTTGGAAAGTGAGAGACGCTGTGTCTGGCATTAGTGCCATCTTCGGAAAGGAGGGAATGAATAGCAGTGGTGCAGGAAATGTCACATGAAGGCTATAAATAACAATTTCACCCTTATATTTTAATATACTTTTCTATATACCCTGTATCTATTGCTGCTTCACATATACACACATTTTAAGTTCATATTTTTTAATTTATTTTTAAAAAGAAAAATAATTTATATAAATAAATAAAAAAGACTAGCTGTCAGGATCGAATAATCCAAACAGATTATTTAATTAAAGATCTACTAACAATGAGAACTTGCAGCGGACCAACACTCTTGTTAATTGATTAAGAACAATGAATACTGTAAATGAATGCGAACAAGAATGAGAACACAGTAATCACAAAAAGCTTCAATGTATATTGATATGCTCGAACAATACACACGTACGTTTACAATTCGTAAGGAACTATTTATAATAGTCCTTGAAGCCTAAATTATTAACCTAGTTATTCTAGGAAACGATTACAATACAATTACAATTGATATTATCTTCTAAACTAACTTTCCTAAGATCTCGGACTCGATATTCTCCATAAATAGCATCATCAGTAGTATTTCAGTTGATCAGTAGTAAATGCCAAGATCAGTAGTAAGTTGTATCTTCAGTAGTAATTGTAATATCAGTATCAAGTAGTTATAGCAGCAATAACTCTTGATCAGTAGTATCTACACATCAGTAATAGAATACTTATAACCCAACACTAGCATGTAATGAAAATAACGGGTTTGAATATGTTTTCTTTTAAATATTTAGAAGCCAGATAATTAATCTCAAACAACCATTTTGATACTTTTTACAGTAATTTTTTTATTTAAATATAAAAGGAGATGGTGTTTTTTCTCATAAGACGACGGGATTTCGGAAAAGACATACTGCTTGCTTGGATGCAATTGTCGGACTCAAATTTATAACTAAATATTAAATAGCTATTCAAAAAAAAAAAAAAAAAATCAAAATACAGTATATAGTGATTTACATGCCTTAGCCTAATCTACTTAATTTTGGAGTTTCAATTAGACAAAACTAATTACATACGAAGTAATTAATTTTTATTTTCATATATGCTAAAAGAGCTAATGTGGTAAACATATATTCCAAAAACTTTACTTTGTTTGTCATTAATTATACTGGGTAGTATTTGTCGTGTTGACTTTAACTAAAAAATGTTCAAAAATCGTCTACGCCGTTCAAGAACAACATGTAGTCTAATATTAACTCATTTATGCTATCTTTTAACCAATTTTGACCCATCACGATATGTTGTGTTTCAAACTTAAGTACTAAAGATAAAATGTTGCTTATCAATACTATGTTTATTTTTTATTCGCATCTTGACATTGCGCAAATACCCTTCTAATACCATAATAATACATATTTCTAACATGGTTTTATTAGACTAGTGTGGGGCTTCACAGTATGAAGGCAACTGATGTAGCAAGTGACTACGGCGTGAAGGGCCATGGAACACTGCATTCCACCATGTTGTTGCCTTCGCTTGTGACTGATGATCCACCATTAGCGACCATTGTGATGCGATCATGTGATAATTAGTAGTTCCTCCTAAATGTTATATTGAGATTGCTTAGGTGATGGATAATGTAAATAACAATGGGTTGTAAGATCTATTCCCAATAGCCTTACTACATTGACATGGGGAACTTAGTCAAGTGTTATCTCCTACATCAAATTCATTGTATATATAATTTTTTTTTGCGTATAGAGGTGAGAGTTGAAAGTAAAGGAGTTATGTACCCCCACATGAGTTGTGTCTTTTCCCTGAATTTCAAGAGATATGGTGTGGGCCCAAAATAGTGATTGAATTAGGTGCCGTGAGCCTGTAACTTGGCACACCCATCGAGAACCCAACACCTCTTTCCACCGTGGGACGCAACCCCAACTGCCCCAGGCCCCACCTCACCTCACTCTATTCCCAAATCTCACATTTCTTATTTTGGTTAAAATCTTAGCAAGCGACAACGGGGGCTGGTCAAGTATCACAAAGTAACATTAGCATGCATTAACAAAATAGTACAAGGTAAATTAACCCTCACACGCGGGCTCATTCCTCCGGACGAGGTGAAGCTTGTGGTTGGGGAGAAAGGAGGCAGAAATGGGTGGTTTAATAAAAAAAAAATCAATTTTCTAAAAATATTGAAAAACTGATTTTTCTTTTTCTTTTTTCGTTTACAAATAAAAGTAGGATATTAATAATAAAAATATTTTAATTTGTTTTATTTTATTTTATTTTTTATTTAAACAAAAAATGAAATAAAAAAAAAACGTGTGAGGAGTTTATTTACTGTATATATTTTTTGTTAATTATAAAGTTTATTTAATTAATATACGATTTTTATCTTGTACATGTATTTTCATAGTTATTGTGTTTAATTAATTGTAAAAAATAATAGAATAAAGTGACGAGAGAAGTGAAGATACGATGAGGGCAGATGTATGTAAAAGTTTAAAAATACTAAACGCTTATTGATAAAGAAAGTTTGCTTTTGTTTTGTTTGTTCCCTCGAATTTGGATAAATCAACGCTTATTGATGTCGAGTAAAAGTCAATGTTTAGTGGATATTTAGTATATATTATCACAACTTTATAGGACGTGAATCTACGTTCTTCCTTTTTTTTCTACTTTGGTTAAGAAACAGTCCAAAAGTGTTTGCTAAAGTAAAAGTCTTTGACTTTATGCCTTTCTTAAACTACTTTCAAATGAAATTCAATTCGATCACTGTAATCCAACTATTCATTTTCTTTTATTACTTTCACAAGATTTTGCTTTCTTATTTCTAAACTCTTTACAGGTCTTGCGACTAAAGGTGCACAAAGCCAAGACTAGATAGCCTGGGCCCAAAAAAGTCAAGGCTTAAATCGTTATTAAAACAATGGGCAATGCGGGCCGGACATATAAACTTGAGAGTTAATTACACAGATGGTCCTTATAGTTTTCTCAAAATTACAAAAATCGTCTCTCCATTTTGTTAGTTATACAGATGGATTGATTTTCTTACTTTCGCATTCGGACTGTCTCTCCTTCAAAAGTTAACGCCTTCTCACAGAGAGACGATTCGAGTACGAAAGTTAAAACATTGAACAATCCGTCTAAGAAACTAAATGAAAGAACAATTATTTCCGCAATTTCAAATAAATTATAAAAACTACCCGCCTAATTTACTCTAAACTTTGGCACATATCCTCCGTTGAATTTGCTAGGAGGATGTAACATAAACCCCTAAAAACAAAAACACTGACATCTTCACATGATTTCACAATGTTCTTTTCTTTTTCTTTCATGTTAAGTGAGATGGTCATAAAGTAGATTTGTCCATCAGTTTTTTCAATTTTTTATAAGGATCGGAATCAGCGTCTATCATCTTAAAAGAATTGAAGTTCAAAGAAATTATTAGTTCAACTACTATTTGCCATCATCTTCATATACTCTATTATCACTTCATATTCGACTTAGTGAAGTGTAATTATGCGAGTGACTTATATTTAATTAAACTATACAAATTATACTGAGTGTTCAATAAGAATTGTCACTATCAAAACTCTAGCATAACACTATCACATGAAGAAATGTCGTTTTCTTTCAATTTTAAAATTTCCTTCAAAATTTAGTCTTGCTGATAATTTATTTGAAATAAAAGAACAAGTTTAATTCATAATGGTTCAAAATTAATAACATAAGTAATGATTGTTTTACACATACAAACTATTTGATAGATTTATTTTCATGGACTTTTTAGATCTTTGTTCTGTTTATTTGCAGACATTTCATTCTATCCAAATTTTCAGTGTTGGTTATAGTTTTTTAGAAATGAAAGAAGCAAAATTTTCATTCGTAATGATTCAAAATTGATAACAAGATTTATGTTTGTTTAAAGCACACAAACCATTTGATGATTTGTTTCATGGGTTTTGTTGTGTTTGTTTGCAGACAATCATTCTCCAAGCCAGAACTCAACAATCACAATGAAGAATCAAGATTCAAAAGATAAAATATGCAATATTGCAAATATGATCGGTTGAGGATTATTTGTGTAGGAACAATTAGTAGTGTTTACAAAGCTAAAAACAGAGAAACGCGAGAGATAATAATTGTTATAAAAAGGTTTAATACGGGTGCACACACGATGAGGCATTATAATTATCATGTCCCCTCGGTCACCACTGAACAATGAACAGAACTATAAACAAGAAAACGAAGACTTTTGAGATCCAACACGACACATGAATTTATAGTGGTTCCCACGGTTAGAGAAATCGCGGTTAATTCACTCTTTAAATTAGAGATAATATATTAATATTTGTAACATATAGTTGCAATAAGGAGACATCTATATATAAGTATTAAAATAGCCCCAACTTTCTTACATTTATCGACGTGGTACACTTAACAAAAATAACTATATAGTAGTATTATTTGTATGAGAAGTGGTATTGTTTCACACTATTTAGATTTATCCATTTTCTTACCCACTAAATTAAGACAAGTGTCAAAATTAAGGGATGATATGAGGAAACAAAATTAATGGATTACACATGTTAAGTTTAGAAGTGAGTAAGACTATGGGTAAGACTAAAAGATAAGAACAAATATAATTTCTCAATTTGTAAATCTTCTAGTTAATCATCTCTGCAACCCAACAATCTCCCATTTGTAGGTTCATTCACTCGACTCATCTCGACAACTAACTTCTTCCCTTTAACACTGTGATTTGTTCTAACCTAACTGTACAATCTAATAGATCTCCGAAAGGCGATCCCTGATTTACGCCAAATCAATGATATTTCGGTACAAAGTATTATAAACACATATTCAACTAGGGATAGCTCCAATTTCCCTAGTTTGACATACCTTCATGAATTCTCAAATGAGTAATGGTATTTAGGCCTACCCTTTAGACCTACTCATAGGCTTACTCATTGGATGAAGAATGTGTCAAAATCAAGGGATAATATTAGGAGAGAGAATTTTATGGAATACACATGTCAACCTATCAAGTGCTAGGCCTATGAGTATGTCTAAATGGTAGGAATAAGTATCAGTTAAAGGTTCAACCAGTTCCATAGTGATCTATCAACATCTGGAGCTTCCTATAACAAGCAACAATGTCATACAATATGTCTAAATTTGTGTCATTGTCTATTTTCGTTAGCACTTTCTTAATATAACTTACATTGATTAAATATTGGATACCCGGTAATGTGTTTTTAGTTTTTTTCTCTCTATATATATTCTTGCAATTCTTCCATAGTAATTATAGAATCACAACATAGGTCACAACTCCACTTTAAAGATTGATACAAGAGCATAGCATTATACAAAAAATCGATGCTAAAAACCCCTATATCCTGAACCAAATGCTAACGATTATGAAACTCAAAGACACAAAATAAAAGTTGACCGAACTTAAAACTGGCTCCTGATTTGCTCAATTGAAGTAATAATATCTATCTTTATTAATTTCCCAATTTGATACAAAATACGTGCAATTGATTGGCTCATATAACAACTTAACATGCCATAAAATGCATTATTACGAAGATAGAGAAAAATCCAAATCCATCACCATCCTAATGAAAAGCCCCCCACATTATTTCAAAAATCGCCACCGCTGATTAGCCTCTAATCACACCCCTATTGATTGGATTTACCGGAAAATAACCCCCATGACTCCCGGAGCAACTTTATTAAGGAGAAACAGAGTCGCCATTAACGACCTTACTAAATTATTTCTTACACTCATTAACTCCCACACAGCTGTACCTCAACCCCCAACAAACACACATCGCATGTGACTCTTCATCCCCACTCTCAGTCACACCTTAATCTTCATTTCCTCACACAACAAACTCTCTTCGCAACAATGGCGTCCACGTTTCTCCACGCGCTCATTCCACTATGTCTGGTATTCCTATCACTCACACGCGCTTCAATCACCGACGTAACTGTTGTGGACGCCACGAAACAGCTCGCACTGTATCACGACACCGACGAGATGCCGATGTCGATTTATGAAGATGTTAATGAAATCGACGATGATCGAGATTTATCGGTTTCTGGCCGAAGATCTCTGATGTGGAGGAGAATGAGGTATTACATTTCGTACGGTGCGTTGTCGGCGAACAGAGTTCCGTGTCCTCCACGCTCCGGCAGGTCGTACTACACTCATAATTGTTGGAGAGCTAGAGGTCCGGTGCATCCGTACTCTAGAGGTTGCTCCACAATCACTCGTTGCCGCAGGTGAAACTAAAATCGATCAGGCATCATTCCAGTCCACCATTAATTGGAGGTTAAGGTTTGCTGATTTCAATTTATTGAGCATTCATATGTTCTTATGTTTCCAGTAGCGGATTTGCTAATAATTAATGTGTACGCACTGGTTTATTGAACTCAAATGGGGAATCACACTATTCATGCAGTTGATTTGATTTCCATTGGAGAATATGTTTAATTAATGTATTGAATATTCGGTCTAAATTATTTGAATTTGTTACGTGAGTCGCATGATAAAAAGTAGGATTAGTTTCTACTTCCAAGCTTGTTGTCCAACGAATTGAATCTCTGCATACTTGACTTGATTAACACCACGTCTCAACAGAATTTTGACATTCCAATTTCGTCTCAATTTTATTATCCACAATTCTATTTTGGTTTGTACCAGAATAATTATATACTCTTAAATTTCAACCAACGATTTGTGCGTTTTGTATAATTCTGATATTAAATCCGAAGATCATATTTTTCACGGCTGCCATGTTTCGTCTTCTATTATGAACAAAATTAGCAGGTGGTTGAGGGCTAGCCCCGCAAACTTTGACGATCTTTTCATTTGGAGCTCTTCTATTGATTTCAAAGGAGACGTGAATAAGTGCTTCTATTGGTGTTGTAACCCCTTTACTTTGTTTCTCTTGATGTACTTTTTCGCCTACCATCCTGCTAGCTTTAATGTTAGTTTTCCAGGTCCTTTGCCTAGGTATGATGGCGTTGCCGAAGTTCCTTTTGACTTAGGTTCCCTTTTTGCCGTTAAAAAAAAACTATGCATATCCAGTGTGTTTGAACTCATATAAGGAGTATTTTCTCCTGTTTTATTAGGCTAACAATTATTTTCACATAGAGGTTTATGAAACGATATCAAGTTTCTTTTTTTAATTTCTCTACGTTAACATTAATAAATTTAACAATCTCCTACCTTTTCCTCCTATCATATAGGGCTATAAAAACCTGACAAGACACTATAAAAATACACGAAACGGAACAAAATTAAGATAAAATTAAAATTTGAATTCGTGTTCGTGTTGTGTAAAACAAACACAAAGTCGTGTCGTGTTCGTGTTCAAAAATTAACATTAAATTGACACGATAGTTATGATTTTAGGAACATTTAATGTTATATTTTTATTGGATTTGTCAGGTTTTTAATATGTAATAAGTAAGAAATTTGTTATTTATTTTATTTTGTCGTGTTTATTGTTTTTTAATGGGTCGTGTTCGTGTTAGCAAAATAAAACACAACTTCGTGTCTTGTTGTTTTCGTGTTGAATAAATTTGTGTCGTGTCGTGTAACCTCAAAACACGAAACGATAGCACGACTTAACAACCCTACCACCATATTTGCCCTTGCTTTAATAGACGTGATATTTTTTATAGAATAAGTTTGTGATTAAGGCAAAGCCAAAAGGGTAAACAATAAAATTTAGTAACTAATTAATAAGAGTAATATTTTTTTTTAACATGTGTCTGCATATTGACAAACACAATTAAGCATACGTAAATGTAAGTGCATAACATTTTCTGGAAGAACATTTATTCGAATTTCATGAACTAGTTGGACAAAAATTATGAATATATACCAATGATTTGTTCTATCTTATAGTAATAAAAGAACATACATTGATTGGAGACTGGTCTTGGGACTGAAGCATGAAGCATGTGTACCACATGCGCAATTTTAGGTCGTTTCCGGAATCTAGATGAACAAAACGTAAAGCAACTACCAAAGCTCACATGCTAACTGTTAAATGCGTAGTTATTTTGGAAAGTTATCTATACATCTGTTGGTGTATCATCTTCATCTTTGTGGGCTAGATACATATGTACAACGCTTAAAAACACGATAAAATTCGAGTCTGAGTTCTTTCTTATAAACACATTCCATGAGTACAGAAATTAATTCAGAGACAGAAATAGAACATCTATTTCATCCGGTGTAGTATGATACAAGCACATTTGAACACTATATATTACACACCAATCATATCAAACGCAATCTAGTTAATTATTCGTTACCAGGATAGCTTATAAGTCGGAATCTGAAAGCAGCAGTTACTGTAACTCCCCAACAGGTGCCTCATTTAGCCATAGGAAATGAATGAAATCATACAACTTTGCACTTACACTAACCTGCTCAAACAAATATAATTACCATCTTAAATACGATTGCTTATTTTAATAAAAACAATTTCGGTTATAAATATACCTTGTAAGGGGTTGGATTAAGTTTTCTCATGTGATCAGGCCTCATCTGCTCCAAATGTTGTATGCAACGTTCCCTATTCTCTTCAAGTGTTGGTAACTCTTCTCTTTTTTTATCTTCATATATCAACACAACAAATATTCACTTAATTAATTAATGTTAAAAAATAAATGCATATTCGGTGATGTAAATGTAATAATATAAACCTGTATTTCCGGGCCAATAACACTTTAAAAGCTCCTCAACACGTTGCGGGACCACATAAGCTCGTTTTGATTCATTAAACGGATGTCGACATAAAATCCTTTCACCTACCTGTATTTAAATCTAGATAATAAAAAATTAACAATATTTAAATATAATTTAAAATAATATATATTTAGTTACCTTTGGAGGTGGTTCGTTTTCTCCTGACATTATGTCTAAAAGGGGGTACCCTTCCTTACCGTATAGCCTGAAAGATTTTTTTTTACATGGAATAGAAACCTAAAACAAATTAAAATTATATACATATATGTTTCTTAATCAAATGCAAAGATAATAATAAAAAAATGAAAAACCTTTGAGACATCTTCTGAGAGCTTAATTCGGGGCTGGCTATTGATCTCAACAAGCTTGAAAACGCAGCCTAAAGCAGCTTGTGCATAACATGTGACCAAATAAGTCCCGATTCCAAAGGCATCAACCTCATGCCCCTGTTTGTTTAAAGCATCTAAAGTTTCTTCATTGAGATCGTTGCTAGCAGTGATACCCGTTTTCCCAAAACCCGCAACTCCAAATTCTTTCTCAATATTTTGAAAAAACTTTCTTGTTTCACAAGACAAGTAAGCAAGATCACCAGAGTCTAATCTTATGCCACGTGCTTTGTACCCGAGGTCATTTAATGCTAGAGCAACTGCACAAAAGTTAGGAACACCGCTCCTCATTACCTGGAATATTCAATTTATTTAGATAATGTAATTTTTATTAATTTAAAAATATATTAATATTAAACTTACGTCATATGTGTCTACAAGAGCTAGAAAGTTATGAGGAAATGCGAGAGCGTATGAAATGAAAGCAGCTAGCTCACTCTGGTTAGTCTCACCAAAAACACCTTTTACCCTCTAAAATAGTAGACAAATATAATACACATATTATTATAATATTTGTTATTGCATGAGAGAGTATAAAACTATAAATGATTAAAATGTAGCTTTACCTTTAGTTTGGTTAACCATGTCTGCACAAGACTAACGAAATCCTCACATGCTCGAGACCCATCGGCAATTTTAAGAGATTTGTTTATAATTTCATCAGCTCCCTAGAAAACAAGAAATTCATTTAATATAATTAAATAATATAAAAAACGGTTATATATTACGTTTACACTGACCATACCATAAATGAGCTAACAAAAGCGTGAGAATGTGTTCCACGAAGCGGTATTCCAAACATTTTTCCTGCTGCACAATTGCTGTCAACACAAACCAAATCAAACATTATTAATAACTAAAATTAAAAATAAATAAAAAATATCAAGAGGATCACCTTGTTGCATCAAATCCTCCCATGTAGCAATACCTTGATGCACTTATACCACCATCTGGCCCCTATTTGTAAAAATAAAAAAATAGTAATTAAAAAAGTTTAATTAATTTAATCCATTAGTGATATATGAAATGAACCTGTGCACGCCTTAGCCCAAATTCAAGAAGTAGCTTAGATTTTCCAGCAACAAAACGATGTCTTGCAGCATTTGTAATCACTAATGATGCATAATTTATAAGATTCACATAAGGTGTTTCCAACAATTGAACAACCTGTAACCAACAACAAAATATACAAATTTTATAAGAAAATCTTTTAAATAATATTTTATTTTTCTAAAATATAGACACTCACAGCTACAGGGCCTTCAACCCTCATCAAGGGTACTTTAGGAAATACAACTGAACCCTCAGCAATTGCATACACTTCAACATCAGAACAATCAATTCCTTCAAGATAATCAAAGAACCCATCCTATTCTCAGCACAACAAAAAATATTATTTTATGTTTATATTTTTTAATGGGGATCAACTATTATACTACTTTTGAATTGATGCTTACCTCACATGTAGGAGATAAAGTTTCTCGGACAAATGCAATTTCTTCTTTTGATAATTTGAAATTAGCAATAAACCTTATGCACTCTTCCAGACCTGCAAAAACTGTGTACTCACCGCCAAAAGGGTTCCGCCGAAAGTACAAGTCAAACCTGAAAAAAGTAAACAAAATTACACTAAGAAGCTAAGACAACCATAAAATATGAACTATGCATTGACTAAATGTAATCAATGCCCAAATAATCAGTTGTTTGAGGTGTCATTAATGTCCTCCTAATTATCAACCTATTCACACTTGTCAATTAGCCAATTAGGGTTGATAATTATAAATCAAAGTACTTAGCAAACTTCCTAAAATGCTACAAATTCCCAAATTATTCCCAAAGATGCATGCGCTAAATGCTTTAAACCTGGAAATTGCAACAATTTATACATTTCTATGATACGATTAGATATGCGACACAAAGCAGTGACATTACAGGAATTAATCAAGTCCATCTAGAATCAAAATAATATATTGAAGAACAGGAATCGGGAAACTAACACTGCACGTTCGTTATGCTTTCCAGCTTTCCAGTAAGCATAAGCCATGGTGAACTGATAGAGATCGTTAAGAAGCGGCGAAACCATTGGATTGGTGGGACCAGGAATTCCCGCCGGCCGATGATTCGGCTTATCATCTTTAACGTCACCGTTAATTTTAGGCTTCACATCCATTGTATGTAATTAATCAATTCGAAACAAATTCTATAAGCTTCGTGACTTTATTTCCCTCCTTATCTACACATATAACACCACATATGTGTGTGTGAACGAGAAATAAAGGAATCTGTGCGATGTTGTGTTTAGAGGGTCGGCGGAATAAAGAAAAGAATGAAAGGGGCGATGGCCGGCAGATACCGGCGGCGACGTCGGCGAAGTGGGGCTCTCTATTCTTTGTCACTAGTAGTCGTGATTTTTCTTTTATTATTCTCCCAAGTTTATGTAGAAATACATATACATATTTTCTTTTTTACTTTTTAGAGCATTTTAACTTCATAAAAACTTATTACTTTTATTATATAAATATTCCACTAATCAAAAAGTCATTATCTTAACATTTTCAAAAGCTTTTTCTTTTATAATATTTCTAATTTACCTTTATTTATCTCAAATGTTTCATAAATACCCCTATATATAAATTGACAATATTTTTTAACATCTTATAAAACCTAATATTTTTTAGAAATGTCTCATACAAAATATTATAATAATTAACGATAATATTTAAATAGATAGAGACATTACATTGCAAATATTAGAAAAAAACATAACTCTAAAACTATAGCCCATCATTTTTTTATAATTAATTGGTAATTATATATAAAAAGTAGCGAAATGACCAAGATGTAATTTCCTAACGATTAAAACGTAACTAATTGGTATTTATATATTAATTGGTATTTCTCTAAAATTAATGAAATATAAAAACTAAAGAATTTATATATAGTAATACTAGCTTCAAAGCCCGCCCGACTGGGCGGACATGCTTCAAAAGAGATATAGGAAAATAACAAAAAAATACTGTTGAAATAACATAACAATCCTTATTGAAATGATGATAAAAAATTTTTGATAAATGAATAAATTGTATAGGAAATTTAAAGACGATTGAAATAAAACTTATTTGTAAACGATATTTATTGTTGAGTATATCTTTGTCGCAAAACTTCTTTGTAAACTTCTTGCCATCTTTGTAAACGACATTTTCTTAAATAAGGTTAAAAATATAAAATTAGAAAAAGTATAAATTGTAAAATTTTAGGGAGAGTTAAAATTGTTATTTTTTTTATAGCCATACAAAACAAAATTTGTTTTACATTACATAATTTTTTTGTCAAATTTTAAATATAATAAGTAATTTATTTGGTAACGATACACATGTACTGTGAGGTTTTAATAATTTTAAAATATGTAATCCCAATACAAATGGCTCTTAAAAAGGCAATCAATACAAAAGTAGTACGTATGATAAATGAGAAATTGTAATTAAATTGCATTTAGTCTAGTGGTATGACATTTGTTCATCATCCTTGATGTTAGGAGTTTAAGTTCTGTCGTGGACATAATATGTTTGCCCATAATAAATTTCTAAACATTAATTTGATAAAATATATAAAATAATTATTTCCCAGTGCGAAGCGCGGGTACGACTATAATATGTTTCCACCAAAATTTCCTCTCATTAATACATCATCTATAATTTGCAGGTTAATATTTATTAGTTCAAATATCTATACTAACAATACAAAAATGACACATCCTCCTATTCTTACACCTCTAATTTTTCTTCCAGAAAATCCAAGTCCAATGCCATTACACTAAAACCAAACATAACTTGCAAGAGAATCTACATACCATGAAACAAATAACGATTAAATAAACTCAAATCATCACCATAAAAAACGTTTAGATCATAATGTTAACCATCTTTCAAAAACGTGACATGTCAGCACTGTAAGTCTGACAACTAATCTTCTTTTTCATCATAATCATCATTCATAGAACATCAAGTACACCTTCAAACACTATCTCCCCTTTTCATCAGAGGGTTGTACAAACAATAACACTACACCTTACAAACATCAATATCAATCATTATGGGCATCTCACACATTTACAGTTACTCATGGTAACTGCCAGCACAAGATGTTTTTTTTTTTTTTTTTTTTTTTTTTTGTGAATGCTAAGATTTGTTCTATACAAGTGATTAGGAGATATTACTTGACATTGAAATCGTGTCTAAAAACTGTCAAATTTTGAGTGAATTTATCTCGGTTCTTGGAGTCCAAGCTTCTAGAAACATCAGCCATTAGTTTGTCAAAACATAAAGAAAGACGCTGATGCTGATCTGCTGGCTGCAATATTATACACAGATAGATACAACTTAACTTAGTTCAACTAAACATAATGCAATTAAATTAATCATAGGTAGAGAAGAAGGCACAAACCTGAGAGCCTAAAATATGAGCTTTAAGATCCGAAAATATCTGCAATTAAAAAGGTGGTTACTTCAGTTAAAGCCCATATCACACTCAAGCCCACACAGACTGTTACGTACTAAAAGGAAAATTAATATTAAATTTGATCATTGTTATCTATTGCATCTAAATAATAAATTAATAATAATAATAAATAATTTATTAATAATAATAAATGAATATATAATGTGACCTGTTCATTGATTAGTATCAAGCTTAGCATTGGTCTGCTAAGGCTCCATTGATTCCCACAATCCTCAAACAAAATAATCTCAAACAAGGTCTTCAGTATCTGATGAAATTAAAAAAACAAATTACACGAGAAATCAACTTAAGCTAAAATTAAGATTTGCAACAACAAATGTATAATAAAATAATAAAATCGAAGGAAATTTGGATATGAAGCTTGTTGATAACAATAGTAAGTTATTGGGCATAAAATATACAGAATCACTCAACCATTTAATAAAAAAAAAATTAGCTTACTTCTGGGAATAATGTTGGACACTCTGCAATATGTCGAGCAAGATTAACTGCAGCAGATGAAGTTAGGGCCTCTGCACTTGTGATATTGTTGAAATAAAAAGCAGCCAAATTATCAACTGTTGATGCAGCCTGATATAATATATAAATTTTAATGATATTTATGCTCTTTTAGCCAAACGTTCTCTTAGAAACCCAATAGTTGTTAGCCTTCTTCAATATTGGAGATGGGGTCGGTGTCGGTCAACTTACTATTTTTTTTAATTAAATCAGCTAGGTGTCTGATGCTTTTGCTCCTTAATTGATTACAATTATTCTTCGGATATCCTTACTTCTCCTTTGGATGTAATTATTGACGCTTTCATTACTCAAAATGATGTTAAAACAATTTTAGTTCTTATAAATCAGAGTTGCCAAAACGGGTTATAATTTATATTTAGTAAATCATTAGTGTGTTTATGCAGATTACATTAACGCTTACATTTGGTGCAGCATAACTATTCTCAAATGAGGGCACCAGAGCTATGGCTTTTGTTAGTTGGTTCTGCAAACAAAACTCAAAGATGTCAACACGGAGGTATGATTAGGCGAGATGGCAGCCGGAGACTCCGATTTAAAATCGCCCATAGGTGCCTCATTTTGTACATTCTTCGATTGAATGCATCCGTCCACAATCCAAGCACATAGTTTGAGATTACATATATAAATTGAAATTGAATGTATAATACTTGTTATTCTATAATTTGTGGAGTTTTCATAAATTAAAAAATACAGATGCCGTCAATTTTGTTGTCATCGGAGATGACAGGTTTGGAGATGTTGTCGTTAAGTATACCACCGTCGCATCTAGAGAAGCATCTGTCTCGGGCTATGCTGGACGGGTGCGACTTGCGGCATAGCTGGAGGGTTGTGGCGTCTTGAATCTCAATTAGGGCATGGTAAAGGGGGATTCAAATTTTGTGGGAGACGATTGAGAGTGACGAGCAGAGGACGGCATATTGACATTCAAATGAGAAATTAGGGCTTTTAACAAAGGGGCTTGATTTTCGCTGGGCAATGCATTCTCCACCAACAGGGAACACCAAAGTGCATAGTTGTCAAATGTAGGCTCATATATAGGAGAATATATCTAAGGTTTAAAATGAAAATATATTAAACATTGAGGGACTAGAAAAGACAAATATGGAAGGTTCATTAAAATGTCAGTAGAAAAAAAGTCTTTGCAAAAAACTTTTGAAAAAGTCTTCTATTCCAATAGAAAAAAGTCTTTCAAAAGCTTATTTAAATAGTAAAAAGCTTTTGAAAAGCTACAATTGGAGAGGCTCTTATAAGCAGGTAATTCAATCAAGAGTTTTCGTTAATCTTATCTTACTTCTTTATAACGTGTTTAGGACTACTAAATATAGAAGTACTTAAACTTAAACTTATTTCTACTTTTGGTGACATCTTAAACACCACAAAAATAAAAAAATGTTGCTTACAAGATTCGAATCTTACTCCTTTACAATGTGTTTAAGACTACTAAATATAGAAGTACTTAAACTTATTTCTACTTTTAATGACATCTTAAACACCATAAAAATAAAAAAATGTTGCTTACAGGATTCGAACACAAGACCTTTTGTGAATACTGACTGTGTGTTAAACGATTGATCTAAATGACAGTTTGTTTAATCCCAAATAAACAGACAACATAACACTGCAAAACGTCGAAATTGTCCCCTGTTTTATTTCGGATACAATTTAATATGTATTCTAGAAGGTCTTAACACCCATCTTATTCAACACTTATTGAAGGTAACGTCTTAACTATTGCAAAAAAAAAAACTCTACAATTTAGTTACGGGTACCCATCGCCGCATTGCGCGGGTACCCTGCTAGTTATGCATAAAAATGTTTAAAAAGGTCTATTATTTTTACGAATTCCCGAGAAACAAATATCAACCATTGATCATTAAGATCTCATGGCTAAGATTAATCACATATTTTATATATGAAGGGTATTTTGGTCATTTGGTACTTTAAAAAAAATTATTTTTTTTACTTTTTATTTTAAAATTAATTTTTTATTTATTTTATGTTTATTATTATTTTCGTTATAAAATAATATTTAATTGATAATTACGTGTATTACTTAATCACATGTGATTTTATTGTAAAATCATATTTGATTGTATACTTAATCATATTTAATATTTTAGTTCAATCACATGTGATTTTAAGTATGCAATCACATTATGTGTTATTAATAAAAAATAACAATGTTTTTTAAAATAATAATAAAATAATATAAAATAATAAAAAAATTAATAATACTAAAATAAAATAAAATATTTTATATATTTTTTAAAATGACCAAAATACCCCTCAATGTATAAAATATGTGATTAATATTGACCATTAGATCTTATTGATTAATGGTTGACATTTGTTACTCGGGACTTTATAAACATGATCAACGGTCTTCATTTACAAAAAGTGCGAAGTTTTTATACAACGTTTAAATATTTTTTACCAATTATAATTAGAATTTTCGAATAACTTCTAAAGACTCCAAATTTGATCTATATTTGAAGAAATATTAAAACCAAATAAAATTCATAAATTATCGCAAAGTTAAGTCACCCAGGTTACGAGCAAAGCTCAATCAATTCGTAAACTTCATTATAACGGGAAGCTGATTTTGCATACTTTGGTCAAACAACCAAACTCAAAGTGGACATTGCGAACTTTGACCACCTCATGTATCCTCAGTTCCTCACTCTTCGTAGATATTCATCTTATTTTGGTTTTCTTTCAGAAAACATAATATTTACATCTTTTTGGTCTTTTTAATTGATAAGATTTAAATTATCTTTAAATGAAGTAGGTATTCCGAAATAATGATTATATAATTTTACAAATTCTATAAAGACGAAGATCGAACTTAGGCAGTTTTATGTGCATATCAGTTTAGAACAATTTAGGTCTAAAAACTGGACCATGAACTAGACATAAGCAAGCTTAATTCTTTGTCCAAATGACATTTTCTTAAAAAGAAAGAGAACATATCCAGATTGATTCGGTTCAGTCCGAGCATGAACCGAACTAAGCGAAACCGAGAATTTATATTTTATTGAATGTGAATCTAACTATATATAACCAGTCTAGGTAGGTTGAGTTATGTTTGGACCAATTTTTGCATACCCAAAGATTGACCTTAGAAGATTAGGAATCATTGTAAATTAATTGATAAAAAATGCTATTAATCACAACAAAGAAATATATCAATGAATTGCTAAAAAAAAGTGCTATCAATCACCACCAGTTCGATGCACCACTTAGGAAGTTTGTTAGGTATTATAGAGACCATCGGCTTAACTTCCTGTTAGTGATGGAATCACTTTATGTGCTTGTATCCACTAATCGACTCATACACGGATCAAAGGCTATAGTCAGTAAGTTATGTATAACTAATGGCGTCTCTAAGAACTTGTAGTGGTTGTTGAAGATGTTCTGCTAAATAAATGTGTATAAATATTAAGATTGATCAACTGATTATCATCAAAACAAAAAATATGTGCATGTGTATTCGGTTATTTTATTACTTTTTTTTTTGATAACGTGATTTCAGTCAAAAGTATATGTTTTCTTTAACGGCAAGATTGTGTAAAATGCCCAAGACGGAACTCAAAGTATATACAAAACAAAGCCATCAAAGTCCCAGCAAATCAGTCAAAAGTATATGCGTTTAGACAAAATCCATAGTTACGCAACATTTGACTGATTAAGCTACTTTGTAGTCTTTCATGATTCTTAAACGGCCCCAAGATGTATAATTGGTGTCACATAAAGTCACCATAAAAGGAAAATAATGTTTATGATGCTTTAATATATTATAAAGAGAAATGTTATTTAGTTATACCATTTATTCTTACTCATAGTCATACTCACTTGATCAGATGATATGTGTAATCCATTAATTTTCTCTCCCAATATTATCGCTTAATTTTGACACATATATTCATCTAATGAGTAGAATTATAAGTATGAATGAATGGTAGGTTTCAATACCATTACTCTATTATAAAAAGAAGGTGATTTTCTTACCACAATTTTTTAATGTATATACAACATACAGTTAACTATAAAATGTGTACTGTAATCATATAACCATTAAAAGTTGTAGTACCAAAATCAATTCTCATTATAACCCAATATCAACGAACACCTTTCTTAAAATCTTTATTACATAAATTTAACATTATGTGCTCTCTTAGAAATAATGTTGATGCAAAATTAAAACCTTACTAGGGGTTTTCAAAAATATCTGAAAATCGGGTATCCGAATTTTGAATACTAAAATACGGATAGTGTTTTCAAAATTTTAGGATAAACTATATCCAAAAATTATTCTAAAGATATCCGGAAAAAGTTCTGAAATTTCCGTAAAGTTGTTCGAATAATTTGTCATTTTTCTTCCGGCTATCGGATATCCAAAATTTCGAATACCAGATTTGGATAGTAAAAAAATCTACTGTCCAAAATCTAGATACCCAGTTTTGAATTCCCCTACTTTATACAACAACATAATAGTCATTGTAATATGTAAGTTCTTTCTTGTTTGATTATCAATTATTAGAAATATATAAAAAAATGGGTGTTGTTTTGAGTAGTCCAGTTAGTTATTTTGATTTGCACGAACATTGTTCGAATGTAAACATTATGTAACACGTACAATAAGTTTAAAGAGAAATGTTGAAGGTAGTCTTTCATTTTTGCATAATCATAAAGGACAAATTTCAATCATTGATCAATAATATGTAGTGGTCAAAATTAATCACATAGCTTATACATGAAGGGATATATTGGTCATTTAGCACTTAAAAAAATTGATTTATTTTTTATTATTTATTTATTTTTATATTTGTTATTTATTTTTTATATTTTTTAATTAAAAGATAATATTTATTTGATAATTACGTTTAATATTTAATCACATGTGATTTTATATATTTAATCACATTTGATGTTTTAATACAATCACATGTGATATTGTTTAGTGCAATCACATGTGATTCAACATTCAATCACATTATGTGTAAAGAATTTTTATTTTTTTAGAAGTAAAATAAAAAAATAAATATATTTAGTTTTTAAAATGACCAAAATAACCCTTTATGTATAAAATATGTGATTAATCTTGACATTACTTATAATTAATTAATGCTTGAGATTTGTCTCTTCAGACTATATATAAAAATTAGAGACTATCTTAAATACAATCTTAAGTTCAAAATATGATTTATTATATTTTAGGGATAAACACTTACGATGATGATTGGGAATACTTAAATTTACCTTTAAGATTTATAGCAATAAAGCTAATTTAACCTAGGGATTTACTGTTCTAATGTCTTACGTTCGGTTTTTTTGAGGACTCTTCAAGTACTTTTTGTTTATGACCATAAAATTTGAAATATTTAAAATGAAAATTTGTTACTCTTAGACTCGTGTCAATGGTTCGTCAATTTGCTTCGCCGGTCTCGTCAATTTGAAGACGCCGTTGACACAATTTCATCACTTGTTTCGTCACTTCTTCCTGTTCGGTTAACTGATAAGAACGTGAAGAGGAAAGTGAGAAAGTGAGATGAAGTGATGAAAATGATGGAGTGCAAACTTGATATAAAAATATTTTATATTTTTGTCAAATTGAAATCTTATACGAAGTATTGAGTTTCTGTGTGTTACTTTTTCATTTTATATTCCAAATAACATCTTAGATAGTATGAATGACATATTGACATCTATTTATATAATTAGGATTTTTTTTTCTTATAATTTGGACTCGTATGTGGCCTATATAGATTCGAACAGTTCAAAACTTCAAATAATGACCTAATTGGACTAATAAATATCTGTGTTTAAGTTAAGTTTGACGTTGAGGCCATCTGAATTTGAATGTGCCAACTGCCAAGGCAGAGTTTGCATATTCTGGTTAAACTACTAAAGTCAAATTGAAAGTTAAGAATAATAGATTAGGCATCTCACCAACTTTGACTCCGTCCCCACTATCTCAAAAAGTCAATCCATATAACATTAAAATAATGGATTGAGACCTTCATCTAATAAAGTAGTAAGCTTATGTATTATCTTTATTGTTTAAGTTTATATTATATCTCTAAATATTATCTTTCTTGGATAATCCAATTGTGGTGTTGCTAATATCGTTTATATTGTATTCAAGTTTATGATAGGAGCTCATGGTTTTATTCCGAAATAATTGGGAGCTAATTTCACATTTGCATATGAGGTGAAATTTAGGAAGGTGGATAATAAAGAAACATCTAACAAGTGGAATCAACAACCAAGACCTTTAGGGATTTTGTTATTTATCCTCGCTATTAATTGTCAATACAACATAAAACTTTATATTTGTATTTTTTGAAGTAAAAAAAAGTCATAGAGATGAACTTTTTATGGTTTTGTTTTATAGAGAGTATGTTGGTTGTTTTTGTTTAAAATTACACAACCTTTTTTGTATATTTATAAAATTGTTATTCGTTGTTTATATACATTTGGTATAAAGATGATATTATATAATGATCTAATATCATTATAGTATATGAGATTGTGTGTAATATTATCACACATTATTTAAGATGGATGTCTTATCATGTTAAATATTGCAATTGTTGTTCATTTGATTTGTTATTTTACTTTTAATCCAATTAATAGGTTTTGATTTGATGTTGTAGTGCTAAAATTTTATAAAATATATAATAGTAAATTCTATGCTAAATAAAAGTAGTAAATTAAAAGAAATAATAACATAAATAATAGTAGTAAATTCAATTAAATAAAAATTGAGTAAGTAACATTAATTACATAGATATTTGAATGTAGTGCTAAATATTTATAAAATATATAATAGTAAATTCTATGTTAAATAATAGCAGTAAAGTAAATTAAATAATAACATAAATAATAGTAGTAAATTCAATTAAATAATGTCTTTTCATTTATGTAGAAGTTACATATTATAAACTATAACAAAATTTATAAAAATTTTAGTAGTAAATTCTATGTTAAATAATAGTAGTAAATTCAATTAAATAATAACATAAATAATAGTAGTAAATTCAATTAAATAAATAAATGATTTATCTAACTCTTGCCCTTAGAAGTGTTTATTGAACTCTAAAATCCTTTAATGTATTTTTTAGTCATTAATGAAGTTTATTTTTTGCATGAATTAAATGTATTTTTAAATGAAAATGGTAAGTTTGAGTCCAATAAACATGCTTATCTCATGCCCTTAGGGATTTAGCCAAACCCTTAAATAAAAAATTAAGTTCCAAGTTTGAAGAAGCATTAATTACTTAGATATATAAATGTAGTGCTAAAATTTATATTAGCAAATTCTATGTTAAATAATAGTAGTAAAATAAACTAAATAATAACATACATAATAGTAGTAAATTCAATTAAATAATAGTCTTTTCATTTAAATAGAAGTTACATATGATAAACTATAACAAAATTTATAAATGGTTGTAATTCTATGTTAAATAATAGTAGTAAATTCAATTAAAAAATAACATAAATAATGGTAGTAAATTCAATTAAATAATAGTCTTTTCATTTAACTAGAAGTTACATATTATACTATAAAAAAATTTATAATAGCAGTAAATTCTATGTTAAATAATAATAGTAAATTCAATGCTCACTTAAAAGATATTATTGTTGATATATGATTTTGTTACACACGAAGAGTTTTTATACTATTTTTGTTTTAGATAATGATTTCGTTATTATTTTTATTACAGAGATACATGTTTTTGTATATATTTATGGATTTATATTTTTAATTATGTACTTTTTGAAAAATGTACAATTAGATGCCAGACATAATGTTTGCATTAACCGACATTAGTTGTAAATATATCGTTGTTGATTCATAATTTTGCTTATGTCTACCAAAAAGAAAGCGAGTCCTCTGCTCGGTAAAGGAGCATTCAGGCATCGGGGAATAGACAAACCATGAAGTTTTTTTATATTATCACTTATATGTTATGTGTTGCGCTAATAAAAATAATAATAATGATTTTGTTACTTTGAATTTTCCTACAACAAACTTTACTTATGTAGTAGAGTACTCACAATCAACCTAAACATGTTAGCGGTCTTGCTTATAGTACTTTACCCGTTAGCGCAGTACAATGTATACGATTTACCTTCAAATAATGTTTTATCATGAACAAAGCCCGTGGATCGCACGGGCCATGTTGCCTCGTATATATAAAAATTGAGTTCCAATTTTGAAGTTGCAGTTAATACCATGCAATTAATATAAATAATATTATAATAATAAAAACAAACTTATTAAATTCTAAGCCCAAGAGTTTTGAAACACATATAAATAATTATAATAATAAAATATATATAAAAATTGAGTTCCAATTTTGAAGTTGCAATTAATACCATGCAATTAATATTAATAATATTATAATAATAAAAATAAACTTATTAAATTGTAAGCCGAAGAGTTTTGAAATAAATATAAATAATTATAATAATAAAATGTTCAATAAATAAGAGACTTTTCTCAAGTTTTATTAATCTTACACATTAGCATCTATAAATACTCATTCTCACATTGCAAAAATTTTAAAACTCCAAAGGTGCATAAAAAACAAATACTTAACAAATGGAGTCAACAACAAATATCTATAGGGCTTTTATTATTTATCGTCGCTGGTAATCCAACATAATCTTTATGATTTTGTTTTAGAGAAGGTATGTTAGTTGTTTTTGTTTAAATTTACACAAGCTCTTTTGTATATATGTATAAAATCATTATTCGTCGTTTATTTACATTTTGTATAAAAATTATATTATATAATGATCTGATAGTTATTATTATAATGGGTCGTATTCCATACAGAACCCATATTATTTACAGAACCGGTAGAACTATTTTCAACCAATCAGAATTTAATAAACTAATTTATGATTATTTAATTCATTTAATGATTTGAGGGTATTTAGGACATTTTATCTTTTTAATTTTTTTTCCATTTTAGTAACTTTCCTAAAATTATGGAATTAAATCAGAATTTTAATGGCACATATTTATTATATAAATTCGAAATTTAATTATACATACATGTTATATTTACGGGTGGAACATATATGTACCAAAAATTCAATTAGTTTCGAGCCGGATGATCATTTAAGTTATATTTATAGTATTACAAAAATTGTATTGTTGCACTATTTCATATACTGATTAATTTTATCCAAATACATTCACAAACGTATTATTCTTCAAATGTAATAGACATTAATGTTATAATCGAGGACTAACACTAATGTATAATTATCAATACCGAACAACAAAAATGCACAAAAAACACCTATGTATCCAAGCTCTAATACTTGTTAATAATACTCATGGACAATAAAACATATGTGTATCTGAGCACTAAACACATATGTTAACATAATAAATCAAAATCGTAATCAGAGCATAGGTGACTGTCTTTCGGTCACCAGTTGTTTTTTCTCTTGCTTCCTCGAATCGTAGTCACCGGTTGAAGATTCCACTTGTACATTAGTATTATGAACCATTTGAGCATATGTGTTTGAGACAACATGAATGATCAACGTCCACCGTCCAAATAGGATTACCGAGATGCTATATGTTACATAAGAACTTAATAAAATATTGTTACATAGATGTATCGATATAGAAAAATGTATTATCACCGTTAAAAGTAAGCTTAATAATATTAGTTCCATTTTATTTGTCCAGAAAGCTAACTAGCCCATAACATTCTGTTGTATGCCACTTAAAAGCTCGATTGATATTTGAGGAATATCAACTTGCATATGAATGGCATCTTTTGCCTAAAAACTTCATAAACTACTGTTACATAGATGTATTAGCATAGAAAACATAGATGTATTAGCATAAAAACATAGATGTATTATCAAACAAAATCATACATAAATTAAAATATTTATACAGTAAACATCATCTATATAGGTGTATTATCAAACAAAACTTCATAAATATTGATACGGTAAGCATAATCAATAGATGTATTCTCAAACAAATCTTCATCTTCATATAAATAATGATACGCTGTCTATAATCAATATATAGAAATTAATATTTATAAGATATTTACCTATAATCATTGTCGAAAGAATCAGATCGTGTTCTTCCCGACGATTTAGTTTTATTCAACAATTTCTTCTCAGATTAACGATGGTCGTGGATTCAGGTCTCCGACTATGCACGTCGTGCGGTTGTTAATAAAGAACATGTTACCCATGATCGTACAGTTGTTAATAAAGAGCACGTTACACATGATGAACTGAAAGACACCAGATCACAACCGGTGGTGCACCACAGTTATCCTCCACTTGCACCGGCGAACATTCTGGCGAATGGCGATGCCGCTAGTGGCAGCGGCTAGGGTTAAGGTTTCTGTGATTTTAGGGGCAACCGACCAAATGGAGGAGTAGATTTACTTTTGTTTTTGTTTTTAATAAAATAAGGTAAGTTGCAAACTCCTCCGTATTTTAAGCTTTGAATATTCAAATTATTTTCTTTAATTGTTTTTTATTGTTAAAATACCAAATATACCCTTTTCATTTAATTTTTACCTAAAATACAATTTTAATATTTACAAAAATATGATAATCAATCTTAACCGTTAATCTAAAATTCAATGGTGTAAGATCGAGTTCTACGGGTTCTGTAAATAATATGGGTTCTGTATGGAATCCTTCACTTATTATAATATATGCGATTGTGTATGATATTATCACAATTATTTAAGATGGATATTTTATCATGTTAATGGTCACAAATTATTGTTCATTTTATGTTGATGTTGCATTTATTATAATATTAAATAAATCATGTTAATAAAGATTGAGAAACTCAATAGTTGTAAAATCAAGAGTTTTAACATAAACTTGAAATTATCTAATTAGTAGGAAAATATTAATTAAATATATTGATGGTTGATAAATTTATGCTTACTTCTTTTATATATGTAAAAAAATATAAAAATTGAGTTCTATTTTTATGTTGCATTTATTATAATTGAGTTCTATATTATTGAATTCATTTTAATAACAATTTGACAAACTCATTAAATTGTAAGACCAAGAGTTTTGTAATAAATATAAATAATTATAATAATAAAAAGTTCTATAAAATAAAAGACTTTTCAAGATTTATGATTCTTACACATTAGGATCTATAAATACTTATTTTCATGTTGCAAAATTTTAACACTCTAAAGGTGCATCCAAAAGAAACATTTAATAAGTAAATTAAACAACAAAGACTTTTAACGATTCTGTTCTTTTCCTTGCTATTAGTTTCTTTCATTAATTTGTATCAAATATATAACTTAATGATATCTTAACATCGATATCTATATCTACATCTATAAATCATATAAAAATTGAGTTTTATGGTTTATGTTGTATTGAATTCTATGTTAAAAAAATATGTTTTTGTTATAAATGATGCTCATGAGTAAATGTAATTGATTATACAAAGAATTTAACATAAATAATAGTAGTAAATTAAATTAAACAATAGTCTTTATTTAACAAGAAGTTACATATTAATTAAATAGGACAAAGAATTTAACAGAAAATTTTAATTTATTAATAGTCTTTTCATATAACTAGATGTTACATATTATAAATTATAAATATCACAATATCATGACGCAAATGATGTTGAGTTTTCAAATGATATTATCTTTTACCCTAATAGAACATCCATTTATAAAAATTGAGTTCCAACTTTGAAGTTGCAATTAATACCATGCATTTAATATTAGTAATAATATTATATAAATCCGTTTATAAAAAATCTTATATTAATCAATTGTAAGATCAAAAGTTTTATGATAAACAAATAATATTTAATAAACACAACAATATAATGTCAATGCATTTCTGAATCACAAAAAATAGTTGAATATCTACATTATGGTTAAATATTAATTATATAGCAACAAACTTTATAGGTTTATTAAAATCAATCAATATAAAGAAAATGCACGATGACAGATATTTATTTAAAAAAAACCATAACCGAACGAAAAAATAGTTTTGGACGGACCGAGTACCGAACAGATGATGCTCAAAACTGTCAGCGAGCCGAAACGAGAACAGAGGCAATTCCTTTGACCTTTTTTGGTTTTTTCTCGGTTTTGGACCGAATCGACCGCTCGAACTGAACCGGTTGGAACCAAGTGCTGATTTTCATAAAATTAGAACTGAGAACCGAACCAATGGAGCTCGGTTCGTTCGGTCTGATTCTGCGATCTCGGTCGGTTCTCGGTCCAATTTGCACAGGCCTACTTACGCATACGAAATCTATTTCAAGCTAAAAAAATAATTGCAATTAACATACACAATCCATATGACTCAATAAACAACAACAAACCCTAAACATCAATACACATAAAGAACAACTTTGCTCATTTAGTAGAATACCCACAATTAAAGTTAAACATGTAACATATCATGCTTTTCGTACTTTCCAGGTGATACCGGTAAATTGTACACGATATGAACTCAGAATAACTCATTATTGTGAACGAAGCCCGTGCACCGCACGGGGCATGCTGCCTCGTATAACATTAAAAAACGAGTTCCAGTTTCGAAAAAGCATTTATTGCTCTGCATTCTATCTAACATTGAATATCCAGCGAACAAAACTCCCGAATATGAAAAGCATCTTTAATTTACCACTGAATATAACTGCGGTATATGAAAAGCATCTTTATTAATTTTTAAGGTGGACTTTGAGAAAGCTTATGATACTCTCAATTGGGACTTTCTTGATTCGATTATGAGTCAAATGGGTTTTGGTGTAAAATGGAGACGATGGATTTATATGTATTTTTCTTCCGGTAGGGCTTCCGTACTCCTTAATGGATCCCCTACAGAGGAATTTGATATTAAAAGGGGTCTTAGACAAGGTGACCCGATGGCTCCTTTCTTATTTATTATCGTGGTTGAAAGTATTCATATTGCAATGGTCGAAGCAATGGAAAAAGGAGTCTTTCAAGGCATTTCTCTCCCGAATAATGGTCCCACTATTTCTCACTTACAATATGCCGATGATACAATTTTTGTGGGCGAATGGTCCGAAGTTAATGCAAAAAATATCTCTCTTATTCTCACTTGTTTTTACCTTGCGTCGGGCCTCAAAGTGAATATGTCCAAAAGTAACATTTTTGGTCTTGGTGTTCATAACAATGATCCGAGTCGGATTGCTAACCAGCTAAATTGTAGTGTTGGCATGTTTCCTTTTAAATATCTTGGGTTAAGTATCGGGGCGCCTATGCATCGTTTAGAACACTGGGATGTTATAGTCAACAAATTTCAAAAAAAGCTCTCGTCTTGGAAAGCTTCAACTCTTTCTTATGGGGGAAGGTTGACTTTGGTTAAATCGGTTCTTGGTGCTCTTGGTATTTATTATTTATCTATCTTCAAAGTGCTGGAAAGTATTATCAATAAATTAGAATTAATTCGTGCTAAATTTTTTTGGGGATCAAAAAATGGTGAACGGAAAATAAATTGGGTTAGTTGGAAAAAAGTCAATACGCCAATCGAAGTGGGTGGTTTAAATGTGACTAGCATCAAAGCTCAAAATTATGGTTTCTTATTAAAATGGTGGTGGAGATTGAAGCAGGAGGACGGGTCGCTGTGGAAAAACGTAGTGGCATCCTTGCACAATATTTCGACCGATAATTTCCCTTCCAGCAAATTCCCGGGTGTCTGGAATAACATCGTTAAGGTACGTACCCATCTTGATAAATTTAATATTCCAATTGACTCTTGGTTTCAGGTTTCTCAGAATCCCGATAATTCTATTCTGCGGTGGACTTGGGCTCTCGAGAAAGATGGTATCTTTTCTGTTTCATCTGCTAGGCGGGCGATTGAAGGGACGAATGCTGGTCCATTACCGTTGGTCAACTTCTCTTGGGTCAAAATTGTTCCGATTAAAGTTAATAATTTCTTTTGGAGATGGTGTCTTAACAGGTTGCCTACTTGTTTTAATCTCCTCAAACGCGGTATCATCCTGCATTCTGCTGTTTGCAGCCTTTGCGAGAGAGAGATTGAGGATTCAAATCATTTATTTTGGGCCTGTCGTGAAACTAGGAAGTTGTGGGTGGCGTTTTGTTCTTGGTGGCGTATAAACTTGAGTATGATTACAGACGGAGATCACTTGCTTGGGTGGGCGGGTAGGGAAGGTTTGTCTAAAATAAAGGCTCATCATTTTCAGACAGCTTTTATCTCGTTTCTCTGGCACGTATGGAAGTTACGGAACGATATCATTTTCAACAAAAAAAGTAACAGTCTCGATGCGGTTTTCGGGGATGCTCAAGCCCAAACTTTCTATTGGATTAAGAATAGGTCGAAGTGCAACTGGAGCAACATCCATTGGGGTCCTTGGTGTACCGATCCGGCTTCCGTTTGAGTTGTTTTGGTTTTTCGTTGGTTTTGTTGGTTGGTGGCTTTGTTGGTTCTGTTCTTGGTATAGATAGGTTTTTCTTTTTAGTTGTTTTGGTGTAGTGCGGGTGTAGTTTTTCCTTTTTTGGTGGTGGCGTTTTGTTTGTTCTTTGTAGTTTCGTTGCTAGCTTTTTGTCTAGCTGTTTATATTTAGTTGTGGTGGGGTTTCCGGGCGGGGGTGATGACTTTGCCGAATCTCCTGTTTGGTTGCCTTTTTCTTTGCTGTTCAGAAAAAAAAAAAGAAACCATAAAACAATTCAGGCCTTAATTCCAGTCATTAATGAAACCAAAAGCCCAATTTCTTGCTATTAAATGCAACCTATCGTAAGTTACAAAAAACCCTGTACAATCACAAAGCTATTCGATTTGACCACTAATATCTATAGCTACAAAAATCAATTATTAGCATAAAAACATATACTAACACCGCCATTGCCAACTATCTAAAAGCTGCATTAGACCATATTTTACAAGGTATGTTTTCAAAATACTTAATCTGTTTATTAGTTTCATGCAAATCTGCATTTTTTTATATATACTGTCTCCAGGATCATGCTCACAACTAAAACACGTACTTTTTTAAGAATATGCTTATTTGATACTGCATATGTGATATATACTGTTGGAAATCCAGATTTTCATTACTAAATAATCATAAGCAAAAATTGATGTTTTATGTGTTTTAATCTGCAAATTCATAAATCTGCTAATGTTGAACAACATTTACCTCAAATTCAAATGTTGTTCCTGACAGGGAAAATCCTCTTTGTGTTGTTGCGTTTTTAATATTCAAAGAATAAATGGAGCCCTAGGCGTGCTAATAACCCGTGCATGTGGCATTATCTAAAACCTCTGAATATTTGATCCGTAAGGATAGACCTGCAAATATTCAAACGGATTTAGTCAATTTTTGGTAAATAGAATTTGATATCGTTAACTTCTTCATAGCCTGCATATCAATAACTCATGGGGTTTTATTGATTTTCGTTTATGGTGGTAAAAATTGAACTCTAAATCTGAAACAAAACCGTATGAATCGGATGTGAAATGTGAATTAAGGGTCGGCTGCGTGTTTTAAGAATATGGTAAGTTTGTGAAATTAAAAGGTTTAAAAACCGATTCTTTAATGGGTTGTGAAATTAAATATGGTAAGTTTGTTAATTTCTTAAATACGAGTAATATATTATTTAGTCAATATGCCCCAAATCTTGGTCATCCTATACAACACGTCTTTTTACGTGATAGTTTATATTAATATTAGGGTAAATTACAGTTTTTTTCTCTGACCTTTTTCTGATTCGGGGTTTTTGTCCCTAAATTTTTTTCTTTTGTTTTTTTATCCTTTATGTTTTTAAAATTCTGCATATTTGTCCTTCCGTCCAATTTTGACCGTTAAGTGACTAAAAATGCAAAAAATAATAATAAGGGTATTTTCGTCTTTTACATTTCTTCATCCCCAACCCCCAACTGATCCATGAACCCTAATCCTAAATCATAATCCTAAATTACAAAATTCCAACAAATTTCAAAATCAAAATGACTAAAATTGGGGAAATTGACTAAAAGATATTCCTTTTCTTTTCCTCCCTCGAAGTTTCAGTCGCATGCTTCAAGTTCTAAGATTCCAAGACTCAAATAGCGATGACATGATTACTAATGACAAAAATTTAACCTAAAACCTTCAATCTCATCTTTTTTCTTCAAAAAATCATGCCTCCATACATTCAGTTCTTCATTCTGCTATCTTCCATCTTCACCCAAATTTATCTTCATCCACAATAAACCTAACCCTAGTTGGCTCTGCACTCGATTCACCTTCACAATCACTTCACCGCCACCGCCGTGCCTCACCGGGAAAAGTTGGACGGAAGAAAAAAGTTTAGGGACAAAAACCCCGAATCGGGAAAAGGTCAGGGATAAAAACTGTAATTTACCCTTAATATTAATTCCATATATCGTATATATATATATATATATATATATATATATATATATATATATATATATATATATATATATATATATATATATATATATATATATATATATATATATATATATATATATATATATATATATATATATATATATATATCTTTTAGGTGAGTAATAATTTGTTTTATATGTATATAGTTGAAATGACATGCTAACTAAAAATATTTGGTATTAACAGCAGGACTTGAAATCTTCATAAATGAAGACAATGTTAACACTTTAAACCACACTACAAGAAATATTGTATACAAGGAAGCATTTAACAACATAAACTAGCAACCAAAGGTACGTAAAACAACCAGGAGAGGGGGGAAATTTTTAAAAGGAAATTAAACATAATAAAACACATAAATTGATTTTAAATTTTAATAACTTTTAGTTGAAACGCATAATTTGATACTGATTTTCATTAAATATTAAACTTATGTTGCAAACACATAAGTTATAATTATTCCTTTTTTTAATATACTTTTACACGTTGTTTTTCAGACACTACTAATTTACCGGTGTCATCTGAAGATATATCATTGTTTATCCATAGTTTTTTTTTTGAACAGCAAAAAAGAAGGCAACGGGTCGAGCTTCGGCATTGCCATCACCCACCCAAAGACCTCCAAACTATTATTAAAAAACTTGAATCTAGCAAAAAGCTAGATTAAAATAACAATTACAAAGGGTTTAACAACCAATCAACCCACTGAATCTTAATTTTATGATTCCGATGAGTAATCCAAGAAAAAGAAAACAATTTAATACTATCTACTATTTCGGCTTTACGGATTTTACCACTATCGAACAAGAGAGAGTTTCTAAATCTCCAAAGAAACCAAACAGTGGAGATACCTATAACTTGACCATTTGTTTTTCGGAAGTTTTTTGATCGGCAATTGATCGCAAAGACTCCACAAGTCAGCGAACGAAGTTGCAGGAGAGAAGTTAACCTGACACCAACTAGAAATACTGATCCAAACACTTTCCGCCAAAATACATTTGAAAAATAAATGGGAAATTGATTCAGCACCCAAATCACAAACCGGACAAAGAATCGAGTTGATTTCAAGACCTCTTCTAGATAGGTTTAACCTAGTAGGAAGCCTATCTAAAGAAAGTCTCCAAACGAAAACATTTACCTTAATTGGGACCGAAGAGCACCATTTAGAGTCATAAGAGAAACCCGGATAAAGAAGATTACTTATAAATCTTCTTGTATCCGCAACCAAGAATTCACAAGAATCACCAAGGGACCAACAAACTTTATCTCTTCCTTCTTGCAAATGGTAATCTCTAATTAGAGAAATGAGATTATGAAATTGTTCTTCTTCATTACCACCTCGAATAGGCCTTCTCCAATTAAAATTCCAAATATCATTTTGCAACCTATCTTTGACTTTACAAAAAGGGTTAATCTCTAATTTGAAGAGATGATTAAATAAAGAATTTAAAGGGATGTGGCTTGCCCAAATATCCGACCAAAAATGAATGTTCTCGCCGTTTCTAAGTTTGTGCCGCAAGGAGTTATTAGCAACGATTTTAGAATCATGAAGATAATTAATAGTACCAATAATTTGACCCCAAGTACCTTTTTTATGCCGTTTTGGAACCGGTTTGTTTAAACCGCCATTTTCGCCATATATAGCTTGAATAACCCGGCACCACAAAGCCTCTTTTTCAGTAAAAAATCTCCATCTCAATTTTACAAAATGAGCTAAATTAAGAGACTCAAGGCTAGCAATGTCTAAACCTCCTTTGTCTTTTGAAGTTAAACAAGAATTCCATTTGACCCAACTCATTTTGGTTTTATTATCTGTACTACCCCAAAAAAATCTAGCTCTCAATTGTTCTAGATTTTTTAAAGTAGAATGGGGGGCTCTAAAGAGGGACATCCAATAAATACCTAAACTGCCCAACACTGACTTAAGAAGCGTGAGTCTTCCCCCGATAGAAAGCAAATTTATTTTCCAAGTATTTAACTTGGACTTCATGCGGTCAATAATGTAGGCCCAGTTCGACTTTTTGCCCATAAAAGAACCCATTTGAAGCCCAAGATAAGAAAAGGGAACGGAGCCTTTTATACAGCTCGTATCCACGCACATTTGGTCAAGAACAGCATCCTCAACATCAATTCCATAGATATTGGACTTGTGTATATTTATTTTGAGGCCTGAAATTTCATAAAAGTAATTTAGGACGATGATAATAGCTTCTAAATTATCTTTATTCCAGTCTGTAACAAACACTACATCATCCGTATAAATTAAATGGGAAATAGAAAAATTGGAGCTTCCGATTTGAGCAACTGAAATGCGTGAATTTTGAATTTCTCTTTGAATCAAAAGGTGAAGGCCCTCCATGGCAATAATGAACAAGAAAGGAGAGAGAGGATCTCCCTGACGAAGACCGCGAAAATTAGAAAATTCTTCGGTAGGGCTCCCATTAATAAGAATGGATAATCTAGCCGAAGATAAGCATTCTTTAATCCAACCACGCCAAATAGTACCAAACCCCATTTGCATCATAATAAAGTCTATGTTAAGGCAAAAAGCCTTACTCCTTTGGAATCTTAAGATAACAAAACAACCTAGACTAGCTTAGAATAATTAGTAGAATTAATATGCTAAGTTTAGGAGTGATACTGAGTTTGGCCAGTATTGGCCACTCAGTATCAGCACTCAGTATTGAAAATCGAATACTGAGTAGAAGGACTGAGTTACAGTCAGTATTGTAACTGACTAAGATCAAATCCCTTGATCTTAGCCATTTCCTTAGTTTAGTCCTTCGGTTACTCCTTTGCCCATTATGTAAGATCTCTATATTGTTATAAATAGAGATCATCTTGCAAAGGAGTACTTACCAATTCACTTTACACTATCATATCTTATTGTAATTGATCAGTGGTATTGCTATTCCGCAGCATACCACACTTAGTGGAATTATACATTGACTAAAATCTTGTTCTAAACATTATTTGTCATAAGTATTAATAATCCAATCAATTAACTAAGTAATCCGGGGTTGTTGTGACCTAACAATTGGTATCAGCGCATGCTAAATTAATCCTTATTTAGTCGATCTATTACCCTGGAAGCCATTCCCTATACTTATCCCTCCAACACTCAAAGATCCAAAATGTCTACAATCATAGCTCCTGTTATGTGTGGTAAGGGAGTGCCCATCTTTGATGGAAAAGACTTTCATCAATGGAAGCTTAAAGCTCAGTGGTATCTTGAATCTATTCATCATGAGATGCTCACTGTACTAAATGATGGTCCTATCATTCCACAAACTGTGGAACCCGTTGCTGCTACTGATGATGCTCCTGAGAGCACAAGAACAGTTCCTAAACTGAAACACACCTGGACTGATACTGACCGTCAGTTATTCAGTTTAAACTCCAGAGCAAAGGGGGTGATTGGTAATGCTGTTAACAAAGAAATACTTAATGCAATTATGAAATTGCCAACAGCAAAGGCTATGTGGGATAGCCTATCAATCACTTATGAAGGCACACCAAAGGTGAAGTTGCAGAGGAAAAGCAACATGAGAAGGAAGTATGAAAATTTCTTCTCAAGTCCAAATGAAGACATCACTACTCTCTATAACAGGTTCAATACTGTTATCCATGATTTAATCAGTGTAGGCATTGTGAAGGAGGAAGGAGAGTTTGTTCAAAAGTTCTTGGATAGTCTTCCTCAACAGTTTCTTGATATGATAAATTCTGTCAATGCTGCTAACAACATTGAGTCATACACTCTTCAAACCTTGTATGGCCTGATGTTGAATCATGAGGAGAATAATGCTGCAAGACTGATCAACTGGAAGAAAACTGACAAGTCTTCCACTGGCATGGCTCTAGTTGTGCAACAAGCATATACTGTGACTGAGCCTGAAGAACCAGAAGTTGATCTTGCTGATGCTGAGGCAGAAGAGCTTGAAACTCAAATGGCTCTTATGTCTATGAAGCTGGATCAGTTGAAAAAGAAGAGGCTTGATGTTAGCTCTTCCAATACTGACCCAAGATCAGGTGTTTGCTATAGGTGCGGAAAGCCTGGACACATTGCTGCTAATTGTCATACTAAGTCAACTGAAACTGATCAGAATGACTAGATAGCATACCGAGCTAAACGGTATAGAGACAAGTATGTCAAACTAAAGAACTGGAGCAAGGGCAAAAATGCAGCAGGGAATGGAGCACCTCATCAAGCACTTTACTCTGAAGCTTGGAATGATGAAGAGCTTAGTGATGATGAGGAAGAGGTTGAAAACAAAGCCTTTATGGCTTTCACTGAAGATGATTTGAAAAGCTCCTTTGAAAAGGACATCAAAGAAGCTGAGAGGATGTGTAACATCCCGAGACCTGGCCTATATTTTTAAATTACTTTCGTTAAGTAATTCTTCGGTTGTTTTATTTTATTGGTTTAGTTCATTCACTTAGCTGTTAGCTAATCCCCACCTTGTTGACCTTTTTGCAGGTTATCTTTTGGGCGGGTCAAGGGGTGATGTGGGAATGGTTGACCGACACTTTGTTTTTGGTATCATGTTAACCGAACCGCCGGTTGTTAAACACTTTTAGTATTTTTGGATAATTGTTGTAAAAGGCCTGTTTATTAATAACTGTGTTTGGTAAATGTTTATACGCTTCCGTTAGTTTTTTTTTTTTTTAAAAAAAAATCGGGTTTAGTTTTTGCGGTGTTACAATTTGGTATCAGAGCTTTGGTTTGGCAATGTGTGCACATTTAGGTGTAACATTCCCAAATCTTGGCTCGAGTTTGGTCAAACATTCCTAGATTCGGGTTTGGGATTAGTTAGTGAACTTTAGGGTGTTAGTAGTTAGTGTGTAGGTACTAACGAATTACACTAATTATTGTTCGTGAGATGTTGTGATTGTCACAGGTATGGCAGATAACGATAATACAAACCACCCGAACCCACCGAACAATGACGCCGGGAATGATCAACCATCGGGAAGTAATCGGGTAATTAATGAAGAGTACGTCCACTCGTTGGAAGGCCAACTTCAAGACCTCAGAAATATTGTTAGAGAATACGAACAAAATCATACCTACTCAATACCAACTCCACCCGTGAATACCACCACACAACCTCCTACCAACATGCCACCCCCAACGTTTAACTATCAATATCCACAACAAGGATATTATCCTTACCCATACCCCGGTTATCTACCACCACCACCTCAGAAACAACCTTGCACATATAAACAATTTCTTGATTGTAAGTCATCAGAATATGGTGGAAGTGCCGACCCGAGTGTTACCTTAAACTGGCTAATGGAGATGTCTAGGGCCCTTGACGCATGTAACTGTGATGATGACCGGCGAGTAATGTACGCCTCTCGAAGATTAATAGGTGATGCAATGCAGTGGTGGGGGTACTATAACCGCAAATTTCTCAGCCGCTCAATTAGCTTCAATTACATGGAGCCAATTTTATGAACAAGTTTTTGCTCAATATTGTAATTCATTCGAGATGAACAAGATAAGGAGAGATTTTATGGGGTTGAAAATGGATGAAAGAATGACTGTGGATGAACTGATAAGACAATTTAATGGAAAATTACGATTTGTGCAACAATGGGTGCCTGACGAGCAAGCTCAATTACAACATTTTATCGATGCATTGTTACCAAAATATCGAGGGTCTGTTAGGCATGCGAATACTCTAACCCCAGCATTTTCTTTGGCGAAGTCGGCAGAAAGTGATTTTAAAGCAAGTGATCAAATGGGTAGGGAAAGAATGGGGTTCCATAAGTCAAATTCAACCCAATCAGGCCCTCAACAAAGCCGGAAATGGCAGGGTAATCAAAAGCAAGGTAATTCGAGTCGCAAAAGCACGGGTTTTACATCGGATCAAAGAGCACCTTGGTGTTCCCGGTGCAAGTCATCACATTCTGGACCATGTACACTTTAAACTTTGAGGTGTGCACGATGCGGTCAATTCAAACATGAAGCAAAAGACTGTAACTTCCCCGGGAATGTATGCTGGAATTGTCATGAAGAGGGTCACCGAGCGGGAGAATGTCCTACGGCTAGGAAGACGGGTGCGGGTTCCGGATCGGGTGGGGCATCGTTATCGACCACGAGCCATAAAAGAAAGACTCACCCTCCACCTGAGGGTATAGCATTCCGGATGACAGTCGAGGAGGCCACTACAACCGATGATGTAATTACCGGTATGTTCCTAATCAATTCGGTTCCTGCTCGTGTATTGTTTGATTCTGGAGCAAATCGCTCTTTTATTTCTATAACTTTTTGTGGCAAATTGAAATTACCTACGAATGTGATAACTACCCCATTAGAAATAGAAGTAGCAGATGGAAATTTGGTTTCGGTCACAACATCTGTGTCCGGGGCACGCATAGATATCGATGGTGTGCAATTTGTGACCTTTCTTTTATTAATGCCAATATCTGGCTTCGATGTTGTCCTTGGTATGGATTGGCTTAGTAAAAATAGGGCTAATATTAAATGTGATAAAAAGATAATTTCTTTCCCTTTGCCCGACGAGACACACGTAGTGGCCCGCGGTGACCGTGTGAATTCTTCTTTTCCAATTATATCATTTATGAAGGCCAGAAAATCTTTGGTCAAAGGGTGTGAGTCTTTCCTTGCTTATGCTATTGATGTCCGAAAAGAAAAGAAGACAATTGGTGACATCCGGGTGGTATCGGAATACCCGGAGGTCTTTCTCTGATGATTTGCCTGGGTTACCTCCCATTCGGGAGGTAGAATTCAAAATTGACTTAATTCCGGGAGCCAGTCCCGTAGCTCGAACTCCATACCGTTTGGCTCCTTCCGAAATCCGTGAAATGATGTCTCAGATTCAAGAATTATTAGATAAGGGTTTCATTCGATCGAGTTCCTCTCCATGGGGAGCTCCGGTATTATTTGTAAAGAAGAAAGACGGTACTCTCCGTATGTGTATAGATTACCGTGAGTTAAACAAAAGAACGATAAAGAACAAGTACCCACTCCCGAGAATAGATGATTTGTTTGATCAGTTGCAAGGGGCTTCATATTTCTCTAAAATCGATTTGAGATCCGGGTACCATCAAGTTCGGGTTCAAGAAAGTGATATTCCGAAAACCGCCTTTAGAACTCGATATGGCCATTACGAGTTTTTGGTTATGCCATTCGGGTTGACAAATGCTCCCGCCATTTTCATGGATTTAATGAACCGGGTATGTAGACCATTCCTTGATCAATTCGTTATTGTATTTATAGATGATATTTTGATTTACTCAAAATCTGAGTTAGATCATGAGCAACATTTAAGACATGTTTTGGAGACTTTGAAACGTGAGCAATTATATGCCAAATTCTCTAAATGTGAATTTTGGCTTCGGGAAGTGCAATTTTTGGGGCATGTAATCTGTTCAGAGGGGGTTAAGGTTGATCCGGCCAAAATAACTGCAGTGATGAATTGGGGTTCACCGAAAACACCGTCAGAGATTAAAAGTTTTTTGGGGTTGGCAGGGTATTACCGTAGATTTATTCAAAATTTCTCTAAGATTGCTAGTCCGTTAACGAAATTGACACGTAAAGATGTACCTTACCGATGGGGCAACGATCAAGAAACGGCATTTCAAACTTTAAAGCAACTTTTGTGTCAGGCTCCAATACTTACCTTGCCCGATGGGTCTGACGACTTTATTGTGTATTGTGATGCATCATTCGCGGGCCTAGGTTGCGTCTTAATGCAGAGGGATCGGGTTATCGCTTATGCCTCGAGAAAGTTAAAAACTCACGAAAGAATTTCCCGACTCACGATTTGGAATTAGCAGCCGTTATTTTTGCATTGAAACTATGGAGACATTACCTTTATGGCACCAAATGTGTTATATGCACCGATCACAAGAGCCTTCAGTATATTTTCACACAAAAAGAATTGAATATGAGGCAGCGAAGGTGGTTAGAGTTGATCAAAGATTATGATTGTGAAATTCGTTATCACCCGGGTAAGGCGAATGTGGTAGCCGATGCTTTGAGTCGAAAGGGTACTTCAGAAAAGATCCAATTCATGCGTATGGAAATTGTTTTGGATTTGGTAAGTCGAATTCGAATATGCCAACTTGAGGCATTGGGTAATGACCATTTAAAATCGGAAGTTATGAGTAAAAGAAAAGATGAGTTAGTTGATGACAATCGGGGGTTAAAATTGTATAAGTATCGTGTTTGGGTACCACTACTCGGGGGACTACGAGAATTGATTTTGACGGAGACGCATAAATCTCGATTGTCGGTCCATCCGGGTAGTACAAAAATGTATAACGACTTAAAGGTGTTATATTGGTGGCCTACTATGAAAACCGACGTTGCTCAATTTGTTGAAAAGTGTCAGATTTGCGCGCAAGTCAAGGCCGAGCATCAGAAACCGTATGGGTTGTTGAAACAGTTAGAAATACCCGAATGGAAATGGGAAAATATAACCATGGATTTCGTCACGAAACTTCCACGTACTCAGAAAAATCACGATATGATTTGGGTGATAGTTGACCGATTAACTAAAAGTGCTCACTTTTTGGCCACAAGAGAAACCGCGTCCCTCGATCAACTAGCTAAATTATATATTGATGAGATAATTTCTCGTCATGGCATTCCATTATCGATTGTGTCGGATCGAGATCCTCGTTTTGATTCTAATTTTTGGAAGAGCTTACAAAGAGAATTGGGTACACAGGTTAATCTAAGCACTGCGTATCATCCGCAAACAGATGGCCAGACAGAAAGAACGATTCAGACCTTAGAAGATATGCTTCGGGCGTGTGTGTTAGAATATGGTGGTTCTTGGGATTGTCATTTACCGTTAATTGAATTTACCTACAACAATACGTATCACTCAAGTATTGAGATGCCACCTTATAAAATGTTGTATGGTCGTCGTTGTCGTACCCCCACTTGTTGGTTGGAAGCAGGCGAAAAACAGTTTGCGGGCCCGGATATAGTTCAATTGACGGCCGAAAAGGTGGCCATTGCCCGAGAAAAATTGAAAGCGACCAGTAACTTTTGAAGAAAATGAGATGGTGTATTTAAAATTCTCGCCTTGGAAGGGAATTATTCGGTTTGGGAAATGTGGTAAATTAGCTCCAAGATACATTGGCCCGTTTCGTATCAGTCGGGTCGTTAATGATCAATCGGTGACTTTAGAACTACCACCGGAATTGTCCGGTATTCATGATACTTTTAATGTTTGTTATTTGAGAAAATGCAAAGTGGAAGACGAATCTCAAATCTTGCCGGTTCGAGAGTTGAAAGTTGATACAAAGAAAAGGTTGATAGAAGAGCCGGTTGAATTATTGGATAGAAAGGTAACAAAGTTGAGGAAGAAGCAGATTCCTATGGTTTTGGTCAAATGGAAACATAGTTTAGGTTCTAACCTAACGTGGGAAACCGAGGCCGAAATGAAAGATCGTTATCCGAATTTATTCGAGCGAAGTGAGATTCCGGGGACGGAATCTCTTTAAGGGGGAGAGATTTGTAACATCCCGAGACCTGGCCTAGATTTTTAAATTACTTTTGGTAAGTAATTCTTTGGTTTATTATTTTAATTGATTTATGTGAATTAATTGGATTTTGGTATATTTTAACCAAGGGGTTAAAATTAGATTTAATTCTATTAATTGAGCATAAAATTGATAAAAAAATTGCATTTTATTAAACTTTGAATTACAGTTCTGAAAATATCTTCGTTATTAAAATATGAATTGCATAAGTATTTTTAAATAAATCAAACGCGACCTAGACTTTCAGTATTATACTGTGTTTAATGAATTGAGGGTTGTTTTGGGTGTAAGGGCACGTGGCCAAGGAGGTGTCAAAACCTCATTTCCTTTTCTTTTTCTCTGCCATCGACACACACACACATACACAAAGAGGGTTTTTAAGTTTGCTTGAGTTCTTGGAGGATTATTGCTTGAATCTTCTTCTTCTTCTCTGCATTTTCGAAATTCAGTCAAGCTCAAGGTTAGAAATGTTTCCTTGTTAGCTAGGGTTTGTGTTCTTTCTTGTAAAAAACTTAGGGTTCTTGAGTAATGGAGTTTCTTTGCCTTAAAACATGAAATTGATGAATTGCTAGGGTTTAGATGATGTTCTTAACTTCTCTTGTGTGTTCTAGATGCATAGTTATGGTTGAATTGTTAGTCTAAGTTTTAGACCTTAAAAACCTAGTTATGGAGTTTTGGAGAAGATGACCAAAACCCACCAAATTTGATAAATTGTGTAAATGGAATTCTTGATGTTCTAGCTAGTGTAGAATCATCATGAGATAGAAATTGACTGAATTGTAAGTGTATGTGATGCTAAATTGGGCGGTGTTTGGCTAATTGTCTTGAAATGGCCTTAACTAGCTAGTTGTGCATTGTTGACTTTTCTAAGTCAACCTAAAAAGATGTCTTGATCAGAATTGGATATCAAATGGTTATAAATGATTCTAACATTATTTATATGAGAAATGTAACTATTTTGTAAGTGTTGTTGGTTTAGTTTGGTTTTGACCCGTTTGGGCCTAAATAGTTAGAATCGAACATAAATACATGTTTTGGTGCAAGTCTTGAATTGGGAAGCTTAGGTCATGTTTATTGTCATATTTGAACTTGTGGCTAAATGGTTAAAGGAATTGTGCAAGTCTTGGTCATTTCTATAATACTTGCATTTTAGCTATTTCGGTTGATTCGGTCACTAACTCGGTTGTATTATTATTACAGGCAAAGGCAAGGGAACTCAGTAGTTAGTATACTGAGTTTTGGGGATTGGATTGCGTAGCTAAGGTGAGTGGATTTAGCCTTCAACCTTTAGGTGTAAAACTTGGTTAGGAATTGGCTGCACTGGTAAAAAGGTGCAGGATTTAGTGTCTGGGGAAGTTCGCGACGCGAACTTGAGTTCGCGAACGCGAACATGAGACAGAGAATTGGGGACTGGATCGCGAGGAAGTTCGCGGGTCGTGAACTTTGAGCTCGCGTCGCGAACTCTTAGTTCGCGAACACGAACTTTCTTGGGTGCAGTTTTCTTGGCTGCAATTGTTATTGCAAGCCCATACTTTGGTTTAATTAATAACGGTAGTTAATTAAGTGCACATTTGGGGAAGAGGTCAGTAATTGGAACATTCTATTGAGCAAAGGTTTACTATTGACAAGGTGTACCGCCCTTAGAAGCACTGGTTGTTCTAAGGGGGTACACTCTGTCTTTGAGTAAAGGGCTATCGGTTATCATTGTTCGGCCAACAATGATTTAAGGCTTCGGCAGAACCCCGTTACTCTTCAAAATTAACTAATTGGGATAATAAGACTTATCATTCGGTTGTTTTATATTATTGGTTTAGTTCATTCACTTAGCTGTTAGCTAATCCCCACCTTGTTGACCTTTTTGCAGGTTATCTTTTGGGCGGGTCAAGGGGTGATGTGGGAATGGTTGACCGACACTTTGTTTTTGGTATCATGTTAACCGAACCGCCGGTTGTTAAACACTTTTAGTATTTTTGGATAATTGTTGTAAAAGGCCTGTTTATTAATAACTGTGTTTGGTAAATGTTTATACGTTTCCGTTAGTTTTTTTAAAAAAAAAAAAAACAAAATCGGGTTTAGTTTTTGTGGTGTTACAGGATGAGTGTTCATACTGATTGGGATTCCACTCAGTTGTACAAGGGTGACAGAAAATGGTATCTAGATAGTGGCTGCTCAAGACACATGACTGGCAGTATGGAATACCTTCTAAATTATACACCAGAGAAGGGTCCTTCTGTCAAATTTGGAGATGATTCAATTGGAAAAACAAGAGGGTATGGAGTAATCAAAGCAGGCAACATAACGTTTAAAAGAGTTGCATATGTAGAGGGTCTTAAACACAATTTGCTCAGTATTAGTCAGATGTGTGATGATGACAATGAAGCTCGTTTTAGAAAGGTTGCAGGAATCATCTACAATGATAAAGGGCAACCTGTGCTCATTGCTAGAAGAGAAAATGATGTCTATGTGGTCAACCTATCTGAAATAGACCCTACTATCCGAGTTTGCCTGCTGTCTAAAGTCAAGCCAGAACTACACTGGTTATGGCACAAGAAAATTTCTCACATAAACTTCATAAATATAAATGAGCTCAGTATGAAGAAACAGGTGAGAGGGTTGCCCACTATTACTTATTCAAAAGATAAGTTATGCTCAACATGTGAAATGGGCAAGCATAAGAAGAGTTCATTCAAATCAAAGGTCAATCATTCCATTAATGAATCTCTTACAATGATACATATGGATCTTTTTGGCCCCATCAACACACCATCATTGGCCAAAAAGATCTATACTTTAGTCTTAGTAGATGAATTCTCAAGATATACTTGGGTCATTTTTCTCAAGACTAAATCAGATGCAACAACAGAAATCATTGCCTTCATCAAAAGAGAAGAACTTCAGAAAGGCAACAAAGTCAAGCAACTTAGAAGTGACCATGGTACTGAGTTTAAGAACTCAGTATTAGCAGATTTCTGTGAAGAAAAAGGAATCATACAAAACTTCTCTGCAGCATACACACCACAACAAAATGGTGTTGAAGAAAGAAAGAATAGAACATTAATTGAAGCTGCAAGAACTTTGTTATGCCATGCTGGACTGGCACTGAGTTTCTGGGCAGAAGCTGTCAATTGTGCAAATTTTACTCAGAACAGAGCTACAATCGTCCAGAGACATCTAAAGACTCCTTATGAGTTATATAATGGCAAGGTTCCTAATGTGGACTACTTCCACGTCTTTGGGAGTAAGTGTTTTGTACTCAGTACTAAACAAAATCTAAACAAATTTGCTCCCAAAGCAAATAAAGCTTTCAGAGTGTATATCATCTCAACTAAGATGATTGTAGAATCCATTCATGTTACCTTTGATGAAGATCAGAATGAGCATTCTACCTCAGCAACAGAAGACATCAGTGGCATAGAAATTCTATGCAATCCTGAAAACTCAATTGATGAACAGCCCAAGTCTCACCCATACTATGTTGAACATGGTATGAGTGACATTGATCAAGAAAGAACTCAGTATAACTCTACAGCATCAGATCCTGAGGTTCCCATATCTGAGAACCCCAATACTGAGTTCCCAATACTTGATCTGAACAACTCCACCTATGAAGAAGGTGAATACTCAAGTACATTTCAAGAATCCACCCCAAAAATGCAAAATCAAGAAGAACAGCAACCTGAACTGTCTAATACTGACTAGAATTCAGCTCGGTATCAGGCAGACAACACATCAGTTCAACAAGATATTGTTGACCTTGCTTCAAATGCTTCCTTGGGAAACAATCTAAGGGAACACAGAGATCATCCACATTCTAATATTATTGGTCCTATTGAACAAGGTGTCCAAACAAGAAGAAGATTAGATTTTGAACCCCAAGCAACTGCAAACTTTTGCTTCTTTTTAAGCTTTTTATCTACCATGGAACCAAAGAAACCTGATGAAGCTTTATTAGATGAAGACTGGGTAGAAGCTATGCAAGAAGAACTGACAGAATTTGAAAGAAACAAAGTTTGGAACTTAGTACCACCTCCTGCAGGAAAAACTATAATTGGTACTAAGTGGGTGTTCAGAAACAAGATGGACAAGGATGGTGTTGTCATTAGAAACAAAGCTAGACTGGTTGCTCAGGGTTACAGGCAAGAAGAAGGCATTGACTATGATGAAACTTTTGCACCAGTTGCAAGAATTGAAGCTATTAGGCTGTATCTTGCATATGCAGCTTTCAAGAACTTCAAAGTTTATCAGAAGGATGTCAAGAGTGCCTTCCTCAATGAAAAACTACAAGAGGAAGTTTATGTTAAACAACCACCAGGTTTTGTTGATCCTAAATTTCCAAATTATGTTTTCAAGATTGATAAAGCTTTGTATGGGCTCAAACAAGCTCCAAGAGCCTGGTATGATACCCTGTCTGAGTACTTAATTGAAAATAAATTTATAAGAGGTAAAATTGACAAAACATTATTTTCAAAAAGGAAAGGTTCTGACATCTTACTTATTCAGATATATGTAGATGATATTATCTTTGGCTCTACTGACAAGTCAATGTGTGACTGGTTTGCTAAGATAATGTCATCTCAGTATCAAATGAGTATGATGGGTGAACTTACTTAATTTCTTGGTTTACAATTTGATCAAAAGCCTGATGGCACTTTTATAAATCAATGTAAGTATGTGCATGACATGCTAAAGAAATACAAATTTGAAAATTTATCTTCCATGCACACTCCTATGGGTACTCAGGATAAAATAAGTAAAGATGAAACTGGTAAACCAGTATGTTAATCCACATACCGAGGTATGATTGGTTCTTTACTTTACTTAACAGCTAGCAGACCTGATATCATGTTTGCAACTTGTTTGTGTGCTCGGTATCAGGCTGATCCTAAAGAATCACATATGAAAGCTATTAAGCGCATTTTTAGATATCTTTCAGGTACTCCTAACATGGGTCTTTGGTATCCCAAAGATTCAAACTTTGACCTTGAAGGGTATACAGATGCAAATTTTGCAGGTTGTAGGTTGGACAGGAAAAGTACAAGTGGAAGATGTCAATTCCTCGGTGGTAGACTAGTTGGATGGTCATCTAAGAAGCAAAATTCAGTAGCAACTACCACTGCAGAAGCAGAATATGTTGCTGCAGGAAGTTGTTGTGCTCAACTCTTATGGATGCAGTTTCAACTAATGGAGTATGGGTTCAATTTCCAGAAAACTCCTATTCATTGTGATAACAAGAGTGCTATTGCTATCACTGAAAACCTAGTCCATCACTCAAGAACAAAGCACATTGATATCAGACACCACTTTATTCGAGATAATGTGGAAAAGGGTAAGGTTGAGGTAGATTTTGTTCCTACAGATGACCAATTGGCCGATGTATTTACTAAACCTCTCTCTGAGGAAAGGTTTATGTATTTACTAGGACAATTGGGTATGTTGAATCCTTAATTTTCCTTAAACTTTTCTGATACTGATCTCTCTGTATTGATTCCAATACTAACTCACTCAGTATCACTCGTCTGATTTATCAAATGTTAAAAATTTTTATTTTTTATTAATTTATGGATTAAATTAAATATTTTTATAATTTTTAATATTTTTTTAATTTAATTTATTTTTACTCGGTATTGAAGTCCTGGAGTGGTAAAACTGACTTTTAATCTTCATACTCCCCAACGGTAACCTTTCTTAATAAGAAAGTTATCGTTGGAACATGATAAGGCTGTCAAATCAGCCGGTTTTACTTCCCAATACCGTAATTATCTCTAATTAAGTATAAATAACAGTTTCTTCTCTTTCTTTCAAATTTTCTAACAGTTATTTCATACTTTCTCTTTCAATTCTCTCTGCGATTAACGATTCTACTTTCTCTTTGCAAGCAAATCTCTTAATCACAATCGCATATGGCAAATTACAGATTCTTTGCACCGGAGGCTGCACCGGTGACTCAATTTAGAAAGGACGAATTACCCAAGTTTGCGAGGAATAACATAACCGCTAATTTCAACATTCCTCAGGCGTGGGCTTGTCCTGAATTCACTCACATCGTAACTTACATGAAGCATTGTCCTATCACTCAAGCCTTGATTCGATCTCCTCGAGCGATATATCCAGAGATGCTGTGTGAATTTTGGTACTCTGCAAAACTCGATTCTCCAGATATGATTACTGGTTGGATTATCCGAGATCAACATGGAGCTTTTGTCTCAACTGCTATTATTCGGGAAACACTGAGTCTTCCTGCTCACGCTCAGTATGAGCCCTTTGTTGATCGAACAGAGGCTCGCTCAGTGTTACCATTTATTGGACGCAGAGGAACAACATGTATAATTAAAAGGAATGAGTTTGGTCCAATGTGGGGCGTTTTAATTTCTACTCTCATTCGGTGTATGACTCACAAGACAGGAGCTTTGGATCAAATCAATGACTTCGGGATGCAGATTATTCATGCCATGTACCATGGTCGGGACATTGATTATGTCAGACTCATATTTAATGAACTTGCTTCTCTGGTTCAAGCTCAAATCAGAGAAGTCAATGTTCCTTTTTACAGATTTTTATCTCTCATTTTTCAACATTCTATGCCTACTCATGTATATGATGAATTCAATAGTCCAAGAGCAGATCTTCCTCCATTACATGAGAAGATATATTTTTACAGGCCAAGGGAAGGAGAGCCTGTACTGAGTCACTCCATGTGGGCTATTGTACAGGCACACATTAACGACGAAGAACATTCTGATACTGAATCAGAAAATGATGATGATGATGATGATGATGATAGTGGTGATGGTGGAAATGATGTTCAAGATGTTGAGATGATGGAGGCTCAACCAGAACCGGTACAAGAACCACCACACATTCCTCAAATTGAACAGGATCCTGATGCTCCTCATACGACATCAGATCCTGATACTGAGTCTTCAGAAGACACACCAGTTGTCCTGAGAAGAAGAAGACGAAACTTATCTCCCGTGATAATGGGGGGTTTATCATCAGAAGAGATGCCACCAACAAATGTTCCATCTTTGACTGCATCTCTTCAAGCACAGAGTCTTGTTGCGGCCACCGCTGACCTTCCCGGTCCTGAACCAGAACCCATTGCTCAACCATTTGAGGAACCTCATGTTCCTCTTGATGTGGAGATTCAGTTTGAGCAAAACATACTGGAAGGTGCACATGATCGAAGAGAAGAGGCTCCTGAAGGTGCTGGTGCCTCAAATCAAAATACAGATGATCCAGCACCGACCTCTGCAGATGCTCGAAGGGAATCTGACAAAGTCTCAGGTATGAATTTCTAAAATGCTCTCAAACTTATATATACATATATATATATATATATATATATATATATATATATATATATATATATATATATATATATATATATATATATATATATATATATTTTCCCAAATAGAGACTAAGTATTGGCCAGTACCAACTCAATACTGACCAAAGTCTCAACCGAACTTTCAAATATATCCAATTATGGCCAACATAGATAGCCCACTGCTGCTATGCAAAATTCATATACTGAGCACTTAAATGATCATTGTCAGTCTATAGTTGTCTCAACATTTTAAGAGACAATGGTGGTGATGTCATACTGACACCCACTAGTGCTGCATGGATGATGTCCTACTTATTTTGAGTAGGGTCACATAATTCAAGAAATGATCACAAACCCTTTAAGCCACATAAGCCAAAATTTTCCATGGGTTTAAGCCACATTTCTGTTATCACTCTGATACCGAGTGATAAACATTGAAAATAACAAGAAGCAGATCCCAGGCTTCGATTACCCCAACCAAAACCTTTTAGTAAATGTGACCAATCCTATACTGAGCTACTCAAATATTCACACTCACTTTTTCTAAATACTTCTTACACATGCTATGCACAAGTTCACAATATCTCATCAGATACCAGATGAAATACAGACTTCTAAATTCTGTTTACATGATTATAGAATTTAACAACACCACAATTCTATTTGATAAACCTTTCATTCTAACCAGTTTACATTTTGTTTTCTTTAGCACCATCTGTGCAGGGTCATAGAGCACAAGCAACTCAGTCTCAGGAAGTGCAAGGGGCTCTCCAAACAATTCTCAACCAGATCTTGGCCATGCAGACTACTCAGAATAATATTCTGGCCAGGATGGATGCAATGAGTAATGAGATAGACTCATTAAAACAGTCAGTGGCACTTCTTCAACAACATCAGCCTTCACCACCTCCACAGTCTCATTTTGGTGGTAACAATGATGATGAAGGCCCTGATACTGAGCCCCGAAGAACACCCTCCCATGCCAATACTGAGGGTGAACAAGATGCTGCTACTGAACCTATGCCCTCCCCAACTCCTGATAATCAACAGGGGGACATAGGTGGTGCAACTGAACCTCTTCCCTCCCCATCAAATGATAACAATAAGGGGGAGAAGAGACAAAGAGAAGAAGAGGTTGATAAACCTGAGCCATCTGCTCAGGGGGAGAAAAGAAGAAAGTTAAATGAAGATCAACCTCAACAGCAACAACAACAACAATATCAGCAAATCCTCATACTGAACCACTCAGGTTTCAGTATGAAAGAAGAAGACAAAGAGGAAGGTCTGTACTAGAATTACTTGAATTGTCTGAGCCATCTGCTCAGGGGGACACTGAAACTGACCAACCTCAGCAAGTTGATACTGAGCCTCCTGCTCAAGAACCAAACAACTTGCAGATGATAGTCTATAGGCCTTTTATCTGGCCTATTGCTGATGATGATGAAGAACATCCGGTGCCATCTCAAAACTTTCTAAACTTTGCACTGGATGTAGCACACAAAGAAAGCTCTTCATCATCATCCTCAGATGATGAAGGGCCTCCAAGAAGACCAATCTCTCCTCAAGCTGAAGGACCTTCTAGAGCTCCTAGAAGACCAATAACCAGAAGAATGTCAAAAGTGGTTATGTCCTCGGAATCAAGTGAAGAACCAGATCCCGCTCCTCTGATTTCTAGACCAAGAAGATCTACTCAGTATACTGAGGAAAAGAGTGATGCTGAGGATGAGATTGAGGCTCAGAGATTCTTCCCTATTAAGGAAGAAGATCCTGACACTGAGTCTGATGCAGATGTTCCAAGGAAATCTCATATTGTAAGGAGAACATGAGATGAACTTCTTCAACAATACTGGAACATTTTTGCTCAAAGAACAAGGTATAGGGAGACCAGGTTGAGTATGCTGAGGAATAGGGTATTCCCAAATGTAAAGGAGATAAACTGGCTGAACTTGTATGTCAACAAAATAAAAGTCAAAACCGTTGACCAGTCCATAGTTGCATTCTGCACTGGACCAGTCAGTCCTCCTATGAAAATTTTTCTTCATGACATTCAGAATATGGGACTCCAAGACTGGGTGAAGATTGCCAGATTAATCAAAGAGTTACCATCAAGATCCTCAGAAGCCCAAGTAATGATGGATGAAATCTGGGCTGTTTCTGTTGTATGCTTTGAACAAGGCATATTGTATCAAGCAGACTATAGGGCACTCAGTGTAATGACTGAGGTTGTAAAGAACAACAAGCCTGAGTGCCTTAATACCTTCAGGATCTTTAACTCATACTTAGTTCCCCCTAACTTAATCTTTCAGGATCAAAAGAGCACCATATATCCAACCTCTGGATATATGTACACTGACTCAGAAGATAAGGAATGCTTCATTACTGAAGCAGATCTGCCAAAGGCCCCTATTAGTCATCTGGTGGGCTTGAAATGGATGATAACCAAGAAGGAGGACTCTTGGTTCAGAAAGAAGATTGTTGCTGTACTGAACAACATGCAGGATGAACTGAAGAAAAGAGAAAAGTTCATCCACATAAAGAAAGAAGTCTTCTATGAGTTTGAATCAATCAACAAACAGTGAAAAAGAAGACTATGCTGCCTGATTTTTTGTTTTGTATTTTTCTCTTTGTAAATTGTTTTGTTATCATTAGATAGGGGGAGATTGTTAAGGCAAAAAGCCTTACCCCTTTGGAATCTTAAGATAACAAAACAACCTACACTAGCTTAGAATAATTAGTAGAATTAATATGCTAAGTTTAGGAGTGATACTGAGTTTGGCCAGTATTGGCCACTCAGTATCAGCACTCAGTATTGAAAATCCAATACTGAGTAGAAGGACTGAGTTACAGTCAGTATTGTAACTGACTAAGATCAAATCCCTTGATCTTAGCCATTTCCTTAGTTTAGTCCTTCAGTTACTCCTTTGCCCATTATGTAAGATCTCAATATTGTTATAAATAGAGATCATCTTGCAAAGGAGTACTTACCAATTCACTTTACACTTTCATATCTTATTGTAATTGATAAGTGGTATTGCTATTCCGCAGCATGCCACACTTAGTGGAATTATACATTGACTAAAATCTTGTTCTAAACATTATTTGTCTTAAGTATTAATAATCCAATCAATTAACTAAGTAATCCAGGGTTGTTGTGACCTAACACTCTAAATATTCCCAACTAACAGAGTCAAAAGCTTTTTCAATGTCAACTTTAAAAATAAGAAGCTTCTTGTGCTTAATCTTGTACCAATCCATAACTTCATTTAACATAAGAGGACCATCTAGAATTTGCCTCCCCTTAATAAAAGCTGATTGTTCACAACTAATAATAGAATCAATAACTTTTGCTAACCTCGAGGCAAGAACCTTTGCAATAATTTTATAAATAAACCCAATCAACGAAATAGGCCTAAAATCTTTAACTAATATAGGATTAGCATTTTTCGGAACTAGGGCAATAAAGGAAGCGTTACAACCCACATGCAATTTACCTTTAGTAAGAAATTCATAAACCGCATCAAAAATGTCATCTTTAAGATGAACCCAATATTTTTTTTATAAATTTGAATGAAAACCCATCGGGACCTGGAGCCTTTTCACTCCCACAATTCCATACTGCCTCTTTAATTTCCTCCATAGTACAAACTTTCTCTAAAGAAGAGACATCCGAATCAGTAAGGTGTAAAAACTGATCGTGATCGAGATGCGGAGAAGAAAACTGAAGGAAGCTAAATTTTGATTTGAAAATATCAAGAAAAACGCGTTTTATCTTTGGGGGATCAACGCACCACTCACCATCTTCCATAATACCTTGAATAGATTGAGATCTCCTACGATGATTTAATAGACCATGAAAAAAGGAAGAATTTTCATCAACTTCTATATCCCATTTAATTTTTAATTTTTGCATTAGATCAATGTTTTCAAGTTTCTCCAATTCTCTAACTTCTTTTAACCAAAAACTCGGTTGTCAATATCATCAGAAGTCGCACAACCCTGATCTATTTTGTTGTCTACATCCGCAATAGACGAACACAAATCAAGGTAATGACCCTTACTAATAAGCTTGTTATTTGAATTCCATTTTTTGCAACAGTCCTTTATGATTTTCATTTTGTTCTTGAGATTTATAATTTTTGAGCCGGTGTCTTTAAAAGATTTAGAAAAACATATATCCACCTCATTATTAAAAGAATCAGATTCAAGCCATGAGTGAAAGACTCGAAATGGAATAGGACCGAAATCTATTTTTGCCGAATGCAAAAGGATAAGGATGTGATCAGAGTAATTTCGATCCAATGCAGTGACTTTCAAGTTCGGATGAAAATGAAGAATACTGCCAGAAATGAGGAATCGATCAAGTTTGCTCATTTTGGAACCATAGTTGTGCTCATAAAAGACAAACCAAGAAGATCTTCGTAATAGCACTTCCGTGTTATGAATAACATGTTTTGTTATACTAATATAACCACTCATGTTTTCTTACTTTACATATTCCCCCGACACACTTTCCTTATTTAGTAGAGTACCCGCAATTAAACCTAAACATGTAACCCATCACATTGTTCAAACTTTCCAGCTGATACCAATAGAATGTAAACAATTTACATTCAAAATAACTCTTTATCGCGAACAAAGCCCGTGCATCGCACGAGCCATGCTGCCTCGTATATTATAAAAATTCAGATTAATACGTTATGAATAAATACTTTACAAAGTTAACAATATTGTTCAAAGTTTTTTTATGGTAACTTTTTAGCAAATATTTGTAATATGTAGGCAAATTTGGTAACCTAGTTAGAATAACATAGCACTATGGGCATCTTCATTTTGGAGGTTTTCTCTCGCTTTTGTTTTTAAAAAATCCATATTTTTAATGGAAAATTGATAATGTATCATAAAATATGAATTTTGACGACATGAATATATTTCTGTTAACCGATTTGAGTTTGCTTGGGTAAAAAAGATATATACAACATAGTAGCCAGCTTACACTAAACCTTATGGTTACGACAAGGGTCGTCCCTATAGAAAACCCTATGGTGAGATATAGTTGACTAGGTTTCATTTTTTTCAAACATGTGGCGAAGACATACCCTCGTTATAGGGTCAGCGGGAAGCGAATATATTAACCGGGCTTCTGAAAATATGTCGCGACAACATGCCATGACTGTATATGAAATAAAAATATTTTTGAATTTCTTTTATTATTATTGTCGGAAAAACAAAACGACATCGTTCGGTTGACACATGTAGTGACGACATATTGTCACCACATATGAAACTAAAAATTATGTATTTTATTTTCTTTTATTATTGTTGCCGGGAGAAAAATGGCATTGTTCGGAAGACACCTGTAGCGATGAACCCGGTGACTTACTCTATAGCGTAGCTTGCAATTCAATTGGTAGCTTTGGTAGTATATCTAGATTAAAGCACATTTAAAAGAAGAAGCTAATAAGTTATGAATCAAGTTAATTAATATATTTAACTAGTAAAAGTGTTACCCGTGCGATGTTGCGGGGATTTTCGTACAATGTTTAAAAGATCGTTTAAATCAATAAATATTTTAGTTGTACACCATCTAGGTATATCACGTGTTAGCTAGCTGATTGTATCTAAAAATATAAACCGATACTTAAGAACTTTTAGCATTGGTCATAATGCATTTACTAAGACAAAAATTAATCAAGTTAAAGGGACTATTTATAGATTAAGAAAATTCAAGGAACTATTAATGTAATTTAAGGTTAACGGATAAAAGGAATGAGAATAAAAAAACACCAATCAAGTTAAAGGGGCTATTATGTACTAATTCAAGGGACTATTAGTGTATTTTAAGGAAACCTGTTAAAAGTATTGAGTAAAAAATATCAACAAAGATTCGAACTCGGGTTGGTAGGGAAATTTTAGCACTATAACCAATTGAGCTGGAAAAACAACTGAAATATTCGCTTTCATCGAAAATATAAATATAACGTATTTTGTTGTGCTTGCAAGATTCTATTAGCCAACAAACTATTCACGCGATGCTATTAGCAAGTAACTATTCACGCGATGGTCTTTGTTATATACTACCTCCGTATCAAAATAAGTGATACACTAAGAAATACGGTTTTTTAGGCAAAAGATTAAAAGATAGATTTAACTGGATAGTTAGTGGATAACATGTCCCATTCCTTTTAAATAAAGTGATATTAATGATGTTTAAAAGTAAAAGTAAGGGTAATATGGTAATTTCACTTTATTAAAGTAGATAGTTAGTGGAGAAGAGGTCCTACTTTTTAACCAAATAAGGTAACTTTTTGAAGTGTATCACTTATTTTGTTCCACCCCTGAATGGAAAGTGTATCACTTATTTTGATACGGAGGTAGTATATAATTCCCTCAATAAAATTATTACTCATAACATTAACCTTAAATACACCCCTCCTTCTATAACATTCATTTTGATCCAAAAAAAACAACCTAGACAAATCACAATTTATAAAAATAAAAAGTTATTAAAATACGTACTTAACAGACGTTAAACTGTTAGCAATTGCATGTCTGACGCAAGATGTGGTGTTTTTTGGTACTATTCTACATATATACATTTATCATTCATATTTTACTGTTCATAAAATTTTCATATTAGTCCCTATAGTTTGTTGCTTTTACATTTACTCATTAATTACTCTATATTATATATGTTTAATCCTCGGCAAGTATGATAAGGAGTAAAAGGTGTAGCTTTGTTGTAAAACTCTTGCTTCTCAGTTGGGCCCCACCGCCCATAAATTTTTACTGTACATATTTTACTGTTCATAAAATTTTCATATAAGTCCCTATAGTTTGTTGCTTTTACATTTACTCATTAATTACTCCATATTATATATGTTTAATCCTCGGCAAGCATGATAAGAAGTCAAAGGTGTAGCTTTGTTGTAAAACTCATTCCTGGGCAACTTTTTTAAAGAAAGGTTTTTATGCAATTTTTTTGTTTCTTCTCTTTTTTTTATTTTCTTATTAATTTTTTACATCTTTTTATTTCCTTATTAATTTTTTACATCATTATTGTTATATTATATTAACATAATAAATGTAATGTTTATACCATTATATTTTTTTAAAATAATAACATAATAAATATAATTTTTATTTCCTTATTAATTTTTGAACATCCAGTTAGTTTAAATAAGATCGACACCATTTTTTTATATAATCATTAAACAATAATATTCTCCAAATAAAAACTGGACCTATTTATTATTTAATTATTATAAGTTTTGTTATGATTAGTAACATAGTCGATCTTTTAAATTATAACACTCTCTCCAACATACTTCTTTCTAATGAAGAAAATCGCTTTAATAATCCGCAGCAATGCGCGGGATTAATATTACTCGTTAAAGAACATTCAACATGCCTTTAAGTCTTTAACTAATCCATCCCGTGCTCTAAATGAGAAAGTAGGTGAACTTTCACAATCAGGGTAGAGCAAATAATAAAAAGTTGGTGGACGGGTCCAGTTTGTATTAAAAAAATGTTACTCCGTATCATTTGTTTGGCTTTTTTCATGCTCTTCACCAACCCCGTTCCATTATACTAGTAAGGTACCCGCGCAATGCGGCGGCAGATACACAGACATATTTCGTGGCGAGCAAGTGTTGTTCATTTACACGGTAATAATTGTTGCTAGAAATAAATAATTAAACGGAAATGTGGATTTTGGTAAGAGTTGATGAATTACAGCGTCGTATATTTAATGTTACTGGGTAAAATGGTTTTCGAGTAACAGACTTTTGTTATTAAGTGTGGGTGGTGTTACCAAAGTGTAATGTATAGCAAGTGGTTAACACATAGTGATAAGTTAGGAGAGGTCTTGGGTTCGAATCTTATTAGCCGCGATTTTTTTTACGGTAGAGAACTAACTAAAAAGTGGAAAGGTCCTTAAAATCAAGTTTAAGAAGCTCCTTAAACTTGCCTAATGGAGTAGGTCTAAATGCTTTATATAGTAGTAAGATTATTACATTCTGTTAGACGAAAAGAATAAAAAGAATACCGTTACGAATTACAACACAAAACAAGGCAGAAAAAAAAATCTAAAACCAACACTAAACGTTGCAAGATATTTTTAATCTTTTGTCACGTGTTTTTGGTTGTCTTTTTCAGATGTTTAACATGATATGAAGATATTTCTATTACAACTTCGTGCACAATCTATAATTACTCATTCAATCATTGTCCCTTTCTTCCTGCATCAGATTTGACACATTATTGTCATATAATACTTTTAAATTGACACGCATATTAACAACATATCTTCAATTCTTTTATCAGTGTGGTAAATTACAAAATTTCATACAAAATATACAAGTAGTCACAACACAGTTCTTCTGCTCTTATATTCCCATCTTGTCACTAAATCAAAGTAAATCAAGGAAATTGCAAAAGAAAGAGATCATGAAATTATGAAAATAATGCCGGTTAACTTACACTCGTCACCGTTTGCATAGATATAAATGTGAGTTATCTACCCAAATAAACATAATACTTTTTCCAAATTTAGAAGAGCTAATCCCTTTATATTTTTCTCATTTAGGACTATGCCAACGGTGCGTCAAAACACCCGTAGGCACCAACTTTTACCCCGTCAGGGGAGGACGCCGTTGGCACAGTGACGTCTTGGCTCACGTCGTTAGGAAGGCGTCGGGGAAGAACTTGCGTCGTGGGGACCGGAAGAAAAGGAGGAAGAGAGAGAGAGGGAGGGGAAGAGGAAGAGGGGGAAGGGAGGGGGGTTGGGAGTTGTACATCATGCTTAAAAAACTTGTACCATTGTCATTTTTTTATATAAAATAGTTTATTTTTCTTTATTTTTTTATTATTATTATGTTTTTATTTTTATTATAATTGTAAAGTTTTTATTATTAATATAGTGATTTTTTTTAAACTAAAAATGGTGATGTGGAAAGGATCTCTTAGTGATGGTTAGTGATGATTTATTGTAGGCACGACCATGTCAGTAGAGTGTCAGTAATGATGATATAATGGACGCTACTGATGGATTTCATAACGCGTCACGATTGGAAGAGATCTTAGTCTCATCCCATCAAAAGTATTCCTATTCTCACATTTCAACTAAAACAAGCGTCCCTTTTATACAAATTAACATCTTCTATAACTATCCTTTTCGAAGAAAAATAAAACATTTTCTGTAGCTAAACGTATTTTCTCAGTGACGGCCCTGGTAGTGGTGGACTAGTACATGTTGGCACTGTCAGGATCGAATAACTCAACAAGTTATTTAATCACATATCTACTAACAAAGAGAAGTTACAGCGGATTAACACTCTTGTTATTGATTAAGAACAATGTAAACTATAAATTGAATGTGAATGAATAAGAACACAGTTTATCAGAAAAAGCTTCAATGTATTAATTTGATCGATCAATACACGTATGTTTACAAATCATAAGGAACTATATATAATAGTCCTTGAAGCCTAAAACTTTTAGTTATTCTAGGACTAGATTACAATCGAATTACAAAAAGATAAACATTCTAAACTAATTCTACGAAGATCTCGGACACGATCAGCTCTAAATATCGACATCAGTAGTAATAGCCATCGTCAGTAGTAACTTCCAAGATCAGTAGTATTTCACGTTTAAGCACCATCAGTAGTAATTCACCAGTATTACCTGCAGCTGCAGTAATAACTTGTTTATTTCCTAACAATCTCCCCCTAAACTTATTAATTTACTTTGAATTAATCAAGTTTCTTTTCTTCTTCCTCTTCTTCTTTACTTCCAACTGTTTGGCCCTTCGTTCATCACCTTCTTTGATTTGTTGATTTCTTGTTTTTCTTTGTGCAATAATATACTTATTGTTCCTTTTAACAAAATAGTTCAACTTTTCAGCAAACATAGTAACATCATGTGGTTTCATGAAGGAACAGGTTGTAATTTGATACATTGTTTCTTCAGTGTGAGGATATTCTTTTTCAAATAGAAACAGTTCACATTTCTTGCTGGCCCTTTCAAAGAAATACATATTAACAGTTGGTAGCATATTCCAAGCATACACATTCTCTGTACTAACAAATCTCTCAGGATAATCATCTGGATAGAAAGCAGCATCTATCATCTATGTTCAGTATCCAGCACCTGAGTTTCTCCATGACTTCTTTAACATTCTTGGTTTACCAATAATTAATACTTTAATTATATCAATTCTTGTTAATGACATAACCATTGGTTTCCAAGCACTGAATTTTTGAGTTGATTTATCTTCTCTAATCACTTCTATCACATCATTTACAACTCTCCAGTTAATAATGAGATTATTTTGTAGAGGAGCTATTGGAAGATTAATAATTTGTGAATCTTGTTTTGCTTTCTTCCTTGTTTCTTGTTCAGGCTCTGTGTCTTTTCTCTTCTTGGCAGTTATGATTGAGGATTCACCAGTCTTTGAATTACTTGTGTTTACCAGTTAGGATCAATTTCAATTAAATTTGTCAATTTGTCTTCCTTGATCTCTGGTTCTGCCAGTTCTTTCTTTTTCTCAATGCAATACCTTTCAATAATAGTAATTAACGTCATTCTTCCAAAAGATTTTGCATTGTGCCTTCTAGACTTTAAATATGAGATCATATCATCTTTCTTTTCTGCAAACTGTTCAGGCATATCTTCTTTCATTCGTTTGGCTTCTTTCACTTGTGCTTCCAGAAGATCTACACTTTCCTTTTCAATTTGTTTTATCTTATTCAGTTCTTCTTGTTGATCTTCTTCTAAAAATTCTTCTATTTCTTGAATGGCTGCATTTTTCATTTTTTCTTCTTCAACCTTTCTTTTATCTTCAAGGGCTTGAGTTTTAGCACATTTTATATGATATCTCATCCTTTTTACCTTCCACTTATCTTGCTTCACAGGTCTGACTAAATTTATCTTGTTTACCATGTAGTGACCTAAAGCTCTCTGTGGGTAATCATCATCAAACTTTGTTTTACCTACATTCACACACTTTGAAATTGGAGTATATTTCATATCTATAACTGGATTTATTGTGATTGGGGGAGAAAATGTATGTATTTTATTTTCTGGTAATATTTTTGGATGAGGAGGGAGAGCACATTCATCAACTTCATCCCAGTTCACATTATCATCAAAATCTGGGATGATAAGTGGTTGTAATTCTGGAGCTGGAGGCCTTGGGATGATTACAGCTTGTTCAACAAGATCTGGTATTTCTTCATCAGATTCAGTAGTAACCAGAGTAGTTACTACTGGTGTTGTAGCTGCTGTATGGATTACCAGTTGTTTTGAGGAGTCTACTACTGGAGAGGTTTCAGTTGTAGTTACTACTGCTAGGGAATCAGTAGTAACTGGAATGTTTGTTTCTACTGTTGGAGTGTTTACTACTGACGTTGCTTCTAGGATCTCTTCTTCAATGGGATCAGTAGTAATGACCTCTGTTTGTTCAATGGCCTCAGTAGTATCCATGGGATCAGTAGTACCCATGACTTCAATAGAAATTAGAGAAGGTATTTTAACTGTTGTTGGTGATTGTCACGAAGATTTGGGTTCATGGCACGAAGTGAGACAGAAACTTGTTTTCGTGATCCGCTGAACGCGAAGTTTCAGTTTCGTGTCACGAAGATAGCCCCGCCAAACCTCGTGCCACGAAGAATTTATTTCGTGCCACGAGGGTGCCTGCACAACATAAAAATGGGAAAACCTAGGGTTTTCTCAATATTGAAACCCTTGAAAGTGTGCACCCATTCTAGAGAGAGAAAGGGCGATTATGATGTCTTGGAGCTTAAATCTTCACCTTCTTGAAGGATCTAAACATCAAAGGTAAGGATCTATGATTCTTGTTGTCTCCTAGTAGTTGTAGACTTGATTTGGGGGAAAATGGTGGGGAAGAAGACCCACCATGGATGGTGTCTTGAGGTTTGGGTCTTGAGAGGGTAGAACACTAATAGCTATCATGTATACCATGAATCCATGATTAGTTTGTGCCTAGAACCCGAATTCAAGATCTAGGGTTTTGAGATTCCCACCAAGTTTGATGAACTTGGTGGTTGAGGATGATTATGTTGTGATTATGATGCCTAGTTATTAATGGTAGCTAGATATGCTATATATTGTGTTGATAGATTGGAAGAACTTAAAAGTTGGAGATATTCCAAAGGTGGAAGCAAGGATTCGTGTTGATAAACACGATTTGGATTTAGCTTGGCTAAGGTGAGTACATGAGACTTTTACTGGGTACATAGCAAATGATTTTGAAACTATGATGTCTTATGAGTCTTTATTAATAAATGTTTTTAATAAAGATATGATTGAAAAGATAAGAGAATGCAAATAATAGACTATTTAAGTATGTCTAAATGATTAATGACTTTGAAAGAGATTATGATAAATAACTCTTTATTAATATGATGTATGATTAAGAAAGTATGAGATTTGGTTTATTAATAATATATGTATTAATAAAACTAATAACAATGATTGTTAAGTAATGTGTATTGATTAGTATATTATACTAATAAAAGTAGTGGCTGAATTGCTAAGAGGATAAGTAGAAAGTGGCTAGTAATAGAAATGCATTCTAGTCAAGGAAATGTTAAAGTATTATGATTCTGATAAACAATAAATATGTTTTATTTATTAAAGGACTTGGTAAAGTCAATAATGAGAATGATAAAATAATAAGAATGATATGATAATTAGAATAGATGTATTCTAGTTAAAGATGGATTTGATGAATGGAGCTGATGCTATGTGATGAATGGAGCTGAGGCTCATAAGTGATGAATGAGATAACCGGAATAAGACCGCCCAGAAATGGGGGAGCATGAGATGTCTACTTGGGGTGGTACCTCCCTGCGCAAAGAGTAGAATGTCACAGTGTACGACACCCAGTGTTGGGTGAGCATGACGACCCGGCTACGGGGAGAGTTTATGAATCCCGGTATGATGGGGGTTCCCAATTACCTTGATAGTTTACCTATGACGTCCCATATCGGGAGAGTTGGCTTCGGAGAGGTCCGTTGCGTATGTGATAAAGAAAGTGTAAGCTTGGAGATAGGTTACAAATATGTGATTAAATGATGAATAAGCTTATGGTAAGCTTATTAATTTATACGATTAAATTAATAGAAGATGAGATTCGAGTTAATAGAAAGGATAAGGAGAAGTATATGTAATGTTATAAATAATGCTATAAATTATATTGAGAATGGGTCGAAAAATCCATGTATCTCACGAGACTATTTTGTCTCACGTACTACTTTGTTTTTGTCTATGTACCTAGGTTCAGGATTGAAGGATTAGAAGGTCGCGATAGAAGTGGCCTAGAGATGTTTAGCTCGGGAGCCTATAGGTAGATCCCGTTATCCTATGGTTATGATATTCTTTTTGTAACACCGGAATTTATAACTCTGATAAATGTTTTAAGGTTTTTGTTAAACCGTAATTTTGAGATATTGGACTTTATGATATTATTATTATGTTTTAAAAGGTGTTCTAAAAATTGAGGTGTTACATCCTTCTCCCCCTTAGTGATTTCAACTTGTTGAGCCTCACTATAAGCAATTTTCTTCTGCAATTTTCTAATGATGTTGGATTGCCTTTGAAGCCTATAATCGAACCTCTTCCGCCTTATGTTAAAAGTATTGATGTAATGCTTCATGTAGCTCATGGTCTTTCCTTGATTATTTAGAAGTTCCAGACAATGTTGTACAATGGTTTTCCTTCATATCCGTCAATTTGGTTTGTTCAATACTGCCATCACTCCATCTAGGTAGATCATCGGGCTTGTTTGGTACATTGGCTTTAAGGTTTTCCATCCTTTCCATCAATTCATGAATTTTCATTCTACCCTCATCACTGCTTGGTGATTCATTGGGTTGTTTAGATACTCTCTTCTTCCTAGAAGAAGCAGAAGTACCTCCCCTTGTGGTTTCTTGGCACCGGGGTCGTTTAAGTGCTGCCTCAAATGATGAGTCATCACTTAAAGTTGCCGAGGTCTAGGTCCTAATGATGTTCTCACTAGCCTGTGCACCAATCTTTGGTGCATCAGTAGTGAGAATCCTTTCCTCATGCCCTCTCTCCTCCTTGGAGGACAACTCTTTGCGTCTGGGGTGTGACTCAGTGGCCCCCTGGTGTCCTTTAAGGAAGTTTTCTTCCTTTTATAAGTTTTGAAAATTTGTTTGGCTTGTGGCTGGTCTACCTCAGAGTGAAGAGTAGCACTCTGAGGTTTATTTACATGTACCTGGGACACATTCAGGACATTTTGTGGCCTGGTTGATTGAGTGGATGAGGTGGATTCTGTTTGGGCTCTTTTTAGTGATGGAGTGGGTTGTGGTTCAATGGGGTGGCTTGAACCTTCTGCAGTGGGGGGTTGATCATAAATCATATTTTCAAAAAGTGGTGTTTCTTTTCCAGAAAATTTTAACTTCTTGTTCATGTTTGAGTACACTTTTCTATTTAGTTCTGGAATAGGAAAAATGTTTTTGGTATTTGGAAGATCAGGGATCTCACAATCAAAAATATGTGCAAGGAATCTTGGATACATTAAAAATTTTGAAGTTGACAAATTTCCAAGCATTCCTTCAAAAATCATGTTTGAAAACTTGAATACTTGATCTGTGCACAAACAGACAACAGCAGATGCTATTGATCTGTTGAACTCATTCCAAGTACTCTTCTTTGGTGACATACAGTGTTGAATTGTATGGACCAAATACTTCCATTGGGGAGAAAGAAGACCCTTCTGAAAGGTTTGAATGTCGGTTCTTCCTTCATATCCCATTTTTAAAATGTTTTCAATTAATTCAGATTTGGAGAGTAGAGATGAACCTGACTCATCATTCAGTTTGAGATGATTTCTAATGGATTGTTCTGAGATGATAATGGTATGTCCATCTATTTTGGATTTAATCTTGATTGTGTTCTCTTCTTCTATCTTTGCTGCATTTTCCCAAAATTGAACAAGATGTTGTTCACAGAGTTCGGGATGTACAGTCAGAGCAAATCTGATGGATGAGTTCTTCAAGAACATCACAATTAGTCTGAAGCTTCTTGTGCCATCTGGATTACGAAGAAAAGCAAGCATGTTGTGAAACTCCGAGTATTGAAGATCAGTTTTTGCAACCTAGAGATTTTTCATTGCCATTCTGATGTTTGATTGTTTGTATTCTGAGAAGTTTTGATCTTGTGAAGAATTTCATATGTGATTGAATTCGTTACTGGTTCAAGGTTTTTTAATCGAATTAGAGGATCGAATTTGTAGAGATTAGGGTTTATCGTAGGGTTTATCGGGTCGAGGTTTGGATAATGCTAAACTAATCACTTTCAGCTATTTATATTTTTCGAATTAATTTGCAAAATGACAGAAATACCCTTCGAATCATAACCCAACGACTATTTTCATGGGGGTTAGTATGGTAAAATATCGTATTTCACAGATAACGGTCGATCAGTAGTAACTAAGTACCAGTATTAAAACATCAGTAGTAACTGTTGTTTTATACTTAACCTAATTCTCAGAAAAAACCTATCAGTAATAAATTACGAATACAACTCATAGTCAGTAATAATGAATAATCAGTAGTAAAACACACTTTTAAATATAAATATTATACAAAAACTTTACATATAATTTTAATAATGACATTAATTTATTAAAATCATTCCAATACTGCTAACCAAGAAGCTGAATCTTCATACATCAAATGCTTTTGTAAAAAGATCTGCTAGTTGATTGTCAGTATGAATTTTCTCTACTTTGATTAATTTCTTTTCATTACAATCCCTTATAAAGTGAAATCTTATTTCAATATGTTTGGTATTTGAATGTTTTACTAGATTATTCACAATACTTATAGCACTTTGATTATCAATAAAAATAGGAGTTTTAAGGATAGAGATACCAAAGTATAGGAGTTGATTTTGAATCCACAGAACTTGAGCACAGCAAGCAGATGCAACTACATACTCTGCTTCAGCAGTTGATGTTGAGACATTAGTTTGCTTCTTGCATTGCCATGACACTAGTCTTGATCCAAAGAATTGACATCCACCAGTAGTAGATTTTCTATCTTGACATTCACCACCTTAGTCACTATGTGTGTAGGCTACAAGTTCAAATGGTGAGTCATGTGGATACCAAAGACCAAGTGATGGTTTTCCCTTCAAGTATCTGAAGATTTTTTTGACTGCCTGCAAGTGAAGCTCCTCAGGGTTTGCTTGATACCTGGCACACACACAAACACTATACATAATACCAGGTCTTGATGCAGTTAAATACATTAAGGATCCTATCATTGATCTGTATAAATGTTCATCTACATCCTCCCCCTCAACATCAGGATGTAGGTGTTTATGTGTTTCCATCGGTGTGCTTGCACTTTTGCAGTCTTTCATTGCAAATTTCTCCAAGATGTCTTTGACATATTTTGATTGATTAATCAAAATACCATCTGATCTTTGATTGATTTGGAGTCCAAGAAAGAAGTTCATTGGACCCATTGAGCTCATCTTGAATTTGATCTACATTAGTTCTTCAAACTCTTTACACAATTGGTCATTTGTTGATCCGGAGATGATATCATCTACATATATCTGGACCAGTAGTATATCATCTTTAACTTCTCTTGTGAACAGAGTTTTGTCAATTGCACCTCTTTTGAAATTGTTCTTTAATAAGTATGATGATAATGTGTCATATCAAGCTCTTGGTGTCTGATGTAAACCATAAAGAGCTTTGTCTAATTTGTACACATAATCATCATGTTCAGGATCTTCAAATCTTGGAGGTTGACACACATAGACTTCTTCTTCAATCTCCCATATAAGAATGCACTTTTGACATCCATTTGATAGACTTTGAATGTCTTGAAGCATATGCCAGAAAGATCCTTATTGCTTCAATTCTTGCAACAGGGGCATATACCTCATCATAGTCTATTCCTTCTTCTTGAGTATATCCATGGGCTACAAGTCTGGCTTTGTTTTTGATCACTATACCTCTTTCATCTTTCTTGTTTCTAAAGATTCATCTTGTTCCAATGGGTATTTTTCCTTTTGGAAGAGGTACAAGTGTCCAGATAGCTTGTAATTTGAATTGGAGAAGTTCTTCTTGCATTGCTATAACCCAGTCTAAATCTTTCATGGCTTGTTGAATCTTTTTAGGTTCATCCTGGGATAGAAAACAAGCAAATAAACATTCATTAGATATTAGACTTATATTGTAAGTATTTGAAGGTAAAGTTAAGTTAAATTTGCTTCTAGTATGCATATTTGAGTTCACATCACTTAGAACTAAGTCTAATGGTTGGTTCTTTTTTCAGTTCTTGAGTTTGAAACTTTATCAGCAACAATTTGACTATCAAGGTTTGATTCATTGGATTCAGGGATCTGTGCATCTGTCCAGGTTTCTTCTTAATTTTCTTGATTTCCTTGAGTTTCTTCACTGCTGCTGGTATCAGTAGTAACATGATTGTCATTCAATTCATGTGGTTCATTGTTACTACTGATATTAGTGTTGTTTGGTTGACCATTATCTGTTTGAGTTTATGTATTACTACTGGGATCAGCAGTATCATGAGAGTTTGAGTTGTTACTGATATCAAGATTGCTAGGGTTACCAGAGTTCCTACTGTCCTCACTCCTCAGTATTATCTGTGGGATCAGTATTAACCAAGATATACTTCATTGTATCTTGACTACCATTGAATGATGATGATCCTCATTGTGTATTTTGATTGTTTGATTCACCTGCATTACAATCATAACTAAAATCAAGATATTTGGTTAGATTATCAATATTGAATAACCAATCTGGACCATTTCCATGTTCATTCATTAAATATTCATTAAAGGATACATTCACACTTTCTTCAATGATCCTTAGCCTTTTGTTGAACACTCTGTATGATTTGCTTTGAGTTGAGTATCCTACAAAGATTCCATCATCTGATTTGCAGTCAAACTTACCAATTTATTCTCTTGTAATTAAAATTGTACAAGGACAACCAAATGATTTTAAGAAACTTATTAAGGATTTTCTTTTATTAAAAAGTTCATAAGGTGTTTTATAATGAGGTTTAACTATTAATACTCTGTTTTGAACATAACATGCAGTATTAACAGCTTCAGTCCAAAATGTAATTGGTAATTTTGAGTCTGCAAGCATGGATCTGGCTGCTTCAATGATTGTTCTATTTCTTCTTTCAGCTACACCATTTTGTTGTGGAGTTCTTTGTGAGGTGTACTGTCTGTCAATTCCTTTAAGATCACAAAAAGTAATTAAGTTAGCATTTTTAAACTCTATGTCATTATCACATCTAATGGCTTTCACTTTGAGATCTCTTGTGTTTTTCAGTTTGACTATCAAATTCTTTATGATCTCACTTGTTTCATCTTTGGTCCTAAGAAAGAAAACCCAAGTATACCTGAAAAAATCATCAGTAATAACAAGACAGTATTGTTTCTTTCCAATACTCATTACATTTGTAGGTCCAAAAAGGTCCATATGTAAGAGCTGCAAAGGGTTAGAAATAAATTAATTGCTTTGGACTTATGAGAAGTCTTGTGTTGTTTACCTTTCAGGCATTTAACACAGTGATGATCACACATGAATTCTTTTTGGGGTAAACCAACTACCAAATTCTTTTTGACTAAATTATTCAAATTTTTAAAATTTGTGTGACACATCCTTCTATGCCAGAGTTCTGATTCATTTGTGTTTGCCTTGGATATAAAACAGTTGATCTCATTTGAAGAAATGAGTTTTCCCCCTATATCCAGGCAATACACATTGTTTCTCTTTGGTGTTCGTAAAACAACAAATTTTTCATCTAAAATAAAATTAGGAGAAAGAATGATGCACTCTATATCTGTAAAAAGAATCTTGTTCTTTTTATCACATACTTGTGAGACACTAACCAGATTATATTTTAGCTCAGCAATATAAAATACATCATCAAAAGTAATCTTACCATTTGATACTGTACCTTTACCTGTAATCCTACCACCTCTTGGGTTTTCACCAAAAGCAACATATCCACCTTCAAAAGACTTGAAATCTCTAAGAATTTGAAGATTTCAAGTCATCTGCCTAGAGCATCCACTATCAATATGCCATGTTCTTCCTTCTTCAGGGATCTGAATGCTCTACACACAAAATAGATGGATTAGTTAATTTTGGGAACCCAAGCTTGTTTTGTCTTGGGTTCATCCTTTGAAGAATAAGATTTTCGACTTGTATGAGCTTTGGATGCAGGTTTGGTCTTCATATGTTGATTGTTACTGTTGTTTGGTTTTACTTCTGATTTAGGTTTATACCCATAATTTTTGGCTTTTGAGTATTTTACTACTGATGGACCAGTAGTATTTGAGTAATATGATTTTTTAGCATGATCAGTAGTATTATAGTAATTGTACTTGACAGCATTGTAATTAGGTTTATTACCAGTAGTAAACTTGTGATAGTTTCTACTGATGTTTGAAAAAGTTGAATATTTCTCAAATTGATTTTGTCTTTGATTATTTTCAAAATTATTACTTCTTTTTGGGCTTCCATGTCTGATATTTTGCACGAATCTTTGTGCAGATCTTCCAAATTTTGGGACTTCAACATGTGGATTTTTTGTTTGTTGAACCTTTTCAGTTTGTTTTAGTTTGGATTCTTATAATTTTTCTTTATTTGCTTTAAATTCCTTGAATTCTTTGCAATTAATTGGATTGAAGTGACAATCCTTTGCTAGATGATTAACTTTATTGCAGATCAAACATGTTAATTTAGTTGTTTTAGCACTCTCAGGCTTTCTTTGTTCTTTTAATTGATTCAAGTTTCTTTAATTTCTCCTTCTTAAAATTGTGGGTATATTTTCAGAGGTATATTTAGGGGATTCTTGAATTTGAGTGGTGTGAAAGCTTGTATCAGTTGATTTAATGGTTTGTTCATCATCAGATGAATTATTACTGGTTTCAGTTTGACTTTCTAATTTTAATTCATCTAAGATTCTCTCTGAGCTTGACTAAAGTGGAGGGATAAAATTGGTTGTAGGTGGGACTACATGATATCCAACACCATGAACAACTTTCTCAGTGGTTTGATTACTGGTTAATTCATCAATTATTTTAGAACTTCTTTCAAATTTCTTAATAGTTAATTTATTTTGTTCTAATTCTAACTGACATTCTTCTAATTTGATTATGATTTCTTTTAATTTTAACTCAGCATGTTTTTTATCATAAGTTGTTTGTTATAATTCATCTTTTAATTTTTGATCAGTTATTTTGTAGATTTTAATTTGATTTTCTAGATCAGCAATACAACCATTAAATTCAATTCTTCTATTTCTGTTTAATATCATCTCATCAAGAGTTTCTTTGTTATGTTTTTCTAATTCTTTATATGCTTTAGTGCATTCAGGAGTGCAAGATTTGGAATGTACCTCAGTAGTAGAATCAGTGAAGGCCATGAGAGCTTGATTTTGAGCATGTTCCTCTGCTTGAAAGCTCCAATCATAACCTTGACCCTCTTGAGATACCAAAGCAGTTGAATTTGAAGTGTTGTTCTTGTTATAATTTGATCTTCGATCTTTGCTAGGACATTCTCTAGCAAAGTGACCAAAATTGTTGCAGTTATAGCATTTGACTTTGGTTTTGTCAAAGCCAGCACGTTCACCTTTGTTGAAGTTTAGATTCTATCTCCCAGTTCTTTGAAGGAATCTCTTAGTCTTCAAGCTCAGCATAGCCATTTGTCATTTGATGTCCATCTCTTCCAGATCATCAGGGTTGATTTGTTCCAGATCTTCACTAATCAATGCAGTGTGTACATGACTAGTAAAGAAGGATTCTCTTGCTGCATCTTCAGACTCAACAAGTTATTTAATCACAGATCTACTAACAAAGAGAAGTTACAGCGGATTAACACTCTTGTTATTGATTAGGAACAATGTAAACTGTAAATTGAATGTGAATGAATAAGAGCACAGTTTATCACAAAAAGCTTCAATGTATTAATTTGATCGATCAATACACGTATGTTTACAATTCAGAAGGAACTATATATAATAGTCCTTGAAGCCTAAAATTTTACCCTAGTTATTCTAGGACTAGATTACAATCGAATTACAAAAAGATAAACATTCTAAACTAATTCTACGAAGATCTCGGACACGTTCAACTCTAAATATCGACATCAGTAGTAATAGCCATCGTCAGTAGTAACTTCCAAGATCAGTAGTATTTCACGTTTAAGCACCATCAGTAGTAATTCACCAGTATTACCTGCAGCATCAGTAATAACTTGTTTATTTCCGAACAGGCACGCTTCCATTTTTTTATATAAAAAAATCTACGAAGATTTTAGTAAAAATTCATAACTTTATTTATGACCCGCCGAAAAAATAAACCACAATGATCGTGAATTATGTAAATAAAAAATGTTCAGTACGATTTTCCCAATCATGATTTCCATTTTACAAAAATCACCTATACTACATGCATATCAGAATAAAAGCATAAAGTGTGATTTACTAGCTAAATACATGTTATAGAATTTTTAGATTATAACATACATCTAATATGATGTAGCATGTTAAAATCATGTTATAGGAGATATTTTTAGGCATAAATGGCAATAATATTCGTCATACCCAAAACGAATTCTTTTTGGCGAGCAAATAACTAGGAGGTTTGGGAAAAGCCCCGTAATTGAGTTTTATTGGGGGTTTAACAACCCCACACCATGTGCTCTAAGCAATAGTAAATTTCATGATTATTGAATCAAAATATTATACAGAGTTAAGATGGATAGTTAATTAACTATTTGTCACACTCTTTTATAATAAAGTGATGCTAAAAAATTTTAAATGTAAAAAAGAGAGGGTAAAAAGACCATTTTACTATATTAAAATGGATAGTTATGATGAATTTAACTTCTTTTACTAAATAGGATTAATCTTTAAATTGTGTAGATTATTTTTAATACTACAAAAATGACAAGTGTTATTATGAGTTTATGATATAGCGTTAGTACATATAAGGATATAATATCGGTTTAAATAGAATTTCATAACTTATAAAATATTTAGTTACTATAATATAGTATGAACATTAGAAAATAGGAAAAAAATGAAAGTTGTATCACCAACTCTTTGCCTACCCACCGACAACCCAACCCTTTTCTACGACCTCCACAATAATATATCTTTCTATATAAGTACTCTCTTTCACGTTACATTTCATTTCAGGTTCACAACTTCAACTCCATAACAATTTCTATAATTGCAATTTTAAACCAAGAAATATATAAATCAATCACATGGCGGCGGTCAACAGCGGCAGCGATAGTCAACCGGCAAAACATGCAGAAGTTGGCCACAAGAGTCTTCTTCAAAGTGATGCACTTTACCAATACATTCTTGAAACTAGTGTCTACCCAAGAGAGCCTGCATCCATGAAGGAGCTACGTGAGGTTACTGCTAAGCATCCTTGGTAAGTTTTATATAACCATAAAATTATTAACATGTAATCCACTAATCTTCTTATAATCGAACACAATGGGCATATAAGTAGGAAAAATTAGGAAAAAAATAAAATATTATCTATCTTTTTAATGATTAATAAGAAGATCATCTAATTAATTAGTTTTGTTTGTTTATGATATGAATTAGGAACCTCATGACCACATCCGCGGATGAAGGACAATTTCTGAACCTACTTTTGAAGCTCATAAATGCTAAGAACACCATGGAGATCGGTGTCTATACTGGTTATTCGCTTTTGTCCACTGCTCTAGCTCTCCCTGACGATGGAAAGGTATAATTATAAATTTGATATAACTTACGCTATATGTAGTATTTAAAAGTAGAAAGTTTTATCCTTAATTAAAGGCAAGAGCCATTTAAAGTATCAATTATGACATGCATTTAATATTATTTTCAATGTTTATTTAGATATTGGCTTTGGATATTAATCGTGACAATTACGAAATTGGTCTTCCCATCATTAAAAAGGCTGGAGTTGCTCACAAGATTGACTTTAGAGAAGGCCCTGCACTCCCTCTTCTTGACCAAATGATAAAAGATGTAAGCATACAAAAAAATAAAATTTATAGTAATTCATTAAATACCGAAACTACCCTTTCTTACTTTGTTTTCCCAACCTTGAAATTATAAAAAATAAAATCATTAAACGTATGAAATATGTATCTTCTTTTAATTTTATTTATGAATCATCAAATTTCTTATTCACAGGAAAAATTCCATGGAAGTTTTGATTTTATTTTCGTGGATGCCGATAAGGACAATTATCTTAACTACCATAAGCGACTAATTGATCTTGTCAAGATCGGTGGAGTGATCGGCTACGACAACACCCTATGGAATGGATCGTTGGTTGCACCACCGGATGCACCGCTTAGAAAGTATGTTCGGTATTATAGAGACTTCGTGTTGGAACTTAACAAAGCGTTGGCAGTTGATCCGAGAGTAGAGATATGCCAACTTCCAGTTGGTGATGGAATTACTTTATGCCGTCGTATAAGTTAAAGTTGAGGTGGTTAGTAGGGCACCCATGCCAATGGGTTTTTTTTTCCCCTTGATGTTTATGTTTTATGTTGAATTATATCTACTGAGGTGCTGTTTGTTTTTTTTAGCAAAAATGTATGTAGTCTGCGGTTCACATCTGTCATGTACTGTAGCTTCTGAGGCGGACCAAAGATCCGCGGTCTGAAAAAAAACTGTCGTTTATTTTTTTAACATCACTGCTGAACATATTCTAATTTATGCATAATGTGATTTCTAAGCATAAAAACTGAAACCAAACAATCAATTGGTAATTTACATTAACTATCATAGTCAACAAGTGTAAAACCATCAACTGATTGTCCAATTCAAGATAATGGAATAAAAAAATAAAAAGATCGAATAATGGAATTGCAACGCCGGCAACCAAACCATGCGATTGAATCAAATCTGTCCTACAACCAAACGTGAATCAAATCTGTCCGGCAACCAAACGCGAATTAAATCTGTCCGGGAACCAAACCTGCAATTCCGGAAACGAAGTAACTCCGGAAACAAAGAGGGTTTTCTGTCGGGCAACAAATCGAAGTGGAGAAACGTCGGTGGAGCTTCAACAGTCGGGTTTTCGCCGGCAACAACCAGTGGAGATGAAGGCGACGGAGGAGGCTTCGATGGAGGAGGAGGCGCAAGAGAAGATGAGCACTTCACTGTTCTTCGTCGGCTTCGACAACAATGTCGAGATATGACTCCTCTTCGCCGGAGAAGATGAAGGACGGCGGAGGAGGAGAACGGCGGATGCGTGGGCTTCGACATCACAGTCGATGTCTGGCTCATCTTCTTGCCGGAGAGATGAAGGACGACGGAACAGGGCGGCGTCGGCTTCGACATCACAATCGAGATCTGGTACCTCTTCTTCGCCGGAGAAGATGAAGGAGGGCGGCAGATGGTGGAGGTGGAAGATGTTAAACAGGAAACTAAATAAAAGGAAACCAAAATTACCCCATTGTGACAGTAATATTCCTCAATGACTACAGCTCATCACCACAATTTTAGGAATCATTATTATTGTATTTCCTTTTCTTTGTCTTCATATCCATGTATAAATATCGATGGGTCTCTGCATTGTAAATCACACAAGTAATACACAAACACAGTAATTACTCAAATATTCTAGATTCTTATTATTATCATGGTATCAGAGCGGGTTAGCTCATCATCTACCCAATATTCCATCTAACCACTTTACTCCGGGCCGCCATGCCTACCGACGGCAGCCCTGACGCAAATCTATCATTACAACTAGCCAATTTCCTTAGAAACAACATCCATACGCAGCCTCAAAGCCCCAAATTATCCGATAACCTTCAAATCAATCTCAAGTTAAACAATCAAAACTATGCCTTATGGACCCGTATGATTCGGGTTGCCATAGGTGGAAAGTCCAAATCCCTGCTATCACATCTAACCTCGAATCCACCCGATCAAGGAGCAGAAAATTTCGATCAGTGGGAACAAGAAGACTTGATTGTCTTCTCATGGCTCATCCAATATATCGAACCAACACTAGCTGGCAACCTAACCGAGTATCCCACCGCAAAAACTTGTGGGATGCCTTGGTTGTCACTTACAGCAGTGGAAAAGACAAATTCCAAACATTTAATCAGCATGTCAAAGCCAATGATATTAAACAAAATGAAAGTTCTCTCGAAGAACTTTGGATCAAACTTCAAGGTATTTGGGGAGAGATCGATCGAATCGACCCGAACCCAATGAAATGTCAAGAAGACATCAAGATTTATTCTAAAATCAGGTCAGAACAAAAGCTTTTCCAATTTCTTAACTATCTCGATCGAAAATATGAACACATTAAAAGAAAGATTCTTCGGTTGGAGCCTCTTCCCTCTACCGAAGCAGCCTACGCCACTGTGCGTAAGGAAGCCGCTCACCAGGTTATTCTGCAAGCAACTAACCTTGACACGCAGGGTATAGCATCGGGTTTTCCCGCCACAACCACCGAAAATGAAGGAACGGGTCTCGCAGCCAAAGGTTACCGCCGGCCAGAGGGAAGAAAGGTTGGCTCAACAACTCGAGATGATAAATCTCACATGATTTGTGATCAATGCGGCATGAGGCGACACACTAAGGATCAGTGTTTCAAAATTTTCGGTTACCCGGAATGGTGGACCGACGGCCACAAGAAAAGCATGAAAAATTCCTGTCAAGAGAAGAGAAGAACACCTTATGACGGAAGCACTGCCGATCGGAAACCAACATCGTCGTCGTCATTTGGATTTGGGGGGATGGCTACTGCGATGCCTGATTTGGGGGAGATGGAGTTCTCGGTTGAAACATGTAACGGGGGTGAGAGGTTGATAGCCTCAACCCCCCCCCCCCCCCCCCCCCTCCTTACTCTTGTGATATGTTTAAAATTAACCCTCAACAACTAGATATGTTAATATTAACAACTCGATAGCCACTGATATGTTTAAATCCACACCAAAAATTTAAAACAAATCCCACATGGTTGAAATTTCCGATTCACACCCTACAAACAACTTATTTTATACACCAACCACATTTGTTCACTTTATTGACAAAAGTTTTAAAAATTGCAACGGGTTATATATTAAGGGTAATTATGTGAATTTGGTTCAAAATACTAAAACAAAAGAAAATTTGTGGATATTTGATTGTGGGGCCACGGACACCATGACCCATGATCTATCCGATTTTACAACCACAAATAGACCAACGAAATCATATATTCAAACGGCAAATGGAGAAAAATTGCACGTTAAAATGGGTGGGGGGGGGGGGGCATTGAGATATCTCCAACTCTCAAGCTATCTAAATGCCTCTATATTCCCCAATTATCACATAAATTTTTATCCGTTAGTCATGTTACAAAAGAACTGAATTGTACAGTTCTTATGCACCCAACCTTTTGTATCTTGCAGGATATCAAGACGGGAGCGATAATTGGGCGTGACACTGAAAAAGATGGACTATACTATGTGGATGAAGTTACTCAAAATGGAAGAGCAATGTTATCTCATGGAACGACTGAAAGGGAGGCATGGTTATGGCACCGAAGACTAGGTCTCCCATCCACAAACTATTTACACGTTTTATTTCCTAAATTGTTTCCTTTAAATTGTAAGTCACATTGTGAAACATGTGTTTTTGCCAAAAGTCATAGGAAAAGTTTTAAACCAAATTTTACTAGAGTTGACATACCCTTTTCATTAATTCACTCGGATGTTTGGGGACCATCACCAATCACTGGGGGACAAAACTATCATTTTTTTTGTCATGTTTGTAGACGACTGCACTCGTATGACCTGGGTATACTTATTAAAAAATAAAAGTGAAGTTTTTGAAAAATTTACCATTTTTTATAACATGGTCCAAACCCAATTTAGGAAAAATATCCAAATCCTTAGATCAGACAATGGTGGGAATTTATTAACTCTGAAATAACACACTTTTGCCAAGAAAAAGGTATAATTCATCAAACCTCATGCCCTCACACCCCTGAACAAAATGGTGTCGCTGACCGGAAAAATCGTATTCTACTAGAAATTACTAGGGCGCTCTTAATAGAATCTCAAGTCCCAAAATCTTTTTGGCTCGAAGCCCTAGTGACAGCCGCCTATCTCATCAATCGTCTTCCAACCCAGAATTTTAAAATCAAAAACCCCTTTACAAGCTCTCACTGAATACACTGATCTGCCTCCCATTCTCACTCTTGAACCACGAATCTTTGGTTGTACTGTATTCGTCCACATACCAAAAATGGCCAGATCTAAACTTGACCCATGTGCCGAGAAGTGTGTCTTTGTTGGATACGGAATCAATAAAAAAGCTTATCGGTGCTATAATCCAAAAACTCAGCGAATGTTTACCACAATGAATTGTGACTTCCTCGAGACAGAATACTATTATGCCACCAACTTCAGTGGTCAGGGGGAGAATGAGAAAAACATATGTGACACACTAAGTTGGCTCCAGTATATAGATACCAATGAAATCAACCATGAAGAAATCCTTCCTCAACAGGCTCAACAACAGACTGAAGACAGTCCTCAAACTGAAGACAATGCCCCCCAAATTTTGTGCCATGTCCTGACTCCCGAGGTAAGTAGCACTAACCCTGATACTAACAATTTGTCAGTACAAGAAAATATGCAGGAAACAGGTAGTGTAGACGAAGGACAATACATCACAGTTCAAGAGAATGAACCCGAGCAATACACTCTACCACCAAGAACCAACCGAGGTATTCCTCCAAAAAGATACTCACCAGAAAAGGAAACGAAGAGGAGTAGATATCCAATGGCCAACATAGCCAAAGGAAATATATCAGAACAAGCCAAGGCCTTTACAGTATCTCTGTGCTCAGAAGAAATTCCTACAAATACCGAGCAAGCCCTAAAGTCTAGACAATGGAAGAGTGCGATGGAGGAAGAAATGGAAGCCCTAAAAAGGAACAAAACTTGGACTAAATGTATTCTACCACCAGGGAAGAAAACTGTTGGATGTCGTTGGGTATATACAATCAAATACAAACCAGATGGAACTATTGAAAGATACAAGGCAAGATTAGTGGCAAAAGGTTACACCTAAACATATGGAATTGACTACTCCGAAACCTTCTCGCCAGTTGCAAAAATCAACACTATCAGAGTTCTCTACTCCTTAGCCGCAAACCAGGGGTGGCCTCTACACCAGTTTGATGTAAAGAATGCTTTCCTACATGGAGACCTAAAAGAAGAAGTATACATGGAAGCTCCTCATGGTGTCACCAGCGACTTTAAAAAAAGGAAGTTTGTGTAACACCTCAAATTTTAATACAAAACATTTGGCCAAAATAATAATTTAATAAAGAGGAGAACTATCCCAAAATACGGATTTACAAAAACATTTGGTATGAAAATCAGAGTATAAATTCGGTGTTACAAAATATATCAAAACCAAAGCTAAGTCTAAATCCGTTCTAGTGTTCTTCTACTCTAGGCCCCGCATCTCTATCCATGCGTACCTAAACCTTCGATCCCGAACCTGAGTACATAGCAAAACAACAAGGAGTACGTGAGACAAAAACGTCTCGTGAGCTACATGGGTTTAGACCCGACAATAATAATCATAAGGCATATAAATACATATACAAGTAGTTCATCCACCTATCTAGTCACCCTATTGTGACTCTATGATCCTTGCTTCCCTAGCAATCATATCTAGTTATCGGGACATCCCCAACTAACTAGAACCACATTAACTCATTAACCGGGGATCCCCCACATTAACAAGCTTCAAGGTAAAGGCACGAGGGAATCGCCCAATCTACCTATACCTACCTTACTCGTCGGACTACTTCCAGTTAGCAAGACTACTATCATGGAATGGGCCGATGGGGATCCGCCCAAATGCTCCCCATTCCATACCTCATGACCGGGGATCCCCCGCGTCATCACATCGTCTCAACCTTATTATAACTCGACGGTTATATCAATCAAAGCCCTTGGCTATCACATCAATCATCAACAAGTTAGTTACATATATTCAACAATATACAACTAACTACATTTGCTAAATTTTACACAATTATCAAATACACTCGACATATATAATAACAAGTATTTTCATGTCCATGTACTCAATAAAGTCCACACGTACTCACCTTAGCAATTAATGCTCCAACCGTGTTCTTGGCACCAAAACTCTTGCTTCCACAATTCGGTAAAACTTTCAAGACTTCACCAAAAGCCTAATACAATGATCACAAGATGTTCAACATCTCATACTACCAATAATGTATCCATTAACCTCTAATTACCATTAACTAGCATTTTCCCCAATTATGGTGATTTACCAAACCCTAGGTTTAACCAACCCTTAATATTCTTACCAATCGAAATCATATACTTGTTTCCTTTGTTAATATACCATCTATTAAGTGTATACATCATATATTCACCATAACCATAACCCCCAATAACTAGGGTTTCAACCCAACCATCAAAACACATAGATCTAAAGCTACAAAGATCAAGGAGTGAAGATATACCTTTAATCTTCACCTAGGAGTGAAATCTACCAAAGATTTGTGAAGAGATCAACCACAATCTGCACTAGAGCTCCAAAATCGCCAAGAAGAAAACTAGGGTTTTGGAAATGCATTTAATGAGCTAAAACCCGACTTTAATGTTGTCGACCAGAGTTCACGGCGCGAACTAAGTTCGCGTCGCTAACTCTGCGTTGCACGCCAACTTCGCGATCGCTAACTACTCGTGAACTACATCACGCTCAAAAGCCAAATCCGCTGGAGACAGTTCCCGATCGGGAACTGTAGTTCGCGGCGCTAACTCTCAAAGGCAACAGGGCTGCATTTTTCGGTTGTTGTCTCGACCCGGTTTCGCCCATAACTTTCTCATACGGTCTCCAAACGACACGAAACCAATTCCTACGTTCTTTAAACGATTTATCCTTATTTATCATATTTTTATACAATTTATTTATTTACAAATTTCGGGTCGTTACAACAATCTACCACTTAAAAGGATTCCGTCCTCGGAATCTCATCATAGTTCACGAAATCCGGTATCTTTTCCGAATCTCGTCTTTGACTTCCCAAGTCAAATTCGGCCCAAGTGAATGCTTCCACTTGACCAATACCAATTCGATCTCCTTATTCCGGAGCTTCTTCGTTTTCGTTTCTAGTATCGCCTCGGGCTCCTCAATCAACCGGTTCGGGCCGTCAACCCGCAACTCTTGCAACGGAATAATATTTTCAACTTCCCCAATAAACTTTTTCAAATAACTCACGTGAAAGGTGTCATGCACACCTTGAAGCTCGGGTGGAAGTTCCAACTTAAACGCTTGAAGCCCGACCCGTTTCAATATTTTAAACGGTCCAACATACCTTGGACTTAACTTTCCTTTCTTACCAAACCGCGTCACACCTTTCCAAGGTGACACTTTCAACATGACCATATCACCGACATCCAAGTCGTATGGCCTCTTCTTCAAACCCGAATAACTTCGTTGTCTATCTTGGGCGACTTTCATGTTCGTTTGAATAATACCGATCTTTTCATTCGTCACTCTCACGATCTCGGGACCCGTGAGTTTCGTTTTTCCCGCTTCTAACCAACAAGATGGAGTTCTACATTTTCTTCCATACAACGCCTCATAAGGCGGCATCTTGATAGTCGATTGATATCTATTATTGTACGAAAACTCGACTAACGGTAAATGTTCATCCCATTTACCCCCGAAATCTAGCACACACGACCTCAACATATCTTCAACCGTTTGAATCGTTCTTTCACTTTGACCGTCGGTTTGCGGATGATAAGCCGTGCTCAACCGCAACTTTGTACCCAACTCTTCTTGTAAAGATCGCCAAAATCTCGAGGTAAACCTCGCGTCTCTATCGGACAAAATCGATAACGGAACCCCGTGGAGTCGAACCACCTCATCAACATACAACTTAGCCAATTTCTCAAGTGGCAACGTTTCCCGAATGGCTAAAAATAACGCACTCTTGGTCAACCGGTCAACTATGACCTAAATGGCATCGTGACCCTTACTCGTCTTCGGTAAACCTACTATGAAATCCATAGTTATGTCTTCCCACTTCCCGACCGGTACAACCAATGATTGAGCTACCCCATACAGTACTTGATGCTCGGCTTTCACTTGTGCACACGTGGCACACTTCGAGATGTACTTGGCCACTCTCGCCTTCATTCCGGGCCACCAATAAACCCGTTTCATATCTTGGTACGTCTTTGTACTTCACGGGTGAATCGAATACTTTAACTTGTGCACATCATACAACAACTCTTTCCGGATGCCACCGAACTTAGGAACCCAAATACGACCGCCTACGGTCTTCAACCCTTGTGCATTTTCGAGAAAGTGTTGGTTCTTGCCTAACCGTTCTTGTCTTAACTCGTCTTTTCCCATGACCTCTCGTTGGGCATTCTTGATTCTTTCGACAATACTCGAGACGACTTCTATACGTGATAAAATTCCTCGGTTCGGCTTTTCATAGACCTTTCGACTCAAGGCGTCGGCTACTACATTAGCCTTTCCCGCGTGACACACAATCTCACAATCATAATCGGCAATCAACTCGATCCACCTTCTTTGTCGCATATTAAGATCTTTTTGAGTAAACACTTATTGTAGACTTTTATGATCCGTGCACAACGTACACCGAGTACCATACAAATAATGCCTCCACAACTTTAAGGCAAATATAATCGCCGCCAACTCCAAGTCGTGTGTCGTGTACCTTAATTCCGCATTCTTCAATTGTCGCGAGGCATACGCGATCACCTTTCCCCTTTGCATCAACACACAACCGAGCCCTTGATTCGAAGCATCACTATAAACCACAAAATCTTCCATACCATCCGGTAACGTAAGAATCGGCGCGTTATAATGGTGATTTTCGGTTAAAACAATTAACAAAACGCAGCGGAAAGTATTTATCACCATGAAAGGATCTTGATATCAATCATACAATTAAACTAAAAGAAAAATCAAAGAGAATGGTATAAGAATCATACCCTAGTTGCCTTTGATCAATGATGAATTCGGATGGATATTGTGAGCAACCGAAACCAAGGATTCCAATGGGGAATACCTCTAAAGCAAGTCCACACAACACTTCCAAGAACACCAATGTAATGGATGCTAGTCCTAGAGTCTTGAGAGCAAAAGAGAGAAAACAAAACACCTTCAAAATGTGTGTGAGAGGGGACGGCCAAGTGTGGTCAAAGAAAGGAGTTTATGGACCATTATATCTCTTAATGGTGCCATTACAATCCTTTAATGATTTCCATAAATCATTAGTCTTATTTGCCCACAAGTCCCTATCTTTTGTTTCTTCTAGTTTGCCCACAAGAAAGTTTCAATATTAACTTTTAATATTAAACTTATGATAGACAAGCTCATAGCTTATATATATTAATAATTAATGTAATTACACTAATTACACTAATTATATAATGGTGTTTAGTGTTTAAGTGTGTGACCCTTTAGGCTCACAAACAACTAGCCATATAACTATATGTTATACATGTGAAGCATATTCCAACAGCTCCCACTTGCGCACGTGATAACATCAAGTAGTTATACAAGCAAAGGTTAGAGTCTAGCAACCCGCCAATGCCCCTAGAAGTACATGAGGAGTTTCATAAAATCTTTGTTCAAGGTTTTTCAAGCAGTTATCCTTTTGTTACTGATACTATGTTGAATTTTAGACAAGGATAAATGTCAATCTAAAATTTCAACGATTCTGTTTCTCGATCTATATATTGAAGTAGATTACCAAAACCAATCAAGATTCATCTTGATTACCTTTTGGGTGTGGCCACACATACATCTATTCAAATCATCGAGGGGCCCAGTAGTATCTAATCCACATGTGTGGAGGAACAAATTCTTTATTGACTGCACGTGTCTGTCATATGCTTAATGACAAACCCGATAATGGTTGTTATAGCAGCCTTGTTCAGGTCAACGTTTAACCATATCAAAGTTTGCCCCTCTACATACACAAACCAACTTGCATCTCAAGTCAGAGGATAAGTGACAAAGCCTTTGTGAGATTCACTTGTGACATAAATCCATGAAGTGATTTCTCATAGGTTGGGTCAGTCCAATTGTGCATCATTATGGACAACATGTGAGTTTGATTTCATCATCCTTAGTCATACTAAGATAATGTCATCAATGCCCTCAGATTTGTCTTAATAATATTCCCATATTATTAATTATGACAATGGACAATTTAGAATATAAAACGCAGTAAATATTCATGGATATAAACATGCAAATATAGAACACAGTAGATATTCATATAAAAACGATCATATCAAATATATCAATTTATTCCAATAAAAACTGCTCAATGTTCCATTATCCAAATACTAAAACAGATTACATGAAACTATTAGCTGGTCGAAGTCCAATGCTTCTAGCATGTTCAATATGTTTGGTACATGACATTGGCTTCGTGAAGGGATCAGCTAAGTTGTCATCTGTATGAACTTTGAGCAAGCGTACATCTCCCATTAGGATCGCATCTCTAATGTAGTGAAGCTTCCTCCGATAATGTCTGGCACCTTTCTGAACACCAGGTTCGTTGGCAATGATGATAGCACCTGTGTTATCACAGAACATATCCATAGGTTTTTCATTACTGGGGACAACACCAAGCCCAGAAATGAATTTCCTCATCCAAACAGCTTCCATTGCAGCTTCAGTAGTTGCAATGTATTCAGCTTCTGTAGAAGACATAGCGATAGTGCTCTGCTTTGCACTTTTCCAATCAACAGCGCCTCCGTTCAAAACGAAAACATACCCCGTTTGAGATTTGGAATCATCTCTATCAGTCTCAAAACTAGCATCAGAATAACAAGTGACGCTCAGTTCATCTTGACTTTCACCACCATAAACAAGAAACATATCTTTAGTATTCCTAAGATACTTCAGTATGTTCTTAACAGCAGTCCAGTGACTCTCACCTGGATTCTGTTGATATCGGCTTGTAAGGTTCTGAGAGAACGCTACATCAGGTCTTGTGCACCGCACAGCATACATGATAGATCCTACTGCCGAGGCATAGGGGACATCACGCATACGTTTCATCTCATCAGGTGAGGACGGTCCTTGAGTCTTACTCAAGTGTACATTGTGTTGCATAGGGAGACTTCCACGTTTGGAAGCATCCATTCTAAACCGTTTTAGAATCTTATCAATGTACGCACTTTGACTTAGTCCGATTAACCGCTTTGATCGATCTCGATAGATCTTTATACCAAGTATATATGCCGCTTCCCCAAGATCCTTCATAGCGAAGCACTTCCCAAGCCAGGATTTTACATCTTGTAGCATTGGAATGTTATTTCCTATGAGTAGTATGTCATCGACATATAGGATTAGAAAGACGACAATGCTCCCACTAGCTCTTACATATACACATGGCTCGTCGGGATTCTGAGTAAAGCCAAACGATTTGACTTCCTCATCGAATCTTTTGTTCCAACTTCTGGATGCTTGCTTTAGTCCATAAATGGACCTTTGAAGCTTACATACTTTCTTTGGGTGTTTTGGATTAACAAAACCCTCAGGTTGAACCATATAAACATCTTCATCAAGATGTCCATTTAAGAAAGCAGTTTTAACATCCATTTGCCAAATCTCATAGTCATAGTACGCTGCTATGGCTATGATAATCCTAATAGCTCTAACGTCGGCAACAGGCGAGAAGGTTTCATCATAGTCAATCCCGTAGGTTTGAGTATAACCTTTTGCTACCAATCGAGCTTTATAGGTGTGTACATTGCCATCCATGTCGGTCTTCTTCTTGAAGAGCCACTTGCTACCAACAGTCTTACTGTTAGGAGGAAGATCAACCAAAGTCCATACTTGGTTATCTTTCATGGATTGCATTTCCGCGTTCATAGCATCAAGCCATTTGTCAGATTCAGAATCTGATAATGCAGCTCGATGGTTAGGGGGTTCATTATGATCCCCTAAACTCAGCTCCTCAGCATCGACATGGAAACCATATCGTTCAGGTGCATGAGGTGTCCTTGCGGACCTTCGAACAGGGATTACATCATTTTGAGGTGCAACAGGAACAGTTTCGTGTTCAGCCTCATCTTGATGTTCGCTAGTCTCTACAATAGGTTGTGCATCTTCATCGCTTGGAATCTCGTCAAAGTCGATGGTACTCCCACTTGCTTCTTGTGAAATGAGATTGCTCTCAAGAAACTCAGCATAACGAGCAATAATTACTTTTTGCTCAGGTGGGTAGTAGAAATAGTAACCCATCGTTTCCTCAGGGTATCCTATAAAGATGCACTTGACAGCTCTGGGTTCAAGTTTGTTTGGCGTGTCTCGTTTCACGAGAGCCTCACAACCCCAGACCTTCAAGTAAGACAAGTTAGGGACTTTCCCATGCCATATCTCATATGGTGTCTTTTCAACCTTCTTGGTGGGAACCATATTTAGTATGCGAGCAGCCGATTTGAGTGCATAACCCCAAAAAGATAGAGGCAGAGTGGTAGGACTCATCATCGATCGAACCATGTCAAGCAAGGTGCGATTTCTCCTCTCTGATACACCATTATGCTGTGGTGTATAAGGGGGAGTGAATTGTGAGACAATCCCACAATTCTTAAGATGATCTTGGAACTCATGGCTCATGTACTCTCCTCCTCGATCAGAACGAAGAGCCTTTATCTTCTTGCCGAGTTGATTTTCTACTTCATTTTGGAAAGCTTTGAACGTTTCAAAGGTTTCATGTTTATGTTTAATCAAGTAAACATAACCATAACGACTAAAGTCGTCAGTGAAAGTAATGAAATAGGTAGCACCTTCCCTAGTTCGAGTTCTAAAAGGGCCACATACATCAGTATGTATGAGTCCAAGTAGATCGTTGGCCCTTTCGCCTACATGGGAGAAAGGCTTGCGCGCCATTTTACCAGATATGCAAGAAACACATTTATCAAATGATTCAGAATCATCTGATTTTATAAGTCCATCCTTTTGTAATTTCAAAACGCGTTTCTTGTTAACATGGCAAAGGCGACAATGCCATAGGTAAGTAGAATCCAAATTCTTCTTGGATTTCTTATTGCTACATGTATAAATAGAACTACTGTTTGTGATACGATTATGCATGTCAATCTCAAAGATACCATCACGAGGAATAGCATTAAAGTAAAAAACATTATCCTTTGAAACTGAAATACCATAATCCGTAAACGTATGAATAAAACCATTATTCCACAAACAAGAAAGCGATACTATACCCCTAGTAATACTAGGCGCATAGTGACAATTGTCTAATACAATAATTAAACCACTAGGAAGGATTAAATCATAGCTTCCTATAGCTTCGACCGGTGCACGATTGCCATTGCCCACGTACAAGTCCAAAGCTCCATGGTTTAGCTTTCTACTTCCCCTTAGACCCTGCATGGTATTACAAATGTGAGTTCCACAACCAGTGTCATATACCCATGATTTCTTAGGGAAAGCATATAGTTCTATTGTGAAGATACCTGATGTGCCAACCTTGTTGGCTTTGTTCTTCATCAACTCTGCCAGGTAGGCAGGACAATTCCTCCTCCAATGGCCTGGTTCACCGCAGTGATGGCAAGCAAGATCCTTAGCGGGATGCTCCTTACGAGTAGGTGGGGGAACCTTTGGCTTGGGCTTGTAAACTTGCTTTCCCTTGCCTTGGCCCTTTGCAACTACTTGCGGTTTTGGTTTTTGGATCTTTCCTTGCCTTATAGCAAGGACAGTAGGGGCCGGAGTTTTCTTGGGTAGGCTTTCTTCCGTTTGTTTCAGCATAGCATGTAATTCGGCGAATGTCTTCCCCATACTATGCATATGATAAGTCATGACAAACGGTGCAAAATCCTTGTTTAAGGACGTTAGAATCAAGCTAATCCCAAGGATGTGCGGCATAGCGTAACCAAGCCTCTCCATTTGGTCTAAGTAGCTCTTCATCTTCAAGAGATAAGAGCTAACAGACTGTCCCTCCTCCTGCTTACAAGCGTGGAAGGCTTTGACAGTGTCAAAGAGTTCCTGCTCGGCTTGCTTTTGATACATGGTCGTTAGTTCACGCATCATATCAAATGCAGTGAGGTCCACGAGATTCTTTTGAATATCGGGAATCATGCTCACTAGCATAAGCGCGGCGACTTCCTGTTGTTCGTTAAACCTTTTGGTATAGGCTGTACGAACAGCAGCAGTGGCGGTAGCAGCAGGGGCAGGGGGCAGCGCCTCCTCCAAATGGTGGTACTTATGCTCGGCCCTAAGGACAATCCTTAGGTTACGAGACCAGTCCACAAAGTTCGTTCCATCAAGTTTCTCTTTTTCGAGAACGGAACGAATGGTGGTATGTGTTAGGGTTTGATTGTTTGAAGTCATCTACAAAATTACAAAGTTCATTAATTAGTATTTTTAATAATAATTTCTTTTAATAAATTAACTACCCAATTAATTTTAATTAAAAGCTAAGATCCCATTGAGCTTCTATCATCGCATCAGTTGATCTGCTAGAGATGATAGATCCAATAGGTAGGTGACGTTCAACAATTGCATTACAAGTGCAACTCTTAGAGGTATGGGACTTCATGGCACCTAGTGAACAAGCATCTAGGGTCAAGTGGCATGTTTGTCGCATCGTCGCCTCGAGTCAAGGTCTCACCGTTAACTTGATTAAGTCATCCAATGTGAAATCATGTCAAAATAGATCTAGGTCTCACCGTAGAGAATAATGACCTCGGATTTAAATTCAAACCACGTCTCACGTGAATTCAAAAATAGAAGCAAGTGATTTACAACCGATTGGACGGCGTGACTTAAATTTTAGGTATGTTTAAATTTTAATTTAATAAAATTTTATTTAAGATATGAATGAATCATGTACTTCATTCATACCACTTCATAAGTCTTGTAATAAACGGTAAAAACTTTTAGCGATTATTAAGTGATGAGTTTCAAATCATATTTAAACTTAGTTTAATCTCAAAACGATTTTAGATTAAAGGTTTAATCATCAATGATTAACTAGTAGTCATCGATGATTAAGGGTTTGAATGTTTTAATGTTTGTGTCAAAAAACCATTTTTAATTTGTTTTACTATTTGTATCTAATAGAAAAGAAAAACAACCACAAACAAAGAATAAAACATGCAACATAATTTTGTGCAAACCTCGACCAATGAAATCCTAGGTTCGGTCACGTGAGTCATCACGACGGACCGAAGGGTCAAACTAGGGGACGGGCCAACATGAACCCAAACGGGCCTACATAAACCCAATGGGCTCCCACTTGCTCCAAGACATTCTTGAGCAAGTAGAACCCAAAATTGTGAAAAAGTGTAATCTGCCAGAAAATTCCAGCAGACTTTGAAGCCCGAAAAGTCACTGAAGGAGTCTTCGCTGGTCTTCCCGGCCTTCTGGAAAGTTGTAGCCCACGACTTTGCAAGCATTTTGGGCTTTTGAATCGCCCAAAAAGGAGTCCGTATGCCTCTGGAAAACCTGTTTTCGTACAGCCCTCGCTTTTGTGACGGAAATTTGTTGTTTTCTTCATAAGTCTTCAATATTTTTGTCAAACAATTTACAATAAAAAGATAAAATAAATACTATCTATTCTATTACTTTTACATTACAAATTGCCCCAAAAATGGCACCAAAAATAAAAGAAAAAAAATGAAACAAATTACAACAATTAAGCCAAAAAAAACACGGCTTTTCCCGAAATAAACAAACAACCAAACATCAACCACATTCATTCACAAACGGTCTAGGCTTTCATCGGTTTGCACAAACAATCAACAATTTGACAAGGCTTTGGCTTGGGATATGGCAAAAATACATGTTTTGCCATATCAAAAAACATAATTAAACAAGAATTCCAAGCCAAATAATCAAAAAATTCAATAAACTAGATTAACTTTTTGATTTGATTTTGTAACAAGTGACAATAGGGTTCCAAAAATACATGTTTTAACCCATCTTTTAAATTAAAAAAAACCGAAAAAAAAAAAAAAAAAAAAACAAAAAACCGTAGGGTTTTTTTTTTTTCTTTCCGATCGGGATTTTTATACATCAAAACCGATTGATTTTTGCCACTTTTTACAAAATCTAGCTAATTATATGATTAATATAATGACTCGTGATACCACTAATGGTGATTTTCGGTTAAAACAATTAACAAAACGCAGCGGAAAGTATTTATCACCATGAAAGGATCTTGATATCAATCATACAATTAAACTAAAAGAAAAATCAAAGAGAATGGTATAAGAATCATACCCTAGTTGCCTTTGATCAATGATGAATTCGGATGGATATTGTGAGCAACCGAAACCAAGGATTCCAATGGGGAATACCTCTAAAGCAAGTCCACACAACACTTCCAAGAACACCAATGTAATGGATGCTAGTCCTAGAGTCTTGAGAGCAAAAGAGAGAAAACAAAACACCTTCAAAATGTGTGTGAGAGGGGACGGCCAAGTGTGGTCAAAGAAAGGAGTTTATGGACCATTATATCTCTTAATGGTGCCATTACAATCCTTTAATGATTTCCATAAATCATTAGTCTTATTTGCCCACAAGTCCCTATCTTTTGTTTCTTCTAGTTTGCCCACAAGAAAGTTTCAATATTAACTTTTAATATTAAACTTATGATAGACAAGCTCATAGCTTATATATATTAATAATTAATGTAATTACACTAATTACACTAATTATATAATGGTGTTTAGTGTTTAAGTGTGTGACCCTTTAGGCTCACAAACAACTAGCCATATAACTATATGTTATACATGTGAAGCATATTCCAACACGTTACATAATTTTTCCTTCAACAAATTAAACGCCTCTTCTTGCTTCTTCTCCCACACAAACTTCTCACTCTTTCTCGTTAACTTCGTGAGTGGAATCGCGATTCTCGAGAAGTCTTGAATAAATCTTCAGTAATAACCGGCTAATCCAAGGAAACTTCTAACCTCGGTAGGAGTCCTCGGAGGCTCCCAATTTGACACCGCTTCAATCTTGGACGGGTCAACCTTAATACCATCACACATCACCACGTGACCTAAGAATTGCACTTCCCGCAACCAAAATTCACACTTCGAGAATTTTGCATACAACTTCTCCCGTTTCAACACGTCTAAAACAAGCCTCAAATGACTTTCGTGTTCTTCCTCGGTTTTCGAATAAATCAAAATGTCATCAATGAACACGATCAAAAACTTATCAAAGAACGGTTTACAAACCCGATTCATCAAATCCATAAAAATGGCCGGCGCGTTTGTAAGACCAAACGGCATCACTAGAAATTCATAATGACCATAACGTGTACGGAAAGCCGTCTTCTCGGTGTCGCCTTCTTTCACCCGAACTTGATGATAACCCGACCTCAAATCAATCTTCGAGAAATAACTAGCACCTTGCAATTGGTCGAATAAGTCGTCTATTCTCGGCAACGGGTAACGGTTCTTAATAATTACCTTATTCAACTCTCGGTAGTCGATACACATTCTCATCGAACCGTCTTTCTTTTTAACAAATAACACCGGTGCACCCCACTGTGACGAACTCGGACGAATAAAACCTTTGTCTAACAAATCTTGCAATTGAGTCATCAATTCCCGCATCTCGGTGGGAGCTAAACGGTAGGGAGCACGAGCAATCGGCGTCGCCCCCGGAACTAAATCAATTTTAAACTCAACTTGTCTCTCCGGTGGCAAACCGGGCAAGTCATCGGGAAATACCTCGGGAAAATCCCGAATAATTTTGACGTTATCCATCGTCTTCTTTTCTTTTCGGCCATCTAACACATATGCAATAAACGATGCACAACCTTTCGATATACTTTTCCTCGCCTTAATGGCGGTAATCACATTAGGCATGTGATGTCGTTTCTCCCCATACACATACACTTTCTCATTCTCGGGTGTCCTAATCGACACTATTTTCTTTCCACACAAAATCTTGGCTTGGTGCATACCCAACCAATCCATACCGATAACCACATCAAACGCCCTAATTCCCATGGGCAACAAATCTACCTTAAACTTTCTACCGTCTATTTCTATTTCACAATTTCTATAAATACATTCAACTATAGACGTTTTCCCGTCGGCTACTTCTATCTCATAAACCTCATCTAACAACTCGGACGGCACATTCAATTTACAACCGAATTCATAAGACACAAACGAATAATTGGAACCCGAATCAAACAAAATATGAGTTGGCAAGGAGTTAATGAATAAAGTACCTGACACCACATCGTGTGCCTCCTTCGCCTCCTCCCGAGTGAGTTGGAAGGATCGCCCCTTCACCTTTGCCGGCTCCACTTTCTTTTGAGCCGTGGACACCATCGACTCGGTTCCCTTCTTCGGGCACACATTGCTATAGTGCCCCTTTTCGTGGCACGAGAAACATTCAACCTCGGCCAAAGATTTGGACTTGCATTCTCGGGCCATATGCCCCGGCTTCCCACAATTAAAGCAAGTTTTTGACTCTCCTCGGCACACGCCGGCATGATTCTTCCCGCACTTCTTGCACGAGCCAACACTACCTTGCTTAGAGAAGCTCGAAGTGAACTTCCCTTTCTTGAACGAACTAGAGCCGCTCTCGGCTTTCCTTTTCTCGCCCACATGGGCCCTCTCGGAAACACGTGCCTCATTCACTTCCTCAACACCCCGGGCGGCACTAATGGCCTCATCAAGTGTGACCGCCCTCTTAACTTCCAATTGGTAGTCCCACGGTAACCCACTAGCATACCGGACCACCCTCAACCTCTCATCCGAGTAGGTTTTAGCAACAAACGGGAGCAATCCCGTGAACTCTCTCGAGTATTCCTCGATTGACAAATCACCCTTCTTAAGGGTCACGAACTTCTCGTGCATCTTTTCCAAATCCCTTTCGGGACAAAATTTCTTTTTCAATCTCGTGGTGAATTCATCCCACGTCATTTTCTCAACTACCTCCCTCCCGAGGGTTTCATACACGATATCCCACCAAACCATGGCATCTTCTTTTAACAATTGTGACGCATAGGTCACCATATCGGCATTCTTACACTTGCTACTACCGATAACCCTCTCGGTTTCCCGGATCCACCACATAGTTACCTTCGGGTCCGAACTACCCTTGTACACATTCGGCTTACAAGCCATGAAGGATTTAAACGAACAACCTTCTTTCACATCGGGCTTTGCCCTAGCATCACTTTGGCCACCCGTGGAGGACTTCCCTTCACCGGTGCCACTTCCCCCGGTTCTCTCATCCGATCTAGCCTCGGATTCACGGTCTCCACCCGACCTCTCACGGTCCCCAATAACTCGGTGCACTTCCTCGGCCACCGTTCCTTTGATTTGATCAATAATAGTTTGGAGGTCCGCCATGGTTACCGGAGTTCTATTAGCTCCGACCTCCGACTCACCCATTCGATGCATCGACGGTTGACTTTCTTATTCAACCACAACCTCAATATGAGGTATTTCCTCCTCCCGGCCCTCCGGGGCTCTACCACTTCTACGCGTGGTCACCATTTCTTTCAATCAAGACTATACGAAAGACATTAAACATTTAGTACCTTCTGTACAACCCATTAGTCGCATAAGACTCAATATCCATAATCATATCAAATTTAATCGGTCCCCTAGGTTCAACCCTAAACTTAATATAAAGTCTCAAGGTCAACCTATGATCTTAAGGAATCTTATATTCCTAATGCTACAGTCTAAGACTAGGATGGTCATCCAACCTAATTCACTTAAACAGTAGCTCTGATACCAAGTTGTAACACCTCAAATTTTAATACAAAACATTTGGCCAAAATAATCATTTAATAGAGAGGAGAACTATCCCAAAATACGGATTTACAAAAACATTTGGTATGCAAATCAGAATATAAATTCGGTGTTACAAAATATATCAAAACTAAAGCTAAGTCTAAATTCGTTCTAGTGTTCTTCTACTCTAGGCCCCGCAACTCTATCCATGCGTACCTAAACCTTCGATCCCGAACCTGAGTACATAGCAAAACAACAAGGAGTACGTGAGACAAAAACGTCTCGTGAGCTACATGGGTTTAGACCCGACAATAATAATCATAAGGCATATAAATACATATACAAGTAGTTCATCCACCTATCTAGTCACCCTATTGTGACTCTATGATCCTTGCTTCCCTAGCAATCATATCTAGTTATCGATACATCCCCAACTAACTAGAACCACATTAACTCATTAACCGGGGATCCCCCGCATTAACAAGCTTCAAGGTAAAGGCAAGAGGGAATCACCCAATCTACCTATACCTACCTTACTCGCCGGATAACTTCCAGTTAGCAAGACTACTATCATGGAATGGGCCGATGGGGATCCGCCCAAATGCTCCCCATTCCATACCTCATGACCGGGGATCCCCCGCGTCATCACATCGTCTCAACCTTACTATAACTCGACGGTTATATCAATCAAAGCCCTTGGCTATCACATCACTCATCAACAAGTTAGTTACCTATATTCAACAATATACAACTAACTACATTTGCTAAATTTTACATAATTATCAAATAGACTCGACATATATAATAACAAGTATTTTCATGGCCATGTACTCAATAAAGTCCACACGTACTCACCTTAGCAATTAATGCTCCAACCGTGTTCTTGGCACCAAAACTCTTGCTTCCACAATTCGGTCAAACTTCCAAGACTTCACCAAAAGCCTAATACAATGATCACAAGATGTTCAACATCTCATACTACCAATAATGTATCCATTAACCTCTAATTACCATTAACTAGCATTTTCCCCAATTACGGTGATTTACCAAACCCTAGGTTTAACCAACCCTTAAGATTCTTACCAATCGAAATCATATACTTGTTTCCTTTGTTAATATACCATCTATTAAGTGTATACATCATTTATTCACCATAACCATAACCCCCAATAACTAGGGTTTCAACCCAACCATCAAAATACATAGATCTAAAGCTACAAAGATCAAGGAGTGAAGATATACCTTTAAGCTTCACCTAGGAGTGAAATCTACCAAAGATTTGTGAAGAGATCAACCACAATCTGCACTAGAGCTCCAAAATCGCCAAGAAGAAAACTAGGGTTTTGGAAATGCATTTAATGAGCTAAAACCCGACTTTAATGTTGTCGACCAGAGTTCACGGCGCGAACTAAGTTCGCGTCGCTAACTCTGCGTTGCACGCCAACTTCGCGATCGCTAACTACTCGTGAACTACATCACGCTCAAAAGCCAAATCCGCTGGAGACAGTTCCCGATCGGGAACTGTAGTTCGCGGCGCTAACTCTCAAAGGCAGCAGGGCTGCATTTTTCGGTTGTTGTCTCGACCCGGTTTCGCCCATAACTTTCTCATGCGGTCTCCAAACGACACGAAACCAATTCCTACGTTCTTTAAACGATTTATCCTTATTTATCATATTTTTATACAATATATTTATTTACAAATTTCGGGTCGTTACAGTTTGTCTACTTAAAAAATCTCTTTATGGTTTAAAACAATCCCCTAGAGCTTGATTTGGGAGATTCACCATAGCTATGAGAAGCTATAGGTTCAAGCAAAGCAACTCAGACCACACCTTATTTCTTAAACGAAGGGGAAAACTAATAACATGTCTAAGAATTTATGTTGATGATATGATCATCACAGGTAATGACAAAGAAGAAATCACCAAACTGAAGGAAAGCTTATTCTCAGAATTTGAAATGAAGGACCTAGGAAATCTCAAATATTTCCTAGGAATTGAATTTCTCAGATCAAAACATGGGATCTTCATGCACCAGAAAAAATATATTCTCGACTTATTGACAGAAACCGAAATGATCGATTGCAAACCAGCTGAAACCTCAATGATTATGAAATAAAAACTCCTTAATGATGAAAATGAAGACTTAGCTGATAAAATGAGATACCAACGAATGGTGGGGAAACTAATATATCTTTCACACACTCGTCCAGACATAGCATATGCCGTGGGGGTAGTAAGTCAACATATGCACAAACCCCAAAAACTTCACATGGAAGCCGTCCTAAGGATCATGAGATAACTCAAAGGAACAACAGGACATGGAATCCTATTTAAGCAAATTGGTCATCTCGATACTCACTATATACCGATGCAGACTGGGCAGGAGACAAAAACAACAGGAGATCAACTGCAGGATACTTTACCCTTGTTGGTGGAAATCTTGTCACATGGCGTAGTAAAAAACAAAAAGTAGTAACCTTATCTAGTGCAGAAGCAGAGTTTCGCGGAATTGCAAGGGGAATAACTGAAGTGCTATGGGTCAGGAAGTTGCTAACAGAGATAGGGTTTGCCCCACGAATCCCAAGTAAGGTATTTAGTGACAACGAAGCAGCAATTCAAATATCTGAGAACCCAGTTCAACATGATCAAACAAAACGCATAGAAGTAGACCTAGAATAACTGAAGTGCTATGGGTAAGGAAGTTGCTAACAGAGATAGGGTTTGCCCCACGAAACCCAAGTAAGGTATTTAGTGACAACGAAGCATCAATTCAAATATCTGAGAACCCAGTTCAACATGATCGAACAAAACACATAGAAGTTGCTAACAGAGATAGGGTTTGCCCCACGAATACCAAGTAAGGTATTTAGTGACAACGAAGTAGCAATTCAAATATCTGAGAACCCAGTTCAACATGATCGAACAAAACACATAGAAGTAGACCGACATTTCATCAAAGAAAAACTAGAAGCAAAAATTGTCACCCTTCCGTTTGTGGGAAATCCCTACACGAAGTTCTTGGCAAGTTGAATTTTAGTGATCCCACTATTCAACTTGAGGGGGAGTGTTAAACGGGAAACTAAATAAAAGGAAACCAAAATTACCCCATTGTAACACTAATATTCCTCAATGACTACAGCTCATCACCACGATTTTAGGAATCATTATTATTGTATTTCCTTTTCTTTGTCTTCATATCCATGTATAAATATCGATGGGTCTCTGCATTGTAAATCACACAAGTAATACACAAACACAGTAATTAGTCAAATATTCTAGATTCATATTATTATCAGAAGAGGGCGGCAGAGAAGAAGGTTGTCGGCGGGAGAGGAGATAGCTCGACTAGGAAGGATGGGTTGAAATGGGTGTTGCAGGAGAATCGAAGGGGGAAAGGAGCCAACCCTTTTTTTTTTCTTTTTTTTTTTATTTTAATGTGAGAAGACCCAAGAAGCTAATGTTCAAAACTTCTTGGGGAAGACCTTGGGAAGACATAATAAGGTATGCGAGCTTCCGAAAAATGAACATCTTCTGGAGCTCTTTTCTGCTCGTAGTCTGCGCGGCGAAGACAAAAGAACTCAGGAAGACCTTTTAGTAAAAAACAAACGGCACCTAAGTCTCCTTGTTAATGTTGGTTTTTCTTTGAATAAAAATTTATCATTATGCAAAATTATGGTAAAATGATATATTTTTAAACAATATATATTTATATTTTATATATCATATATCATATATGCAAATTAACTATCAACCACAGCAAGAATATTGTCATTTAGCTACATATAGAAAACTATCTCAAAAGAGTGCCACTAAAAGTTAAAAGAAATTACTAACTAGTAAAACATGTACGCAAAGTAAACATCAATACATCTAACGACATTAAAATATGACCCACGCATAATAAATAAGTTTAGACACCTAATACGATACAAGTCTTTAAAACATAGAACTTATCTGAGAAGTCAATAAGGCGATGTTTATTTTTCAAAAAGGTCTTTTTGAGTCTTTTATATTCGTAACGCAAACTATGCATAAAATGACTCTAAAGATGTTTATTTTTCAGAACTTACAAACATTTATATGTCTTCCCAATATCTTCTCCACGAAGACTTGTGCATTAGGTTTTCCGTTTTCCACACAAACATCCCAAAACATAAAATACTTGTCGGCTTGTCGCCCCCTCCAATCGCCATCCCCCCTCCAGTCACCGGCGCCAGTCTCTTTCTTGGGCTAAGCCTCCCTTTCTGCCGCTGCCTTCTCCGCCGCCTAGCTCCTTCTCGATCCGCCGCCTAGCTCCTTCTCCGTCTTCGGTTGCAAGTTTCATTGAGCTCTCTCTCTTTCTAGATCTGGGTAGCGGTTGGTTATAGCCGCGGCGACTTATAGTGAACCAGAATCGAGGGGACTGTTCACTGTTGCTCGCTCTGACGGAGAAAACCCACCCCGAGAGACCAGTTCCTCTAGCGATGACAAAAGGTGGAGAAAACCACCTCAAAACAGTCTCTGATGACTGTTCATCTTCTCTGGCAAAGCTCCAAGAAGAGGAGAGAGAGAGACCGACTACTTTATGCAGATAAAATAAAATAACAACATTTTTTTAAACTACAGACCTTTGTCCAACTTTCAACTTCTATTCTAGCTACAACATATGACAGACATATTCAGCCAATCGCATATTTTTTTGCTTTGAAAGAAATAAAAGAAAGTGTTCCTTACTTCACATACAGAAAGATGTAACCTTTGATTTGGTTTTGGATAAATCCAAAAATTTGAGCAACGCCAATCTTATAGCAGTATTATCTAAAATTTGAGAAATGGTACTATTTTATGTTAAATAAATACTTGGGTTTTTACTTTTTAGCCTTTTAGGTTTACAATTTAATCCTTTTTTCCTGGTATATATAGGACATCACACCTTTAACATTTTAATCTATATATACCCATAACTATTTTATGTATTTGTACAATAACATTTATAATTGTGGTATAGGCATAAAAAATGGAGAATTAATTTGGTCGCCAATTACATGGAACCATTGTTACAAAAATTCTTTAGAAACGATGTATTTCTATGGACTTCATTGATTTCTATTCATTGAATTTTCACATGATCTTTTTATTTTGTAAAACTTTGTTTACTTTAGTAAGTATGCCCCTTCGTTTCTGGGATATAGTTCAGTCAAGTTATATATATTTGTGTGCAAAATAGTAAATATTACAAGAGAGTATACCTTTCCTGACTTGTCGTCGGTATATGTACACTCTACGGCGACAAATTTTTAGCTATAGCGACTAATATGTGGAAATGATTACTGAAGGTAAAAAACCTTAGTCTTTGGATTAAAGTTGCCAATTACATGGGAATTATGGAAGTATACTTGTGCATATATCTCGGGTTTTTTTTAGTAAGTTTAGGGGGCAGATGATTACACAACGGTTAGCTGACAGAGGTGTTAAGGAATTTGATTACTTTATCAGATCAATATTTATTGATGTACCTATTGGGGGAGAAGATTTACTATGCTATGCCACGAGCTTGGTTTAAAGATGGTGATTACACCATACATTTTTACCTACACACCACAACAACAGATGCTTTATACTTACTTTGATTCAAAATAAGTGATATACTTTGGGTTTCATAATTTTAGAGGTAAAAGATTATAATGATGGTTAAATTAGATTAATTGGATGTTTAGTAGAGAATGAGTTCCACACCTTTTAAATAAAGTAGGGTTACTGATGTTTAAAGGTAAAAAGTAAGGGTAGAGGGGTCATTTCACTTTGTTAAAGTAGATAGTTAGTTGGTGTGGGCCCACTATTTTGCCAAATAAGGTAATTTTTTATAGTGTATCACTTATTTTGAATCAATCCAAAAAGGAAAGTGTATCATTTATTTTGAATCGGAGAAAGTATACTTATACAGTCTACATGAATACTTATTCGATGTGTTACAAACATAAAAATATGATGTTGTAATTTATTCTCTTGGTTTAAAGCCTATCTATGGTACTAGCTCAATAGAAATGATTATAGTATGAGCAAAATGTTTAACATTCTATTATTATTATTTTTTGGAGAACTTAAATTAATAATGAGCTAGCATGGGCTAAAAGAAAAACCAAAGAACAGCCCAACGTATGCCAACAAGATTATAAGAAGCCCCCAAAATATACAAACCAAAAGAAAAAAGTAGGCCCACAGAATTAAAACAAAATTGGTCTCTCATACTCTGTCTCAAGAACTAGGTTTAGTTTTGAAAACGCAAAGTGAGCTCCAATGGTAGAATGGCAGGAAAAGCTATTAATCTTTCATTCTTTTGGCCAATCAATACATCTTAGAGCTATGGTTAAAATTGTTAAGATATAATTAGTGAAGCATACTCTATAAAACGGACAGAAATTTATAGAAAATTTGGATTTTTTATGATTAATACTACGTATATATTTATTTTAAGCGCGGTTTTTTTTAAAAGGTATTAATGTATGTTATTTGTGCATATTTTATATTGTTACTCACCAGATGGCATGTTTCCTCATAACATCTTTTAATTTTAACATTTATCTTGATTAATTGAGTATGGGTACACGTAAGTACAAATATTAAGCACAAATAATATGCACAACTACATTTTCTTTTCTTTCTTTTTAATAATATCCGTAGCTAAATTTTAAAATAAATAAATTACAAAAAAGGAGTCATTGATAGGCAAGATGAATATTATGTACCCCTATTTGCGTGACAGCAAGACAATAAAGTGTTTTGGCAAATTAAAAAACGACCAAAACCTGAGAGTTTTTGGATAGGCAACAGTGGACCACTTTCACGTAGCTTTTTTCATACCAAACTGACAACCATAGGCCCATTTGCTGTCATTAGGGCCGAAACAGAACTCCCTCATCACTAATTATTTTATCAGATCACCACAAACTTAATATAATCATTTCGATAGATTTTTCATTTTTGTAATAATATGTTCGGAAAAGAAAAAACCATGCATGTAACTCTTGTTTTTTTTAAACGAGAGTTTTGACTCGATTTGCGAGTCCACTAATTTTACGGCGACCACTCGCTTTGCGAGTAGTCCGGAGTCAGTGCGGGTGAACCTTCGTGGCTACAAGGATTATTTTTTTCTCATAGCAGTGATTGAACCAGGACCTCCTAAGATTTTTACCATTTAGGAGATCAAGTTCAATCACTAGACTATCACTCTAGTGGTTACATGTCACTCTTGTTGCTTTACAAGTATATTCAATGACGTTAAAAGTTTTATTTTCTTCATTTAAGATTAACATAATTAACTAATATATATGATTAATTTCATGATAAAAGCATAAGTTTTTATGTACTGTAACGCAAATGTATAACTTCTAATTTTTATACTTAAAGGATGTCTTTCAAGAAATATCCATTATAAACGATCCAAACACACAAACCGGCTAGTTCCTTTTTACCACTAGCCACATAGTTCTTCGAATACCGCACAGAGGAGCAACCAGTCATCTAACAACATCACTTCCGGTTCCTACAAACACCAGTTCCCGATTGTTTGAGTAGAAGGGAATTAAATATGTCGAATATTATCGGGAAAGTTTGTGGGCGATGGATGGCAACTTCTTTTCTGGTGAGTAAAACAATGGAAGACGAGTAGTTTTTTAGATAATGTAATTTATTTTTTATTGAGTAAAAAAATTAACTTACTGTAATTATTTAAATTAATGTAACGTATGTATCTTATAATTATTGTGTTTATTAACATATGGTGATGTGATGTTGATGTACAAAACTGAAGAAGAAAAGGAACAAGTGATGTTGGTATGAATTTGTCAGTTAAGTTGTCAAATAAAAATTTGGTGATATGGCGCTAATATGATGAAACTAACGAGAAAGAAAGAGCGAACAATTGAAAGATGTCTAATCAACTTACATAATACTTCAAGACGTGAATAAATGTTGTTTGGAGGGATTATCCTTTTATCGGCATTTAAGGGTGAGTGCGCTCTGAAATATCGAACCAAATTGAAATTGATAGAACCAAAATTGACGAATTTTAAGAACCGTAAACAGAATCAATTACGTAATTTCGTTTTTGGTTTGGTTATCCAAAGACTGAATCGAACCGAAACCGATAGAACCGAAACAGAAAATGATAGTTTTTAAAACCGATCGAAAATCAAACTGATTACATATTTTTGTTTTCAATTCAGTTAGATGTTTTCCCCAAATACTCACCCCTGACATTATGGGTGCGAGAGTCTGGTTGGAATTTGGAATGTGATAAGTAATTTGGGTCATATACTCGTATATTCAAGGAGAAAATGTGTATTTGTGTTCGGGGTATATATTTCAATAATGTCGTTCAAAGTGAAGTTAGAGTCAACGTTCGCAAACTTTACGCCATCATGGCATAATGATATAGTCAAGCCTCAAGACTTGGTAAGCTATGTCAGAAGCCAAAAGGAACCTTTTAGAACTATAGTATTTTATAAATTAACTGAATTTTTTTGAAATTATTAAATATTTTTTACGATTTTATTGTGTTAGAGTACCCATTATATACTTTTAAGTGTTTATTTCACAAATATTAACATTAATATCTTGTGACCACCCATGTCTGCTCTGCTTCCCTTGAATCTCAAATAAACAAAAAAGAGTTTACTCGGATACCAAAGATTATGACAAAATTTCTAATACAAACAATGACATATATATATATATGGTCGGGTTATATTGAGAACCCTGATTTTAAAAATAACTTTGAGAACTCTTATTAACCAATCAGAATTTACTAATTTAGTTTTGATTTATTTAATTCATATTAATTATTCGGGGGTATTTTGGACATTTTACAAATGTAAAAATTGTTTCCTATTTTAAAATTTTCCTAGAATTTAGGAATTATTTTTGAAAATTTTATTGTTATTTTGTCATTTTTGTCTAGACGGTTGTGCATATATGTTTTTTTGGTAATTAGTTTAAAATGTAGGTTGTGCATATATGTCGAGACGGTTGTACGTATAAGTCATTTTTCCAGCAATGGTTATTTTTCGGTAATTAGTGTAAATTAGTGTTATAAATAGTTGTGCATATGTGTTTGAGAGAACATGGATATATCAATCCCTAAAGTCGAAAACGGATTTACCGATAACATATATGTTACAGAAAAACATCAATGTATAAAAAATTGCACGAATAACATGTACACATCCAACAATAAAAGAACATATATGCAAAAAAAATAAAAAAAAAAATAGAATAACATGTATGCCCCAAAGCTAACAACATCTTCTAAGTTTTCCTTTATCCAGACTTGTATTTGATTAGTCCTGAAATTGGCGTGTATCAGCAATTTGCTGGGAAAAAAAAAGAACTCATAAGAACACAAGATATTAAATAATATAATAATTGAGTATCTAAATGGTAAAAACCCAAATAAAAAATTGACTATCGAAATGGTAAAAATTAACTATCATTTACAATTTTTAATGATAGACCAAAAGAAACATACTAAATGGTAAAAACCAAATAAAAGTTCCTACTACACCTTCGTCTACTTCAAACAGTAGCCAAAAAGAAACCCCAAGCATCTAATTAAAACTAAAATATCACATGATTCTCCATCTACAAATATTTTTCATTGAATTTAATTTACACACTGCCAAAAGTGAAATATATGAGATCCTTGTAAAAATCACCATCACCCTAAATGCGCATTGTATGCCAGAGACATCAATTCTACACAATTAATTTATAAATATATAAATTAAAATACGAACAGTTAAGAACTAAACCAGATAATGACGAAACTGAACCAGATAATGGCGAAAATACAATCAGACGGCGTCTACCACCGGAAAAACAACGCAAAAACTTCCGCCACCGCCTAAGATCTATCCTACCCCCGTCGTACATCACCGCTACAGACCTCCGCGGCACTACACCACTGCCATCGTCCTTAAACTCTGCAAGATGGACGATCCATATGGTCTTGTTTTATTAGGTTGTAGATTTGTGAGATTTGCAAGAGAGGAGAGAGATCTAGAAACGATGAGAGAGAGAGAGAGAGAGCAGTTTTGAGAAATGAAATAATATAAGTATTTTTTGGAAATAGAAATCAAAATAAAGAGACTGATGGAATTTTGAGAGAAAATCACGGAATTCTTAACAAACATTAATTTTTTTCTTATTTTATGTTTTATACAATGACAGTTTTAACCTTTTAATTTAATTATAATCAAAAATAGAAAAAAAAAATTATTTACTAAATTATCATGATTGATCCCAACCGTTTATTTTAAATCTAATGGCTTAAATTGACTAATTAAAAGTTCTCAGAGTTCTTTTTGAAATCAGGGTTCTCAATATAATCCTTCACTATATATATATATATATATATATATATATATATATATATATATATATATATATATATATATATATATATATATATATATATATATATATATATATATATATATATATATATATATATATATATATATATATATATATATATATATATATATATATATATATATATATATATATATATATATATATATATATATATATAGAGAGAGAGAGTCCGGATCCGGTGAGGACTCTTTTCCTCGCGAGAATTGTGAGGACTCCAAAAAAAACTCTAAAAATGATCCAAAACAAACTTTTTTCAAAAATTCCTTTTTTAAACATTAAAATCGCTATGTATAAGATCAAAAAAAAAATTCCAAAAATGATCCAAAAAAAAATAATATGGATCATAATAATGATCCACAAAAAATATCTGGATCATTGTTATGATTCACTAAAAAAAGTGGATCATAATTTTTTTTTTGAAACTTTTTTTTTTTTTTGTCAAATGTAGTAATAATCATGGTGGGTTATATATATTTTTTCGGATTTTTTTGAAATTTTTATAAGGTGTCCTCGCGAGTTCTCACCGAAAAAAGAGTACTCACAGGATCTCACTTATATATATATATATAGAGAGATATATATATATATATATATATCTATATATATATATATATATATATATATATATATATATTAATATATTAAACTTTATTACTTCATATTAAGTTTTTTACTACTTTAAACTATTAAATGTGTAATATAATATCTAAATTTAAAGAAATGGTCAATTTAATAACTCATTAATTTAATCAAATTTTTTTTACTTACTTATTTTCGTTGAATTTTTTTGACACAATAAAAAAATACGTTAATTTTAATATATTAGTATTAAAATCAAACAGCATGAAATATGCATAGTAAAATAAAGCAACTATTTTGTGATTTTGTCGTGATTTAGCGTAGTAAAATGCATTTTACCCTACAAAGAATCTTTATGTAATATTTATGTTATATTTTTTAAAATACAAAACTTTATTACTATAATAAGTGATATTGCTTCATATTATTTAATCACACTTATGGTATTACTTATTACATTAAGAAAAATGTCAAATCAAGAGATAATATAAAGAACGATAGATTAGTAGATTAGAATATTAGATATATTAAGTTTAAAAATAATGAAACTAAAAGATAAGAATAAATATAATTTTTCTTTCTATTGTATTTTAATCAATGGTGGTACCAGGAAAATTTTTTATAGGGGGGCAAATCTTAAAATAATAAACATGTATTAAAATAAAAGTCTATATATTAAGCCGTTTAAAAATAGCAGTACATATATTAAGCGTGATAAGTCATAAATTATTACTTGTTTCGACAATTGGGAGCGACATGATCTCATACCTTAAACTTTCTTCCCAATGTGAATTAACAATATGAAATAACAATTAACAATGTGCAAAACAATTATCCATATCCGAAGATTCATCCAAGTAATTATATACTTCGTCAATCATCATCAATTTTGAGGATTTTTCAGTGATGTTTCGGGTCATAAAAACTTCATTAAAAGTGATAATATGATTCATGGATATGTATGTAAGATAATACAACAATAATATACGAGATCGGTTCAATAATTACTTTAAATTTCAACCGATTCAAACCTTTCGATGTAGAACGCATAATTTGTCGTTAGAGAAGGCAGAAACTTCACAAGCAATTATGTACTAGATTTGATGTCCGAAACAATTCACCTTCGATGGATGATGGATACTTACTTGCCTGCTTCCAACTTCCAAAACTAAAATGAGTCATGAGAGGTTGGAATTGTCTCCTTCTTGTAACTTGTCTGCCTCTAATTTTCCAAACCCTTTTATTTGGTGGTGGTCAATTATCAATACATTACATTTTATACCCTAGAAACAAAAAAATCTTGCAATTGGAGGGGGCAATGGCCCACCATGCCCACCCCTCCTACCGCTCATGTAATTTTAGATGGGTATATCATATATGGACTGGATGGGCATTTCAGAAGATATACCGTGACTTTAGGTACGATGAATATGTATTATATTCATAGATAAATGTACAAGATAGTTTAAGGATTTTATCTAGTCTTAATGGACAATTAATAGCCACTGGATCAACAAAAAGTCAAATGTCAAGATCAAGATTTAAACCACACAAACACATGTGCTTCAATACATCAATACCTCACCCACCTCCGGCGGCCGGCGGCGAACGGCGGTGGTGGTCGTGACTTGAAACACATGTGTTTCACCTTTTGAAACACATATTTTTTGAAAATAAAGGGGTGTATATGTACAGCCAAACACATGTGTTTCATGACTTGAAACACATGTGTTTCGTTACTACAAACACATGTGTTTCACTAATAAGAGTTATTCTAAAAATAAAGGAGTATATATGTATAGCCAAGCACATGTGTTTCAAGTAATGAAGCACATGTGTTTGTAATCTAGAAGCACACGTGCTTCACTAATAACAGTTCTTTTGAAAATAAAGGAGAGTATATGTACAGCCAAACACATGTGTTTCGTGACTTGAATCACATGTGCTTCGTATGCTCCCCTGTGTTTTAGAAATTCATGTTTTTAGTGACTTGAAACACATGTGCTTCGAATTAATATGCTCGTTTGTATTTTGGAACACCTGTGTTTTAGTGAAGCACATGTGTTTCAATACATCAATACCACCACCACCTCCATTACCACCAGCACCTTCACTGTCAGCCAGCACCACCACCCGACAGCAGCGGGCAGTGGTGACCGGTGGTGGTGGTGGTAGTGACTGGAAGCACATGTGTTTGAAACACATATGCTTAAAACATTGTGATTTGATCTTGACCATTTTGATCCAATGACTAGGATTTGTCCCTTGAGACTATGCAAAATCCTTGAACTTCCTTGAAGACAACTCTATATTCATATAGGTAATGTTTAAGGTAGTCTAAGAATTTTAGCTAGTCCCAAGGGACAATTAATAGCAATTGGATCAAGAAAAAGTCAAAGGTCAAGATCAAGATTCAAACCATACAAGCACATGTGCTTCAATACATCAATACCCCACCCACCTCCGGCGGCCGGCGACGGCGAACGCCGGCGATGGGCGGCGTTCGGCGGCGGCTGGAGGTGGCCGCCGGCGATGGTGACCGGTGGTGGTGGTCGTGACCGGAAGCGCATGTGTTTTAAAAATAAAGGAGTATATATGTACAACTAAAAACATGTGTTTAATGACTTGAAACACATGTGTTTCGTTACTAGAAGCACATGTGTTTCACTAATAACAGTTGTTTTGAAAATAAAGGAGTGCATATGTACAACCAAGCACATGTGTTTCAAGTAATGAAGCATATGTGTTTCATAACGTCAAGCACATGTGCTTCGTGATTCAAACACAAATGACTTGCTTGTAAGTTACATGTGTTCAGGAACAAAAACACATGTGTTTGGCTTTATGAAGTACATGTGCTTCATAATGATATATTCGTCACTTGTTTTGATTTTTTTTTCTTGTTAGTGAAACACATATGTTTCGTTACATCAAGCACATATGCTCCGTATGCTCCCCTATGTGTTTAGAAACTCATGTTTTTAGTGACTTGAAACACATGTGTTTCGTGACCTGAAGCACATGTGCTTCGAAGTAGTATGTTGTGTTTTAGTGAAGCACACGTGTTTCAATACATTAATACCACCACCACCCCCATTATCACCAGCACCTTCAGTGTCAGCCACCACCGCCGTCGTCGGCCGCCGATCAGCGGTGGTCGGCGGCGGCCGACGGCCGGCGGTGGGCGGAGGCGGCGACCGGCGGTGGCTGTAGGTGGGGGATTTGATCTTGAGCTTCTTGATCCAATGGCTAGAATTTGTCCTTTGGGACTATGCAAATTTGATACTTATTAATTTTAAAGAGGGAAAAAGAAATCAGAACACAATGTATATTTACATTACTATCCTTGTAATATAAAAATCAAAATCGTTTTTCTCTATTTAAATTAAGAAATAGATAAAACAAAAAACAAAGGCTGAAGACACCGAACAAACAATTTTAATGCTCCAAAATTACCAAGGGTTAGGCGGTAATATTACCGGATCTTCGGGTTCGGGTTTCAGTTTCACCAGCAGTCTCCATCCGGGTCTTCGGGTTCGGGTTTTTTATTCAAGTCGGGTTTTTCTTGAAACCAACAAGGCTTCAGCTTCAACTCAGAAGTGGATGCATGATGATGATGGTCATGCGTACCACTCGTATGCAACGACGTACAACTCGTCTCTGCGTCCACTCTCGCCCCAACTTCTATCGCTTTTTTCCGGATTGAGGCTGCGGTCAACTCGTCGAGACCACCGTCGGAGGCCATCAATTCCGGGAAATTGAGCCGAGCTGTCGGCCCACGGAGGTAGTACACAGCGGTGTCGTACGCTCTCGCCGCGGCGACGGGAGTCGAGTAGGAGCCGAGCCAAATTCTCGAACGTTTATTCGGTTCCCTAATCTCAGCCACCCACTTCCCCCACTTCCGCATACGAATTCCTTTGTATGGCCTCTGATCGCTTTTCGTTTTCCCCTTCGCCGATGAATAATTGCATGTAGCTTCTAATTGACCGCCGTTGCCGGCGGCGACTCTTGTCCCTTCCATGGATCTAATAATGAATTGTTTTAAGGAATTGAAGTGAAGTTTAATCGGCGATGAAAAAGAAGCGGAAGGGTGACATCTGGAGAAAGGTTCCACGTTGATTTCTATAAAATAAAAATCGGCACAAAAAAGATAATCCAAAGGCACCGACACCTTTATTTCCCTCAATTTCTGTTTCTCTCTCTATACAGCTTGGCGACTATGCTTGTGTATATATAAATATATAGATATAGATAGATATAGATATAGGCAATTGAAAAGGGTTTAATTGGCCGTCATAAAACAGAGGTAGAGGGGATGCTTTTATGGAGCTGGGATTATCGTTTTCTTTGTGGCCTAATTCCAATTTTAGATGAAAATCGGGCATCTAATAATTTTGGAAACTCGTATTTGTATCTTTATAACTTTATTTTATGCATGGTTTTAAAAGTCTCGCTTTAATTTCGTCATGACTCGCTAAGATTTGAGCCCTGATGATGTTGTCATGCTATTGTCCGAGCTTGAATATAGTAGGTTGAGATCCAACTTAGCTCACATCTGCCCGTAATAAGAGCATTTCTAATGTAAGCTTTTTTAAAAACTTATTACTATTTTAATAAGTTTTTAATATTATTTTACCATTAAAATAATTAGTTTTTTTTTTTAAGTTTATTACAAAGATTTTTTTATCAGTATTTTAATTAACTTTCAATGTTTATCTTTTTTAATCTTTTATGTCTAATAGCTTTTTATTTTAAACCTTAGATATATTATATAAAGTTGTCTTTAAGGAATTTCAAGGGTTTTGCATAGTCCCAATTGACAAATCCTATTCATTGTATTAAAATGGTCAAGATCAAATCCCTTAGCCACTGCCACCTATAACCACCGCCGGCCGCCGCCTCCGGCCACCGCCCGCCGACCACCGCCGATGTGTTCCAAAATACAAACGAGCATATTACTTCGAATCACATGTGTTTCAAGTCACGAAACACATGTGTTTCAAGTCACTAAAAACATGAGTTTTTAAAACACAGGGATCATACAAATCACATATGTTTCAAGTCACGAAACACATGTGCTTGGATGTACATATACAATCCTTTATTTTCAAAAGAACTGTTATTAGTGAAGCACATGTGCTTCTAGCTTACAAACACATGTGCTTCATTACTTGAAACACATGTGCTTGGCTGTACATATACACTCCTTTATTTTCAAAATAACTGTTATTAGTGAAACACATGTGATTCTAGTAACGAAACACATGTGTTTCAAGTCATGAAACACATGTGATTGGCTGTACATATACACTCATTTATTTTCAAAAAAACTGTTATTTAGTAACACACATGTGTTTCAAGTCACGAAACACATGTGTTTCAAGTCACTAAAAACATTAGTTTATAAAACACATGGGAGCATACGAAACACATGTGTTTCAAGTCATGAAACACATGTGTTTCACTAAAAACATGAGTTTCTAAAACACAGAGGAGCATACGAACTAAGAAGCACATGTGTTTCAAGTCATGAAACACATGTGTTTCACTAAAAACATGAGTTTCTAGAACACAGGGTAGCATACGAACTACGAAGCATATGTATTTCAAAAGGTGAAACACATGTGTTTCAAGTTACGACCACCACCGCCAGTCACCACTGTCGGCGGCCACCTACGGCCATTTTCTGCCGCCGCCTCCGGCCGCCGGAGGTGGGTGAGGTATTGATGTATTGAAGCACATGTGTTTGTATGGTTTGAATCTTGATCTTGACCTTTAACTTTTTCTTGATCCAATAACTATTAATTGTACCTTGGGACTAGATAAAATCTTTAGAATACCTTGAACATTTACCATATTATATATAAATTCTTTATTATATTTTTACTAGTTAATAAAAACTAAAATTATCAATTAACAAATAAATATATAAGCATACAAGCATATAGATCATGCAATTATATATCGAAATGCTCCTAAACAGATTATTAATCATGTCGATATAAATCTGCTCGGTGGTCGGTGAAAGATACAGGATATCTGCTCGCTTATCGAATTCAAGCAAAAGTGATTCTTACTATGTTTTGACCGTTTTGCCCTACATAGTTTTCGTTGTTTCAATATCTAAATCATTAGGATAGTATTGCCCTTTGAAATTTAAATTATCACAAGTGTCATTTTCGTTATGCAATGTATAAACACAGTAGGACCAAAAACAACGACCACCACTGTTTATATATAATTTCCTTAAATGTTATATTACTAAATATGCTATTAAAAATTAACGTCATGGTTTTCTTTAGAGAAAAGTCGTCATCATTCATTAATTATTATTTCACATTTTGTTAAAAATGTGTATTAGTATACATGTTTTATGAATAGTGAGTCAACTAGCTAAGTGAATCGTAACAATAAATTTTATTAAGTCTTTAACAATCAATCGACACCCTTTAACTTAAACCCGTACTAAAAAACTTAGTGAGATCTAAGCCCTAAAACTTATATATTGCAATATCACTATCATATTTAAATACTTTACGTTTTATGAATTTGCCAAGTGACTATAACACGTACGAGAAAGACTTTCGTCTCTAAGTACGATATTGTGATCATGATCTGATATTACGATCTCAATCTTGTAGAGACGAAAATGATGCATGATAAGATTCCAATTTCAACAACTTTGTCATTGTAAGGCCCTAACTCAAAAATGACCAATTTAAACAACATTTACATTAATCCTTCGGTATTACCCAAAATACAAGTTTTAAAACATAATTACAAAAACATATACAAACCAAAAACTGACTATCTATAACGGATACAAACCGACTAAACCAACCCAAAATATATAAAAGTACCAAAACACTACAAGTGTATACCAAAAGAGAAGCACTTCAAAGCTTCAAGATCAACTTCAAGTACCACTAACTTCAATTATCAACTAACTTGTTCTTGCCCTTATCCTTTTCTCGAAAAATGGTGACAACTAAACGGGTAAGCTATAAAAGCTTAGTGAGTTTCACTATGTATAATGTTATACAGAGTACTAAATAATTATATAAATCAACATAAACAAACAAACAAATGTCAACGGGTCGAAGTTCCGGGTTAGCACAACAATATCATCACAAAGCATCACATATCAATATCGGGTCATCAACGATCAAAGTACAATTCCGGATTCACCAAAGTGCGTCATTCCCCCTTAGGTCATTAGGGAATGAGGCCGATGAAGGTGACCAAGACACCCCTAAATGAGTCCAAGATCCAGCTTCACCACCACGGTCCATACCACTCCTCCGCCAGGTACTCACGCATCCACCGCCGAACGTATTACACAAAGTAATACTCGAGCCGCCATGGGTCCTCAGGAAACGAAGTAACACTCAAGACATTCCACTCAAACGGGTCAATGCAATTTTAAGGTTCAACAAGGTGGTCTTAACGTCCAAGGCAATATATAAGACTATCAATCGAAATGAATACTAACTAACCACATTATACATATATATATATAATTAAAAGTATACACATTGTACATATTGAACTCACATGAGATTAAGCAATTGCCAACACGAGCCAAGTACTTCCTTTAATCAAAATTTCATTGTCACCGATCGATATAATCACCTCAATTTCCCAATTGTTTACCTATCACATTTATACACATCTAATTCAATATACTAACTCATAATCACAACTAGTATGATCCTTAATCACCAATTTCCCCCAAATTGGTGATTAAACCAAAACCCTAAACTAAGAACTTATCCAGTTTTGTACATATCCACATGATAACTACATTTCTACTAACTATATACTCAGTTATACAAGCATACAATCTAAATTTTCAGATTAATAACCCAACCCTAAACTAGGGTTCTTGATGCTTCTCCAATGTAACCCAAAATCACTTGCATGAACAAAAACTAAGTATCATACCTTTATAGCTTGAACTTATGATGAAAACCCCTTAGATTTGCACCAAGTTTCGACTTTGATTCACCAAAATTGCTTGAAGATCGCACCAAACCGTTCTTGGAAGAAAAATGAGCTGAAATGGGTCAAAAAACCCGATTTTATGTTTGTTCAGCACAAGATAGCGCCGCTATCTTCCCAAGATAGCGTCGTTATCTCGACCCCGCGCTAAATAGCGCCGCTATTTCCAAGATAGCATCGCTATTTCTTAAATTTTTCGCGTTTTACCTTTAGCTATTTTGGACCGTTGTTCCAAAACCACCCTAGATAGCGTCGCTATCCATAAATAGCGCCGCTATCTACCCAGAATGCTGCAAATTTCAGTTTCTCTTCCTTTTTCACTTATACCACTTAATCAAATACTCAAAAACACATATTGTTAGTCCCTAGACTGTGTAAATAAGATTTGATGATCGATAGCTAAGAAGAATAATATCAGCTGAAGTATGTATCTTAGCTGAAGCAAGTATATGCAATAAACCTTCAGCTGAGTGCGTACTTAGCTTTACGAATCAAGTCATATCAGCATCTATACAAGAGAGTTCATTTGAAGTCTATGGCCAAAGGACAGAGACAAGAAGAAGACCATTCAGCTGATTGTGGAATCAACTGATGGTACCTGCTGCAAATAAAGACTTAGTGGAAATGTTCTTGACACTTTGAACATTTCCCTTTCCCGCTCAAAGAAGAAGAAAACAATGAAGATCTTCTATTTTGGAATAGAAGATAATATGTCAGTACATCATCGTTTGTCCCTCCAAACATGTAAAGGGAAAGTCAACTACTTTTGTACTTTCATAGTACACCTTTTCACCGTGCGTCAGAAAAGGTAGCAAAAGGAGTTGACACAAAGTACACTTGGGACTATAACCTATGCAAGTGCATTAAATGTTTCCGTGGACAAGTCTACGTCGACGAATGATATGTTTACACGTCGATTAACTTGTGGACAAATGAACATGGATCTTGGGCTATATATAGAGACGTAAATGCTTGCGTTTACACACACCTTTTAACATTCATAGCACAAGAACATTCTCTGAGAGTTTGTTATTGTCTGGTATTAACTCTCCCATAGTTATTACTAAGGCATTTAATATCAGCTGTTTGTATCAGCTGATATAACTCTCATTGCATTGTCTTCTAGTTTGAGCGAGCAAAAGTGTCACTTCGTATAGAGTTTTAGTTAGTGTGCACTATCTATTTCTGCAAAGTTTGTACTATATTATGTTGTTTTAATAAACTCTTAATCATTGAAAACTTGTGTGTTCTTTATCTTATCGTCTTTACTTGTCATAACGCAACACATTTGTGTTGTTGAGATCTAACAACTGGTATCAGAGCAAGTGTCAAAGTTGTTTTCCATCAACTTTGAGCATCTGTTATGGCTGAACCTACAACATCCGATCTTCCATCATCTGGAAAACCACCCAAACTCACTCAAACCAACTAACCCATGTGGAAAACTCGTATGTTATCCCACATGGTTACGTATCACCCAAAACTTCAAGACAATATAACGACAGGAAAATACATTCTCAAAACCCTTGTCCCTGGTACCCCCGAAGTACCAGAACACTATGTTGTGAAATCTGAAGCTCAATGGACAGACGCTGAAAAACGTCTTGTTCATCTTGAGAACAAAGGAAGGGATATGCTTTTTCAAGCAGTTGGTGATGAACTGTATCACAATATTCAATTTTGTGACTCAGTCAAAGAGATGTAGGAAAGGTTGGCTGAAGTGTATGAAGGCACATCCGTTGTGCGTGAACACAACAAAAACATGCTCATTCATGACTACGAGATGTTTAAAGCCAAACCTAGTGAGACAATAGCTCAAACATTCAACCGTTATAACATTCTGTTAAATGAGCTAAAGTCTCATGGGGTTGAAAAGGATAATATGTCCAAGATGTGTAAGTTTATGGTAGCTCTTCCCTCTAAATGGGCTACCATTATAACTTGCATGAGTACATCTCCCACGTTAAAAGATTACACTCTTTCCTCTCTCTATGGCATGTTTCTAAGCCATGAGAGAACTGTATTCAATAAATTTCAACCTCCAAAAGACTCTAAAGTGAGCTCCTCAGGATCCTCAGCTGCTCTTGTTTCTCTAAACAAACCCAGCAGAATTGAATATCCTCCCTCAGACGATGAAGCTGACAAAACCTCAGTTGTTGATCTGTTCAACATACCTGAGGTCAGCATCGAAGAGATCGATAAAGACGTAGATAATGAAGCCCTTATAACTGAGCTTGCCCTACTTGTCAAAAATAGAAAAAATTTCAAAGGCAAATCGGGCTCCTCAGCTAGAGGCTCAAGTAGCAGACCTATCTCATCAGTTGCACCTTCCAGATCCTCTGGAAATACACCTGATATCTCTGAGATAACATGCTACAACTGCAACAAGAAGGGACACTATGCTAACGAATGCAAGCAAAAGAAAGCTAGTTCATCCTCTTCAAGTGGTGAGTCCATTGAAGAAAAGTACAAAAAGCTACAAGCCTTCACCAAAAAGATCCTAGAAGAAAAGAAGGCACTTGAAGGCAAAATTGCTGACAAGGGTCTTGTAGCTGAAACTCACGACTGGGCTGACTCTGGTGATAGCTTATCTGATGATGATGAACCAATGGCCACAATGTGTTTGATGGCTCGTGCTGATGAAAGTATTACAGCTGATGATGCTGGTTCATATTAATGGGTCAACATAGTTCACAAAAAGGTATCTTCTCTAATCTCTGCTGAGGCTTCTGAAGCCAAAGATATTGTTGATTCCATTATATGTGACTTGCACTTCATTGATCATCTGAAAGGTGAATGTTTGGATAAACACAGTGCTATTCTTCGTGAAAACGCATTTTTAAAAGAAAGATTAATTTATCACAAATCATTAAAAGAAGAACTTTCTGAAACAAAATTTATAAACTCAGTTCTTCAACACGATCTTAATGAAAAAGTTAAAGAACTAGAAGCAATTAAAAAGATTTGTGAATCATGGTCTTGATCATCCAAACGTGTGAGTGAGTGTGTCAACTCACAGATTCCTAGTCAAGTACAAGCTGTATTAGGAGGAGATTTCCTTGTTGCAGCTGCTGTACCTGACAGCAGTACGGATGATCCATACTACTCCACAGATGATGCTTTTGTGCCAGCTGAAGAGTTGGTTTTTGGTTGCTTTGTTAAGTCTACCAAAACCTATGCTACTGAGATGTCCACAGAAGAACCTTCTGAAAATACTGGAGAAGAGTCGTCAGCTGACTCCTCTTCCATAGTTATTAGGACTCCCACAGTAGTCATTGTTGAACCAAGTAAGTCTATCTTGGGTTCAGCGCATGCTGCTTCTGCTAGACCTCAGAAGAAGACTAGCAAGACAGCAGGAAAGAAAGCTGTTCTTACACCCTTCAATGGTGAGCCAGTTGGAGTTCGTACTTGAGCTGCAAAGAACAAAGGTAAGAGTGTTTCTAAAAACACTCCAAGTCCTTCTTCAGCTGTGTCTGTCAAACGGCTGAAAGGAAAGGTCAGCAAGCTGACATCACTCGTACAAACTCTGAATATCTCGGATAATCAGAAAGGGATTTTGGATCCTGTACCTAGCCCCGCTGCCTCGCCTTCCACTCCACTACAAAAGAACAGAAAATGTTATAAGTGTGGAGACCGTGGGCATATGGCAAGTGAGTGTGATAGCACTAGCTTAAGACCCTCTCCAACTTTAGCTTGTGAGTCCGTTAAGAACCCAACCCCTGTGAGTTCCAGAAAGAAATCTCAAGGACCCACAGAGGTGTGGGTTCCCAAAAAGAACTAAATCTCTTAAACTTATGTGCAGGGTGATCAAAGCAAGCACGTCTGGTACCTAGACAGTGGTTGCTCAAGACATATGACTGGATACAAATCCCTGCTTGAAGAGTTCGAAGTTTGTGCTGGTCCTCCAGTAATTTTTGGCGATAATGGTAGAGGCTCAATTGAAGGCTATGGATCCATCTCTAATGGATCTATAAAGATCACTAGAGTTGGTTATGTGAACGGGCTAAAACATAATTTAATCAGCATTAGCCAACTATGTGATGCAGAGTTCTCAATGAACTTTAGTAACCAAGAAACAACCATGTATATACACTTGACATGAATCCTCAAAATCAAGAAGTTTGTCTATTCTCTCACTCCACTGAAGAGCTGAATTGGTTGTGGCATAAAAGGCTATCTCACTTAAACTTTTAAAAACATATCTAAGTTGTCCCGAGGACAGCTAGTGAATGGCTTGCCACAGATCAAGTATAAAAAAGATAAGCTTTGTTCAGCTTGTAAACAAGGCAAACAACATAAAAGCTCCTTCAAATCAAAGCAATGTTTTTCCATCGACAACTGCCTGCACATGCTTCATATGGATCTCTTTGGTCATATGAGCATTGAAAGACTAGGTGGAAAGAAGTATACACTTGTTATCGTTGATGAATACTCACGATATACTTGGGTTATATTTCTTCGTAACAAAAGTGATGCAGCTGATGAAATTATTAAATTCATCAAGAAGATGGAACTTCTAAATGGGTCAAGAGTAAAGCAGTTGAGATCATACAATGGTACTGAATTCAGAAATCGTACATTAGAAGACTTCTGCTCAGAAGTTGGGATCTCACAAAATTTTTCAGCCGCTAGAACACCTCAACAGAATGGTGTTGCTGAAAGAAGAAATAGAACCCTATTAGAATCTGCAAGAACAATGCTTGTTGAGTCAAACATGCCAAAGCAATTTTGGGCAGAAGCTGTTAACACAGCTTGTTTTACTCAAAACAGGTCTCTCTATGTGAAGAGACACAAGAAAACTTCTTATGAGATTCTCCGTCAGTGGAAACCTTATATCGGTTTCTTTCATGTCTTTCGTTGTGTGTGTTTTGTGTTAAACACACGAGATCAGGTGAGTAAGTTCGACTCTAAAGCTGATGAATCAATTTTCTTGGGGTACTCCACTGTATCTAAGGCATACAGAGTTTTCAACAAAAGAAGACAAACATTGGAAGAATCTATAAATGTTACTCCCTCCGTCCCTAAATAAAGTTCCCATTTGTTCTTAAATTTTTGTCCCTAAATAAAGTTCTCATTTCACAAGTTGATGGGTCCACTTAATAAAATAATATAATTACCAAAGACCCCACTACTTACTATCCACTAACTATATTTCTCTCTCCAAACCAACTTTATATTTTAATCAAATTTATTACCAATTACCTCACCACTAACTTTCTCCTTAAAACTTGTGCCCAAGACAAATGGGAACTTTATTTAGGGACGGAGGGAGTACTTTTGAAGAACACTCTAAAGCCTTAAATCCCACCTTTGCTGATCCATCTGATGCATTTCAGAGATCGGTTGAACCATATCCTGATGATGCAGCTGAAGCATTCTCCGATGCTTTAAACCTCTTTGATGTTCTCATCAATGAATCAGATGAGACATTTCATGATGCTCCTACATATCTTGTAGATATTGCAGCTGTTCAACAAGAAATACCAACAGCAAAAGCATCATCAAAGGCTAGACCTAACTGTTAGAATTCGTGACTTTAATCATAGATGATTAAACTGTCAGAATCGTAACCTTAATCATAGGTGATTAAAGTGTTAGATTCATAACAGCTTAATCATAGGTGATTGAACTGTCAAATTCGTGGCAGCTTAATCATAGGTGATTAAACTGCCAGACTCGTGACAGCTTAATCATAAGTGATTATACTGTCAGAATTTAGTGCCCACAGACACACATGGACGGGTATCATGGCCGATGACGCGCGAGCCTATCGGATCACACGCCGTGGGAATTCCTTTCCGATAACACTTAAAAGAGTAGAGATAATTAAAGATGTTGGGAGATATAAAAGTAGCTTTTATTTCATTGGACCATTTAATGGTCCAATGCATGTAAAGGAAAGTCACTACTTTCTCCACATGCTTGCTTTAATTCTATTGGACCACTTTTTGGTCCAATGCATGTAGAGCTTTTCCACCCACCTCCACATGCTCTCTTATCTATATAAGAGAGATATGGGAGGTTGTTTAAGACTAATGCAAAAATCAATTTCTCTCTAAAATACAAGTGTTTGGTTGCCGAAAATCTAAGAAAGTTCTTGAGCATTTTCGGTGTCGGGTTAGCAACTCGAAAGAGATCACTTAAGCGGTGTGGATAAACGGTAGAGGGGAACGATTACGTGACCATCATCCATCAAAGAGTTCATCATTATCTTGCGGGTGTCTTCGAGGGTATGATGTTCTCTCTTTCTTCTTTGTTGCACGATCTGGGTTTAGAGATTCGGTCATTGGTGGATCTTGGTGGTTAAATTTATTTTTAAATATGCGTTTCCGCTGCGTTTTAGAACCCACCAAAATCCAACAGTGGTATCAGAGCCTACTCTAACCGAATCGTGCACATTTTCGGGCTTGAAAAACGATTTAAGGATCGGTTTTGCCAAATTTTAGATTTCGGGTTTTAGCCTTGCTAAACCCATAATATTTTGACTCACACACTTATATGCTTGTCATAGTTTTGGCATGAAATGCATGCATGCATATATTTGTGTTGATGTATGTAATTTATTACATGCAAAGATTCTTTGTGCCTTGAGTGTTTGATTTCGAAGCTTTGTCAAAATGTTTTTATGAATGGTTGTTGGCACACCATTTTAGCTTTCATGTTTGTAGTAGCTAGTAGATTGGTAACCATCATGCCCTAGACCTTTTGCCGTGTGTTTGGTTGTTAATCATGTATGATTAAATTTTTTATTCATTTGGTGACTTTGTCACAATGGTTTGTAATCAATAATTTATTAATTTTTGTATGTAATATTTGTTATTTATGGCTTGCATGCCATTGATTTTCATTTGTAATCGTACTAGTTAGTAGGATTTTGTGGCGTGTTTGCCATTTCTCTATTTTCTATGTACTTGTAAAATGAAGATCAAGATACAACCGAATGGAATCATGAAGTGATGTCTAGGCAACCATGGATTTGATGAAGTCTAATGGAGACGGCGAATTTAGTGGGAGCTCACATGGAAGGTCATTATTTGTCCATAGTTGACCATGTTTTTCCCGGGTTGGCTCACGGGAAAAACGCATAGGGTTTGGGCATGGTTACCAATTTTATGTTGTATGCGTGTGATGTTTATTTATTTGCTTGGTTGTTAGATTTTCGCAAGTTTAAATAAATAAATTAATTAATTAAAAATGGTTTAATTAAATCACTCGCTATAGATTAATTAAAAGGTGAAAAATATTTTTGTCACAAAAGTAATTAATCAAAAATTTTAAAAGAAACAAAAACCCGTTTTTGAGAATATCATTTTATTATCCTAATGATGACGCCGCCCAAATCTTGCTAGACAAAGTTGGTTGTCGTGCATTAGCCGAGCCGATCTTGAATAGACAATGTGGAAGGTGAGTGTGACTCATTTTTTCTATGATTGGTCGTCATGCATTAGCCGAACCATTATAGTTAAAATGTTTCACCGCGTATCATGTTGGATGATTTATTTGATTTCTCACAAAACGTAAATCTTGCACTATCCATTGGAATGTCACCACTTAAGTCTTGTGGAGCAAGATCGGTTGTCGAGCGAAACCGAGTCGTGCCTTGTGAAGCAAGATGAGGGTGAGTATAAGTTCCTTATTTAAGTTGGTTGTCGAGCGAAACCGAGCCAATTTGATAATGGGCTTATCGTGGATCTAGATGGTCGATTTATAAACTTCAAACTAGGTTTTAAATGATTGTCGAACGAAACCGAGTCATTTAAAGTTTGGTTTAAGGTTAGTGCATGTAGGGATCAAACATGCCAATTGACACAATGGTTGTCAAGTGATCCCGCAAGAAGCTAAGAGGTTATAGTGTCGACTATGAAACGGTACAATGGATACCGCCGGAAATAGCTTTACATTATGATCCGCGGCATACCCGTCATAATGTATTGTGAAATACGGATTCTTAGCCCTTGTTAAATATAGAAGTTTTGGGTAATATATTTACAAGGACCCATCAAACTAACTAAAACTACTTTGCTATTTTAATAGATGGCATCTTCAAACCCCACCACCACCACCAATGTTTCTTTAAGAGTTTTCCTTGAAAAGGAGAAACTCAATGGTGCAAATTTCCTTGATTGGGAGAGACAATTAAAACTTGTTCTCCGCCATGAAGGAAAGATGCACGTAACTGAAGGACCTCTTCCCGATGAACCAGGGGAGGATGCAATTCAAGCAGCACACAATGCACATGAACGTCTCATGAAAGAAAATGAGGACATTTCATGTTTAATGTTGAGCACAATGACTCCTGATTTGCAAAAGCAAATGGATCATTTGAACGCTTATGAGCTTATTGTACAGTTGCGGGACATGTTCCAACAACAAGCAAAGCTAGAGCGGTACGAGTGCCTCAAGAATGTGCTTGATTGAAAACTCCTTGAAGGCGGGGATGTGAGCGCTCACGTGTTGCGTATGAAAGCAAACGTGGAACGCTTGGAGAAGTTAGGCTTCTCCATTGGGAAGGAATTGGCCGTGGATTTTATCCTTAGGTCACTTCATACATCATATGAACAGTTTGTAATGAACTATCATATGCATGGGATGGACAAGTCCATCATGGAGCTTCATGGTATGTTGAAGACCGCCCAACCCAACACATTTCGTCCTTGCCATTCCGGAAGGAAAGGTCTCAAAGAAGAAGAAGTTCACCCCTACCCCTCAAGGTAAGGGTAAAGGCAAGGTTGGTGCGCCCAAGCCTAAGCCTTCTTCGGCAAAGATGGCAAAACAATAAAGTTCCTCAAGCCATGACACCGGAAGATCCGGACTGCTTCTATTGCGGGAAAAAGGGACATTTCCGTCGTAGTTGCCCAACATATCTTGAGGAACTCAACAAGCTAAAGGCTAAAGGAGTTGGAGGTACCTCAAAACAAGGTATGTACATGATTGAATTATACCAAACCTCTACTTCGCAAAAGTGGGTTTTAGATACCGGTTGTGGCACTCATATTTGTAATACAATACAAGTGCTACGGGAAAGTGAGAGGTTGATGGTTGGAGAACAAGATCTCATCATGGGAAACAGAGAAGTTGTCCCGGTTGAAGCCAAAGGAAATGTGTTATTTTCCTTTAGATCTAGTTTCTCCATTTTGTTAAAACATGTTCGTTATTCGCCACTTGTGGCAAGAAATATTATTTCGTATTTTGCTTTATACATTGACGGTTTTAAGTTTGATTTTAATGATGATGGCACAATTTCTTGTCATAAAAATGGTGTTTATTATTTTAAAGCATTACCGGTTAATGGCATATATAAGATAGATGCACATGTAAGTAACAAAAGATCAATCATGAAAATTGGTTCTACATCCAAAGATAGTTTGGATAAATTATCCTTATGGCATAGTCGTCTTGGCCATATAAACAAGGCTCGCATCTCCAAGCTCCAAGCAATTCGGTACTTGGAATCGTTTGAACATAGTTCAAATGATGTATGTGAATCTTGCTTATTGGGAAAGATGACTAAAGCTCCCTTCACCGGTGTTTGTGAGAGGGCTAAGGGTTTATTAGACATTGTAGACACCGATGTGTGTGGTCCATTTAAACCCTTACAAGGAATAATTGTAGATACTTTGTAACCTTTATAGATGACTATAGTAGGTATGGATATGTTTACTTGATTAAACATAAGTCAGAAACCATTGAGGTGTTCAAGACATTCCAAAACGAAGTTGAGAACCAATTGGGCAAATAAATCAAGATGATTCGATCTGATAGAGGTGGAGAGTATCTTAATCTAGAGTTTATTGACCATCTTAAGAATTGTGGGATTCAATTAACACCTCCTAGGACTCCACAATTAAATGGAGTTGCCGAGAGGAGGAATCGAACATTACTTGACATGGTTCGATCAATGATGGCAAGAACCCAAATACCCATAAGTTTTTGGGGATATGCTCTAGAAAGGGCGTGTAAGCTTCTTAATCTCGTACCAACAAAGAATGTAGAAAAGAGACCTTTTGAGATATGGCATGGGAGTAAACCTCCACTATCCTATCTTAGAGTTTGGGGTTGTCAAGCCTACGTAAAGCGGGAGGCCGATGACAAATTAGAACCCCGTTCAGAAAAGTGTTATTTCATTGGATATCCTAAAGCGGGACTTGGATATTTGTTTTACAAACCTACCGAGAACAAGGTATTTGTTACTCGAAGGGTAGTCTTTCTTGAAAGAGAACTTTTATCCAATGAACCTAGTGGAAAGCATATAGATCTTGAGGAAACCCAAGATATATCCAATGAAGTACCTGATGTTGGCACTAGCACACAACCTCAAGAGGTTGGTCCCGATCAAGAGGATGCAGTAGAAACTGACGTTCCTCCATTGTCTCTTCGTAGATCTGGTAGAACTCGCACTGAGCCAGATAGATATGGGTTTCTCATATCTGAGGGCAACAAGTTACTAGGGTATCATGATGAACCCTCTACCTACCAGGAAGCGATGGCAGGCCCAAAGTCTGACAAATGGAGAGATGCAATGGAAGTCGAGACGCAATCCATGAAGGACAACCAAGTATGGGAACTGGTTGATCCTACACCCAGATGTAAGCTTGTGGGGTGTAAATGGATCTATAAAATAAAGACCGGCATGGATGGACAGACTGATACTTTCAAAGCACGACTGGTTGCTAAAGGCTTCACTCAAACCCATGGTGTTGACTATGATGAAACCTTTTCCCCAGTGGCTATGTTGAAATCTATTAGGATACTTATGGCAATTGCCGCTTTTCATGATTACGAAATTTGGCAAATGGATGTAAAAACCGCCTTCCTTAACGGGAAGCTTTCTGAAGAGGTATATATGAAACAACCTGAGGGTTTTGTACATCCAAAGTATCCCAATAAAGTATCCCAAGCATCTCGAAGTTGGAATCTTTGCTTTGATCAGAAAATCAAGGATTTTGGATTTTCTAAAAGCATAGATGAACCTTGTGTATACGTCAGGGCTAGTGGGAGCGCGATTGTATTCCTAGTCCTATATGTTGATGACATCTTACTAATTGGGAATGACATTCCAATTTTGAGTAATGTCAAGACATTTCTTGGAAAATGTTTTTCCATGAAGGACTTAGGAAATGCATCGTACATCTTGGGAATTAAGATCTATCGAGATAGATCTAAAAGGCTTCTTGGTTTGAGTCAAAGTGCATATATTGACAAAGTTCTAAAGCGGTTTAGAATGGAGGACTCCAAGAAAGGAAATCTTCCAATGTTGCATGGAGTGACTTTGAGCAAGGCTCAATTTCCAAGTTCCGATAAGGAACGTGACGTAATGAAGAAGATCCCTTATACCTCGGCAGTTGGATCTATCATGTACGCCATGCTATGCACCAGACTTGATGTATCATGTGCGCTGAGCGTGACAAGTAGATATCAATCAAACCCTAGAGAAGCTCATTGGATAGCCGTCAAGAACATCTTGAAATATCTTCGAAGGACGAAGGATATGTTCTTGGTATATGGTGGTATGGAAGAGTTGCGTGTAGTTGGATACACAGACGCAAGCTTCCAAACTGATAGGGATGATTTCCGATCGCAATCGGGTTATGTATTCCTATTGAATGGTGGTGCTGTGAGTTGGAGGAGCTCCAAGCAAGACACAGTTGCTGATTCCACGACAGAATCAAAATACATTGCAGCGAGTGAATCTGCAAAAGAAGCTGTGTGGATGAGGAAATTCATCAATGACTTGGTTGTTGTCCCTAGTATTGCCGACCCCATTGAAATATTTTGCGACAATGAGGGTGCGGTAGCATTGGCTAAGGAAGTTAGAGCTCACAAAAGAACGAGGCATATTGTTCGTAAATACCACGTTATCCGAGATAAGGTTGAAAGTGGTGATGTTGCCATAAGCAGAGTAGTATCGGAAGAGAACCTTGCCGATCCGTTTACTAAGCCGTTGTCACAGGCTGTGCATGATTCTCACACTAGAGGAATAGGTGTGAGATTAGCTAGTGATTTTGCTTGAGTACTATTTTAGTTTGAATTTGATGTTTATTTTGGGAACTTTAAGCAGTATTGAATATTGATTGTATTGATGTATAAATATGTCTATACATATGCGTGTTGCAGTTACTTTCAAAATATTTATTGTGTTCCATCTTTGCATGTTTAAACACTTCCTAGATTTAATCTAAATCTCCACAGTCAGTCATACTTAAAGGGAAGTAAGTAATGAACGAAGACTGAGGTAAGTGGTTGATCACAATGGATGCAACACTTACCTGTACTTGAAATGGGTTTCAAGTGACTGGAGACCCACACCCGAGTGTACTCCATGGAAATTGTCACAAGTATCTCGGGATGATAATATCATTTCATCCTTAGACCAGAGATTCATGAGATTCCAAAGCATAAGTTTACTTTACTTTGATTAATGCTCTAACACGGTTTGTAAATGGCTGTTATAAGGGGCTTAGTTGGGTAAGGATAACTTATATGTAGGGACTATGTAGTCAAAAGGATTTGTACCTCAATGAAGAGAGATATCCATGGGCCCCTCGATGATTTAGCGCTGACACCTAAAAGCATGGCCATGCTCGAGTTATATTGAAAATCGTTCAATTACAACTCTTTTTGGTCACCACTAAAAAAAAGATCGAGAAACATAATCGTGAACGATCTGGAGAATGACGACATTAATACATGTCTCGTGTTCACAAGGATATCGCGTACAAAAGGATGATATGATCACTTATCTAAAGGAACCATCGTTTATATGATTGGTAGTTGTCAAGGATGACGTACCTCGTGCTGACTTGGGGACAAAGATGCCTAGCTAGGGCCGCTCTTTGTTTGTGATACCAATAACACGTCGTGTCGTGTGCAAGTGGGAGTTTGTTAGAATTCGTGACTTTAATCATATATGATAAAACTGTCAGAATTGTAACCTTAATCATAGGTGATTAAAGTGTTAGATTCGTAACGGCTTAATCATAGGTGATTGAAGTGTCAGATTCGTGGCAGCTTAATCATAGGTGATTAAACTGCCAGACTCGTGACAGCTTAATCATAAGTGATTATACTGTCATAATTTAGTGCCCACCGACACACATGGACGGGTATTATGGCCGATGACGCGCGAGCCTATCGGGTCACACGCCGGGGGAATTCCTTTCCGATAACACTTAAAAGAGTAGAGATAATTAAAGATGTTGGGAGAAATAAAAGTAGCTTTTATTTCATTGGACCATTTAATGGTCCAACGCATGTAAAGGAAAGCCACTACTTTCTCCACAGGCTTGCTTTAATTCTATTGGACCACTTTTTGGTCCAATGCATGTAGAGCTTTTCCACACACCTCCACATGCTCTCTTATCTATATAAGAGATGTGTGGGAGGTTGTTTAAGACTAATGCAAAAATCGATTTCTCTATAAAATAAAAGTGTTTGGTAGCCGAAAATTTAAGAAAGTTCTTGAGCATTTTCGGTGTCGGGTTAGCAACTCGAAAGGGATCACTTACTCGGTGTGGATAAATGGTAGAGGGGAACGATTACGTGACCATCATCCATAAAAGAGTTCATCATTATCTTGCGGGTGTCTTCGAGGGTATGATGTTCTCTCTTTCTTCTTTGTTGCACGATCTGGGTTTAGAGATTCGGTCATTGGTGGATCTTAGTGGTTAAATTTATATTTAAATATACGTTTCTGCTGCGTTTTAGAACCCTCCAAAATCCAACACTAACTCTAGGCCACCCCTTCATACTTCAATAAGATTAGTTCAAAATGAAGTAAATCTTCCTGCTGAGCATTCAGCCGCTCAACAAGGATCTACATCTGCTGAATCTTCCTCTTCTACAGCTGCTCCTCAATCTAAGCGGACCTCTGAACATCCAATTGATTTAATCATTGGAGATCCACAACAAGGAGTAGTCACAAGAAGTAAAGCATCATGCAATCTCTGCTTATGGTCTTGTTTCTTAGCAGCTGAAGAACCGAAAAATATTAAAGCTGCCTTAGAAAGCTCAAGCTGGATTCAAGCGATGCAGGAAGAACTTAACCAATTTGAGGTCAACAAAGTGTGGTTGCTGGTGCCCCCACCAGCTGCAAAGACTATAATTGGTACCAAGTGGGTATTTAGGAATAAAATGGATGAAGAGGGTGTGGTTATTTGCAACAAGGCTAGACTTGTTACACAAGGATATAGACAGGAGGAAGGAATCGATTTTGATAAAACATTTGCTCCAGTAGCTAGGCTCGAGGCTATTAGAATATTCCTAGCCTATGCTGCCTTCAAGAACTTCACAGTTTTTCAGATGGACGTGAAGAGTGCATTCTTAAATGGGAAGCTGCAAGAAGAAGTGTATGTTAAGCAACCACCAGGGTTTGAAAATCCTAAGTATTTAGACTATGTGTTTAAATTGGATAAGGCGATGTATGGGTTGAAACAAGCTCCTCGTGCATGGTATGACACACTTTCCACGTTCCTCATAGCAAATGATTTCACCAGGGGAAAGATTGATAAAAGTTTATTCATTCGTAAAATCAAAGGTGATATCATTCTTGTTCAAATCTATGTGGATGACATAATTTTTGGTGCTACTGATGAAAAACTTTGTAGACGGTTTTCAAAACTTATGTCTACAAAGTATGAGATGAGTATGATGGGTGAATTAACATATTTTCTTGGCTTACAAGTTAAGCAGACTAAAAATGGAATTTTTATAAATCAAGAAAAATATATCAAAGATCTTTTAAAGAAATTTGATATGAATTCATCATCATCAATGAAAACTCCAATGGCTCCTCCAAACAACCTAGATGTTGATACAACTGGGAAATCAGTTGATGTCACATTTTATAGAGGAATCATTATATCATTGCTATATCTCACTTCCAGCAGACCAAACATTATGTTTGCTACTTGCATGTGTGCTAGGTATCAAGCTAATCCTAGAGAATATCATTTAATAGTCGTTACGCGAATTTTGAGGTACCTTAAAGGTACTCCAAGCCTAGGTCTTTGGTATGCCAAAGACTCCGGGTTTAATATAATTGGCTATTCAGATTCAGACTTTGCAAGTTGCAAGATGGATAGAAAGAGCACCACTAGAGGATGTCAGCTGCTTGGTGGGAAGCTAGTCAGCTGGACAAGCAAGAAACAAAATACTGTTTCTACCTCCACAGCTGAAGCAGAATATGTTGCTGCTGGAAGCTGTTGTGCTCAGGTCCTTTGGATGAAGAATCAGCTGGTTGATTTTGATATGAACTTTTGCAACGTTCCTATCTACTGTGATAACACAAGTGCTATCGCAATCAGCAATAATCCAGTTCTTCATTCGAGAACCAAACATATCGATATCAGGTATCATTTCATTAGAGATCACATTGAACAAGGTGACGTGGAACTTCACTTCATTTCAACAGACCTTTAGCTGGCTGATTTGTTCACTAAACCATTAGATGAAAAATGCTTCAACTTTTTAATCAGCGAGTTGGGTATGTTAAATGCTTAAATCATCTGCTGAAGTACTATCAGCAGCTGATAAGTTCACCTTGTCACTTAGTACATTCAGCTGACTAAACACGTTTTGAATTCACTCAGTCAGCCGAATAAAACATCTCAAAATGATAACTTATCAAGTTTTATAAGTTAAAACGTTTGGTTTCTTCCTTGAAAAGGCATCTTTTATCCCTATCCACACGTTCTCTGTGGCAAATATTTCCACTTGAGCGTAAATATTTGGCATATATGAGGGAATTGACACCGCTGACACAGAAACGGCTCCACTGACCCCTCTCTATCACATCCAACCTCCTTTTTCGCACGAAAACCAACATGTCCATAGTCGGATTTCAACTATCCAACACCTCATCTTCATCACTCCCAAATTTCCCTCTCAAACTCTTTGTCTTCAAGCTTTTATCTTTCTTCCCTCTCCCAAAAATGTCGAAGAAAACATCAAAAGCTGTTCTTTCTAGAGCTGCCATCGAGTTCACTCAGAACTCGAATCTGGTAGGAAACACCTCTCCACCGGACAAACTCATCGATATATATCGTCCAGTTGGAAAATTCTTGCGTCACTGCCCTATCAGTGGTGCATTCTTTCGATTCACCAAGAGTGTTTACGAACTCTTGTGTGATTTCTGGATATCTGCCTCCATCTCTGGAGACGATATTGTTGCGTAGGTAGGAGGTCATCAAATCTGTAACATCCTAAAATCGGCCTAGTAGTTTTAGGTATAATTGGTATATGATAAATAATTATTTGACCATATGTGGAATTATTTGGTTAATTATTTACATGGTGTGATATTTTAACCATGGGGTTAAAATATCTTTTTACTGAAATATTTTATTGTGAATATGATTTTTATATTTTTAGATCCTCTTTTAAATTTTGATTCCGAAAATATCTTCGTTGTTGAAAATAGAGCTCGTTTGGTATTTTAAATAAATTAACTACGAACCAGACCTTTTCGTACCGTACTGTTTAAAATGGGGAAAAAGACAAAATTTTGGGCCCCTCCCCTTTGTTCTCGGAAGAATGTGTAGAGGGGTGTGGGGGACTCTTATCCATATCTTTCTTTTCTCTTTTCTCATTCAAAAGACACACCAAAACCCAAAGACTTAGTTTCTTCATCTTTTTCCTTGAATCAAGCTCTTGATCCTTCCACTTCTAGCTTGGATTCCGAAATTATGCAAGCATCTAGGTAAGATGTTGTTCCTTGTTGTTTGTTTTAAAGTTCTTGCAAAAATGATAAACTAGGGTTGTGGATTTTGTAAGGTTTATGCTAGTTTAGTTATAGCAATGACATTTTTATGTTATTATGGGTTTATTAGATGAATTACATAAAAATACATGCATGTTACTTGTTCATTGTGTGTAGGTGTTGTAGATGCGTGAGTGTGTGCATGGTGTATGTGAATTTGTGGGTTGTGGGTGTATTGTTTAAGTAGTTCAACACAAGGTATAAGTATTTAAGCACAAGGTACAAGCATGTTAGCAAAAATGTACAATTTGTGTGTGTGAGCTGTATGCGTGGAAGCATCAAAAAAAGAAAAGAAAAAGGAACATGTGGTTATGGTCATTGTACGAATGAGATGGAGTATAAATAAAAGATGAAAATGAGAAATTTGATTATATGAAGAATTTTTGGTGGTTGTGTCTAACATTAAGGAAGTTGGAATATGGTTTGTGTTAAAATGTCATGTAAATATGTTAGTCATGTTTTATAACTAACTATTGAATTCTTTGATAAAATGACTAGTTTTAGTAGTGTTTGGGTGAAATTGTTAGTTGAAATAATTATATGAGTTTAAGTATAATTTATGAACTAGTTAATAGGTTTAGTGACTAGTTGGTAACAATATGTTAATCTTATGTTTTGATGACATATATTGCTAATATGAGTTAAAATGATATATTGTGTAAGTCATTTATAGTTATGTCAAGTTTTGGGTGAAAATATGTCATTTGCATGTTTTATGAGTTTTGTTGGTGAAAATGTTAAAAGAACATTTTAGATATATTAATTGTGACTTGTGTCAAGTTTTGATGAGGTTTGATAAAATACTAGCTTATATAGTGTTGGATGGTTTATGTAAATATATGAACTAGGAAGTTGGTAATTGATAAACTTGTGTAAAAATGGAGTTTAATCCTTATGAAAATGATTGATCACTTATGGATTGCTATATGGTATAATTATAACATTATAGTTGTGTTTGAAAGTGTTAAAGTCAAATGTAACGTTTTGAACCGTTTGGGTAAATATTGTGAAAGTTGATTAAATGTGTTTTAGAATGCTTTGACTTGGACTAGGAATGTCAATAACATGATAATTACATATTTTGGTAAATTGTAATGTGTTGACTTGTTGTAGTTAAATTCGGGTCTCGACCCGTATGGATGTATTATGCTATATTGGTTAGATATGGCTTGGTTGTATTTGACATGAATTGCAAAAGTGTAACATGACATGTTTATATGATATTTCAAGTGTTTAGTTATTCATGTGGTGCAAGTGTTAGTGTAAAATGTATATTTAACATAGTTTATAAGTTGGTGGAATTATATACTAATTCGGTATTCCTTTGGTGTATAGGCACTGGGATCGAGACTCAGAAACATTAGACCTCTGAGTTCGACAAGTGGAAGTAACGGTGAGTGGATCTAACCTACAACTCGGGTCTCGATAAATTTCATGTGGCATTTGTATACTAGTAAAATGCAGGGAATTGGCTTACCTAGGGAGTTCGCGTCGCGAACTCCTCCTCGCTATCGGGAACATCGAACAGGGAATACAGGGTTGAAACGTGAAGAGTTCACGAGGGTTTTCGCGTCGCAAACATGAGTTCACGAACGCGAACTGTAGTTCGCGATTGGGTTTTGTTTAGTGGAGTTTCGTAGCGTTTTCGTAGCTAGTCTACTTGAGATGTATGCCTAGTGTTAGGGGAATACCATACATGATTATGTGCACATAGATGGAAAGGTTTTTCTTGATTGGTAGCAACAACTCGGTTAGTGGCAACCGAGGATAGGGATGAGGTCAGTGTCGGATGGATAACGGCTGGGCATAGTGTATCGACTAATAGGGTATCCGACCTTACCTGTATACGTTGCATGGTTAAGAGGAGGGACTTACCCGGGGTGTTGGATACAGGCTATGGGTTACTATGGTTTTGGCCGACCATGGTTTAAGGCCCGCAAAGCCACCAATCCTCTCTCTTAGTGGTTACCCAACGCGGAGATGTAGTAATACTTCCGTGTTTAGCAATCGGAGATGTAGAATTACTTCCGAGGTTAGGAGGCGGAGATGTAGAGTTACTTCCGTGCTTAGTGATTAGACAATTAGCGGTTACTGGTTCGTTGGAACAGTGGTTCAGTGGAGCAGTGGTTAAGTGGTTACGAGGAGTAACGATCGTGGAGATGTTGGTGCTTGCTTGTTGAGCTATATATAATTTGTAGATCATGTTCATTCACTTAGCTTTGTGCTAATCCCTCATTCGTTGACTCTTTTCAGGTTGATCAGTGCTTTGGACGGAATGGGTGATCAAGCTCAAATGGATATGTTTTGTAAAATGAGCCATGTCGTTAAGTGACACCTTTCAAATATTAATGTTTTGGACTTTATTTTGGGACGTTTGGTTTGTAAACCTAAACCTAAACTATTTATTATCTTTATGCTTCCGCACACCCTTTTAAAAAAACATTTTCTAAATTTTGCGGTGTTACAAAATCACCATCACTGTTGATGATTTCCGAACTGCTTGCGGGTTCGACTACTTGCTCCCTGTCGAACTCTATCAGCAGACGAAGTCTACTGATGATGCTAAAGAGAGTCTAATCCGTATCACCTGATATCGATTAGAAAAGGATGACGACAGGGTGCCGATCTTTAAGAAATCTCAATTGTCGAGACCCTGGGCCTACTCCTTCACGCACATCATTCAATGCCTAGGCGGAAACTCTGGGTCTCACAACCAGTGCAACTCCAGCGTTCAGGTCTTTGCTGAAGCCCTAATCACCGGTCAGCGGATTGATTATGGGAGACTGGTTTTCGAGGAGGTCAAGACCAAGCTCAAGGCAAAGGGAAATCACATTCCCTATCTTCACTTCTTCACATTGTGCATCACTCATGTGATGGTTGAAAAGCTGAAGATTGATTATGACGACATTCAAGGGGAATGGATCGAGGTCCGTACCTTATCCAACACCATCTTCAACTCCAAGAAGGAAGTTGGTAAGGATTTTCCCCTCTCCTCGTACATGCTGAAGATCATTAAAGATCGGACCAGATCCAAAAAGGATCAAACAAAGGGCGCAACAATGAAGAAATATGCCCTACAAGAAGGTAAGTCCTTTTCTCATGTGGAGAGTTTTCCTTCAACTGGACGTCCACAAACAGTTGATGGAAATACCACCACCTCAACAGGGATCTCAATGCCCATTGACGTGGAAAATGAGGATGTGCATTATATTCCACTGGTGGTGAAGAAGCGAGTTAAGCGACCTGCTCATCGCTCTCCTTCTTCCTTTTAATTCTCTCAGCCATCTTCTCCCACTTCATGTGCTCCTTCTTCTCCTCAGCTGAGGGTAAGAGGGTCTGCTACCTGTGGAGAAAGTGTGGCGGCTGATGATGCTGAACTGGCGACAGCAGCATCATCAGGATTCAGCCAGGATCCTCGAGAAGATCGCTTACGATCAGAAGCTATGTCAGCATCTGTTAGTAATCCTTCTCATTCTCACTCTTACAGTGATTTTCTAGGAACTCCACCAATCGGAGCTCTTAGTCAATCACTCCTGGCTGATCACTTCACTCTTTCTCTTCCTCTTTCTCTTCCACCTGCTGATTTCTCAACAAGTCAGCAGCTTTCAAAACGGCAATTTCGTTCTTTAGGAGTTAGTGCCGGCTCCACCTTTCTGCGTAGCTCCTCGACTGATTCATTATCAGTCGTTGTAACAAGGGAACAAACTCCACAAGAAACCTCAGTCTCTCAACAGACTGCTGGTGAAGTTTTTGGATCATCCCAAGCCACCCGAGAGTCAGCTGCACACACACCACCACCAACTTCTCCATCACTTTCTGAGTCAGCAGTTGATGACAGATTGACTGGAAGCCAAGTCAATCTTAAAACTGTTCTTTCTGTTTCCCACAACATCACCAGCACACACCGGCGGTGATCGAGGAAACCACCACCACCGATGAAGAGACAACTGTAGACCCAGCTGTAACTGAGGCAACCACCCATGTAACGCCCTAAAATTTTACATAATTAAATAATAATTTAAATTACATTTTTAATTACGTTTTAATGGTCTACGAGTTGACCGTATAACAATGTCTCGAGATTAAATTACGTGTCATATGTTTTATTTGAGTTTATGTGTTTATGTGGAGCATTTAATTGAGATAATAAATATGTGACGTTTTGGCTTCGCGCTAATGTGTTCCTTAATTTATTATAATGTGTAAGTTAATTTTAATGTGTGACGTTCAATCTCGAACTTAAATTCTCTTGTGTGCGCTTCCTACTCGTGTGAACGACTTTTATAGTTTTCGAACAAGTGGCCGAGGGCCAAGGCCGAGCAAATTCGCTTTTCTGCTATCTTTTCTCCCTTCTAGTTTCGATTGTGCAAGTGATAATCAGGTTTATTAATCTTGAGTGTAGAAGCCCGCCAAGGAAGATTTTCTGGGTTCGTGGGTTTAAAGAAGAGTCCAGCCCGAGAAGTTGGATGTGACGGGCCCAAAGTCTTGAGGAATTAGCATGTTATTAGGCTACCATTAGGAAAGATCGTGATTGGTTGCCTCACCCTAGCAGCCGACCTCCTTACCTCCTCCCCTAATTTCATTCGGCTGCATCTTTCTCTCAATTCAAAGCGCCGACAAAAGCATCTCAAATCCTGGTCTCCTTCTTACGACAGTAGAAGAGCATCCCCAAGTGACGTTTTCTTTCAGCATACGATCAATAGCATAGACGAGGGAAAAGGATGAATTTTGAGAGATGATTCAAGGTTGTGCAGGTCCTTGCGGTATCTATCTCAATCCTCTTGACTTCTTTTCTTTTCTTTTCTTTTCTTTTCTTTTCTTTTCTTTTCTTTTCTTTTTCTGATTCTCAATTCCAAATTAACGCTATCATACCCATGCTGATTATTGTATAAAATAAATATCATCATCATAGCAGTAATATTCTCGTTTCTTCTACTTGCTTTTGTTTTAAATTACGTGTAGTATGAATCTGATTGCGCATGAATTGTGGACGAGCAACAGGCGACATTGAGTGGCGGGTGCTCAGATTCTGCTTTGTTCGGTGACCGAGTAATCAAGTGGTGATTGTTGAACGAGAGGAACCCCGAGCCGGAATTTTGTGAATCAATCGGTAGTCTAAACTCTTGTGTTCTTTCATTCGATTATAGTGTTGGTTGTGACTGACCTCGTTTCAGGTAGGACTTATGACCATACCATAAGAGGGTTCGGGTCATCAAATTTTGGTGGTAATAGTTGTCGTATCCGTTGATTGTTTGTTAGTCTAAATGTTTAATAGTCAAGTTCCGTTTTATAAATTCTTAATCGGCAAAACTGTTTTGTCTAAATTCTCGTGAGCTGTTATCTGAGTTTGAATCACTGTTTCAAGGGTTGGGTCAAAACTTGTTGATAAATTGGCTAAACGTTTTAATGATCGAGGAACCCGGAAACCGAACCTTTAGGTTCTTGGTTTCCTAAACCGATATAGAATTTCAAATGAAAGACGAGATCAATAGTAAACATGTTTTTGGAGTTAAAAATGAGTTTTGGGACTGTCGGGAAGTCTCGGGAATAAGCGGGTTGATGTCGGGTTTTCAAATTGGGTTTAAACATCAAACTGAAATTGTGGCAGAATCTGTTCGCCATGTTTAAGTCCGTTTTTAACACACTTAAAATATGTTTCTGGAATTTTGGCCCATGTTGGTCTCTAGTTTTCTGAGTCCTCCTTCCAATGCCGCTGACGGCTCGTTAATCTAAGTTACGGTTTAAAAGTTATCTTCGTTTTAGTAAACCATCGCAGAATAGTTTTCGGTTCAGCTGTTCTGTCTTGTAAGCCTTATTTGAACCTTTTCTGTTTCGATTCAGTTTCCTAAGTCTTCTGTAAAATTGTAGTCCTCTGAGTCATTTAACTACTGTAAAAAGATGGGAAAAATATACTGAACAGTTTAGGAGTTATGGCAGTTCCCGTGAGACCGACGGATGCTGCCAGTTTTCTAAATGAAGCTTTAGGGTTGGTTTTTAATCCAGGGCTCCGTTTTATGTTTTAGGACCGTCTAGGAGATAACTTGCTGTATTATTGATTCCCGGGAACCCGTTGGAGCTCACGTTTCTCGAGGTGAGTATTCTCACCGTGCATTCAGTTATAACGATACGTGCATGACTTATGTGGTTAACTGTTTTGATCTACTTTTACTTTCTGTGTGATTGATCTGTTATCTGAGTATCTGAGTGACTGTTTTTATTTACCACTAATCTGAGATAGACGTGCCGAGTATCTGAGCCGGTACAGAGTCATTATGTGCTACTATGTGATAGGGCTATCTGAGTGGTTTATGTTATGAGTTGAAAACATAAAAAGAAATAATAAATCTGAGTGGTAGCCTGAGTGGCAATTCTGTGTGGTAGCCTGAGTGGCATTCTAGTGTAAGGAGGGGCGAGGTTGATCTCTCGACTCGATTTACACAAGCACGCTATACAAATTAAAAGACATGAAAACTGAGAAATTAACTGAGTAGTATCTGATTAGGAGTCCACCTATGTGCCCTCATGTGTTGTATGTTGTAGTTGTTTACATTTTGAGATTATTCACTCAGCTTCCCCGCTGACCCAAAATCTCCCTCCCATTTTCAGGTACTAGCAAAGGAAAGGAGAAGGTGGACGGTTGACCGATGTATCGCTTCTGAGTGCTGATGTGGAACGCTTTTATTATTTTTTAAAACTCCAATTTCATTTAAGACTTTTCCGCATTAAATACATTTTTATGACAAACAATTCTTTTGAGAATTATTTATGGGACCTTTTTAATTAAAATCTTGTAAACAAATTTTTTTAAATTCTTGTCAATTTTTGGGTGTTACAAGTTGGTATCAGAGCTCTGACTTGAGGGATTTGGGTTCACATGGGGCGAATTCAAACTCAAGTTTGAGTATCGAGTTTTAAAACGAGAAAAGAGTAAAATATTTTCTGAGAAAAGTTCCCACATGAAACATACAGCATGTCACGTCGACCTCTCGCTTCCTACTGCCGGTAATATTTAAGAGTATAATTTATTTAATATTTTGCTATATTCTGAGAGTAGACGAGTAGCATATTCTTAGAATTTTTGGTTTATTTCCTGGGAGAATTACATGTGAATTGTATGGCTAAACATATATGTATATAGATATACTAATTTGAGACTATATAATTCTGAGTATAATTTAGAGTTTAATTTGAGCATAATTTTGATTTTAATTCTTAGAGTTCTATATATATTTATATATATACAAAAACATATACCGGAGAAATGTGAAATTATAAATTTTAATGAGAAGATAATAAAAGTTTCCAATTTAGAGGAACACCTAATAGAGTTGAATGAGAGATTTAATTCTGAGAATTTTTATTTTTTTTTCTTTCTTTCTTTTTCCAAAAGTGTAATAAATGAATATAAATTTAAGATATAAAATCCATAGATTATTTAAATGAGAATCATGCTTTGAGTAAATAAAAAAAAGAGAAGGTTATTATATTAAGGAGGAATTAATAATACAAGAAAATGTATAATGAGAAGTTATTAAACCAAGTTTAAATAATCAAACGATACCTAAATGTGAATTTTCATGTCAGAGTGAAGATCTAAAAAAATGGTTTAATGACATAATATATACGAGTAAACCCCTAATATTGAAGAGATGTAACCCAATTAAATTAAATGAGAAACTAACTAACCGAGAATTTGCTGAGTCAAAGCAATCAGAATTATTTTTGTTTATCTGAAAGAGTATTTATTTAAAGCAGAATAATGAAAAAATTATTATTTTGAGTTTTATTGAAAGAGATGTAAAAACTGAGACTTGATGGAAAATCTTAATTAGAATTAGCAATAAAATCTTTAGATACATAAAAGGGAAAATGCTCATATAAAGAGATAAGAAATCTCGAATGCGTCAAACTAAAGAATTTAATTAATGAGAGATAGATAAAATTTGGGGTATGACCGCTAAAATTAAGTGAATGAGAAATAGTTACATCAAGAATTTATTTGAAAATTGAATTTATTTTAAAAGGACATTTATTGAAGTGAACTTAACAGTAATTAATAAAGTGGTTTATGGGAAACAATCAAGTTGAGTCAAATTAGTCAGAAATTATTGAAGCTCATCTTAAAGTAATTATTAAAGTGGATTAAGGGGAGGCTAACGTCATGAATTTAAGGATGGTCTATTTAAAACGAGTTAAAAGAGCCATAATTGAATCAAGTTAAACGAGGAACACAATAACTGAGAACTCTGGTCGAAAGGGTATTAATCGGCACGCTCACAAATTACAATAAATTTAATATAATTGTGAAGAGGATGTAAATCATATTTATGAGGAATGAAAATGACATATCCAAATGAAAAGTTTAAAATGAGATTTGTATTGTGAAAGTAACCAAGTAGAAATATTTCTACGAATCTGAGTTATCCGAGTATCGCGTACGAGACTAAATGTACGCATGATTTTCTGAGTAATGTTTATGAGATTTTGATTACACACAGCTGAGTGCATCTATATCTGTACTTATCAGATATTAAAAATAAATTTCCTTTCTCCTGGGTGTGATTTGTCGGTGGATTTGTATGTGGGAAGTTGTAAACTTTGGAATTGACTCGTGACCAAACAAAAGTAGGTGTCGAAAGTAATAGAGGGCCCCTATTACCGTACGCACATGACTTTTTGTTGGTTATGGGGATATTTTGAGGGGAACGATGGACCAATGCTTGTTATTGTGAAATTAGTATGTGTATCCTAATTGCTTGAGTGATTATATGCTTGTTTGTTTTATTTGGGTAGAGAATGCTAGTTCCAAACTCGAGGACGAGTTTTTCTCCGAGTGGAGTTGGGTAGGGGTAAAAAGGGAAATTTGCAAAATTAAAATAAGTTTTATTTATAATTATTATGAGCATGATGCTTATATAGAGAGATTTTTCTGGATGAGAATTTAAAGTATGAATCCAGATACATATAAGAATTTAAAGTATGAATCTAGATACATATGATTGTTCAACGAATTTAGAAGAGTATCTATCAAATCGAGTAGTTGTGAATAATCAAATAAATTATATGGAGTAATTATAGAGTTATAACAAATTGATAAATCGAGTTTAATGGAGAGATTTGTAAATTAAGTCAATTCAATGGAGTGCCATTGTGCAAAAGAGAAATAATAAATAATATAATTATGTACAATATAACGAGGTAAATATACATATTCCAACGTGGTTAAAAATATGAAAATGAGAAATCATTAAATTAAGGTACCGAGAACTTTAATGAGTCAGATAAGAGAAAACTGCTACAATGAAATTTTGAGGAAATGAGTTAAAATAAGGTCGTTAATTGAGTTGGTAATGAGTTATTAAAACGAGCTAAAATGAGAAAACTTTATTGAGTAAATACTAAAACGATAATAGTTATTGAAATAAGCACACGAGAAAAATATAAGTATATCAAATAATAAAATTTAATTAAAATACCATGAGTATCTAAATCGAGAAAACAATAAAAATATAAAGTAATGAGGAAACTTTATATTGAGAACGAGAAGATAGCTGAGTAATCAAGTGCATGAGAATTATCGAGCTAATTAATTAACCAAGTGAAGGGAAAATATTAAATTGGGGCGTTTGAGACTTAAAAATAAATGAGTTTAATGAGTGAAATTTTGGTCAAATTGATCAAGAGACAAATTAAATGAAAACAAATTGTAGAGATTTGAGGTGAGTGCATTTGAGTATATGCATATTGAGTGAAGGGCGTGAGTTGCCTACTATATGGGGTTTATGTGTGATAAAATAAATTTATGTGGATTATATACTTGTGGTGTGGTGATTGATAGTGGTGTGAACCGCTAAATTGTTTATTTTACTTTAAAACAAACTGATGTCCCAAAGCAGAGGACCTTGAGATATCATTCTTGGCGGAGGTTGATAATAAAAAAAATAAAAAAATATATATATAAAAAAAAAATTCTGGTGTAAATTATATAAAAGTAATACCTTGTTAGAACTGTGCGGGAAAATTTTTCCCATAAAAACTTATTTTCATCATCGTGAGAGGCCCGAGTATGATTGCAAGCACGAGTTGGACGACCGAGCACTACGCCGAGATCATCAGTCGCCACAAACCAAACCATTACCAATCTCCAAGTGGAGTTGAATCGGAGATTCAACGCAATGTTAACCGCTAGGTGCATCAACTGTGTCCGACTACGAGAGCAAGAAGATGCCTTCAGCAGAGTATCGTGACTTATTTTGTACTTATTATCGACATCTTTTTTTGTTTGTGAGGTAAACCGATATATTTAGAGAGCATTTCGATATTTACTCTTTTAGTCTTATCTTGTTGTGCCGATAGAGACAGAATATTGTACGAACAGTTGCAAGAGCTAAAGTTTATTTTGATCGAGTGGATCGCCCTGACGAGTTCCTTTATTTCTTAACTTTATTATTTTTCTCTATTGTGGATGGGTGTCATTGACAAGCCTGTGATTGATACGTGAAATTTCTACCTTAAGCTTCTTCCGAGCCATGACTTCGGGGACGAAGTCTATTTTAAGTGGAGTTGAGTTGTAACGCCCTAAAATTTTACATAATTAAATAATAATTTAAATTGCATTTTTAATTATGTTTTAATGGTCTACGAGTTGACCGTATAACAATGTGTCGAGATTAAATTACGTGTCATATGTTTTATTTGAGTTTATGTGTTTATGTGGAGCATTTAATTGAGATAATAAATATGTGATGTTTTGGCTTCGCGCTAATGTGTTCCTTAATTTATTATAATGTGTAAGTTAATTTTAATGTGTGACGTTCAATCTCGAACTTAAATTCTCTTGCGTGCGCTTCCTACTCGTGTGAACGACTTTTATAGTTTTCGAACAAGTGGCCGAGGGCCAAGGCCGAGCAAATTCGCTTTTCTGCTTTCTTTTCTCCCTTCTAGTTTCGATTGTGCAAGTGATAATCGGGTTTATTAATCTTGAGTGTAGAAGCCCGCCAAGGAAGATTGTCTGGGTTCGTGGGTTTAAAGAAGAGTCCAGCCCGAGAAGTTGGATGTGACGGGCCCAAAGTCTTGAGGAATTAGCATGTTATTAGGCTACCATTAGGAAAGATCGTGATTGGTTGCCTCACCCTAGCAGCCGACCTCCTTACCTCCTCCCCTAATTTCATTCGGCTGCATCTTTCTCTCAATTCAAAGCGCCGACAAAAGCATCTCAAATCCTGGTCTCCTTCTTACGACAGTAGAAGAGCATCCCCAAGTGACGTTTTCTTTCAGCATACGATCAATAGCATAAACGAGGGAAAAGGATGAATTTTGAGAGATGATTCAAGGTTGTGCAGGTCCTTGCGGTATCTATCTCAATCCTCTTAACTTCTTTTCTTTTCTTTTCTTTTTCTGATTCTCAATTCCAAATTAACGCTATCATACCCATGCTGATTATTGTATAAAATAAATATCATCATCATAGCAGTAATATTCTCGTTTCTTCTACTTGCTTTTGTTTTAAATTACGTGTAGTATGAATCTGATTGAGCATGAATTGTGGACGAGCAACAGGCGACATTGAGTGGCGGGTGCTCAGATTCTGCTTTGTTCGGTGACCGAGTAATCAAGTGGTGATTGTTGAACGAGAGGAACCCCGAGCCGGAATTTTGTGAATCAATCGGTAGTCTAAACTCTTGTGTTCTTTCATTCGATTATATTGTTGGTTGTGACTGACCTCGTTTCAGGTAGGACTTATGACCATACCATAAGAGGGTTCAGGTCATCAAATTTTGGTGGTAATAGTTGTCGTATCCGTTGATTGTTTGTTAGTCTAAATGTTTAATAGTCAAGTTCCGTTTTATAAATTCTTAATCGGCAAAACTGTTTTGTCTAAATTCTCGTGAGCTGTTATCTGAGTTTGAATCACTGTTTCAAGGGTTGGGTCAAAACTTGTTGATAAATTGGCTAAACGTTTTAATGATCGAGGAACCCGGAAACCGAACCTTTAGGTTCTTGGTTTCCTAAACCGATATAGAATTTCAAATGAAAGACGAGATCAATAGTAAACATGTTTTTGGAGTTAAAAATGAGTTTTGGGACTGTCGGGAAGTCTCGGGAATAAGCGGGTTGATGTCGGGTTTTCAAATTGGGTTTAAACATCAAACTTAAATTGTGGCAGAATCTGTTCGCCATGTTTAAGTCCGTTTTTAACACACTTAAAATACGTTTCTGGAATTTTGGCCCGTGAAGGTCTCTAGTTTTCTGAGTCCTCCTTCCAATGCCGCTTACGGCTTGTTAATCTAAGTTACGGTTTAAAAGTTATCTTCGTTTTAGTAAACCATCGCAGAATAGTTTTCGGTTCAGCTATTCTGTCTTGTAAGCCTTATTTGGACCTTTTCTGTTTCGATTCAGTTTCCTAAGTCTTCTGTAAAATTGTAGTCCTCTGAGTCATTTAACTACTGTAAAAAGATGGGAAAAATATACTGAACAGTTTAGGAGTTATGGCAGTTCCCGTGAGACCGACGGATGCTGCCAGTTTTCTAAATGAAGCTTTAGGGTTGGTTTTTAATCCAGGGCTCCGTTTTATGTTTTAGGACCGTCTAGGAGATAACTTGCTGTATTATTGATTCCCGGGAACCCATTGGAGCTTACGTTTCTCGAGGTGAGTATTCTCACCGTGTATTCAGTTATAACGATACGTGCATGACTTATGTGGTTAACTATTTTGATCTACTTTTACTTTCTGTGTGATTGATCTGTTATCTGAGTATCTGAGTGACTGTTTTTATATTGAGAACGAGAAAATAGCTGAGTAATCAAGTGCATGAGAATTATCGAGTTGAGTAATTAACCAAGGGAAGAAAAAAATATTAAATGGAAACGTTTGAGACTTAAAAATAAATGAGATTAATGAGTGGAACTTTAGACAAATTGATCAAGAGACAATTTAAATGAGAATAAAGCGAGAATATAATTAACGAGCCAAATGCTAAAATCATTAAACGCGTTGATAAATATCGTTAAAATGAGTTTAACGAGTAATGTTAAAAAGAGTTAACAAGAGATTGTTAAATATGAGTTAACAAGGGAACTAATAACCCAACTTAAAAGAGAAATAAACTGTTTGAGTAGTCTGATAATTGAATTTGATCACGTGAAAAATCGTAAAAGCGAGTAATCGTATACATCGTGTTGACCTGTGAGAAGTCATTAAAACGAGATTTGAGTTTAAATTGATTATATAGCTTGCATTGAGCTAAAAACAAGTCGTAGAGGTTTGAGATGAGTGCATTTGAGTATATGCAAATTGAGTAAGAGGCATGAGTCGCCTACTATCTGAGCTTTATGTGTGATAAAATACATTGTGTGAGAAATGTACTTGTTTGTGTATTGTTTGATAGTGGTGTGAACTACTAAATTGTTTCATATGACTTAGACAAACTAATATCCTATACGGTAGAAGACCTTGAGATGCCACTTATTGGTAGAGATTGCCAACAATAAAATTTCATGTGTTGATAGAATATAAAAGTAATAATTTGTTAGAACTGTGCGAGAAAGTTTATCCCCTAAAAACTAATTTTTTATCATCGTGAGAGGGCCGAGTATGATTGCAAGCACGAGTTGGATGAACGAGTACCACGCTGTGATCATCTGTCACCACAAACCAAACCATAACAAATCTCAAAGTGGAGTTGAATCGGAGATTCAACGCAAATTAACCGCTGGGTGCGGGAACCGAGTACGGCTGCGAGAGCAAGAACACACATTTAGCAGAGTATCGTGACTTACTTGATCATATTATCCTCACTGTTCTCGTCAATAACTGGGACTCTTAGAGAGCATTCTGATCTCGAGCCTTTATCTTTTGCGCCGCTAGAGAATAAAGATTAATATGATCAGTTGCGAAAGCCGGAGTTCATTCTGACCGAGTAGTTCACTCTAAATAGCTTCTTGTTTTTATTTGTAACCTTATTGTTTTCCTCTACTGTGGATGTGTGCCATTGACGAGTCTGAGATTGAAACGTGAGACCGCTACCCTGAGCTTCTTCCGAGCCATGACTTCGGGGACGAAGTCTATTTTAAGTGGAGTTGACTTGTAACGCCCCAAAATTTCCGGTAATTAAATATTACTTTTTTATTTTATTAAATTTGAGTTATGAACTTAAATGTTTTATGGTGGAATGAATTTAAGGTTTAGTGCTATTTTGTGATTTGCCATACATTTATTTTATTATTCATTTAATTATGGTAAACAAGAAAATCATGCATGTAACATGTCTAGTGTCGAGTATTGCAAGTTAGGATGGAGTTTCATTACTAATTGGGCTTGTGTCCGGGATCTAGAGACAGCCCATATACATTTTAAATTTTCGAGCTAGGGCCTAGTTTTAGGCGTGTCCATAGATGAATGGCTCAAATACTTAAGGCTAGCTTTTCTGGAAATTCACCCTAGCCGACAATTACACTTTTTCCCTATTTCCCTTTTTGGCCAAACATTCTTCTTCCCAAGATAGCAGCTTCGTACACCACCACCACCGTTTAGTTTCTGATTCTGGCAAAAACAAGCAAACCACCGCCACCTTCCTTGTTCTTTCTTTTATTTCCGGCAGCCAAGCATCCCCCAACTTCCAATTTCTTTTTCTTTTCTTTTTTTTTCCAGCCGAGCATCCCCATCCTAGTTCCTTCCTTTCTGATGTAAGAACAAGTGAGAGCTGCGATTGAGAGCTGCGATTGAGAGCAGAAGGAACCAAGCACGTGGGTGGATTGTAGGAAGCATCGAGCAATCAGTCACCATGACCGAGCAGATTCGCGAGCAGAACCGTAGCCAAGCAGAATTTTCCCGAGTTGAATTCCGTGTGCCTGATTCGGTAGTTCCTTTTTCTGTTTTCTGTTATCCTATTACTCGTTTGTTGGAATTAATGATTGTTGATCAAGCTTATTTGTAGGCAGCGGGTTTCCAACCGAGCCATAGAGGGCTCGGGTTTTTGCTGAGTAAATTGTAGTATCGAGTTGTGGTTGTAGTTCCGAATGTTTGTTTTCTAGATTATAAAACCGGGTCTAGTATAAACCGTTTGATTCCATTATTGTTTTCTTGAATTGCTGCTGCTGTTGGCCACTGTTTTTGGGTGTCGGTACTGTCGGGTTTTTCGTGGCTGTTTTTGACCTACTTCGGGTCAGATTCTGGACCCCATGCCTTATAGACTTTTGTAGATCGCTGTTTTACCTTTCCGTGACCGCCGATCGCTCGTTAATTGAGTTAACGGTTTGTGAGATACGACCCGTTTTGTAACTGTCTGCAGTGCTGAAATACTGCACGAATTTGCCTTTGGCAGGCCTGTTGCGGGACCCTTCGGGGCAGAACCGGGCTGAACTTTCTATATACAGTTTATAGTGTCTTATGTATACTATATGCTGTGAAAATTTGGTGTCATTCGGTGTACCGAGTTGAAAGTTATGGTCAACAGATTTTGCTTTACATTTTGTTTTGAGAATGTTGATTTTCAGGAAACTTTTATAATCTTAATCGGGCTTTTGATATTTTATTCATTTTGAGGAAACTGAATTTTGATGGTGTCGGGTTGGGAAAAGCCTTTGGTTATAATTAGACGGTTTATTAATTGAGAGATGGAAACCGAACCTTTAGGTTCTAGGTTTCATTAAACCGGAAACGAATTTCATAATAACCAAACTAGACTATTTTTAAATGTAGTTTCTAAGTTAAATGGGTTTTCAATGCTGTTGGGTGTCTCGGGAATGAGCTGGTTGTTGTCGGGATTAAAAACAAGTTTTAATATAACAAATTGATTTTTATCAGAATCTGTTCTCCTAGTTCGGGGATGTTTTTAGCACACTTAAGATATAATTTTGGATTTTTGGTCCGTGCTCGTTTCTAGTTTTCTCAGTCGTCTTTCCAATGCCGCTGATGGCTCGTTAATCTAATTTACGGTTTAAAAGTTATCGTTGTTTTAGTAAACCATCGCAGACTAGTTTTCAGTTCAGCTATTCTGTCTCGTGAGCCTGTTTTGAGCCTTTTCCATTTGGATCTAGCTTCCGAAGTCTTCTGTAAAATTGTAGCCCTCTGAGTCATTTAACTACCGTAAAAGTTTGATTAATATCTAGTGAGCGGTTTGAGAGTTATAGCCGTTCCCACGAAAGTGCTGAGTGCTGTTTAGTTTCTGCTGAAACAACCTTTGAGTCTAATCCTAACCCGAGCTTCCTTGTACGTTGTAGGACCTTCTAGGACCGGTTAGAGACGCTCTTCAGTACCGAGGATATTTAGGAGCTTACGGTTATTCGAGGTGGGTAATCTCACTATAAACTTGTACTTACTTTTGATTCATGATTTTGTGCTATGTGTTGTGAATTGTCTTGTTGATTGAGCTTGAGTATTGATTGGGTGATTTATTTGAGTTATCTGTGATTTGAGTTATCTGGAGTCTGAGTTATCTGAGTTTTGAGTTCTTGAGTTAAAACATTAAACATAATATACTTGAGTTGTCTTGGCACCGAAGAGTACTGGTGCCAGACGTTTTGACTCAACACCGAAGAGTACAGGTGTTGAGCCTTGAGTTGTGTGAGGCGGGTCGAGGTTGATCTCTCATCCCAAGTCACACAAGCGCGCTATATAAATTTAAAATCTGAGAAAATAAACTTGAGTAATTGAGAATTGAGTAGAGTCTCTAGGGATCACTTATGTGGCTTCAGTTGTTTGTATTTATTTGTTTATTTTGATATTATTCACTCAGCGGTGGCTGACCCCAATCACTCCCCCATTTTTCAGGTACTAGTAAGGGCAAAGAGAAGGTCAACGGTTGATGGGCTGTATCTTTATTTATTTATTTATTTGGAGTTTTTTTTGAGTCAAACGTAATTTTTAACCTTTTATTTATTTCCGCATTAAAGACCATGAGACGTTTTTTATTTTTATCTGAGTTGGGACCTTTTCATTACTTGTACTTGGGGAAAGTTTATTAATTAAATGTTTTAAAAATTTTTAAATTTCTCCTAATTTTTGGGTTGTTACATGAGTGACAATTCTGTGTGGTAGCCTGAGTGGCATTCTAGTGTAAGGAGGGGCGAGGTTGATCTCTCGACTCGATTTACACAAGCACGCTACACAAATTAAAAGAGATGAAAACTGAGAAATTAACTGAGTAGTATCTGATTAGGAGTCCACCTATGTGCCCTCATGTGTTGTATGTTGTAGTTGTTTACATTTTGAGATTATTCACTCAGCTTCCCCGCTGACCCAAAATCTCCCTCCCATTTTCAGGTACTAGCAAAGGAAAGGAGAAGGTGGACGGTTGACCGCTGTATCGCTTCTGAGTGCTGATGTGGAACGCTTTTATTATTTTTTAAAACTCCAATTTCATTTAAGACTTTTCCGCATTAAATACATTTTTATGACAAACAATTCTTTTGAGAATTATTTATGGGACCTTTTTAATTAAAATCTTGTACACAAATTTTTTTAAATTCTTGTCAATTTTTGGGTGTTACAACCCAAGCTGCCAGTGATCGTGAACGTATTCGCCAACTGAGCTGTGAGGCAGCTGACCAACCACACAAAGGAACTCTTCCTCATGTCTCTATACTAGTTTCGCCAGCTGATGAGACCGAAGCACAAGGTAATCAAACATCATTTCATGTGATGTTTGATTCCGCTGATGTACCTCTTCAGCCCTACTATTCGTCTTCAGACGAAGAAGTAGATGAACCTTGGCTTCAATTCAATTTGACAGCTGATGTCGGCCCTTCTGACAGAACCCCAGAAGTTTCAGCTGGACCCAACTCACCCCTTATAGTTTCTGAGCATCCCATAGGAGCCATTCCTCCTAACTCAGGAACACCCACTTCCACAGCTGAGGTTACCCCTCCAGCTGGAGACATACCGGACCCCTTCCCCCAAAGCGTCCAAGTGTCCCATGCTGAATCCAGCAAAGCTGGAGGAAGCATTCCCATCAGTGCTGCTGCTGCTCTGATGTCTAGAGTTGTAACATCCCATATTCGACCTGGGATGGCCATGCTGAGTAAGCAGATGGACACCCTTCGCAGGGATGTTCCAAAGAAGTTTGCTAAAACTGCTGAGAATCTCTCTTCCAGCATAACTTCTCTGCACACTGAGGTTCACACTTAGACTCCTCAGCTGTTTCTTCTTTCTGATCAGATTCGGCTCAACACCAGCGAGTTCAACACTCTCAAAACGTATATTCATCGAGAGTTGAACTCCCTTCGTGAATCTGACAGAGTCGAGAAAGACAAGCTTCTCTCCAAAGCCCGGGCATCTGAAGCAGAAGTCGAAAGACAGCTGAATACCTTGTCCTCCAAGGTATCTCCTCTCCAATCAGTCGTCGATCGTCTGGCTCTTGCACAGTCAAAGCAAGAGTCTCTGCTGACCAACACTCATAGCCATCTCTCTAAGGCTATTGAGGAGTCCGCTTCTGCTGTGTCCACAAGAATGGACAAATTGGAGACTGAGGTCAGCTCGCTGACTTCCCAAGTCGCTGGTCTCCAAGGCACCCTCAACCTCATTCTTCAAAAGTTAAATGAGGGTGTTGTTGTCCATCCTGCTTCAGCACCAGAGAGTACTTTACTTCTTCAGGCACTCTCTGAGGGGGAGAAAGAACAAGCTACTTCAGCAGGTGAACAACAAGGTGAACAAAATGTTTCACAATCCATAATCACCTCTGTTGTTGGAGCCAATGTAGAAGACATTCCAGCAGGTGAGACCCCAAGATCTCCACCTATCACCTCTGCTGGGATACCAGAAGAAGAAGACGTTTCAGTAGACGAGACACAAATTCCAACATCACTCGTCACTACTGAAACACCTGAGGTAACTGCTTCAGCAGGTGAGACAACCATGCAATCAACACTCACCGCTGTTGAAGGCCTTAGGACAGAAGACCCCTCGACTGGTTTTGTTAAAATTGTTGATTCCTTTGAATCAGTTGAGGGCCCACAAGTCCAAGCCCCGCAAATCCAAATCCCTCAGCCCATTCTACAGGTGAATCCTCAAACTGCTGAGGGGGAGCCCACTTCTGCCACTGCTGATCTCGAAACAGCTACTGCCATTCAAAGAAAAACTCAAGAAAAGCTGTATCAAAGAGCTGAAGAAGAAAGAGCTGAGAACATTAGGTTGTTTAACAAGGTTCTTTACAAGTGTAGGAAAGAAGCAAAAATCACAAGCGTAAGGGCCCCCAAGTCATCATCTAGCTCTCCACAAGAAGTCATAATATATAGAGCTGGAGGACTTGTTGTTTATGAAAGGTTCCTCTGAACAAGATCAGCACCCAACTCAACTATGCTGAATGGAATGAGTTGCTAGCAGCTGCTAGATCTGTAAAACCATCACTTACTATAACGATCTGGAAAGCTAGATAAAAGTCGCAATCTTCTCCTTCAGGACTCTATGCGATAAGGTCATGAGACTCTCTCCTGACTTGGCAAATCGCATACCAACTGAATTACGTGAGTCTCAAGCTGTTGCTGTCAGAGAACCTGCTGGTGAAAGCTCCTCAGCAAGAGGGGAGAAACATAAGTTGGATCTCCTCGAGCTTTTCATTGAATCCGGATCAGTTGAAGTTGGGTCTTCAACAATTGGTGCTAAATGACCAAGACCCAGCTACACAAGAACAGTTCCCATTGGAGTTAACTTTATTCCTGGGGAAATTGTCAGAAAACCTCTCTACGGGTTTTGCTATCTGGATGAAAAGGAAAGGCATTGCTTCCAACAAGCTCGTGAATTAGACCTGTGCGACATTGAACAACTTATGGTCTATCACAAGCTGCTGAGCTCCACCACTGAAGAGGGAAAAGAAATGAAAAGATTAATCACCCTAGCCATCAGCTCAGTGTATCAAAAGGCCTCCAGAGAATAGATTTTAAGGCCTTGTTATATTTTTTTTTATTTTCTTTGTACTTTATCAGCTTCAATTAATAGAAAATCAAATTTTGTAATATACTTGTAAACATATTGTAAAAAGATACAAATAGTCAAAAAGAACCCAAAGGGTCAAAGTACATAAGCATTCAGCTGACTATATCAGCTGAATCATTATAGGTTCACACTTATACAGCTATTCGATTGCATCAAATAGGGAGAGATTGTTAGTCCCTAGACTAAGTAAATAAGATTTGATGATCGATAGCTAAGAAGAATAATATCAGCTGAAGTATGTATCTCAGCTGAAGCAAGTATATGCAATAAACCTTCAACTGAGTGCGTACTTAGCTCTAGGAATCAAGTCATATCAGCAGCTATACAAGAGAGTTCATTCGAAGTCTATGGCCAAAGGATAGAGACAAGAAGAAGACCATCCAGCTGATTGTGGAATCAGCTGATGGTGCCTGCTGCAGATAAAGACTTAGTGGAAATGTTTATGACACTTTGAACATTTCCCTTTCCCGCTCAAAGAAGAAGAAAATGATAAAGATATTCTATTTTGGAATAGAAGATAATATGTCAGTACATCATCGTTTGTCCCTCCAAGCATGTAAAGGGAAAGTCAACTAATTTTGTACTTTAATAGTACACCTTTTCACTGTGCGTCAGAAATAGCAAAATGAGTTGACACAAAGTACACTTGGGACTATAACCTATGCAAGTGCATTAAATGTTTCCGTGGACAAGTCTACATCGACGAATGATATGTTTACACGTCGATTAACTTGTGGACAAAGGAACATGGATCTTAGGCTATATATAGAGACGTAAATGCTTGCATTTACACACACCCTTTAACATTCATAGCACAAGAACATTCTCTGAGAGTTTGTTATTGTCTGGTATTAACTCTCCCATAGTTATTACTAAGGCATTTAATATCAGCTGTTTGTATCAGCTGATATAACTCTCCTTCCATTGTCTTCTAGTTTGAGCGAGCAAAAGTGTCACTTCAAGTATAGAGTTTTAGTTAGTGTGTACTATCTATTTCCGTAAATTTTGTACGGTATTAAGTTGTTTTAATAAACTCTTAATCATTGGAAACTTGTGTGTTCTTTATCTTATCGTCTTTACTTGTCATAACGCAACACATTTGTGTTGTTGGGATCCAACACATATTTTTAACCAGACTTTCATCTACAAAGCCTAATACCTTATCATTTATCAGTTATTATCTATTTAAACAATTAAATAAGTTCGATATAAAACTCGTATGTTACAGTCATTATGAGCGTTCAAACCATTAACGAAATCATGTTAACGAGTATTGATATTAAGCTTCAAATTCATTCTTTAAACTATATTTTGAAGTTATGAATCCTAAAAAATTGTACTTAGGATATGATTGGTAGGGTGAAATGTTAAATATAGGATATGATTGAAGTTTTATAAATCTAGAAAGTGTAATTAGAAAAAAAAATTATTCGCATTTAATCTACTTTATTTTGCTTTATTTGAGACTTGAATTCATGATCATTATGTCATGGACAATCTTCTCCTATATATGCAGCTACACTTGATTGAAGTTTGACACCTCACCCGCTTCAAGTTCTTTGATTGGCTAATAATGCCACGTGTAATTCACTGGTTGGCCCACGATTTCCTCACAAACTTCCTAAGTCTTAATATGTGCCAGTTATTACTTATCGGAAAACGGAACACACACTTAAAGGTGTAAAAAACGCTCTTTACAGGAGATTTTTAGAAGGAGGGCAGTCTGGTCGCCGGAAATCAAATTCCGGCGAGATCCACCGGTAACTTTGCCTGAGCTTTTGAAGTGTTGGTCGGAAAGTCATTCCCCACAGGATGACCGAGGCCGATCATCGAGATCGGCGCCGGAAGCCACCGGATTTGGTGGTTTCTCAGTCGACGGCGGCGAGCCCCACGACGGCGCAAAGAGTTCCGGTGATAACTGGGAAAAACCATCCGACCCATTCGACGCGGAAGGCTGCGATTAGTCAAGATCCATCTTCAATTTTGGCATCGCCGGCCTCCTCCGTGCCGGAAAAACGAATTCCTATTCCGGCAGAAATCGCCTCGGCGGCAACCAGTGAAGATGAACGAATTAAGGCTGCGGACCACCACTATTCGACTCGGAATGGTCTAAATAAGGGGTACACCTCCAATTTCCGTTTTGGGATCGCCGGTGCAAAACCCTAATTTGGCCGGAAAATCGCCCACGGCGGCGGACGGTGGTGCCGGTGGAATTGGGTCACGAGGGAGTGTCATCTGCACCGCAGTGCTTCCCTGAGTGAAACCCCTCAACCAACACCGTCTGAAAACCTAGATCATTGACATGACGATTGGTTATACTCGCTATACAATCCTAATTGGAGGTAAGTTTTCACTCCAATCTAACGATTTCTTTGCAATTTAACGTATAATTCATTGTTGTAGCTTCAAATCTCAATTTGTATATTTGAAATGACCAATTATTCGTATATACGTGCGTGATAGCCTTTATTTTGCTTTCCTGCTCACCCTCTTTATTCCTCATTTTGATTTAGAGTTTTCTCTCCCATCCATTCTATAGACGTCGCCAAACAAATAAAGCTTGAAGAACTCTATAAGCAAATCCATGAAGAGAGGCTAAACTAATTGACATTAGAAAATCATTTTTGCTTGACTTATCAATACGGTGATTTAGTTGATACGAAAAGAAGTACGGTGAAAGGGGCTTGAAAGATGGTTCTAATGGTACTTATAAGAGGAGTTTGATCAGTTATAGCAATACCTGGTGAAGATTTAACACCTGCAGATCCAACAAAAATTGCTAGAGATGGTTCCATTCAAGAATGGGTAATTTTTTTTAATTATTTTTTATATATTTAATTATTTTTCTGTAACACCTAAAAATTTTCACAAAAATTTAAAAATTTTGAGTACAAGATTTTAAATAAAAAGGTCCCAATAACTTGAATAATTAAAACCCAATAATAATATTGTCATTTTAAAATGTACTTAATGCGTAAACAGTTTAAATAAAATAAAGTATTTTAAAATGTTAAGTGCTGTCCACATCAGCTCTCGGAAATACATCGGTCAAACGTCCACCTTCTCTTTTCCTTTGCTGGTACCTGAAACCATGGGGGAGATTTGGGTCAGCTGGGAAGCTGAGTGAATAATCTCAAAATGTAAACAATCATAACATAAAACACATGAGGGCACATCGGTGTACTCCTACTCAGAATCTACTCAATTAATTACTCAGATTTATTTCTCGGATTTTATTACTCAGATTTTAATTTATATAGCGCGCTTGTGTGATTCGGGTCGATCGCCCCTCCTCACACCTCAGATAGGCATAAGCCAAAACTCAGACGGGAGTGATCCCAAAAACTCAGACGGGAATGATCCCAAAAACTCAGACGGGAGGTGATCCCAAGATAGGCATATAGCCAAAAACTCAGATGTATGTTATTATGTTTTATTATCTCTTTAACATAATTATCTCAGATGCCCTAGCAAGTAGTAGCACAGAATGACCCTGTGCCGAGCTCGGTTACCCAGGCACAATGTCTCAGATCAAAATAAATCAACAGATGCTCAGATGCTCAGATAACATATCAACTCAGATAACACATAAGGTTCAACTAGTATAACACATAAGTCATGCATGTACTATGTTAAAACTGAATACACGGTGAGAATACTCACCTCGAATAACGTAAGCTCCAAATTATCCTCGGTGCAGAAGAGTTTCTCTAATCAAATCCTAAGAGGTCCTACAACACATAATAAGGCTAGGATTAAAACTCAGCTCAAAACTCAACTCATAGTAATCTGCCAGAACCCGACACCCCCGCGGAAACTGCTATAACTCCCAAACTGCTCACTAGAATTTAATCAAATTTTTACAGTAGTTAAATGACTCATAGGGCTACAATTTTACAGAATACTTCGGAAGCTAAAACCAAACAGAAAGGGGGTCAAAACAGGCTCACAAGACAGAATAGCTGAACCGAAAACTATTCAGCGAAGGTTTACTAAAGCAGCGATAACTTTTGAACCGTGAATTAGATTAACGAGCCGTCAGCGTCACTGGAAAGAGGACTCAGAAACCTAGAGAACATCATGGGCCAAAAATCTAAAAACGTATTTGAAGTGTGACAAAAACGGGCTCAAACGCAGACTATACATTCTGTCAAAAATTTCAGCATGTTCAATAAAACCCATTTTGAATCCCGACATCAACCCGATTATTCCCGAGGCACCCGACAGGCCCGAAACTCATTTTTGTCACAGAAATTTACTTTAACAATAATCTAATTTACTCGTTTATTAGAAAGGTTTCCGGTTTAGGAAACCAAGAACCTTAAGGTTCGGTTCTGGTTTTTCGGTTAATAAAACATTTGGACGACAACGGTTTTACCCAACCCGTGACCCGACACTTCTCAAAACTCAGCAACCAAAGGCCTGAACAGAACTAGATGAAACCAAAACTCAGATTTAGAGATCTACAAACTCGGAACGAGAACATGACAAACAAGACAACTAAACGGTATAACCATCACACTAACAAACCCGATACCCAAAATTCGAAATAGCCAAACAAGCTAACAAAACCCGAACCCCTTAAGTTTCGGCCACATCCCCTGCAACAACGAAGGTAAAATCTCGAGAATGCGAGGTTTAATTAGACGGACAACATAAGGGAAGAAAAACTACCGAAGAGAACATGGACTCCGGCTCGGGAGGACACAAATCCAGAACAACGGCTTGGCTCGATCACAACCCTCTCAATCTGTTGCTCGATCCCGCAACTAAACACACACAAAATTCAGTTAACAATCTGACCAAGTTGAGAAAAAAAAACAAACGAAAGAGATGGAAAACAAGGATCGCTACCTATGATTTTCGATCAACAATTTGGAAATCAACTCGGGGGCTATTATCTGCTGCTCGAGAACACATGAAATCCTACACACAAGATTATTAGAATTGGAATTGGGGACCAGATTATTAATACCGAGGAAAAAAAACAGAAACAAGGCTATACCAATCAACACGATCGCTGCTACAAATTGACTAAGAGAATCTCGTGACCTGCTTGCTTCGAACTCTCCCTTGACCACCGTCCATTAGATAATTGTTTACACTTTCTCCTCCTTAATTTGGTGACCTCCGAAAATAATAAAAACAATCCCACGTAAGCTGGTCAGGAAGTCAAATGTTCACACCAAGTATCCAAAACAACCTCCACGTGAGCTCCTTGCTTGCTTCCTTTCTTTTCCAATCGCCGGCGACAACAATGAATTGAAGGTGCTCGTCTGCCGTTGAGTAGGAGGAGGAGGAGATAAGGGCGTCGGCTGATAGGGTTGGGATAGGGGAAATAGGGATTAAAAATGTTTAAGTATTTATCATTTAGGCCCTCGGCCTATTAATTGCTTCATAATCGGATTGGGCTAAACTTAGAATGGATCAACTTCTCGGTCTCTCTTGTCGATCAGAACAACTACGCGGATTGGCCTTGGCCTACGGCCGGCCCGACTCGAAATAAAATAACTAATACTCTTACAGTCAACTAACCGGTCAAAACCCGAGACTAACTAAATAATTTACATGTCGTCTAAACGATACAAGACGTCTAATTAATTTACTATAGAATTTCTAATTAACCATTTATTAATGTTTAATTATATGAACCGCCCGATTACGAGTCATCTAAATAATACGAACCATCTAACTTCATTAATTTACTAATTTCTCCATTTAAAATTTAGTATGACGATTTAATTATATTTTTTTTATTATTAAAATTTCAGGGCGTTACATTTTCTCTTCTGTATAACATAATTAACCTTTAAATGATTTTTTTTGACAATTTAACGATGGGAGGAACAAGATTTTGAAGATCAAGAAATACATCACATACGTGTTTCCCACCTATTAGGGCTTTATCCAGGGCACACAATAACCATTTAAAAAACTCCAGATCTTTATAAAGCTGCAGATTTCATAAAGTAGAAAGAGGTTTGCTTTTTTAGTAGAAAGGGTAAAGTAGTCATTTCAACCTCAAAAGTCAGAATATTCATCAGAAATGATTTATTTATAGTTCAAAGATTTGTCGTTATTTTATTTTTGTTTTGTTCTGTGTGGCAGGGGAGGAGGGTCCCGGTTGGTCAACTACATGGAAAGCTGCTTTATGGGCCTGACTCCACAACACTGAGCATGCATACGGTATGGTCAAACATTTGTTTGACTTGGTTGACCTTGATCATGAAGCCAATTATGAAGGAGGACTTTATAGTAATTTGTTCATCGCACAACCTCCTTTCCAAATTGATGCCAATTTCGGGTAAGCACCATCTCACCTCTAGAATGTTCAATTTCAACCTCTATAACTGACTGAATATTTATCATGCATATACTTTGTATCAGTTTTTGTGCAACAATAGTTGAAATGCTAGTCCAAAGCACAACTAAGGACCTATACTTACTTCCTGCACATCCTAGATATAAATGGTCAAACGGGTCGGTCAAAGGTTTGAAGGCTCGTGGGAATGTAACGGTTAGTATTTCATGGAATGAAGGTGATCTTCATGAATTTGAAATTTGGTTCTCCAACAACAATTTACAGAATTCCAAAAATCAGAATTTTATAAAAAGAGTGCAATCATATGGGAAAGTTTACACATTTGATAAGAAACTTAGATGCATAAAGACCGCATCTTTGCTAGATTCGTCATGTTTTTAGGTTTTTGGTTTATATGTGTTTTGGTTATGTTTTGACAATTTTTAAGGCTTTTTTTTCTGTGTTATTGGCCTGCAAATGCATATTCCATTGGTGTTGTTTATCTTGAACGAGAAGATTATTGTTAGATGCAAAAATGCTTAAAACTCACAAAATTGAAGGGAGTTAAGATAAGCATACCTAAACAAATGTTGACAAGGAATTAATCACTATGAATATGAATACAATTATATGAATACACTTATAGTGAAGTACAATGGTTTAACATGCATAAATGGGAAGCTTTTAACAATTGAAAATCTAGCGTATGATCATTAGTCATTCATCGCAAATCATAAATTATTTTGTCTTTGGATTCATTTAATTAGCATGTATTTTTGTATAATCAAAATGTTCTTCTTATTATTTCAATAATATTTTGTATATGATATGATTTCCTAATAATTCTCATTGTTATGCATTAATATTTCGAAGCATGCGCGCCCATCCGGGCAGGCTATGAAGCTAGTATTATATATACCAATATCACCAGGCTAAGCCTTGGATGGAAGTGTAATTAGATAGACGGGCTCTACGTAAAATAAAAATTGATATTACTTTCTATTAAATATATTTTTTTCTAATTATTTGATTAATACAAATGTTAAAATTAAATGATACAGTTAATATATTTGTATCATGATAAGTGATACATTTGAAGTTTTACGAATTTTGAGGTAGAAGATTAAAGTAAAAATTAAAATAGATTAAAATAAATAGTTGGTGGATGATAGATCTCACTTTTTTTTAATAAAGTGATAATAGTGATGTTTAAAAGTAAAAAATAATAGTAAAAGTATAACCTCGTTATATTAAATTGGATTGTTTGTGGAAGATGATATCCACTTTTTATCAAATAAAGTAAGTTTTAAAATATACTCCCTCCGTCCCTAAATAAAGTTCCCATTTGGGTTGGGCACAACATTTTAGGAGATAGTTAATGGTGGGGTATTTTGTATTACTTTTGATTAAAATATAAGGTTTGATTGGAGAGAGAAAGTGTTTTAAGAGATAGTTAGTGGTAAAAGTATTTGTAATAATATTATTATATTAAGTGGACCCTTATGTTTGAGAAATGAGAACTTTATTTAGGGACAAAACTTGAAGGGGAAATAGAAACTTTATTTAGGGACGGAGTGGGTATCATTTATTTTTAAATCCTCCTAAATATCAGGCGTTACCTATTACGATACGAGGCAGTAGATTAAACATGTTAAGTATTTTTTTTAAGTAGTAGAATGGATAAAAAAATATACAATTTGAAAAGAAAAAAAAAACAATGTTAGGATTGTTAGGTGAAGGAGACAAGACAAAAAGGTGATAACACCGACGGCATGACAGTAAAAGTTAATTAAAAATGATTCACGTGTGGGTGGGATAGGTGGAAATGATTATGGACAAATAACAAGCTTCGTTTTGTTTTTTGTTTTTTTTTAACCACAAGCTATTAGGTTAGTGGCTTAAGTTTAGACATTGACATTTATAAGGAGCATTTTTTCTCGAACCCTCTACATATAGGGAATAAATCTTACCATCTTTTAATCTCCAAATTTTACCTCCAACAAAACTTGAAACCAAGACATCTTGAAGGAAAACCCCAAAACTATCCATTTTATTATTACTCCGTATATTTTTTCATAAATACCTAATCCTCAGTAGTGGATTAAGGAAAAAATAAAAGGTCTCATCAAGTGCATATTTTTTTACACTACAAAAAAAGTAAAATTTTAACATTATTAAAAGAAGTTTAAAAATTGCACGGACAACTCAATGCATTATAGTAAAATCGCACCTGCTCATCCCAGTTTATATATACCTAATTTTATTTTCCACTTATATTAGATATATTTTTCCAGTACCTTATTGAAAGGTTGCAATTTTCTACATATTTTTTAATTAATGTTACTTTTATTTTGTTTGTTGAGTTTTAATTGTTAGGTCCCCAATTTGTCGGAAAAACTGAGTTGTACTGTATTTCGTTGGTTTATTTTTAATAAATTTACTGCTTCTAGGAAAACGAATGGAAGAATGCTAAAAAAGCTTTGGCTTAAAAAAGAATATGGTAAAAGTAGGATGATAAAGCAAAATACGAGGCTTAGATGTGCTATTGAGGGGAAACTTCTAAATATTCTCATTCGGTTAAACTTCTAAATATTCTCATTCGGTTATGAGTGAAAGAAAAGCTAAAAATATTACCGCTCCCAATGATGCACACAATAGATATCGTCAGTTGTTATCACTTCCCTTTAATTTTTTGGGACTCACCATTACAAAACGTACGCACACAAAATACCCATGTGGCCCCACCCACCAAACTCACGCAAGCCTTCCCTCCCGTCTCCAAAGCGGCGTATGCAAACCGGCGGCCCAAACTGGAGGGGCGTGCCAACGATGAGGCAAAGAAACGTGCCAACCGGCGGCGTCGGTTGCCCACCGTTGGCACCAGTCTAACATAAACGGATTAATAATTAACGACTATGTGATACATATTATCTAATAATTTACGGATTAAATCAGGAGAACTCAGGTTCATTGACAAATATTGTAGAATCAAGTAAAATACTTTATGGAACAATAACATGAAAAAATAAAATGATTATAAGATCATGTGGTGCATAACTCCACCACGTGTACATAAACCACGAACCTTTTATTTTTTAGCAGTCGATAATTTCATTAACTGGAGAAACCGAGATCGTAAAAGACGAAAACCCAAATTAAGTATACAAATTAGAAAATAAAAAATGTGGCCAGTGGTCTAATTAAGCTAACCTGATTTGAAAAAGTCAAAATTGAAGGCGAAGGAAACAATGGAAAAAAAAATAAACTTGAATTTTGACTATTGACTTTTATGTTGAATTATTGGAGCTAAGAAAATTAGACTAACCGAATTCAACATACTTTCTGCCGCAAATACAGTTAAATCATTTATAACATCATTTACTTATTTTAATTCCAAAATAAATGCGTATTCCCTCCTATTTCATCAATCACCTTATCCTAATTTCGTGTCAAATTTGATACTTAGCCTTTAGATCTATCTCGAAAAGATCTTTTTAACATGTCACAACTTTAATCTAAAGTTTTTATCCAGATTCTGTAATACTATGTTCAGGATCGCCATTTATACAAATCTTAGGCGATGTCCGCAAGGATCCTTTAAAAGTTTGACTTGTTATCGAGCGTCATAAAAATCGTAGGATTTTAAGATCAAGAAAATAACAACTATGAAATCGAGGAGTTCACAGAATTTATTCTTATCGCCGTTTAGCCGGCCATTCTATACGTTCTTATATTTTAATAAAAACAGTTTCTTTGTAGTTTTTTTCATTATTAGCTATTAAGTCAATAAAGTCAGTTTCTTTATAGCTTTTTCAATATTTGCTACTTTCAGTCAAACAACACGAGACAGAATGAAGATCTAATGTTCATATGGACAAGATCGCCATTAATTTTTATTTTTTGATAACCTGGATTCCGACACGCTATGCAAACCGATTAAACACAGTGTGACCACCCATTTTGCTGGTAGCCTAAAGGCACAGATGAGCCTCCATAACCACAAGAGGATATATTTTGTTGCTCCTATGGATTAAATTTTAAAACCTCCTGAAAAATTACCCTTTTCGGAGACCAATCCCTATCCACTAGAACAATACTCTTATGCTTAAAAGATTAAGATTGTTACTGCTAGTAAATCTACTAATTTTTCAAGATTTAAAGTTACTAATATTGCCCTTTTTCTGAAAAACAAATTAACCAAACAATTTAAATTTAAAGACATCACTTACTTAAATAGAATTGAGCATTTTTTTTGGAAATGTCTCTAATATCTTGTTAACGGAATAAATAAACCTGAAAAAACGTATAAACCCAACCAATAAACATTTATAAACTCAATTTCTAACTGTGAATAATTAGGCGGATTCAATTCATGAGATAGGTAAACATCAATTTTAAAAGTAGCCCCCCTACTATGAAATTAATAACAAAGGATAGAGAAAAGAAAAATACAAGAGTGAACATGACAATTATTATTTATATTAAAATGAAACTGATTAAAAAAAGAGTAGAAAACGATTGCTAATTTAAGTAGAAAATGTAGCTTCAAATTACATAATATCATTCATTTCTTACTCTTTTGAAGGAATTTACCTAGACTTCTTACTTCGCATTCCCATCCTCGATTTAGCAAATCTAAACCTCTTGTTAAACAAAACTTTATCATACAAAATAAAAATTTAACCATCATATAAATATAAAATAGCTAAAAACAAATATGGCGATAAAATAAAAATATATAATAAATGCATTTGCAGATTGAAAGGATACTCTAACCGCATTCCTTCACCAGATACTGACGAGTATAAAACAGTGTCTTGTAAATGATTTAATGCTTCACTTGAACAAGCTGTATCCTGCAAATATTGTCATTTATACAGCTTTTATATTTATTCCAATATTATTTATTAAGTGAAAATATCAGATTTTATTTATATAAATGTACCACAAAGTCAACAAATGCCACTGGTCTCCCATATGTACTCTGCACTTTTAATTTCAAATATCCACGACATCTGCAAATTAACAATCATAGGTTTCAATTTATATTTTATGCAAATAATACCAACAAATTAAAGTTCTAATAATTTAACCAACCTTGAAAATACTTGAATTAGCTCTTGTTCTGTACAAGTTGGCCCCAAATTAGCCACAAATATTGTTGGACATGGTGGAGCTGTTGAATTTCTCTTATCAAACATAAAAAGAAATTAAATTAGCATGTTAATATGTTATAATCATATCATATTTTAATTAATTAAAATAACAAATGAAATGTACCAATCTTGCACCAGTGTTTTCAGTTCTACCATCAAAGCTTCCATAACTGAAATTTTTAAGAAAATAAAAACAAGTATGATAGATATAAAAAAGTTGATAACTAATTCTACAAGATCATAATCCAGCCCTTTGATGTAAGAACATGTGCAGGTATAAATCTTTTTTGTTTTGTTTTGTTTTGTTTTGCAATAAAAATAATGAAATTGTGTGCAGATGACCTTTGTGCAGATGGATAACCAATTGTGTTTGTGTTGTAAGCAGAATTACTCAATCCAGACAAGTGAATGCTGCCAAAACCTGTTAGTGCCCACGTGTGCAAAACATGTGCAATGTGAGCTTCTAGAAGAATGTGTTCACTCTCTCACTATAACCATTAATTACTATGTTGCATCTACTTAAAGTTGTGTAACTGTAAACTGCTATGTGTGTATGTCACTTAAATGCATATGTTTTGAATAAGTTTCTCACCAGGATCTCTTGGAAATGTGGAAGACGATTTTGCCCTCTTGTCAGATTCTTGTTTTTCGTCATCTAGGTGTACAGTTAGCAAAGATTAATAAGATAATATGTCAACTGAGGTAATGAATAATATACCTGTTCTTGTGCGTTTGGATCTTGAATTTGATTTTGCAAGATCAATAAATAATGTTGAACCCTTCTCTAGATCAAATACCATCCCCTGCAACCCAAAACAAAGTATTGTATAAAGTTCTCATGAATAAGATAAGTACTTTATTCAATGGTATTCCGATGGATGCATATTAATAAAAGATACTTACATTTAAAGCGTGCAACGCTGCAATTGCTGAAGGCTGATCCACAAAGACTGCGAACCCAAATGGCTGTTTATCTCCAAAAAAGATTCAATTTTAAGTAAAAGACAAAGTATAAAACAACTGCAAGAGAATAGAAAGAAGCCAGTAATAGCTATCTAAAAATATGAAGAACAAATCCCCGCAATTAGCCATTTAACCTATTTAATTGCCCACAAATTCGACCTAACCTTTCAATGATCCCTAATTTCATCGTTGTATACGTTTTTCAAATAAAAAAAACTAACACATAATGCAGTTTCGGATTACACTGTACTGGAAAACAATGAAGGCAAAAAGATACCTGTGTTTGTGTTGGACTAGGGCTACGAAGGTGACACGATTCATATCCAGGGAATTCACGAAAAAGATTGTAAATTTCACGAGGCTTTACGTCCTCGGGAAGTCCTGCAATGAATAGTGTCCGTACCTCGTCCTGAAACGTCGACGTATATAACGGCGGTGCATAGGAAGTGAAAGGAGGCTGCTGTTGATGGTGGTACTGCTGTTGCAACTGAGGTACGGCTGCCGGAGGAGGATGCTCAGCTCCGGGAGGAGGGGGAGGTTGGTGGTACGTGTACTGGGTGGTGCGAAGATGTGCCGGTGTTAGGTAGTAAGATACCAGGTCGTCCATTAAGGGTTAGTTTTCCGTTTTCCAAGCCCTAATTTTGCCCCCAAACTGTGTGTTCTACAAAAATATTGCTTTCCCCCTAATTATTCCGCTTATTTTTAGTTTTCACATTTTGCACGTTTCGTCCTTTATATTAGAAAAGCTCATATTTAGCCCCTCAGTTATATTTTTCACCTCCATTACTAACAAAATATTTTGTGCAAAGCATCCTTTCGACATGAACTAACATTTTCCATCAGTAGATTAATATTTTCTTGAATATGAAAATAAATTAAGAGTAATGGTATTTAGGTCTACTATCGAGCTCGAGTTCGAGCTCGTTTATATCGAGCTCGAGCCTATACAAATTCGATCTCGAGTCGAGCTCGAACAAAAAACAAGACTCGATTAATCTCACGAGCCGATCCTAATAATTTAATACTCGACTCGGCTCGTTCGATAGCTCGTTTAATCTCGAGCCGAACGAGCTAGAACGATCTTAACGAGTCGATCCTAACGAGCCGAACAAGTGTTTTATACAATAAGTACAAGTGTTGATACAATAAGTACAAGAATATAGATATATTAATAGGGGTGTTAACGAGTCGAGTAATTAACGAGCTTTTCGAGTATGTAAATTAGTTATTTTCAAAAAACATCGAATTATAAACAAGTAACGAGCTCGAACTCGAACACTATATAAATATTCGAGCTCGAGCTCGAGCTCAATTTTAAAAGCTTATTCGAGCTCGAGTCGAGCTCGAGCCGAGTAATTACTAAACGAGTCGAGCCCAAATTTCCTGATATTCGACTCGACTCGAATCGTTAACACCCCTAGGCGTACTCATTAGATGAATACACGTGTCAAAATCAAGGGATAATATTAGGAGAGAAAATTAGTGGAATACACATGTCATCCTATCAAGTGGGTAGGCATATGAGTATGTCCAAATGGTAGGACTAAATATCATTTCTCATAAATTAATCGAGTAAATTACACGGATAGTACTTTAAGTTTATTCCAAATTTCACCAATGGTCCTTTAGCTTCAAAAATTACACTGATGGTCCTTAATTTTGAAATGTTTTTCACCGATGGTCCTTTACACTAATTGACGTTAATTTTTTCTGTTAACTTACCCCATGTTTCAATGCACATGAGGGTAAAAAAGTCATTTTTCATTTTTTTTTTCTTTTTATTCTGAGTTAAATGCAAGAATGGTCCCTGTGGTTTGGCCAAATTGCACGTTTGGTCCCTGTGTTTCATTAAGTGCAGGCGCGGTACCCATAGTATCCACTTTTGTGCACTCATGGTCCCTCCGCCCTAACGTTGTTAATTCAACTTCGTTAGTTGAGGGTATCAAGGTCATTTCAACATCTTTGGTCCCACCACTCCAACTTCTCACACTCTCTCTTGTTTGAATCATCTTCAACCCCTCACCATCTCAAGAACACAAAACCCAAATCAAAATCATATTTCAAAATTTCAACAAGTGATACACGCATATATGTACAGATCTATACATGTGCAATAAATCAATTACAAAACCCAAATCAAAATCAAACCCAGCCACAACCACAATCTCCATTCTTCTTCTCCATACTCAAGCTAAACCCAGATCTTCAAAACCCCAGATCTGGAGGTGGACGATAATCTTCGCACCAAGCAAACGACCATCTTTTCCAGCTTGCAGATCTACGGCGGTGATGGTGATTTCTGGCGGAATGAAGAAGGGTTCTCCGGTGATGGTGAAATTAGATGGATGGGGGAGGAGCAGAGATGGTGTTCGTCACAATTGAACATCAATCGAGAGGTGTTCGACACAAATGAACGTCACCTTCAACCACCAAATCACCACCTTCTCATCTACATCCCCAATCAAAACTGAAACAAATGGGTTTGAACAACTCCGGCGATGCTTTGAACAAATGGGTTTTTGAAGACAAATGGGTTTTTGCTCCCAGGTGGTTTCCATTGATTTTCATTGCGGAAGACTCAATGGATGTGTTGATGAAGAACCGGTGGTGGTGGCCGGCGGGTAAAGGTGGTGGTGCCGGCGGTCGATTTGGATGTTTGCCAAATATGGGTGATGGTGTATGTGGGGCTGTACATGTCAAATGACTAAATTGCCCCTAACTAACGGCTCAAATCTGACAGAGTTAGGGGGAAGGACCATGCGTGCAAAAAAAAGCATACTTTGGGTACTGCGTCTGCACTTAATGAAGTACAAGGACTATACGTGCAATTTGGCCAAACCACAAGGACCATTCTTGCAGTTAACTCTTTTATTCTTAAACTAAAAACTTTTATTAAAGATAAAAAAATTAATTTAAGAATGAAAAGAAATTAAAAATGACTTTTTTACCCTCACGTGCATTGCACATGGGGCGAGTTAACAAAATAAACTAACGTCAGTTAGTGTAAAGGAGTATCGGTGAAAACCTTTCAGAATTAAATTTTTTAAACTAAATGACCATTGATGAATTTACTATAAACTTAAAGGACTATTAATGTAATTTACTCTAAATTAATCCATAGGTAACATGCGGATATACATAACTATTTGTTCATACTAAAACAATACCAACTACCTAGTACTTAAATACACATATAGTCATGTACGGAAACCATGTCATCAAATTATAGTTACTTTTATTATCATTAAACATTCTTTATATATTTCCGCTTTCATTTTTTGTTGGAGATCTCCTGAAAATAATTTCTTTACCTTCGGTTGAATTATGATTATTTATATCATACCCTTATTCTTGTTGTTTGAAGAAATTGAATATCCTCGTATTTTTTTGACAAAAAACATACATTTTTTTGTAAAACTATCCGTTAATCTAAGTACTTACTTTTCATATAAGCATTTCTAATTAGGTACACCAAAAATTAGTATACAGATGAAATCTCACAATCAAATATGGTGCCTTAGTCATTGATATGTCTCCATCAATCCCTTTTGCTTCAACCCTTATTTGTGGTTTAATCCAAGTTCCTTCTTTAAAATCACTCAAAAACCATCCTTCCACAACCAAAAAAGAAGAAAAAGGCTCAAAAATGAAGAACACCATTAACAATGGCGGCACAAAGCTGATCCTTCTCCACCCCTACATCCAAAAACAAGGTTCATCCAACCGACTTTACTGGCTCATCGCCGCCGTCTCCATCTTTGCGGTTGCCTCCCTCCTCACCTTCATTTACACCCGCGAATCCTTCACCATCACCACCACCTCAACCACCGCCGCTGCCGCTATTGCATCTTCCATAACCACCGCCGCATCCACCCTAGACCACCAAATCATGCCAAAATCAGTCGCTAAAGCCCTAATTCACTACGCCGCCAACGCCAACTCTACCGATCACATGTCGCATACCGACATTAAACAGATCTCCGACGTACTCCGGCAATGTCAGTCACCGTGCAACTTTCTTGTTTTTGGTCTGACGCCGGAATCCCTGTTATGGAACGCATTAAACCACCGTGGTAGGACGGTTTTCATAGATGAAAACCGTTATTATGCCGCTTACATTGAGGAAAAACACCCGGAAATTGAAGCGTATGATGTTCAATACACAACTAAAATCAGCGAGCTTAAAGAGCTTGTAACTTCCGTTAGAGAACAAGTACGTAACGAGTGCCGGCCGGTGCAAAATCTTTTATTCTCCGATTGTAAAATTGGGTTGAATGATCTCCCTAATCAGTTATACGAATTGGATTGGGATATTATACTAGTGGATGGTCCACGTGGGTATTGGCCGGAGGGTCCCGGGAGGATGTCGGCGATCTTCACCGCCGGCGTATTGGCGAGAAGTAAAAAAGGTGGTAACCGGAAAACGCATGTTTTCGTGCATGATTATAAGAGGGAAGTTGAGAGGGTGTCGAGTGAAGAGTTTTTGTGTAAAGAGAATTTGGTCAAGTCTTCCAAGGATTTATTGGCGCATTATATGGTGGAAAGAGTGGCGGAGGAGAGTAACATGAGCCACCACTTCTGCCGGAACCACCCCGTGACGGCGACGTAATGTTCTTCTCTGGGGTGTTGTACAATTTGATTTATTTATGGTCAAAACTTGAAATTTTGAGTGGCTTTGGTTCATTTTTAAATAAATTTTCTTGTAAGATTTGTGTAAATGTCATTTAGTTAAGAGAAAATTCACTATGATTTATGGATTGGGAATATACAAATTGGAATTTATTTTCATTGCATTTGTGTAATTGTTTTTTCTTGTTTACTTCAAGCACACGTGTTATCTTGGTGTTTTATCAACAAGCAAGGAGAACTTTCAAATTCTGACACTATATTTTTTAGAACTTTTTAAAAAAACCTATTAATACCGATAATTTGTTTGATATATATTATTTTGAAATTTCCATCGTCGAGGTAATTAGTATATTACATATGTAATCTTACAGATGATACAAAAAGTAGAAATTAGTATCATTTCTCATGAATAAATAAATGTTGTAACTTTTTGGATAACTTGTAAAGCTAAATTTACAAATGTATAAATAAAGACGCAGAATAAGAATGTAACACACATTATATCTACAATTGAGTCTTGTTCACATAAAGAGGAAACCGAACACCGCGATCCCGAAACCGATCAACCAAAAGTGAGGTTTCTTTTTAAATTAAAATCGTCCCTTATATCCGGATGCATCTCAAACCATTTTTCCAACATTATATAAATATGAGAGACTATAATCTTCCATCGAACAGGGTACTTCTCGCAAAGCTTAAGGTACTCCACAACTAAGCCCCCATGGTCCAATTTCCCATCTTCAAAATTATCATCACCATCCAACACCCATTCCCCACTTCGGAATCCAGCAAATAGTGCTGGGTTATCAAGGAGAGACTCTGCTGACATCACTCCTTCAACACCTACTTACATTAAAATTAAAAATTATTTTAATTAAAAATCTAAATGATTGAACCTGTAGTTGTTAAGCAGGTTTGAACATCGTCCATATGACGGATATTCCCGTTTGCGAGAACGGGGATTTTGACCGAGTTTTTTACAGATTTGATGGCGTGCCAGCTGGCGGGTTCTCGGGTTCTTTCGTCTCTTGTTCGGCCATGAACGGCTATGAGAGAGCATCCGGAATCTTCTAACAATTTGGCATAATTTATTGTGTCTTGTAGAAGTGGAAATAGGCGGATTTTGCAGGATATGGGGACACTGAGGTTGGTGGCTAATTTTTCAATGATGGACTTAACAAGCGGGAGATCGTCCATAAGGAATGCACCATAGTTTCCACTTCTGGCAATACGTTGTGGACACCTAAAATTGAACAACATCAAATTCATAATCTAATGGTCAATAATATAAGAGAATATGAAATTTAGGAGCTTACCCTAAGTTAATGTCAACATAATCACAATGGGATTCAACATGGTATGCTGCTTCTAGTAAAATGTCTGGATTATTTCCACAAAATTGGACAAACAACGGGCGATCTTCCTGCCATCAAAGTAAAATATACATGAGAATATATCTTCAAGGTGTAACATGAGAGAGCTACTCAGCTACATTATGACTTTTACTGTCAAAACTCAAAGAAAGTACCCAAACCCTTCAAAGGAGGGGTATACGAAAAAATCGAGAATTAAATCCCTTACAAGTAGTATGAATCAAATTTTGACTGGCAAATTTTGCAAACGGAAGCTTGAACTCGAATATTCAATGCACTACACAATTTGACAATAACAGAAGCTAGGGCAAATTCCGTTCATGATTTGACTGTTCCTACTCAAACTATAATTGCTGAAAACTTAGGGTTTGAATTAGCATAATGATGTGCAACTGTAAATGAGAACTAGATTTCATCAACGAATAGTTATTATGTACCTTACAGGTGCTAAATTCTCTGGAGCGAAATTTTTTGCTCTCCGCAAAGGTGCGAGAATGAAGCATAGGTGTGTAAGCAGCTTCAGCACCGTACTTCCGGCACAACATTCGGAACGGAAGCTCTGAGCCGTCGTACATTGGCGCCACTATAAGCTTCGGCTGATTCAATTTCCTCCAGTGAGCCCATGCTCTCTCCTCCGACCTTAACTGTTGGTCTTCGATTGGGTAATTGGAAGTATAAGCAGCGGAGGTAGCTGCTTTCGGCAACCTATCGCAACCGCGACAGGGCGGTGAGACGGTGGATAGACGACGACGGAGAGCGTTTGGTGTGTGGGGATGGGTTTGGATCAGAAAAGTGGATAAACCGTTTGTTGATGTCATTGGACTTGGCAAACTGCAAAGTGCCAATTCACCCAGATACTTCAGTTTTTATATATATTTATTTTTTACTTTTTTACGTACCATAACCATACATATAAGTCTATATGGTCTACCAATTAAATGGTTTCATGCCCAACAAATGTTTACTTGAGCTGAATAGCACATAAAAAAAAGTTGATGAAGTTTACCCCTAATGTTTTAATACATGTACCATAATAGTTGCATTAACGATTTGTACAGTATGCATAAATACTTGTACAATATGATATAAAATCAAAATAAGTGGTACATAAATTAATTCCCATAAAAAAAACTAGCCTATAACCCGTGATAAATCACGGACGGCTTATAAAATTGTTCACAAATATAAATAGAAAATATATAAGAAATATGTGTTGACAATAATAACTTTAATATTGAAGAGGTCTTGTCTTTCTCACATTGCCTAAAGAACGATTTAATTTCAAACACATCGGTAAATCGGGTGGATTAAGCTTGACTATGACCTGAATGGACCGAGAATGAAACATGCAGATTAACCTATTTAAAATGTCCTGAATTTTAGAAAAATATATGGAACTTAGAAAAATTAATTAAAATGAATAAACTAAATTTAACCTCATCAGTTACCTCCATATGTCGTGTTCTTTTGCTCATATGATCAGATTACATATATGGTCAACAATATAACAAACATATAAAAAAAGGAACAACAAAACAAAACAACAAACGTGTCAAACTTACAGATGTTTGAAAAAACTTTTATTTATATTAAAAATTATATTTGAGAGTCAATTCTTTAAATTGTACTATTGTAGGTTAATTGGTAACTCTGATCAACATGTTAAAAAATTAATTACTTAAGCAACATAACATGAGACACTACATAGAAGTTAGTCATATGTAATGTCGCAATTTCACTAATTTTTGGTAAAACTGAATTTTCCCACATTTAAAGTATAATCTTATGTATATTTATAAAAATAAACAAAAATAAAAACGAATATCTCAAAAGGGACTTTTCTAACACGAGTCAAAACGGGCTGGACCAGGTTAGCTTTACCTGCCAACACATTTTTGCTTTTTTTAAATCATAATGAAATCATTCAATAAAACAATTAAGTAGGTTATATGCAACACTTTCAACCTGTTTGGCCAGTTTTACTATAGACAAGCCTTTTCTATTTGACCCATTTGAATTAAAACAACCAAAATACACTGATTGATAAGGGTTATGTTTAGCAAACCATCCCTACTCATTCGAGAGGGCAACACACTTTTAAGGGAATCGGTGTTTCCGTTGTTCATTTATTCCTTATTTCACACACATAACATGTAGTTCCTCCGTTTCAAAATAAGTGATACACTTTCAAATTTAGGGTGTTTCAAAATAAGTGATACACTTTAAAACTTTCCTTATTTGGTAAAATATAGTGGGACCCATACCCACTAACTATCTCATTTAATAAAGTGAAATGACTCAATTACCCTTACTTTACTTTTAAACATCATTATACTCACTTTAATCATAATATATGGGATCCGTCACTTACTAACTATCCAATTTAATCTAATTTAACCGTAATTACAATGTTTTACCTCAAAAAACGTGAAAGCTAATTTGTATCACTTATTTTGAAACGGAGGAAGTATAAAAAAGTAATATTGGCATAAACTTTCACTATTTTTTTGGTAAATGATCGACAATGTATACATAACAATAGTTGCACAGTATTACAGAAAATAATAATTTCAACTACCATTGCTCTTGCACTTTTGTCAAGTTAAAATCATTTTCATGAAACAGGATTCATGTTAAAACTATAAATTAAATTATTTAAAACCTATTTTCTATTCAAAACTATTCATATTTAAGTACATTAAATGAATAATAAATAATTTAATTACATTAGATGCCCGTGCGAACCCCTAATAAATATACAGGTTATAAAAATAAATTTATTCAATTTTCATTTAATAATGATTATCATAAACTAAAACTTAATGTAACCGTTGGTTTTAACAATATCAATCATCAAAAAATATAACCAAGTGATCTATCGTACGTATAACAGAAAATGGAATAGATCTATACATATTTGCATTTAGCATTGTTTATGTGGACGATTATTGCCTTAATATTGCATTGCATTTACATTTACATATAGGAAGGTATTTTATGTGGTGGTCGGTTATCAGTAGAAGTATTTACATTTACATTTAGTAAAATATAGGAATTGACTCTTATAAAGGTCACTAAAAGTCAATTTATTCAATTTTCATTTAATACTGATTATCATAAATTAAAACTTAATGTAACCTTAGGTTTTAACAATAGCAATCATCAGAAAATATAACCAAATGATTTACCGTATAATAGGAAATAGAAAAGATCTACACGTATTTACATTAAAACTTAATGTAACCTTCGGTTTTAACAATAGCAATCATCAAAAAATATAACCAAGTGATCTACCGTATAATAGGAAATTGAAAAGATCTACACGTATTTACATTTAACATTGTTTATGTGGACAATTACAATTAATATTGCTGCATTGCATTTAGATTTACATATACGAATGTTTTTATGTGGTGGACCGTTATCACTAAACTACCATTACTCTTTCAGTTTTGTCAAGTTGAAATCTTTTTCACAAAACATAATTGGTGTTAAAACTATAAATTAAATTATTTAAAACATCATTGTTATTCAAAACTATTCATATTTAAGTACACTAAATGGATAATAAATACTTTAATTATATCATAATTAAGAATCGACTCTTATAAAGGTGACTAAAAGTGAGGTGGCTTAAAAGTTCATATGTGAATTTTTAGGTGGCAATAATGACTTGACATTTAAGCGCCAAGTGGCCTCATACATGGCATAAGGTATGATGTGTCATTATGACACGACTTTATGGATTTCAAAAAAAACCTTCTTTTAATATGTATAAAGATGATACTTAGATGTCTTTGACTGATTACGTTAGTTTTGACTGAGTTAATTAATAAATTAAGTCAGAAATTCTAATTGAGTTAGTTGTTTCTCATTTGGACTGGGTTAGCAAAATGGTTTAGACTGAGTTTGGGGTCCAAGGGGTAGCGCCCCTGGCGGGGTCCAAGGGGCAGAGCCCCTGACTGGGGTCGAGCTGTCAGGTCAGCGCATAAATTTTTTATTAAGGATATTATTCCTTTATAAAAAATGTGTCGAAAATCCGAATTCTAAATTAAAATCCGGTTTTTCAACCCGTTCGAGTTGACCCAATTCCGACCCGATTTTGAGCGGTTTTGTGCGGTTTTGGCCAGTTTTATACGGTTTCCAAACTACCATTAGCAGTTTGTAACACCCGTATTTTTATAACATCGTTTAAATCATTTAAAATACATTTTTCCCAATATTTGACATATTGTTCAAAATACAGTTTAATAAAAACTTTAAAACCTTTATCAGAGTTTACAAAAAATACGGTGTCACCAAGTGTATCAAAACCATAGGCACCGGGATCTACCTATGAGCTCCCGAGCTAAACATCTCTAGGCCACTTCTAGTGCAACCTTCTCTCACTTCAACCTGTACCTGAGTACATAGCCACAAAAAAACAAACGTAGTACGTGAGATAAAATAGTCTCGTGAGATGCATGAGTTTTAGACCCCATAAATAAAATCATTTAATTAACATATATATATATATATATATATATATATATATATATATATATATATATATATATATATATATATATATATATATATATATTACATCAATACCGTCTAGTCCCCCTAATGTGACCCCATCGATTTCTGCTCTCCTATCAATCATATCTAACTATCGGGTTGCCCTAACTAGCTAGAAGCACAAACATATCTAGTTATCGGGTTGCCCCCGAACTAACTAGAAGCACTTTAACTTATTAACCGGGGATCCCCCGCATTAATAAGCTTCAACCAAATCTAGTATATAAGCATATAGATACTAGAAACATACCGGGGATCCCCCGAATTGCTCAAGATAACGGAAAGAGGGAATCGCCCAATCTACCGATACCTACCTTACTCGCCGGACGTTCCTCCAGTTAGCAAGACTACTACCCTGGATGAGTCGATGGGAATCCACCCAACTGCCCCTCACTCCACACCTCATGACCGGGGATCCCCCGCGTCATCACATCATCTCATTCTTACCATAACTCATCAGTTAATCCAATCAAAGCCTTCGGCTATCACATAAATCATCAAACAAGTTAGTTATCTAATAATAACTATATGTATCTAGTTCAACATAGTGTGAACGTACCTGTATGGTCCCATAGGCCCGATCATAAGCAAGCCACGTCTACTTCTATTCATCTTCTCTAACTATAATACATAGTTATTACTAGTCACATCATATTCATTTTCGTATATATTCGTTCTTTACTTTAATTAGTAAATCTTATCAATAGATACTCATTACTACAGAATCATTTCCAATCGCTTTACTAATTCATATTTATTAATAAAGACTCAATATGCATTCTTTTACTCATTATCTTTATTATTATAGTACATTAACAAAGATTCCATTATTACTTAGTTTATCATACTACTTCCAATATAATCAATCATACTAGACATATTCTAGTATCATAATATACCTATTTTCTTATCCTTTCAGTCACTATCTTTATCAAAACATTTATTAATAAAGACCCATAAAATATCATATGTATTTTCAAAACCATATACTATGTACTCAGTTTTAAAAGCCTCTTGTACTCACCATAGCAATGCTTTCCAGTCCGCGTTTATCAACAAGAATCCTTGCTTCCCGCCTTTGGATTAACCCCAACATATAGGCCTTTGCAACCTATCAACATAATTATCACATTTCTAGTTATCATCCGTAACTAGACATCATTTATCATCAACATAATCAATCCCAACCGCCAAGTTCATACACTTGGCGGAGATCCATACCCCTAGTTCATGGCTACTATCCCTATATCATAGATCCGATACAATACATGGTTCACACACTTCTTATGTGTGTTTTACACTTACCATCAACATATTTAGCCAAGACTTTTGACAAGTTACCATTATCACCACTTTCCCCCAAATCAAGTTCATAAACTAGTTAGGAGATGAAATTTACCTTAGATCTTAGCTTAGATGCATACATCCTCAAAGATGGTGAAGATCTTAGCTCAAGAACACTAAAATCACCCCCAAAAAAGCTCTCAGATCGGCTGCCCTTCAACAATGGTGGAAATGGGTGAAAACCTAGCTTTCCCGACTTTTAATGTTGGTCTCGAAACAGTTCGCGTTCGCGAACTCAACTTCACGTCGCGAACATCCTGTGCGTGAACTCTTCGCGTCGTGATCCTGGTCGTGAACTCCAATCATCAAAACCCAGAATTCTCTGCCCGTTGTTCACGAACGCGAACTATAGTTCGCGCCGTGAACTCCCCAGTGCAGCAAGGCTGCAACTTTTTGTTGCCTAGCTCGACCAGGTTTCGACCTTAACCATATCAAACGATGTCCAAATGACACGAAACCAGTTCATACATGTTTTAAATGACTTATCCGAATTTACCATATTTTCATATAATTTATTTAACACAAAGTTCCAGTCATTACACAGTTCAATTTGGTTTTCCACAGAATGTGGATTAAGGATGATTTTGGTCATAATCATAATCAGGTACGAAATTCTCACATCAAATTCAAAAATTCTCTGTTCTTGAAATTGTGATTTTATCCGATTGAAGATTTCGTTATATCGACGAAATACTTTGATCGAAAAGTATTTCACGACTTCACAGTTTTCCAAGTATACGAAATCATTACAAATTTCTCTAACAGGCATGTTGATAAGGTAAAATTTCTAATTTTCAAATATTCATATTTTCGGTTTATAGGTACTCATATCATTCTTCCTCTCAAGTGTTTAGTCTTGGTATCCAATTTCTCCAAGATTTAGGAGATAATGTTATTCAAGATTTTTTTGTCCAATTTAATTTATAACATCAATTTAGACACTAAATGACGTTGTTGAACCAAAGGGCATTTGACCTAGTGGTATGGTGTTTGCCTCTCAACTTTGAAGTTAGGAGTTCGAGTCCCGTCGTGAACATATGTGGTAATTAGGAGTAGATTAGATTTGCCGTCTCAAAAAAAATGACCTTGTTGACGTTTTAATTCAAGTATTTCATGAAGCTAATATGCATATATTGTTTCTTTCCTAGGAATCAAGAACACATCTACGAGCCTATAGAGTATATCGTGAATACAACAATTGATATTGACGTATTTAAACATGTTTTTATCCGTCAATAGTGTATTAGTATTGCATGATTTATAATGAAAATAACACTTTTCATACTTAATCCTTATATATTTATAAATTGTAGGTCATGACTCTAAGTATAAAAGAAACGAGCCAAAAGTGCGTTAAATGAACATGGAATTAAAAGTTGGTCAAATTAGATTAAAAGAAGCAGCCGAGTAGCAGGTCAAATTAACAAGAAGTTAAGGCCACATTACATACACGAATTATTGGCAGGTGACAATTACAAAGTAACAATTTTAATATAGGGCCACATAATTAATTACGTAACTAGTAAAATGGGCTTGCAATTGGACAATGGCTTTTGGATTTAATTTAAGCAGCCATGAGGAGGTAGCCAATTATCATTAGAGGGCCACGTGAGTTTGGACAAATAGGCCCACGCACTAGAACAAAAGGCCACTGGCCATCTTATTATTTTGGGGGAGTTTTCATCACAATTCGGCAGTTCACGACACGTAAAGCAGTTTTGGGAGCGACAGCGGAAGACAGCCGTAAGGCTGTCAACGAAGGAAACCCAAACGTAGATTGGCATACGGACGAAACACAAGAATAACATAGTCACGATTTATCTTTTTTATTATTATGTTTTCTTGTAATTATATGTTTGATTTGTCTAATATATTCATGGGCTAGATTCTTGTATTCACTATGTTTTGAAGACTTTTAGGTCTATGTTTGGTTAAAATTGGGATTTTCTTTCTTTTGTTTGAACAATTGTTGGTCAATGCATTAATCTTTCGGTTTATACTTTTGATCTTTGTCGTTTAATTTGTTTATTGGTGATTAGTTTTATTATTGAGAACATTTGAACTAGTTATTGATATCCTCGTCTTTCACTTAAGTGACCTAGATGACGATCCACTAGGAATAGAGATTGAAATTATATTCCAATAAGTTAGGATAAATCGGAAGTCTAACCGTAGTGACAAAAGTTCTAGGTTTAGAGGGTTTAGGTGGTCAAAACCTATTAAGATCAACAATCTGAGGTGTGATTAGATTACAACTTTTGAGAGAAGAAATTCCTATTAGTTGTGTTTAGTTTATTAAACGGGATTGAGAGGAATCTTGTACCGTGACCTCTAGAACATTAGAAGTAATCGGAGCTTAGCAATCAAACTTAGACCTAAATGAATTCAATCATGGTGAATATCCTTTTAAATCTTGAAATCAATTTCCAAAGTTACTTTGTCAATTTTTACTTAAGTCATTTTAATTAGTCAATTTAATCGTCTCAAATCACAACAAATGATAATCAATTTAAAATTAATTGTCCAAGTTAATTCCTAAGCTTTAAATTACTTGATCACTCAAGCGTTCTCCGCGGATATGATAACCTGAAATACTTACCTAAATTACATTATCCATGATTGAATATACTTATCTATGAATGTGGTAGTCTAGATTAGTAGTTTTAAGAAGATATTTTTATAACTAAATCTTACACATCAACAATATAGTGATATACCGGTAAACACGTCTAGTTAAATATCAATCAAAATTAATGATATAGATCGATCAAAAATTGTGGTGTTTTCTTAAAAAAAGGTTAAAGTTAATAAATGCGCATTGCAGGCTAATTTCGTGACTCCATATTCTGTGAAATGGATTGGATAAGGGTGGCGGCGAGATCTAAAGCTAGCAGAGTTGCCACTAGTTAACTAGATAAGGTGCTAAAAACAAGGCCCCTCGTAAATGAATTTGTTTTTATTTTATATTAATTTAATTTGTTTTACCACGAATCATGGTTCTTCTGCTCCTCCATAATCGGACCCCGTCAAAGTCCGCCGGATCATTAATTGACTAACACGCTGTTACCCTCACCTTCTGCCACCTTCTTACCCACCATTCAGCAATCATCGGCCCGACCCGACCCGACCCATCTTCTACGTTTTCAAATTGCAATAGAACTAAACTTTTTTGACCAGAATAAAACATAAGCTCATATTTAACCGAAACTTCTCCTGCACCACAACCACAGCCAGGTTCATTTTCCAATTTTTTTTTAACGGCTCATCGATTTCATTTTCTATAATTTTACAATATTCGTTGCAAGTGAATCTAGGTAGCATCGGTATACTGATGTATACCTGCCTTATCTGGATATATAATTTCAAACTTATCGTATAATATATTTTTTACGGGCAATAAATCTATCTAGAAATTACAATTTCTAAAAAAAGACGTTTACTTTCAGTCTTTCATATTTTCTTATAATAAATTGTATAACGGGGTGACTCTACTAAAAATTAAACAAGTGTAATTTGGTCATATAAAAAACATCTTCATCGCATTCAATAAATCTATCTAACATTCATTAAAAATTATCAAGTTGCACAAATTATTTTTAAGAAAAGAAGTTTATTTTTTATCTATTTTGATAACATCTTACCCTATATCTTACCCTATATATGAGTCCTAAATTTGAAGAGGGTTTGACACCATGGCAATTCCAAGCATTCCTATTCGTCCATAATGCCACTTGGAATTCCCTGATTGGTCCACGTCATTTGCACTAATATAAACGAATCTGGTACAACTTACAGTCTACATTCATACGCCCCATATACGGCACACGAATCTGGTACGGCTTACGGTCTACATTCATATGCTCCATATACGGCTTCCTACATACAAGGAAACAAATAAATAACTATTTAAAAGATCCTACATACAAGGAAACAAATAAATATTTAAAAGATCAATCAGCGACTCAATCGTATTTATTCAGAAGTGATACACGACTCAATATAATTTCCATAAAAGCGGCATTCTATGATTACGGCATAAAAAGCTGGATTGTGCAACGGAACCAGACTTCGGATATTACGGATTACGGCATAAAAAGCTGGATTCTTCATTTAATAAAATGCCCGTGTAACATTTCTTCATTTACCGTTTTTTTGTACAAAATCATCATCACATCTATCGATTATTATGTCATTTAGAAATATATAAAGTTTTTGGACATTTTTCTACATACTAAAATTTACAGCATACCCACCCATCGGGCGGGTTTTGTAGCTAGTACAAATATATAAAACCAGAACAACAACACAAGCAAAATATACACCGCTAAATACTAAATGATCCTTAAATAATTAATGAACCGTAAGTTATTACTTACTATTACGACTTAAATAATCAATTTCAGAATAAATTCAATAAATCAATACAAATTTAATTTAAACCTAGTTAACTTGAACTACAATTTAAAAATTAACTATATAAAATACTCCGTATGAAATAATGAAGATGTTTTTACTTTTACTTTAGCAATTCAGTTACTTCCTCCGATTCAAAATAAGTGATACACTTAGGGTTTTATGGTTTTTGAGGCAAAATATTATAATGATGATTAAATTAGATTAATTAGATGGTTAGTGGGGAATGGGTCCCACACCTTTTGAATAAAATAAGGTTAATGATGTTTAAAAGTAAAAAGTAAGGGTAAATGAGCCATTTCACTTTATTAAAGTAGATAGTTAGTGGTTGTGGGTCCCATTTTTTTGCCAAATAAGGAAACTTTTCAAAGTGTATCACTTATTTTGAATCACCCAAAAAAAAAATGTATCACTAAGTATTAAACATTAATAAACAATGTTTGTATTTTTACAGCCGGTGAAACATATGGTACCAACAATTACCGTATTATAGTCTATTTAAACCCAACGATCGTCTCTCAACAACTTCAAACCTCTTCTTTTCTCCATCATAATTCATCAACAATGGCGACAGCTGCAGCTTCATACGTACTTCTCTTCTGCCTCGTTTTTTCTCAAACGTGTGCAGCAAGTAACCTCAAATCACCACCTACTCGAACAGAGGAGGAGGTGAGGAATACGTATGAGCTGTGGCTAGTACGCCATGGGAAAAACTACAATGCCTTGGGAGAGAAGGAGAGGAGGTTTCAGATCTTCAGCGATAATTTGAAGTTTATTGATGAACATAATTCCTCCGGCAACCGGACTTATACGGTCGGGTTAAACCGGTTTGCTGACGTCACCAATGAGGAGTATCGGTGGATGTATTTAGGCATGAAAGCTGATGTTAGTCGTCGGATTGCGAAGCAGCAGAGAGGTGACTTTAGTCAACGGTATGCCGTTGAAGGAAACGAGATGTTGCCGGCGAACGTTGACTGGAGAAAGAGTGGTGCCGTTGCTCCGGTCAAAAATCAAGGAAGCTGTGGTATGATTTGATTACTCGAAATAATTTATTATTATAAATTAATGTTGGAATAGGATTATTAAGGTTTATTGAATTTGTGCAGGGAGTTGCTGGGCTTTTTCGAGCTTGTTGAAGGAATTAATAAAATAGTCTCCGGCGATCTGATCAGTCTATCGGAGCAAGAGCTTGTTGACTGTGACAGGAGATACAACAGCGGTTGCAATGGCGGATCGATGGATTACGCTTTCCAATTCATTGTTTCGAATGGGGGAATTGATAGTGAATCTGATTATCCTTACAATGGCGTTGGTGGTGTTTGCGATCCAATTCGAGTAAGTATTGCTTGAACTACGTACTAGATGCAATTTGTTAGTTTTGATCGAATTTGAAACTGTGATTGCGTGCAGAGGAATAAGGCGAGAATTGTGAGCATAGATGGTTATGAAGATGTTCCACAGAACAACGAGAGAGCATTGATGAGCGCACCAGCCCGTCAGTGTTGGAATAGAAGCTTCTGGATTGGCTTTTCAGTTGTATACATCGGTAACTTTTATTTCTTTTATTATTTATTTAAATGATGAGATTACAAAAAAATTAATTTAATTTTCTAAGAAACATTAACACATGACAAAAGAACATATTTAATTTCCTTATTAGGGGGGAAAGATAAAAGAAACATGTTTGATGACATTACAATTTGTTTATATGTAATTTTTCAGGGTGTATTTACTGGATCATGCGGAACTGAATTAGACCATGGTGTGGTTGCGGTGGGATACGGTTCAGAAAATGGGAAAGACTATTGGACGGTTAGGAACTCATGGGGTCCTGAATGGGATTTTTTTTCAAAAATAGGCTCGATCAGAGCCCTTTTTTCACAAATAGGCTCGAATCTTTTTCCTTTTCAAAAATAGGCTTTCATGACTCCCCGAGGCCGGCTTCCACTTGAAACCATGACTCCCCGAGGCCGGCTTCTTCTTGGTTGATGTGACCAGCGGCTTTCATGACTCCCCGAGGCCGGTTTTACCAAGAAGGTCTCGGGGAGACCGGCTTCCTCTTTACTAAGTACGCCAACCTGTAAAAGTCAACCCATTTACATTTCTTGCGGGCTTTCTTACGTTTGCACTTTTCTGTAAAGATCTTTTGAAATCCCATGATTGATTATATGAAAAAATCCCCATTCTTTGCAGGCTAAAGATAGAGAAAATAAAGACGATTTTGTTAGCGATTTTGATATATCCAAAACCGGAAGTTGGATTGAATTTAGGGTTGCAGATGCAGGCATGATGGAAGAAGAATAATGAGAGATTTTTAAGAAAAAAGTGTTGGATTTTATCAAGCTTATAAACTAGTTTCAGTTTGTATGGGAAAAGTTTATATTATATTATTAAGTGTATGTGAATATAGTATAATATTAAAAAGTGGCTATTTTTATAGGGACAAGCATCTAGTTTTACGTGCAAACGTAAGAAAGCCCGCAAGAAATGTAAATGGGTTGACTTTTACAGGTTGGCGTACTTAGTAAAGAGGAAGCCGGTCTCCCCGAGACCTTCTTGGTAAAACCGGCCTCGGGGAGTCATGAAAGCCGCTGGTCACATCAACCAAGAAGAAGCCGGCCTCGGGGAGTCATGGTTTCAAGTGGAAGCCGGCCTCGGGGAGTCATGAAAGCCTATTTTTGAAAAGGAAAAAGATTCTAGCCTATTTGTGAAAAAATGGCTCCGATCGAGCCTATTTTTGAAAAAAAATCCCTGAATGGGGGGAAGGCGGTTACATCAGGATGGAGCGTAACGTGGTTGGTACGCGCACAGGCAAGTGTGGGATCGCAATGATGGCTTCTTACCCAGTCAAATACGGAAACAAGAACCCGAGTATCTCAAAAAATGTTTATAATGACGCAGCGTCTAATTAGCACTACTATTTGACAAACGGAATATCAAAATGGAGCTTCATATTCTCTTGGTGACTTTCAATGTATTTTAATGGTTTTTATTTATGTCTTTTAAACGTCACTGTAATTTCCTTTTGGGAAAAATCATTTATAAATATAGCATATGCTTTTGATTTTTTGACATGGTTGAGAAAAGGAACTATAAATTGCAACACTCAACAAACTAGATGATGAATCAAAATGACGTAACATAGTTTGTAAGCAATTTAACTTCGATATGAAATCTTAGCTACATTAGATCTTTGAATCAAGAATGGAATACAAATGTCGGAAAACGTGCTGGTTAATTGATTTTGTAACCCCATTTGTAGGCCCAAAAAACCAACAATGTAAAAGGGGGAAAAAATGAAAAACCGAAGCAAAAACTAGAAATCCGAAAAACGAGTGACTTTGGTTTCTCAAAAACTAAAATATTCGATTTGATTTTGGTTTACCCAAAACGAGTTGTATACATTAAGCGTTTTAAAACCTGGCTTCGACTATCCAGTTGGACCCGTCCGACCAGAAAATAAAAGTATGTTAGGCTAAATCGACTGAGTTAAAAATATGTTTATTAACCGCTTCGAATCAGACGAGTTAACTGTGAATCCGGTCGAACCGGGATGATTGAATCGGATTTAAACTCTTTATTTATTTATTTTTCTTTTAATCTCGCCTTTTTTTTATTAATGTGAATATTTTGTATTATTTATTAATATGTTTAAAGCTTTATTATATGTTTTGAACTTTGAAAAATCAAGTTTTTAGTTTATATTAAATCTTTGGTATCATTTGACATAAATACTCAATTGTATTGTATTCTAGTTCAACCGACATGTACAAATTAGACCATTTATAAAGCATTGGAGTATTAGACTGTCCGATTCAAAATCCAGATTTTAAAACATATTGTACGGTCTACACGCCTAATTGTGATTGTAAAATTAACTTAAATAGTAGTTCAATAGTTGAAGGGACCATTTTGAGAGAATTTAGAAAGTTGAAAGGGTAAAGTGTGAAAAAGCAAAGAGCACAATGCCATAAATGAAGAAAAAGCTGCACCATCTTCCCCGTATATACGATTGAATGTTGCCGTTACATTCCATTTTCTCGATAGTCAAACAACCCCACTCTAAATCATCTCGAAATACGACCATTAAACAATTACTATTTTTATAAAATTATAAATTAATAAATAAAAGGAAAAAGCAGGAGATGAAACAAAGACAGGCGTGAAAGGGGTTCGCAGATAAAATCCCCTTTCTTTGCTTGCTTATTTTGGACTCTCACTCTAGACATTGCAGAGATTAGGGTAGTAGTCTAGAGAGAGAAAGTATCACAGAAAAATGTTGCAAAACCTCTGTTTCTTTTCTTGAAGATAATGAATAGAGCTTTACTTATTATTATCACAAGAAGATGAAAACGCAAAACCCAGCATTTGCTTTTGACGATGGTCTTCTGTGTGATGAACAAGAAAAAGATTTGGATTTAGATTCGGATTTTGGATATGGGTTCGATTTCTTTGAAGAAAAAAATCAAATCTTGAAGCAAAAAGATGACATTTTTACCCATTTTGAACATGATCTTTTATGGGAAGAAGATGAGCTTATTTTCCTTTTGTCTAAAGAGAAAAATGCTGTTTTAGGAGAAGAAGGTTCGATTCGTAACGAAGATTTATTGGTTTTAAGGAAAGAGTCTGTTGATTGGATGATTAGGGTTAGTAGTCATTTTGGGTTTGTTTCTATGACCATCATTTTAGCTGTTAATTACTTTGATAGATTCTTGTTGAGCCCTAATAATCAAAAGGATAAGCCATGGATGAATCAGTTAGCTGCTGTTGCTTGTCTTTCTTTAGCTTCTAAAGTTGAAGAAATACAAACACCTCTGCTTATGGACTTACAAGTAGGTGTTTATAACTATGCACACAAAGTGTTTGTTAAAATGCGTATGTGAGTATAATGTGGTTTTTTATTCAGGTTGAAGGATCAAAATTTGTGTTTGAATCAAAGAGTATAATGAAAATGGAACTTTTTGTGCTTTCTTCTCTTGAATGGAAGATGAATCCAGTAACACCACTTGCATTTTTGGATCACATTATGAGGAGGCTTGGTTTAATCACTCATCACCAACATTTGGAGTTTGTTAGGAGATGTGAAAGAATTGTTCTTGCTTTCATAAATGGTAAAATTACCCACATTAATCTTTTCTGAAATTTTTGTATATAATAAGTAAAGTAGGTTAAAATCACAATGAATGCAGATTCAAGGTGTTTGGTTTATCTTCCATCTATTTTGGCTGCTGCTACAATGTTGCTTGTGATCAAGGAAGTTGATCCTGACAATGCATTCGATTATGAAAAGCAACTCAAGGGTTTTCTTGTAATTAGCCAGGTTTTTTTAGCTTTTATTTTTATTTATCTTACATTTTATTAAACAAATTTGTTGACTTTCCCGGGAATCGAATGAAAAACCCTTAAGCTAGATTAAATAAAATGTCAATTCATAGTTTAGATTAATGATTACTTTAGTCGCGTTGATTCTGAGAATACCCATGACAATTCAAACCAAAAACCACATTGATTCAATGTGGATTTGGATCTTCAAAACTTTTTCAAAACAAAGAACAAGAATTTTGGCAGTTTTCTAAAAATCAAAACTAACTCTTCCAGAGTCTCAAACAAATATTAAATAAGTCGAAGAATTTTCAAATGGGCCAAAAAACATAAATGAGCTGAAAACTAGACCTATAACGAAGTCCAACTTTTAAACAAAACAAAAAAGAGGCAAAAGTTATGCTCATTTCAGCGCAGTCCCTTTCTTCACACGATTATGGGCTTCAAGAAATAAAAGGGCACTTTTTTATATAGTTTGAACTAAAATGGAAGCGTTTTAATTAAAAATTGTAACTTGAATCGTTTTCGTTCCCATAAACATCTTTATAATAAGTAATAAGTTTGTACATTTCGGCCACTTAATATCGTGTTTTCATTTTCACAATTTTTCCAAAATCATTTATCCTAACAAACTCAAAATGTACTTACTTTTTTCTTTCTACAATTTGCTCACATCAACAAAAAAAAGTATCCACTGAAACCTAAAGTTTGTCACAGGAAAAATTAGACGACTGCTCTAGATTCATCATGGAAGTATCTGGAACTAACTACTTGATAAGTCATAAGCGAAATTACTATTCTGCCACTGGAAGTCCAAATGGTGTGATTGATTCCTATTTCAGCAGTGATAGCTCAAACGATTCATGGTCAGTTGCATCTTCACCGGAACCAGTTTTCAAGAAGATGAGACAGGTGGCACAGATTCCTAACAATGCTCATTAAACTTGAGTTAATTAGCATTATGATAATAGTATTTAATGGCTGAAATTATGTATTCTGTATTATGATTTATGAGGTAGGATTTAGGAGCCTGATTCTTGCTTTGTTGACCATCTTTTTGCTAGATTTGACTTTGTTTTGAAGTAAAAATTTCTAGTTCATAAATGATTTAGATCACTAGATTTTGTCACCCCAAGATTTTGTCACAAGTGATATTTTTTAACACTAAGGGCGCGTTTGATAGAGAGAAATTTAGAGAAATGAAATGAGCAGAGAAATGAAATGCTGGGAAATGAAATGAGCTGAGAAATGAAATGAACTCCAGTGTTTGGTAACGTCAGAGAATTGATATAGGGAGTTAGCTGAGAAATCAATTCCCATGTTTGGTAGAAAAAACCAGAGAAATGAAATGATTTTTAATTATAATAATTTTAAATAAGTGAAAAATAAACAACTATTTTAATTCAAATACAACTTCACAACATATGTTCGAAAATATTAAAATTCATTACAATTCATATCAAAAACGACTTTGTCAAACATAAAGACGAGTTCATCCAAAATATAATCAACAAAACATATGTGCTTTCAAAATACATATTTAACATAAAAAGCTTATGTTGTTGATTTCTTTCCAACCATTTTTACCATCCGAACTTTTATTTTTTGGTCGTACTTGAAAAATATTTTACTTTTGAATGGGCACATTCCAATAATATTTGTTGCTTCAAAAGCTTCCTCAAAAGTAATCCCCGGTAAGCCATCTATCTCATCTTGAACCTTGCTCATCAAATCAACCCTTCTTTCTTCGTCATTAGCTATCTTACTTAGATTTATGTTCATTTCATTCCCAATAGTAGTGATAGTGTTATTGAATGTGTCGCATGACTCGGAATAAACATGAATTAATTCATCATTTTTTTTTTGTTTTTTTGCCGTTTCAAACGTCTACCACCCTCGACCCCTTGAGATGGGCGAACATGTTATCCACATCTAGATCCTCAAGATTAATTGGTGTAGTTTCTTGTGTTTCAGGTACAACCTCTTGTTCACCAAGATCATCAGCTCGAGACCCCGAAGCTCGGTCTTTACCAAAGATGGTGCAAAGCTTGTGATAATAAGTGAATGCTTTATCTTTGAAAACCGATGCATTTTTATGAGACTGCAAAGTGAATAAAAAACGCATCAACTTTTTAAAACATATGATTATAAGTTATAGCTAAGAAAATTACCTTCAAATAATCATCCCATACATCACTAGGGGCAGTGACAATGCATTTCTCAGGATCCCAACCAAATCCACTTGTGCTTGACCCGATTACCAAGTCGTGAAATGTGCTAAAGTTAGTCTTCAACGTCTTCAATCTAGACTTTATATGTGGTTCGGCCTTTAATCCCGAGTTTGGACGACTTACATCCAATAAATTTTGGACTGCTTGGAAGTATCCCGGTTTAAACCCGTTATCTGCACCATACTTACCGGATGCATGCAATTCCATTAACGCATCAATTAACTTTTCATCCTCTTCTAGTGTCCATGTTCTTTTGTTCCTTACCGTACCTTTAACGGTATTTGATTCAGTCATATCTACAAAATAAAGAAACATATATTATGGATATGTGCACAGAAAAGAATGAGAGCATGATTTTGACCATGATTTTGGATATATTTAAAACTCATTGCCATATTCACTTTATGTTGGTGAATGATAAGGTTAGTAGTATTACCTATGTATATATAGGTTAATTCCCCAAAACCTAAATAACGATGGGCTCTTATGTTCAAGAGTCCAGTCACAATTACTAACGGCCCACGTTCGGATCGGCCAAAGTATCGCCTACCGCCCGACTGTCAAAGTCACCGTCTGTCAAAGTCACCGTCTGTCAAAGTCATGACCGCCCGTCCGGTCAGGTCATCACCACCTGTCAAAGTCATGACCGCCTGTGCGGTCCTGTCAGGATGGCCAGAAGCGCGTACCTTATTGCCCGTCATAATGGCGCTTCATGACTGCTTTATTGCAGGCGTTACACGATCATGTCATAATGGCGCTTCATGATCGCTTTATTGCAATCATGATGGGCTAACATTCCATATACTGAGACGGGTCATATAAATACATGACCTAACTCATGGTCAACACACACTGAGAGAGATTCAAAAAAGCCTAACAACACAGAGTGCACATACTCTTACCTTCACGTTCACACTCAACTTCGATCACCCTAGGTTCGCTAAGAACTTGTTGGGTTTGCACCGTGATCATCACAGAATATTCAAGGTTGACGTTGTTTGACAATCGTTGCTCGAACATTGGCGCCATCCGTGGGACACGTTTTTAAACGGCGTTTCACTTTTCCAAACTTTTTTTTTTCCTTCTTCTTTCTCAGTAATCAAACCGTTTCTATGGCGGGTACACAGCCATCGCTGATCACCTCTGAATCACCATCAATAACCACTACCGTGACTACCACTATACCCGAGGCGGTGGTAACCTCGCCTAGTCGTATCATGGAACCATACGTGGACTCTGAGTGGACAGTGTCGGATGTCAGGTCGACACGAGGGTATCCCCCTTTAACAAGTCCACTTCTCTCCACAAGGTTGGTCGGATCAAGTTCGTTTACCTCACCACAGCAAGTGACGCCCATCCCTTCATTTCAACCTCTTTTGTCCCACGGGACAAGCTCTCAGGAGGATGGCACGGATCCGATTAGACAGCCTGTTTCCAACTTTCCACAGGCCGCTACTCCAGGGGTTCGGGAGGATCCAATCGTTGAGTTGCTACGAAGATTGGCTCAGAGTGCTCAGCCACCACTGCCTCCTCCACCCCCTACTTCATCGGACTTGTTGTCTCAGTTGGTAGCGGCGTTGCGCCCAGCCCCGCAGCCAACGGTTGTTCAACCAGTCGATCCGTTGTTACAATTACTGGAGCAGTTAAGACAACCACCCATTCACACCCCACCACCACAGCCACCACAGGACACATCTAATGACATGTTGCGCGTGCTGCAAGCGCTCGTGGCCGCAGCCGCACCACCCAGAGCGGCCACTATGCCTTTATCGGTGGTCAGTTCGAAGTTTTGTGACTGGGTGGCTAGATTCCCTCTCCCAGATAAACAAAAAGTCCCGTCCATAGTTGGTACTTACGACGGCACACGGGATCCTGATGATCATCTTGCTCTTTTTGAACAGGCCATTATGACAGAGAAATGGCTAGACCCAGTCGCTTGTCACATGTTCCCTGGCACGTTGCAGGGTTTCGCTCGGGATTGGTTTGCTGACTTACCGGAGAGGAGTATTCAAGACTTTGCAGATCTGAAGGCTAAGTTTGTGACTCACTTTGTCCAGCAAAAGAAGCAGCAAAGAACTCATATAGAAGCACATTTGCTGCGGCAAAGAGAAGGCGAGGGGTTACGCGACTTCATCCAGCGTTACACGCAGGAATGCCAGAAATTTGTCGCCTTACCCGAAAGTCAACAAATTTCGGGTTTTACCCTCTCCTTGCTCCCAGGACAGCTGCAGGAGAAGCTGATCAAGAGAACGCCGGTCACCTTCAAGGAAGCCACTGACCGGGCATATGATTTCCTCAGATCCAAGGAAACTGTTACTCTCACGCGGGGAGTGCTCAACAGGAGAGACAAATGGGGGAGCTCGTCAAGCGCTAGACCTGACAATCGTCCAGACACCAGGCAGGATAGCAGACGAGATAGAGACAGAGACAGCCGCAGAGATTTCAGGCGCGATGACAGAAACAGCAGGCGGCCTACTCCCTATGATCGTGGTACAGGTCCCAATCTAAGTAAAAGTCCAAGCGAGATATTGAAGACAGAGCAGGTGGGGTCAACTTTCAAAGCACCTCCTCAGATGTTACACAAGTCTGGAAAGAAAAATATGAACAAACGCTGTGATTTCCATGAAGATTATGGTCATGATACTAATTCATGTCGGGAGCTAAAGGCTGAAATCAAGCGTGCCTTGGAGGAGGGGAAATTAGAACATCTCGTACCAGGGGCAAGACAACAGGCAGCAAAAAATCCGGCCAAAAAATCTTACAGTTGGCAGAAGAAGGGAGACAATGGCGATCATCCTGGACCGCCTGATGGCCAGGTCCTCATGGTTCGTGGCGAGGAATCGTCTAAGCGAAAAGCCTCGGTCCTCCAAAGCTGGATGATGGTTCCCATTTCCTTTCCCCCAGTAGCAGCTACTTCCAACAATCCTGTTGTCATTAAAATCCGATTGTCCAATTATGAGATTAACAAATCCTATGTTGATACAGGTTGTTCTACTGATATAGTGTTTGAGCATTGTTTCAGGAAACTACCCCAAGTGGTCCAGGACACAAAAAGACCAGCAAAGGGACCGTTGGTCGGTTTTTCTGGAGAAACCCACTGGCCTGTGGGAGAAATAACTTTACCGATGATGATGGGAGAATATCCACGGTATCGGGTTGCAATGGTAGACTTTGCCATTGTCAACGCCCCTTCCGAATACAACGTCCTTCTTGGCAGACCATCGCTAGAACAATTCAAGGCCATACCTTCCACTATTCACGGCATGGTGAAGTTTCCTACCCCATCTGGAGTTGCTACTGTCAGGGGGCAGATGTCTTGGCCGCATGAATGCAAGCAAGTTGAAAAGCCAAAGCCAAGCATCGATCGGTCTACACCAGCGGAGGTAACAGAAGGTCCAGAAACCAAGGTAGTACTAAATCCCAATTTTCCTGATCAACCTGTCATTCTTGGCTCACAATTACCTTCGCAGATAAAAAACAAACTCATTAGTTTGTTAAAATCCAACCTAGATGTTTTCGCATGGCAGACATCTGATATGACAGGTGTTCCTAGGAGTTTTGTCGAGCATGCTCTAAATGCCAATCCAAACATTGTCCCAATCAAGCAGAAAAAGCGCGGCCTTGCCATGGATCGCAGCAAAGCAGCATGTGAACAAGTCAACCAAATGGTAGCAAGTGGAATCGTCAGGGAGGTAAAATACCAGACCTGGATTGCTAACCCGGTCATGGTCAAGAAAAGTGATGGTTCATGGCGGTTATGTGTCGATTTCAAAGACATTAATAAAGCATGTCCGAAGGATAACTATCCATTGCCAGAGATTGACTGGAAGGTAGAATCCTTGGATGGCTTCCGGCTAAAATGTTTCTTGGACGCTTACAAAGGTTATCACCAGATTCACATGAAGCGCAGTGACGAGGATAAAACAGCTTTCCATACAGACCAAGGCATCTACTGTTTCCAAAAAATGCCATTTGGTCTAAAGAATGCAGGAGCAACCTACCAGCGCTTGATTGACCAGGTATCTACTGTTTCAAAACAAAAAAAATGCCATTTAGTTTGGTCTAAAAAATGCAGGTGCCACTTACGAGTGCTTGATTGACCAGGCGTTCAAAGATCAGATTGGACGGAATGTGGAAGCTTATGTGGATGACATTGTCATCAAAAGCAAAGCAGAGGATATCATGTTGGCAGATATCAAAGAAACTTTTGATGCGCTGCGGAGGATCAACATGAAGCTTAACCCCTCCAAATGCAGCTTTGGCATGGAAGAGGGCAAGTTCCTAGGGCACATCATCACGCCGAGGGGCATTAAAGCCAACCCCAAGAAAATACAGGCTGTTTTAGACATGGTCTCCCCATCCACCAAAAAGCAGGTGCAAAGTTTGAATGGTAAGCTAGCCGCGCTCAGCCGCTTCCTCTCAAAAGCAGCTGATCGATCTCTACCATTTTTCCACACTTTGAAAGGCTGCATAAAGAAGCAAGATTTTTCATGGACACCTGAAGCCGAATCAGCCTTTCAAGAGCTAAAGCAGTTTATGGCCACCCTTCCTACGCTCACAGCTCCTGTACCAGGGGAAACATTGGTGGTATACCTGGCTGCTTCTATGGAATGTGTTAGTGCGGTTATGATGGCACAACGTGGGTCTACCCAAATGCCAGTTTACTTTGTTAGTCGGGTGTTGAAAGGCCCAGAAGTAAATTACCCGTGCTTGGAAAAATTAGCTCTTGCTTTGGTACATGCAACTAGGCGTTTGAGGCGTTACTTCCAGGCTCACCCTATTCATGTCTTAACAGACAAACCAATTAAGCACGTCCTGGGAAAGCCTGAAGTGTCAGGACGGTTGGCTAAGTGGGCAGTGGAGTTGGGGGAGCATGAAATTTCCTTTCATCCAAGAACTTCCATGAAAGGTCAGATCTTGGCCGATTTCCTAGCCGAGGTAGACGAAGAAGACAAGGAAAGGCACGTACAAGGGGACGAAAATACCCCATGGACACTTTTCACTGACGGCGCCTCTAACTTGGAGGGCTCTGGGGCGGGTTTAATTCTTACAGACCCAAATAAAAATGAGTATACGTATGCCCTGAAGTTTGAGTTTCCCACAACTAACAATGAAGCGGAGTATGAAGCTTTGTTAGCAGGCTTGAAAATTGCCAGGAAAATGGGGGTGACAAGCATATCTGTATTTGTAGATTCACAGCTTGTCGCCAACCAAGTTAGCGGAGCATTCGTTGCGAACCAAACCTCCATGCAGCTATACTTAGAAGAAACTAAAAAGGTGATCTCAGAATTCACGAAATTTACCATAGAGCAAGTGCCCAGTAATCGTAACAAGTTAGCTGACGCCCTAAGCAAGTTGGCTTCGTCCGCCTTTGCCCATCTTAAAAAAGAATTACTGGTGGAGATCTTGACAGAAAAATCCATTACGCGACCAAAGGAGGTTGCCACTGTTGCAGAGGAAGAATGTTGGATGACTCCGATCTTAAACTTCCTCAAACATGATGTACTACCAGCTGATCCACAGTTAGCAAGGAAAATTCGTATGAAGTCACCAATGTACACGTTGGTGGACAACTGCCTGTTTCGTAAATCTTATCTGGGGCCACACCTGCGTTGTGTTGGCCCAACGCAGGCTAAAAGTATCATTGAAGCTGTACATAGTGGCACATGCTCCCTTCACGCGGGACCACGCTCGGTCACTGGTAAAATCATGAGATTGGGGTACTTTTGGCCAACGATGCATCAAGATGCAAGGGAGGAAATCGAAAAGTGCACAGCCTGTCAACAACATGCTTCTGTCGCCAAATTGCCAAAGCAGGATCTTATACCTGTTACTACTGCATGGCCATTTTACAAATGGGGGATCGACATTATTGGGCCATTTCCGCCAGGCGTTGGCAATGTCAAGTTTCTCATTGTTGCTGTCGACTACTTTACCAAGTGGATAGAGGCAAAGCCCTTGGCAACTATCACTGGGAAGCGAGTTATAAATTTTGTCTGGGAACACATAGTTTGCAGGTTTGGGGTACCACATGTCATGGTAAGCGATAATGGCAAGCAATTTGCAGAAGGTCCATTCAAGGCTTGGTGTTCTGACATGAACATACAACAGCGATTCACGTCAGTGGCACATCCTCAAGCCAATGGCCAGGTCGAGGTCATGAATAAAGCCATCGTGAAAGCAATCAAAGCCAAATTAGGCCAGCGCAAAAGTGCATGGGTGGATCTATTACCAGGTATCCTTTGGGCTCATCGAACCACTCCAAGTACAACTACATCTGAAACACCTTTCAGTTTGGTTTATGGTACAGAAGCCGTCATTCCTCCAGAGCTTACTCATTCAACTCAAAGGGTTATGGACTTCAACCCAGAAGAGAATGAGGACGCATTACGAGAAAACTTAAACATCGTAGAAGAGCGTAGGGAGATCGCTCTCATCAAACAGGCCGCCAGTCACCTGCAGATGGCTAAATATTACAATCGGCGAGTCCGTCCTCTCTCTTTTCAGCCAGGCGATCTGGTATGGAGGAAGAATGAGGCCAGTAGGGTAGAAGATCAAGGCAAGCTTGGCCCTACATGGGAAGGCCCTTATCAAATACTTCATACTAATGACAATGGGTCTTACACCTTGTCAGACATGGATGGACAGATTATTCCCAGGACATGGAATGTCATGAACCTGAAGAAGTGTTACGTGTAATAATTTGGTTTGATCATGTATCCCAATCTTATTCAATAAACTCAATAAGATAACACTTTTCTGCTAGTGACATAGTCAAGAACATAGTTCAAAATCAATTATGCTAGGTGGTCCATCACACATAAGTTGTTTGATCCCTACACATGCATCCAATTTCATCTTTTGATCAACTTGATAAAAGATAAGCACTTCCTATTCGGAAGCGACATCCTCGCGAGTAAAAAATTATTTCACCGGTACACCAACAAACACATACACAATTTCTATTGCAAAGTACACGCATAGAAAGAAACCAAGTAATTTCAAAACATAGAAATTCCACAAAATTATTCAAAGGTTACAACGCAATAATCCAACCACAAAATAAAAACCACGTCACAAAGTCATAACATGCATAAACAAGCTAAGGTTGTGGCTGTGCCGACAATAAGGCTATAATAGCCGGCAATGACATCTCCAAATCTTGCACCAGGGTAGTCATAATGGGAAAAGCCCTGTCTGCAAATTTCTCACTCGCACGCATCATGTTACCATGCGTCGCAGGGTTCAAAAAAGGCAAGCTCTCGGGAGAAATATGGGGGAGTGCATCTTTCACTTTTTTGCTAGCAAGATGTCTTCCAAACATATGAGAAGCACGGTTAAAATCGTTCAGCACATTAGCCACATCAGGATGTTTAAGCATCAAATCAAATAGCTGAGGCAATGCAGCAACTAAATCTTTCCTCATCTGCATGGCAGCATCGCGTTCTTCACGCATATTGACCATCGCTTGTCTCATAGTCACCAGCTCAACATCTTTTGCAATCACCTGTTGCTCTTTTTGCGCTAACTGATCGTCACGGGCACTCAGGGTGGCTGACATCTCTTGCTTTTCCGTTTCAGTCTTGGTCAAAATGACCCCCTGCTGGGATATTTTCTCTTTAAGCGTGCGCACCTCCTCTTGACAACGACTAGATGTAGTTTGCTCAAGTGCTAGATCTTTCTTTAGAGAGGTAATATCATCTTGGCTATTATCAACTTGCACCTGCAACTCGGCGCACGACTTCTTCAATTCCCCATGTTCATTGGTTACAAGCTGTCGGACATAATCCATGAAACTATTGAACATACTTATATCTTCTGCACGAATTGCATTCTCTGTATTCCCATTCATCGATCCTGATGGCGCACTCCCGCTAGTTGACATAGGCAGGTTAGTACGTTGTATAACAGGAGACTGTGTCATGCCAAAATTGTGGTTTGATGCTAACCTGGTAGATCCAAAAGGAGCGCTGATGGTCCCAAACATACTCCGGGTCGCACCAATTGAGGCACTTACTCCAAATGATCCAGTATTACCCCCGCGATTTACTAACGTCGCATTTGAGGGAAGATTAGAGGGGAACGTCAACTTTGGCACCTTCGGGGGGAGGTCATAATCGCTTACATCTAGAATCACCGCCCTTTTACCAAGTCCTAACATATCTCGGCCATCCAATCGGGGATCTGGAATTGACGTTGCTCCCAGGTAATCGAAGTCTCCTACATATTCACAATAAGATTGTTAAGTAACATGTAATAAGTTGGCAACGACTATAATTATCGTGTTACCTGTTTCATCTTCGTTACCACTCTCAACAACAGTCCTGGACAGTGACTTTTCATTCTCAGCAGCACCTGCAAAACATAACAGTATGCTTACCTTTTACCATCGTAAAAATATATGTGTCAAGATTGTGCAATTACCTGATGTCGAGCTTGATGTTACTTCGTTGGTTGCGGTCGTGTCTATCCCAGAATTCACATGTGAGGAAGCACCAGTTTCTTGACCACCAAGGGTAACATCAGTCGGATGACTTTCGATCTCATACTCCATAATAGCTGGATCCCCCTCCATGAAATCCATCAAGCTCATGGCTGCAGGAAACATACAATGAGTCAGTAACTGTACAAAGATAATATAAAAGCAAAGCATGACAATATAACAACAAAAACCCACGTTTCCCAGTATCCGAGTCCATAATCACAGGCTTCATTCCTTCAATCCAATAATCTGATAGGCCAGCTAACACCAAAGCACCTTCCTCATAAACCCGAAATACAATTGTTTTTCGTAAAATTTGCTTACGCAGCCTTTCGCTTTGCGGTGTTAGGGTTGGAGCATTGTTTAACGATTTGTCAAATCCCGTTCTCCATCCAAACAAGTTACTAGCCCAAATATTTCTGAAAGCGGCATCGACAAACACATATTTAAATCTTCAATTCCTATGACTAGTAAAACACTCCCGAATAAATTTTTTCTTTCTATCTTTTAACTCTACAGAAAACCAATCATGAGATATCATCAGCTTATAACACGCCCTGAACAGAGGTACTGAGGGTTTTATGCCCATTGCCACCAGTAACATCTCAAACGTCGTAATTTTTGATACAGCTACTGGGTGTAACTGTGCAAACCCCAACTTGAAATAGTTCAGCACCCTCAGATAAAAAGCAGTGGGCGGGAATCTAAAATTGGAATGGGAAAGGTAATGGATATAGAGAGCTACTTTCCCTTGCGGAGGAGTATTGGCTCGTTGATTTGACATAGGCACAATAGCATTATATTTTCTAAGGCATGGATACTCATCCATCAGTTTTGCTAGCATTTTGTCATTGACTGTGCTAGGGCTCCGAGCAACCGATGGAGCTTCCACAACTATCGCATCTGACACTGGCTCTCCCATTTTAAGACAACGACAACTACGCCTAATAAAATAACCAACGATATCAACTATCTAGCTACAAGGATGTAAATGAAACAAGGAAAACGCAAGAATGTACCTGTAAGTAGCGAGCAACCAAATTAAACCTGCAAGACGTATAACCGTTAGTAAGGGTTTAAATCGTTTGAAGCATGCAAAAAGGTCGGAGGGCCCTAACAGCCGGTCAAGGATCCAATTCACTTTATGAATCTTTAATAGATTTATACGGATTGTGCCAAGGGGATCGGCCCAACTTTTGATCGATGACCAAATATCTCCGAGTACTTGGGACAAACCCAAACCGCCGGTCCCATAAACCCTAAACCGCCGGTCCACTTACACCGTAAAACCCTAAACTGTCGGCACGCTAACCCCCTCGACCGTCCGGTTCCCTAAACCCTAACCCTCCATAACCCTAGCCGGTCGCGCAACCCCGAAGTGCCGGCCAATTAGAACCCTAAACTGCCGGTACGTCGACCAACCCCAAACCGCCGGCCCATACCCTAACCAGCCGGTCGAATATTCAACCCCTCTACCGCCGGTCTAAATCTCGAACTACTCTAAAAGGTGACAGCCGGTCCACATGTTATACCGCCGGTCTAAAATTGACATACCGGTTTCGATCGCAACCTCAACTCGAGCCTGGCGGTCTAAAATTGACAGTCGGTTAAAACCCCGGAGCCGCCGTTTCCGTCCCCAACAACCCTAAGATCGAATTGGGCTAATGACCGCCGGTCTTTAGCTTTTGACAGCCGGTATAAGCCGACTAATTCATTTACGGATAGCACAAAACCGCCGGTCAGGTCTTCGTTACCCTCGCCGGTCAAAGACAGCCGGTCATGGGCTGCCGGACAGTCAGCCGGTGCTCTCGAAAAAAAAAAAAAAAAAAAAAGAAATAGAAAAACAAAAAGAGAAAAACCGGAAGAAGACTTACTTGATAGTTACGACTTGCAAATCTACTTTTTGGCAAATCCTAACTCGGGGGCATGATAAGGTTAGTAGTATTACCTATGTATATATAGGTTAATTCCCCAAAACCTAAATAACGATGGGCTCTTATGTTCAAGAGTCCAGTCACAATTACTAACGGCCCACGTTCGGATCGGCCAAAGTATCGCCTACCGCCCGACTGTCAAAGTCACCGTCTGTCAAAGTCACCGTCTGTCGAAGTCATGACCGCCCGTCCGGTCAGGTCATCACCACCTGTCAAAGTCATGACCGCCTGTGCGGTCCTGTCAGGATGGCCAGAAGCGCGTACCTTATTGCCCGTCATAATGGCGCTTCATGACTGCTTTATTGCAGGCGTTACACGATCATGTCATAATGGCGCTTCATGATCGCTTTATTGCAATCATGATGGGCTAACGTTCCATATACTGAGACGGGTCATATAAATACATGACCTAACTCATGGTCAACACACACTGAGAGAGATTCAAAAAAGCCTAACAACACAGAGTGCACATACTCTTACCTTCACGTTCACACTCAACTTCGATCACCCTAGGTTCGCTAAGAACTTGTTGGGTTTGCACTGTGATCATCACAGGAGATTCAAGGTTGACGTTGTTTGACAATCGTTGCTCGAACAGTGAATATGAAGATAAATTCATACGAAGCCAGCAAAAGTTCCTAAATTTTCTAATATTGACCATAAATGATATTGACAAACATGAATGCCAAATTAAATGCCAAATGAAATTTGGTTTTGTACTCATGAATCACGTATTAAAGATAAACCCAACTGATTTTTGGAGATAAACCCATTAACGCATCAATTAACTTTTCATCCTCTTCGACTGAATGTGGTAAATGCCTAATTAAATGCCGAATTGAATGATTCACTCACAATTTATAGTAGTTAAAGTTCAAATCTTCAATAGTGATAAACCTAAAATAAAGTTAAACCCAAATAGAGTGATAAACCCAAACAGTGGTAAACCCAAAACTCAAACTCAAGCAAAATTGAGACGAGAGATGAAATAGAATCGACATATATACAGAATGAAGGATGAAATAGAATCAAGGAAGTACCTGAGTGGTTGTACCGATGAGGAGGAGCTAGGGCTTGAATTTTAGAAGTGGAATGAGGAGGAGCTAGGGCTTGAACGATAGGGATTTGGAAGAAGATGCTCTGCTAGGGCTCGAATTTTAGAAGTGGAATGTGACTTGCACGTGATTATGTATTTATTCTTCTTTCTCACTCATTTCTCAGATAAAAAAAACACGGAGAGTTGTGTTCACAAAATTTCATTTCCACTCCAAATGTGAAGAAATGAAAATACAAAGGAGGGCATTTCTCATGAAATGGATTTCTCCGTGTCTATCATTTCTCGGACCAACCAAACAAGGGAAATGAAACGATTTCCATTTCTTTGATTTCATTTCCCCCGACCAAACACACCCTAAGACCTCTTGTAAGACCACTGGGCTATCTTGGTTAAACAAACAAAAAGTAACATACTAATATTAACTAACATGTATAAATATTTTTTTTAATTAATACTATAACAAAGTTATTATTAAAAGCTGGTGAGTTTACACTACAATTTTTATGATTTACCATAACTATTGCTTAATATACTTGTATAGTAACTATAAAACTTATACTTTTTAGTATATTAACTAAAAGTTGTGGTAAATAAATGAATTTCAGTTATAAAATCGTGTTTGTTTAACTTGTACGTAACAAAGTGTATAATGAAATTAAGCTAAGATTTATAATGAAAAGAAATCTAATAAATGTAAAAATAAAGTTTATTAATTTATTATAATGTGAAGATTTCAATATAGATAATAATTTTAAGTTTATTTAATAATACCTCGTCTTAAAATTATTGTCAACAAAAAAAATATAAAATAAATAAACACAGTTTAAGAAAAAGTTCATTTATTACACTGTGCAACCAATTAAATTCTATCTTTAACACATAACTATTTATTGATAGGTGAAAATTTCAAATTAATAATAATTTTAAGACATATTAAACAGAAAAATGTGGACAATAAAATTGATTGATAGATTAATATTTCCCTAACTTAGTGGTTAGAAGAAGACAAATTCTAATATTTTTAACCGCAAATCTTAACTTACTCTTAGATATAAGATATGTTAACTATGAAACTTAAACCCTTGATCACAAAGATGGAAAAAAGTATCTTACCATTATACTAAAGATGACATTAATATATCAATATCGCGAGAGATATTACACTACCCGTAAGGGTAGCGTCCCTCTTATGGTCGCCCCTCGTATCTCTTGCCAAGGACGCGTCCTCCCCTTTACGTGTCTCTCCCCCGACGCGTCATGTACATCCAATGGTCGTCCAGGCGACCGTTGTGGTTCTCCTGTTTTTAAAGGAGATGGGGTTTGATTGTAAGGGGAAGATGGTTGGTCGTCTGCTACGTGAGTTTGGTCAGGATTTGTCTTGTGTTTGGTCGTGCTGATGTGGCGCAAATATTTCAGGGATGACCAATGTTACAGTGGTCACCCCTTACGTATGGTCTTAGACTATGCGTAATGGGTGACCAATACTATATTGGACACCTATGCCACATCTGCGCCACATCAGCTTTCTCTCTCCTGATCAAACACATGACTAAATCGCGACCAAACCCCCGTAATGGGTGACCGATATCTTTTTTTTTAAATTAAAATTTTATTAACTAATACTAATACTAATATTAATATTAATATAGGGTTGAATTAGTTTCAGAACCAATTAATGCTACAGAACCAGCAGAACTCAATTTAAACCATTGATTTTTGAAATGAAATGATCATGGAAGACATATTAATGTATTTGATGAGGGACCACCAAATATTGGTTTGCATGGATGTCATTCATGCATGTAAACATATATGTTATTGCGCATGTATATTTTCATGTATGTATATATAAGTGTTATCTATACATATATGTATACATGCATGAATGACATCCATGCAAACCAATATTTGGGGGTCCCTCATCAAATACACTAATGTGTCTTCCATGATCATTTCATTTCAAAAATCAATGGTTTAGATTGAGTTCTGCTGGTTCTGTAGCCTTAATTGGTTCTGATTCTAATTCTACACTTAATATATATATATATATATATATATATATATATATATATATATATATATATATATATATATATATATATATATATATATATATATATAGGGTCCGATTCAGCGCAGAACCATTTAAAGGTGCAGAACCGCAGAACCATCCTAACATCCAATGTTTTCTATGTTATACATAAGGTGTACATTTTCATACACGCTGTAACACATTTATATATTCAATGTTTCGAATTTTTTATACACATAATATATAAATATATTTATATATTTTCATACATATAACCGTAGAACCATCCTAACATCTAATGTTTTCTATGTTATACATAAGGTGTACATTTTCATACACGCTGTAACAATCCTAACATCCAATGTTTCCAATTTTTTATACAAAAAATACATAAATATATTTATATATTATGTGTATAAAAAAATGGAAACATTGAATGTATAAATGTGTTACAGCGTGTATGAAAATGTACAACTTATGTATAACATAGAAAACATTAGATGTTAAGATGGTTCTGCGGTTCTGCATCTTTAAACGGTTCTGCGTTGAATCGGGCACTATATATATATATATATATATATATATATATATATATATATATATATATATATATATATATATATATATATATATATATATATATTAATATTAATATATGTAATATATTACACATTAAATATATAAAACAATGGGCCTTTACCATACTCACTTATATATATTAAAAATTAAAGGCCCATTTACCCCATATTCTATGCCCATTTAAAAATTAGAAGCCCATTACCGGAGAGAAAGAAAGGTCGAGCAAGAGAGCAGAGGAAAACGCCGGTGTAGAAGAGAGCAGAGGGGAAAACGCCGAACAAGAGGGAAAGAAAGGAGAGAAAGAAAGGTCGAGCTTCATCTGTCGAGTATACGACCGTGGCTTCGGGTCGTAACGGGGGGACGCGTCGGAGATGGCTTCCGTGGCGGTCGCGACGGCCTTTTGGGTCGCCCGATACGAGTAGTCTTAGTATCACTATGAATATGAAAGCAAGTTTTACTGATTTTGTGGGGTCGCTTGCTATTAATTTTTCCACGTACATTCAAGTTTTGGGTTAACATTAATTGTCTTACACTCTTACTAGAATAATATCTCATCTTACTACTTCTTAAAGCATTTAGGCATTCTAAGTTTAAAAGGTCCTAATCTTAAACTTAATCTTAAATTTATACTTTGGGAAACATTTTAAACACCACAAAATAAAAAAATATTACTTAGGGGATTCGAACTCAAGACCTTTTGCGAGTACGGACTTTGTGTTAACCAATTGATCTACTTGATAATTTGTTTTATCGCAAAAAGACATCCAACATAACGCATAAACTTAATACGACCAGTCAACCAGCAACCACTATCCGCACGATCACAACCATCAGCCACTCTCACTACCATCGTCACCACTCACTACTTGATCGCCGTCAAGTTTAGTTACAGGATACCCGTCGCCACATTGCGTCATAATAGGAGTAATATTTTAGAGAGTTCGCCGAACTTGTGACCTTGATATACTTATTAGACTCACATTCTTTTTTAAAAATGTTAATACAAAATAAATGCCTCTGAAAAGAAAATGCCTTAAATGCATTTGAAAACATGCTTTTTTCACCCTATGTTAAACATATGGGTTTTGCTAATGACAGCCCTTAGGGCTGTTATTAACATGCATAAAAAGTTTGTACATTGATTAAAAAAGTAATATTCTTAAAAATCAGGTGGTTGTCTTTTGTGTATTTTGCATTCTTAATGTTTATGGCTGTCATTAACATTTTCCTAAACATATTTATACAAAACTAGTAGGATATCGCACTATATTATAGATACAGAAGTAAAGTGATAGTGATTAATGATGGCAGCTAGCAACAGAAAGGACGAGGTGATAATAGCAATCGGAAGTAGTGAAGAAAAACTAGTCAGACATATTCATACATAAACTTTATAAAAGTCTATCTTAACTATTCGAAATGTGGTTTAATCTTGTTTTCTTCAATTCGAAGTTATCTCTAGGTAATTTGAATAGTTTCAATATAATCTTTGAAATTCCTTTAGTCTCAGACTAACTAGTTCTCAAGTCAACCACTTAGCCTGAGCTGACTACTCGAGTTGAGTCTTCAATCTTCAATGATCCGTAAGTCTTTAATAAAGGAAAATACATAAAATAGTTTACAGCAAAATCTTTTTAAATTAATACTCAGTAAATTAATAAACTCTCTAAAATCACAAATTTGTCTGGTCCCGACTTGGGTCATTGTAAGGAATTTCTCATTGATAAATTAATAACTCTGTAAATTAATAAATTTATCAAGTCCCGATCTTATTAATTTAAAGAGATTTTACTGTATAGCGTTTTGTTCATCTCGCTTCACAAAGTAAAATAAGTTTGATCGAATTTTTCTTTAACAATAGTGGTTGTATTTTCTGCATGAATTACTTGTACTACTTAATTTCTAACAAAGTCACAAATACTTCACAATGATTTTTGGTAAATTAGATTAATATTAGATTTAATCAACTTAATGGATCTATTAAAAATGGTTTTTGGTTTGGGTTTGGTTTAGGTTCATGATTTTAAACACATATAGGGCTATAACAACAATAATAGTATTCAATTCATTAAAAGTCTGGTATTATTATTGAAGTTAAACTTTATAAAATACTAAATTTATATTAGTATTGATAATCTACTATAGATAAACAAGTTTTGATCCATATGATATGATGCAACCATGGTCCAAATATATTTAATTACATTACTTGTTGAAGAAAATGAGTAGGTAAGCAATTTATGATGCAGAGTAGGGTCTCAGAGCTTGCTGCCATTGCATTTTTATTACAGTTATGAGTAGTGCAAAGTCATCCCTACAATCAAAATCAAATTTATCATTTTAGCAAACTACCATTTCACCCTTACTCATTCAACTACATCGATCAATCATTGGGAAATGAATTTGATGTATCATGAATTAAGATTACTATTCATTATTGTTGTTAGATGATATATTTGTGTTTCTTTGATACTTATGTGTTAGAACAAATCACAGTTCAACTTATTACTGATGCTGCAGTTAGTATTGATCATGGTTACTACTGATGAAGACTATGGTTACTACTGATGGGGCAGAAACACTTGATACTGATGAGTTGATACTGGTGAAAACTATAACTAACTTACTACTGATCATGCATAAAGAGAAGATACTACTGATCATTAGTAGTTACTACTGACGTTGGTTTTGGACTTACTACTGATTATCAGAGTTACTACTGATCATCACATTTACTACTGATGATGCATATTTACTACTGGTGATTGCAGTTACTACTGATACGTGTATTTGGAGCAAATCAAGTCCGAGATCTTCGCATAGTTAGTTATAGAATGTTATTCAATGTATATCTTTTATTATTCGATTTAAATCAAGTCCTAGAATAACTAGGGTAAATAGTTAGGCTTCAAGGACTGCTATAAGTAGTTCCTTACGAATTGTAAACGTACGTGTGTATTGTTAATCAATAATATACATTGAAGCTTTTTGTGAATCACTGTGTTCTTAATATTATTTTTCATTGTTCATTCAATATACAGTATTCGATTGTTCTTAATATATTAATACAAGTGTTGATCCGCTGCAACTTCTTGTTATTAGTAGATCAGGGTTGGCAATAACTTGTTTTGGTTATTCGATCCTGACATTATGTTTGTTTTTTCATCGATTTGAACACGAAATCATAATAATAATAATAGTCTTTATTTTTAAATACCGATCAATTGGTATGTATGTTGCCCACCAATAAACATGTTATGGTTTCAAATCTCGTTAGATATATTATGTGGTTTTTAATTGTATGAAGTATATGTAATGGTTAGATTTGTCGACTCCATTAACATAATCTTGAATTTAATATAACATCTTGGTAGAAAAATGAAAATTGTAAGGATACTAAGTTAGGTATATGAAAGTTGTGTAAAACTTGCCTTTGCTGATATATTGCTAGAGAGCCAATCGAGCCCTTCATATAGTTCTTCACCAGATGTTGCACATGTACTCTGTATATACCTGTTATCATTTGGTCCATTAAAAAAAATAATGTCACATAATGTAACAACTGTGCACTTTTTGCACAATAATAACATGTATTTAACTATTTATATAGTTATCTATTTAATTAAGGGTTTTGCTAATGAAAGCCGTTAGAGCTGTCAATAAGCGCATAAGAGTTGTACATTTATCTATGGAGAGAAGTTTTTCCTAAAATCCAGGAGGTGGTTATTGATTGGTGTACAAATTTTTGTTGCATATTTATTGACAGCCCTAAGGGCTGTCATTAGCAAAACCCTTTAATTAAAACTTCAATATTAAGAAAAAAAGGTGTAATTACCAACGACGATGTCGTAGGGAATGGAGGGCAAGTTTATCGGTGATTTCAGAAACCGTCATAGAGTTCGGGAGATCTTGTTTATTGGCGAACACGAGTACTGTGGCCTCACGAAGCGCATCCTAGCAAAAGAATCAAAAATAAGTTATGTTTTTTTTGTTAAAGAGAAAGAAATAATGAATGACAACTTTTCGTAATAAAAGCGTTTTCTAACAATCCAATGAGCTAGGCTAAACAACATACTTGCTTAACGATACAATGATACAATATATATATATATATATATATATATAGAGCGAGCTATTTACAGAACCCATTTTTTGCGTAAAATCAAGCAGAACTCATCTAAGAATATTAGAATTTAGTAAAAAAAATGCAAAAGAATAACATTTAACCCAAATCAAACATATACTTTAAGAAAAACATCAAAAATACTGAAAAACATATATGTTCAAATAATGCAAAAATAACACTTATGTATATATACATTAAAACATACATCCACAAAAACATATATGTTTTCGTGCATGAATAACATACATGCATGGGGGTCCCTCATTAAATCACTTCATGTATCTTCCATGATCATTTCATTTTGAAATTCAATGGTTTAGATTGAGTTCTGCGGGTTCTGTAGCCTAAAATGGGTTCTGTAACTAGCCCTTCACTATATATATATATATATATATATATATATATATATATATATATATATATATATATATATATATATATATATATATATATATATATATATATATATAGTGAAGGATTATATTGAGAACTCTGATTTTAAAAAGAACTTTGAGAACCCTCTAATTTTAATCCTAGCCATCAAAAAAACAATCTAGTGGTCAATATTAGATAATGGCATGTATGTAATTAGTGGACCAATTTTGGACGGATGTTTACTAGACAAAAGGGTAGGATAGTAATTTTACAATTAATTAATTAATTAATTATTAATTGAAGAAACCGTCTCTCTCCTATTTTAAATGAAAAATCCTCCTTTTTCTCTACCAAACCCATAGAAATCGTCCTTCTCTCAGTCTCCCTTCTTCTCTATTAACTCTAGCTCTTTTTCTCATTCCTCCTCCTTCTATCTCTCTCGTTCCGGGCGTTTGCATAAATTATTGACGGCATAGAACTCCCAAACCGGGATGGAGCAGATGCGGTCACATATTTCTGGTCTGCTCAGATGAAGGAGGAATAAAACTTCAAGATCTGGAAGTTTGAGACGATCGAAGCTTTGAGATATGGAAGTCCGAATGAGATTCCGGCTGACATCGCCGGAGATTCAACAAATGTTTTGAGATCTGGAAGTCCGAATATCACGATAGCAATTACAGGTTCGGTTTCTTTAAAAGTATCTAAGTTATTAATTGACGGTAAATCTCTAAAATTCAACATATTCAGAAAATTTAGATCTAAACTTTCCCATCAATTAGTTTTTTATTGTTTAATAGTATCTATATTTCTAAATAAATTGTACTCAGCGTTTGAATCTAAACTTTGTATATGTAGTTAAATAAATTATCACTAAAATTGAACATATATTCAGAATATGAGATTACATGCCTCAATTACAGGTTCAATTTCTTTATTATAATCACGATAGCACTTTAGAGATTCAATTACATGATGATGTCAACAAAATTAAAATTTCTAATAATTGATTTTTCCTGTTATTGCTGAAATTAATTTTTACATTCATTTCTTATTACTTTTTTTCCTGAATTTCTAATAATGTGTTATCCATCTGACAATTTTTGTCCACAATGTAAAAGTGATGCGTGAATCCATATATATAAAAGTTGGACGCATGTGTGTATCCATGTATATCAAAAGTCAGACGCATGCTTTCAATACTATAACTGTTTATATTAATCCATGTATATCATATATGTTTTTTTCTATGTTTTGCAGTGGTAGGTATAAAGAAAATTGACAAGTTATATAAATAAAGAGGAAATTACATAAATAAAGAGGAAATGAGCATTTTGTGTCACGGTATATAAAGAAGAAAGCTGCCTCAAAAGAAAATACAATTGCACGCCATCAACAATTTGAATGCATATATGTTATTCCTTGAATACATATATGTTTTCTTAAATAACTTCTGACTTTTTATAATAATAAGTTCAACATGTATGTATTATGTTTGCTTTATCAATGTTGTTGAATTTGGATATAAATTTTGTTTGTTAAACATGTTTGTTTTATGTTACATATATGTTCAATAAATATGCAAAATAACATATATTCGTAATCGTAAATAACACAAATTTTGAAATTAAGGCCAAAAAACATATATGCACATCTGCAAAATGACATGTATGCATAATCGTAATTTAGAATAACAGACCCGTAAAATAACATATATGCAACAAAAGATATTTGAAAATTAATGCCTAAATTTTAGGAAAGTTTAAAAAAAAAGGAAATAAAAAATAAAATGTAAAATGTCCTAAATACCCCTGAACAATTAATATGAATTAAATTAATCAAAATTAATTTACTAAATTCTGATTGGTTAATAAGAGTTCTCAGAGTTCTTTTTGAAATCAGGGTTCTCAATATAACTCGACCATATATATATATATATATATATATATATATATATATATATATATATATATATATATATATATATATATATATATATATATGTAAGGTCCGGATCCGGTGAGGATATATATATATATATATATATGTAAGGTCCGGATCCGGTGAGGACTCTTTTCCCGGTGAGGACTGCGAGGACTCCAAAAAAAACTCTAAAAATGATCCAAAACAAATTTTTTTAAAAAAATTTCTTGTTTAAAAATTAAAATCGCAGCATATAATATCCAAAAAAATAAAAAATGATCCAAAAAAAAAATATAGATCATAATATATCCACAAAAAAATATGGATCATTGTTATGATTCGCAAAAAAAAAGTGGAACATAATTGTTTTTTCAAAATTTTTTTTGTTCAAATGTAGTAATAATCATGGGAAGTTATATATATTTTTTCAGAATTTTTTTGAATGTTTTTGAGGTGTCCTCACGAGTCCTCACCATTTTTTGAGTCCTCACAGTATCCCACTTCAATATATATATATATATATATATATATATATATATATATATATATATATATATATATATATATATATATATATATATATATATATATATATATATATATATATATATGGGAGAGTTCCTTTGAGAATTGGAGAAATCGTAAAATGTGAAAATTAGTGTAATCATCGATGATTACCCTATATGTATTCCTATTAAACAGCGCACATGTGCCACCTCACGTCGCGCGGCAAATTTTTTCGGGCTATGAGCCCCAAATCCACCCAAATCAATGGATGAGATCTATTCTTACATTCTCACCCAATATATTAATTATCAAAGGAACTCATTTCTAAATATATATATTTCTATATATATTTCTATATATATATATATATATATATATATATATATATATATATATATATATATATATAGGGTCCGGATCCGGTGAGTACTCTTTTCCCGGTGAGGACTCCAAAAAAAACTCTAAAAATGATCCAAAACAAACTTTTGATAATATATATATATATATATATATATATATATATATATATATATATATATATATATATATATATATATATATATATTGAAGGGCTAGTTACATAACCCATTTTAGGCTACAGAAACCGTAGAACTCAATCTAAACCATTGAATTTCAAAATTAAATGATCATGGAAGATACATGAAGTGATTTAATGAGGGACCCTCATGCATGTATGTTATTCATGCATGAAAACATATATGTTTTTGTGCATGTATGTTTTCATGTAGGCCTGTGCAGAATCAAAAAACCGGACCGGACCGGTTGGAACCGGACCGGACCGAGGACCGAAAAAAGAAGATTCGACGGACCGAGGACCGGACCGGTGGTCGACAGTCGGTTTCGGTTAACTTTCGGTTTCCTTCGGTTTTGAACCGGTTTGGACCGGTTAGGACCGGCTGTTTTCTACACTGTTTTTGGGCTGTTTTTGCAGCAGGTTTCCTGCAGTTTTTGCACTGTTTTTGGGCTGTATTTCCAGCAGTTTTTGGGTCATATTCCCGCAGTTTTTTGGACTGTTTTTGCTGCTGTTTTTCGGCCGTTTTCCTGCAGTATTTGGGCTGTATTTGCAGCAGTTTTTGCATTGTTCGGACTGTTTTTGCGGCATTTTTTTGCTATTTTTGCAGCTGTTTTTTGGTCATTCTGTGCAGAATTTGAGGTCCAAAATGAAAGCCAACATTGTTCACAAATCCAAAAATACCAAAATTGTTCATAAATCCAAAAAAACCAACATTGTTTTACATATAATACATAAATTCAAAAACAAAACCAACATTGTTTACTCGATATCAAACGAATGAAAAACATCAATCGTCCGATCGATTGTTGAGCGTGGAACGATGAAGACGAAGCAGAAGTCGTAGAGGCGTAGAGCAGAAACGAATTAGAAGACTAGAAGTCGTAGAAGTCTCGAGGGAAGGAAAAATGTTTTTTAATTGCATATTGGGCTTAGATATATTACTGGGCTGCTAATAAGGTTGGGCTAGAATCGACTAATAAGCTGCTGTCCAAAATGTGTTCGGGTTTTCCGGTTTTACCGGTTTAAAACCGGACCGTACCGGATGTATCGGTTCTAAAAAAAACGGACCGAGGACCGGACCGGAAGCTACGGTTCGTCGCCGGTTCGGTCCGGTCTTTCCGGTCCCGGTCAGTTTTGGTCGGTCCCGGTTCAAACTGCACAGCCCTATTTTCATGTATGTATACATAAGTGTTATTTTTGCATTATTTGAACATATATGTTTTTCAGTATTTTTGATATTTTTCTTAAAGTATATGTTTGATATGGGTTAAATGTTATTGTTTTGTATATTTTTTTACTAAATTCTAATATTCTTAGATGGGTTCTGCTTGGTTCTACGCAAAAAATGGGTTCTGCAAATAGTCAAGGGTTCATGCGAGAACCTTTAAAATTGCGAGAACAACTTTCTAGCCTTTAGATTTTGAGATGGATGGTTTAGATTGATTGTTGTATAATACTAATAAAATGAATATTATAAACTTAAAAAAAACACACTGAGGGGCATAAAAGTAAATGAACAAATTTAATAAAAAAGGTATATATTTAATTTCCGAGTTATAAAGGGGTGATTTAGTTGAAAAGGAGGTTTACGATCCTTGAAATAAGGGGTCCTCTTTATACGGTCAACAATCAACATCTTCATCTAAACTTTCTCTCTCCCCATCTCCCATCTTTCAGTTACGCCCTTCGGCCTCCACCCGATTGTGATGCTTCCGATTTCCAACGAACCGCCGCCCATAAGCAACCAGGAAACGACCGGCGATAACCAGAGACGCAATAGCCGGCGACGACCAAGGCCGCCCTCCGGCTAAACCGACGCCGCCGCACCATCATCTTTCTCCGATCGCAGATATGGAACTTTTCTGGGAAAACCACCGCCGCCCTTAACACCAGATCTGTTTTGTACAAAGAAGTTTCTTGTATGACATTAAACATTATTATTATGTTGATAAATAATTCAGGCAATTTTTTTATTGTTTTTCTTCTGATATTCACTTAGGAATTGGATAAGGAAGAACTTCCACCTCACATGACTCGTGTTTCTTACAATACTGTGATTTTTTCATATTATTATTATATTATATAATTTATATATGTGGCTTATAAAGGCTTTTTTTTATAATATTTTTTCAGGCTCAGAAAGGAACGATGAGAATAATGATGGAATTTCTTGATATGGGTTATTAAGTGTTTAAAAAGGGTTCCGATGGAAAGTGGTGACTAGGGTTCCGGTGAAGTCGCAAATCACTTCTAGCGAAAATATGTTCATTTGTTTCAGATCTGTTCATCTGTTTCAGATCTGTTCTTGTTCATCGGTTTGTAATTTTAGATTTGTATCAGTCTAAGGTTTCAGTTCATAGTTTAAAACTTTCTTCATTCGTTCATCATTGAATACATTAAATAAGGTTACTAAAATTCTTTGTATCAGTCTAAGGTTTCAGTTCATAGTTTGTAACTTTGTTCATTCGTTCATCATTGAATACATTAAATAAGGTTAATAAAATTCCCCGTCAGACTTGTTCATTATGTATATTGTAGATTTGTTCATTAGTAAATGTGTAAATTTTGCAAATTGAACACATTATTATTATGCTGAACATTTAAATATGGTAAAAAAAAATATTAGTTAATTATAGGCGCTCACCAATGAACGCATACGAATTGCGAAAAAAATTACAAATTACACAATTCGGATCCTAAAAAATAGGATTGAGGTTAAAAATGAATTAATTTAATTAAGGAAACTGGATTTAATAAAAAGATTTTAATGTTAAAAAGACTACAATACCCTTTAGATTTAAAAATGTAATTAAGCAAAATGATTGGTTAGAAAGTGGTTCTCGCAATTCTCGCAATTTTAGTGGTTCTCGTATGAACCGCTCTCTCTCTATATATTTATATATATATATATATATATATATATATATATATATATATATATATATATATATATATATATATATATATACTTCCTCCGATTCAAAATAAGTGATACACTTTCCTTTTTGGGGTGATTCAAAATAAGTGATACACTTTGAAAAGTTTCCTTATTTGGCAAAAAAAAATGGGACCCACACCCACTAACTATCTACTTTAACAAAATGAAATGACCCATTTACCCTTACTTTTTACTTTTAAACATCATTAACCTTACTTTATTCAAAAGGTGTGGGACCCATTCCACACTAACCATCCAATTAATCTAATTTAATTATCATTATAATCTTTTACCTCAAAAACCGTGAAACACCAAGTGTATCACTTATTTTGAATCGGAGGAAGTATATAAATGTTTAATAATTCAACCACTACACTTGCTTATTATGGAAAAAATTGTGTGACTTTTGTCATAAATGAATGTAGAATAAGTCAAACGTTTTACCAACACCACTAAATTTGTATATACAATGATGTGAATGATAATAATTAACCATTGTTTTGCGCAGATACTCATCTAGTATATATATATGTATATATATGTATATATATATATATATATATATATATATATAGGGTCCGGATCCGGTGAGGATTCTTTTTCTCGCGAGGACTGTGAGGACTCCAAAAAAACTCTAATAATGATCCAAAACAAACTTTTTTCAAAATATTTCTTTTTTAAACATTAAAATCGCTATGTATAAGATCCAAAAAAGAAAAAAATTTCCAAAAATGATTAAAAAAAATATGGATCATAATAATGATCCACAAAAAAAATCTGGATCATTGTTATGATTCGCTAAAAAAAGTGGATCATAATTTTTTTTGAATTGTTTTTTGTCAAATGTAGTAATAATCATGGTGGGTTATATATATTTTTTTCGGAATTTTTTGAAATTTTTATGAGGTGTCCTCGCGAGTCCTCACCGAAAAAAAAGTACTCACAGGATCCCACTTCTATATATATATATATATATATATATATATATATATATATATATATATATATATATATATATATATATATATATATATACACACTAATAAGTGATCCCGGTAAGGGGTAGTTGATGTAAAAAAGATCATTGTACCTCATTGAGAATGCGGTGAAACTCGTCTCGAGCTTCTGTAACTCTATCTCGATCGTTACTATCAATTACAAATATAAGCCCTTGTGTGTTTTGAAAGTAGTGTCTCCACAAAGGTCGAATCTACACATAATTAAAAAAACATGCAATGGATAAAAAAATTAACTTGGTAAACGAGAATATTTGTGTACCTTGTCTTGTCCTCCTACATCCCATACGGTAAAACTAACATCCTTGTATTCAACGGTCTCGACATTAAAACCTAGTTTAATCTCAATAAATATTGTTTAATAACTAAGTTAAACGAGATAAAAGAGTATGATATATGTAAGGGGATCGAGCTAGCTACCGATTGTTGGAATTGTAGTCACAATCTCTCCAAGTTTAAGCTTGTAAAGAATGGTTGTTTTGCCTGCAGCATCAAGTCCTACCCTAAGAATTCTCATTTCCTTCTTTGCAAACAACATCTTCACCAACCGCGATATTGCCATGCCCATTTTTTCCCGAAACAACTAACAACCCAAAAGAATTTAGATTTTGTTGCGGTTTAATTTAGTAGATTTTGGGCAAAAGCAACATTTTATAGGGAATAAAGGAGTTAAGAATTAGATTCATACGGGAATTAGATGTGCTTGAAGAGTGGCCTAAAGAGAACAGAATCGTGTTCGTTTCACTTGATTTAGACTTTAAGTTACATTTTTCAAAGGGAAAAAGTGATTCAAGTTTCATGGTATTAGTTCTTCATGAACTCTTGTGTTCAATTTCGTGCTTGTCAATATAGAGATCATACTTGGTATCACTTGATTCCCACGAGATCAAGATGAGAAGATCTTAATAAAATGTACCCATTCGCAAGATCGGATCACCTAGAGATCTTACGATCCTAAACCAATCCTACGTATTAAACACGGCTAGTAAGATTGTAAAATCACGAGATTCTTTTATATGCATGGGTTGCGATTTTAGTAGCATTGTGTATAATTTTACTTGCTTGAAGCTTAATTTTCTATTGCAATATCTTTTTAATCATATTTATATATATTTTATGAACGGATCTTTGTTTTTTTTCTTAAAAGAAACCTATAATTGTATCCTTCGGTTTATGTTTTACAAAAAAACCTATATCCATACATTCGCAACGTTGATGACAAAATTGAATTATACATGCTTACAATTAGCTATTTGTCTCGATGTGATTAGAGAAATGAATCAACACTCTTTTCGTCTTTATAAGTTGTCATGGGATTCCTTTGTAATCGCATTCCATAAACGATATGGGGATCCTGTTTAGGTTGAATAACTTGATAATACGAACAATCGCTATTCATCTGCTTTTCATTTAAAGAAAAAACAATATTCTACCTCGAATGCTAGAAATTAAACTATGAAACTTGACCTAGAGCTTTTTAAGCAATTTTAAAACAACTTTTATAACATAAAAAAGCTATCCATTGCATAAATATAAGTGTATATACATTCCCATACATATAGAAGAAAGAACAAAAAGTACAAAAAATTATGTCGTGGAGTTCGGCTCATCTTTGGAAATAACCTCCCTTGCGGACTCAAGGGCGGATGAAACAGAAGCAGCGGCATTTTCTAAAATAGCGCCGCTAGTGTTGCCAGCTTTGGCGGCGGCAACAGGGGCGGCGCCTTTGGGTGTTGGAGGTGGTTCTTGCGCTTGTCCTGCTGGTACTATGTCCTTTTTCTCCGTTTGTGCGATTTCTCCATTTTGTTTCTGATATCAAAAATTCAAAATTTAGTTGTCTAAAACGAACATAATTTGGAAAAGTACAAGAAAATATTTACCGTATCCGATGCTGATGCACTCATAGTTTTTCTTTCTGGGATTTAAGACCGTAAATTTCATATATAGATCTATATGTAATTTGTAAACAGGAATTGAGTTTTGGAGGTAGGTTTTGTAATTAGTTAGTTATAGGTTCGTGGGGTGGTCAAATTGGTCTTAAGATTGTAGGGTAGATAATTACTACAAATTTAATTGGACCTAAATCAATTTGATAAATTAGTTCGATTTAAGGGAGATAATTATCTTAGGAATGTTGGGGAGATAATTATTATGCATAGCAGTTATATTCCGTAATTTTCAAAGTAATTATTAATGTTTGTGCAGTGAGACACATTTCAATCATTGATTAATAATAATCAATTATCAAAATTAATTACATATTTAATACATAGACAGTTATTTTTAATAATATATCCAACCCAATTTTTTTATTACCCGATCGAGCCTAACCCATTTCAATTTTTTTATTACCCAATTTTTTTATTACCCGATCGAGCACCATAAAAAGGGACCATAGGCTTATGAGGGCCCAACCGGTGTTCCAATTGAGTTGTTGCGCTTATCTAAATTCTTAACTCCAACTTCATTGTGGGCCTTGTGGCCCAATGACTTATTTATATCTGTGACTGACCCAATTGAATTTTTATCCAAGGAAATATTAACCTCATGAACTAAATTAAGTAATTATATTCAGTGCCGACCCCATCTCTTTTGTTATCACTTATCAATTCTATCATCGCATCTAGCGATCTATGGATCTGACCTTAAAGCCGAAGCATTACTCAGCCTTTTACTACTATACTAGACTAGGCTGACGCATATATTTGTTTTGAGCAATTGGATTAAAACTGCCAACAAATTAGATTTCTGAAAAAAAAAAAGTTCACAGTTCAACTCGGATCGTTGCGGCCCGAACTAAATATGGCATGTCAACGAAAGCATGGCAATTATAGCGTGCAAACCTTGTGGAGCTAGAAACATTGTATATTAGGAACATAGAAACATGATCAAATAAGAACTATTTTAGGTCTTTAAGAAAACAGTCTTTCTACTCCCAGATAAAGATATAATTGTTATTGGGTCACATTCTAGAGTATTAAAATAGTCTAGGGGTGTAATGTGACAGTTTATTGTAATCAATAGTCTAGGGTTATTTTATGTAATTAGTCAATACTACGCCTAGGTATAAATACCTAGTTGTAACCTAGTATTGAAAAGCTTGCCGTTTGTTTAATCGATCGTACGTTTTTGATTGCAAAGCTTCATAGTGTTCTTCATCTAAATCTTTCAATTCACCATTTGTTATTGCTTAATCTGTTATTTAATCAATATATACGGATTCACAATTGTCTACATCTCGCCTTACTCACACCAAAGCATATTAGTCAAAAGATCACAAGTTCTATATCATTTCATCTCACTTGAAGTGTTGGTATAGTTTTGAATCACTAGCTATTTGGAAAAAGTCTAGAAATTTCATCAATTTATATTTCTCTCTCGATGATCATGCTCGCCCAGATCTTAAACGGGCATATCCATTAGCATGTACAATGTGCTCATCGGGTCGATATCGAAGAGGAGAAATCGGGCCGTTTACACCAATATGGAAGAATTAAACTCAATAATTGGTGAGGGGAATGTCTTTTTCCTAGGCTTCAAATAATTGCCTTACAATAATTCAAGTCGTGCTCGATTAAGCAATTAGACTGATCTTCATAGATGCTTGATTATTCCACAAGTTGTGGTTGGGTTTTTGTTTATGCGTGTCTTTAAATTGTTGTTGTTGGGTTCCTCTGTCATTGTGCAGTCACTAATCGGTGATGTCAACATGTGTAGGCCGATAAAAGAAACGAACGAAACCGAACGAGGCCGTTATTCGTGCTCATTTGTTAAGGAAAAAAAGTGTTCACGAACTGTTTTTGACACATTTGAATGAACAAATTTTTATTTCATGTTCGTTTTTAAGAAAATTAAGCAGTCATAAATTCTGTCATGAACAATTCAGTAAAAAAATAAAAGAACATAAACGAATAATATACACAAATGATCCTTAACGAACATAAATAAACGAACAAGATTATATTCGTCTCGTTCATTTAACTAAACGAATAGAAAATCTTGTAAAGTTGGGGTATATGAAGGATTTATGTGCACAGTTAGTCAACCTATGATGATACATCCATGCCTACGAAACACTTAAGGGTCACACCGGTGAGTGCATGTAATACGAGCAAGTTATGCAATGATACTACGAAGAGGAATGATTCATAATAGTCATTATGAATCAGTTAAGTATTAAGTTAAGTTTAACTTATTACTAGATTAGTTTAACTAACTAATTAATACAAGTGTTTGTACATTTACTAGTTGAGTAAATATACAATGTGTTAATTAAAGGTTATCCATGATATGATTTAAAGCCATTAAATCATATAGTAATTGGATAATATTGTTGTGTAAATTATATAAAGGTTATTATATAATTAACTATTAAAAGTATAAATACAAGTATATATAATTCATGTATATGGGTACCGAATTATTAGTGTGTTAATACTAGACATTTAATAGTTAAGTGCAACAATAATAAACTAGTTAAAACTATAAGGGATGGAAGTGTAAAAAGGAAGTTTAATTAAGAAGTTAATCTTAATTAAACTAGAAGGGTTTTAAGTGTAAGATCTTCTATTATAAATAGGAGGCTTATGACTAAACCCTAGATGTTGATCCTTGCCTCCTTAATCACGAAATCCTTGCCCCTCCTCTCTCTATTTCGGCCGAAACTTGGAACACAAGTTTGTGTTCTTCGTTCTTCGTTCGTTCTTCGTGTTCTTCAAGTATTGAAGAACAAGATCGTTGCAAGTGATCAACTAAAAGATCGCTCGTCGTGTTCATCATCAGTGGATCTATCTTAAGCATTAACCTAAGGTATGTTTCATGGAACACCTTTTCTTCCTCTCCTCTTGTTCGATCGAACGAGAACACCAAGAACCCTAGGGTTCTTGGTGAGTGTTCGACGAACACACACAAGTATGTGTGTGTGTGTGTGTTCGAGTTTTTCGTACAAGGTTTCTTTCTTGTTAATCTAATCTAGATTTCCAACATCCCAATCCTTTAGGGTTTAAGGATTAGGTTTAATCCCACTTCCGCTTTAGGGATTAAATCAGCTAGTTGGTTTTAACCGGTCAAGAACAAGTTCATGTTCTTGGTCAGTATGGTCGAACCAAGCATACTAGGCGGTCGGTCCTATGGGTCGATCGAGTACAATCCTACAGTGGTATCCGAGCGTTGGTTTAGAAATCTAAACTAGATTAACAGTTTCTTTTGTTTGTTTATTTTAATTAGAAGTTTTTTTTGTTCCAAGTTTTTCCTTCTTCTTCTTAAATTTCGAAAAGGGTAAGAACCCTAGGATCAAGAATATTAAACTAATCTAGTTTAATTGGTCAAAAGGTTTCTAAGAACCCTAGAATTTTTGAAAATTCTAAAGAACACTAGGATCAAGTATGTTAAACAAGATTTGTTTAATTGATCAAAAGGCTTCTTTTCCTAACCCTAGTTTTTTTCGAAATATTGGAGGAACCCTAGGATCACGAATATCAAAGTTCTTGATCAAGAGGATTCTTTCCTTATTAGTTGATCTTCCAAATCTAGGATCATGTATGTTAAACCAAGTCTTAGTTTAATTGATCAAAAAGGATCCCTTCCTTTTTCCTTCAAAGATTTCGAAATCAAGGAGGTTACTTGGACACCAAGTTTGTTAAACTAGCCTAGTTTAATTGGTGGAAAAGTTTCCTAGGCTTTAAGGAAATTTTTGAAACCCTAGATATAATCTAGGATTAAACTAGTTTAGTTTAATTAAAAGAATTAATTAGAATAATAATAATCTAAAACCTAGATAATTAAACAAGTTTATATTTAATAGGTTTAATTATTATTTTAATAGATTTATTTAGACTAGTTATTTAAATCTAGTAATTTAAACAAAGTTTTATTGTTTATAAGGTTTAAATTAAAAAGTTTAAAAAAATTTATTAAAGGCTATAATCTATCTTAGAATTTAAACAAAGTTTATTGTTTAGATAGGATTGATTAAAAGGAATTAATGTTTTAATAAAATGATGTCTTTGATCAAGAAAGTCAAAACCCTAGTTTTGATTGATCAAGAACAAGATTAGGGTTTAACTAATTAATAAAGATTAAAGGAAGTGTTAATTTTTAGTTCTAAAATTAACAAGATGTATTTATTTATTTCGGAATTTTTAAATACTTAAAGGAGAAATGAATTTTAATAGATATAATAAGTTTATACGTATTTTTAATTAGATTAAGTTAAAATACATACGTATAAATTGGATGTAATATTCTTATTAAAATGTTACAAGTTTATTATAAAGTAATGAAATGTATATATATGTATATATTAAGTACAAGATAAAATGGAACAATTAAAAGGGTAATGTTATTTTGATCTTAAAAGATAATAGTATAACTAGTTATTGTATAAGTTATTATATAATTAAAACTAGAAAGTACAAAGTTATAATTTTATTATAACTAGAAATTGTACAAGTTGAAATTATATGATTAACTAGAAATATACAAAGTTATATATTAAGGTGTATAAAGTTATAAGTTACTATAACTAGATAATTATACAAGTATAATATAAGTATTTTACAAGTTATGTAATATACTAGATTAATGATCAAGAATAAATAACAAAGAACCTATATTTAACTAGTTCAAGTTAAATATAAGAAAGGTTTAAACAAACTAAGAATTATTATATATAGTCTTTATATAATAAATTTATTAGTTTCACCAAGTATAAACCGGTGATTGTGTTAGCTTAAGTTCCATCATGGTTGTTGGAGCTAGTGGGAGCTACACAAGAAAATCACAAAGTTTATAAGTGTGTCGTTAAGACATAAGTTTGGACGAATCTAATAAGTCAAAACAAATGTTTATTATTAAACATGTGAAAACTAGATTTACGATTCAAGTTTAGATTTACGAATCTAACAAGGTGTGTTAAACTAGATTTACGATTCAAGTTTATGAACCATAAAAAGAGTTAAAAGTTTAACATAAGTTTTAAGTTTTTCAAGTAAGATAAAACAAGTAAGTTTTATAATAAGGTTTTTCACAAAACCTAGTAAAATGTTTTGTACACCTCGATTTAGGTATACATATAAAATCATGCAATTCTTGAAACTATAAGTTTTAAAGAATAGTTCTTAAGTTTTAAAAAGGTGTCTTGTTGAATCCTTCAATTCACAAGTCACACATTTTAAACAAGGATTAAGATTGGAATAAAGGTTTAAGTTTAGTTTTAAGACTTAAACAAACCCAAGAAAATCTTAGATCGAAGTACTATCCACCTAATGGAACACCTCACTTGTTCAACGATATTCATATTGTAAGGATAAAGAACCTTAGATATGGATTCAAATCATTGCGAGTGTTATGGTGTGTAAGGTTTTGTGATAATCGGGAGTCCCGGCGCAGAGCATCGCACTGTCTTAGATGGTGTGATCTACTTTGGTGATAATCGGGAGTCCCGGCCCAAAAAGTACTTGAGTATAATAAACATACTAGACTTTATTACTAACTTAGAAATGTACAATTAGATTGTACAAAGTTGTAATAAGTTATAAGTCTAAAGATTCTACGACCCCTAGGAATCGTGTCAAGTCTTGATACGATCGGTAAGGATGTTACCTACCAGAAACTGCATGTCTCGTCGGGAAGTGCCCAAACCTTGCGGCGAGAATGTGATATATGGATCCTAGGCCTAAAATATTAATTATGGGTTTATAATATATTTTAGAGAATGTTTATTGATGATTACTAATTAAACTGGGTTTGATTTGTAGATGGCAGCAACAACCATAACGACACGTACCAACAATCTCTCAATACGCTTGTTTCTAGAAAAGGACGAATTGACTGGGTCAATGTTTCTCAATTGGAAGTGTGATCTTCGGATTATGCTTTGGCATGAGAGAAAAGGAAATGTCCTAGAAAAAGCAATACTAAATGCTCCTACCGCGAATGCTAGAAATGAACCAGGACAAGCATATTACACTTGTAGGGTGTTCAAATCTCGCAAGATGGTTAAAGGATCATCGGTGAGAGCTCACGTCATGGAAATGAAAGAGCACATGGATCATCTTGAATGAATAGGATACCCAGTACCGTTGCATTTAGCAACAATAATGATATTAAACTCGTTGTCAGATGACTATAAGCATTATATAGTCAACATGGAGCAATCCATTGATGAGCTACATTCCATGCTCATGACTACTGAGTTGATTTGGGGACCAAGTTTAAGAATGATCTCGTAGTAACCGGTGATGGTAGTGATCAAAGAAAGAGACGAAGTGGAAAGGGAACGGATAAAACCGATCCCAGCCACGGGGTGCCTAAAGGGTAATGGAGTCAAACAAAAAGGTCAAGAAGGTAAAGCCAAACAAGGACCAAGAAACGGTGTCTTGGTTGTGGCAAGGGTCAAAGGGTAGGAGGCAATGCTTGCTTCTTAGTTGACTTAACCAACTTCTAGATACTCGCTTCCTACTTGTAAAAGTTTATTACAAGTAACTCAACTTTAGCAATCGTTTATTGCATAAGATGATAAGTGAGATGACCGGCATGAGATGGTGATGATCCCACGAGCACCAAGTTTTATAATTCAGTATTTTATGGATTCAGTAAAAACAATTTTATTTTATTGTTTGAATAATTTTCAGTTTATGTTAAAACAAAGTTTTATGTTTTAAGTAATTTCGAATCCATGGTTGAATTATATTGTGTGCATGTGTGATAATTACACTAGTCAAGGTTTATGACTAGATTGTAAGTCAAGGTTTTGATTTACTTAATATTTCATGTTATATACTTGTTTGATTGTTGTATGAATGAATAATGTCTTGATAGCTCAAGGTACTTAGATACTAGTAATTAGAAAGTTTTTCTAATGAAAGTATTTAAGAGTTTTATGGAAGCATAAGGTTCAAAAGTTATTGAACTTAGTTAAAACATCTTAAGTAATAATCATTACTTATGGTAGAAAGTTTTAAAGTATTAGTGTTAATATAGTATGATTATATTAGATATAATCAAGATAGACTTTAAAGAGTATTATTACAAGTCTTTTATACTTGTAATAAAGGAATTTAATGAAGTCATAATTCCCTAATAGGAATAATTGGATATTCGTAAAATCCAAGTGAAATGACTTAGACATTAAATGAACTCTTAAAAGGGACAAACTATATTAAAGTATTTAAGAATTAAAAGGTATTATTGCAAGTCTTTTATACTTGTAATAAATACAATATTTAATCAAGTCATAATTCCCTAATAGGAATAATGGATATCTGAGAAATCCAAGAAATGACTTTGACATTAAATAAAATTCTTAAAGAATACTAATACATTTAAGAATTGGAAGTATCGTTTCAAGTGTTTTATACTTGTTAGATACAGTAATCAATAAAGGTCATGATTCCCTAAACAGGAATGTTGGAAATTCGCAAATCCAAAGGATGATCTTAACTATTGATAGAATTCTTAAAAGATTAAACTACAAGTTATTGACTAGGTCAAAGTAGTAGTTTAAGTGATGCTTAAGTTCCATAAAAGATAGTGGGAGCTAAGACTAACATAATTCATTAAATGCATTAATGGATTTAGTAAGTTAGTAAGACATTAACAACAAGGTTTTACCAAGTCGTTAGCCAAAGAGTTAAGAGAAATAAATGATCACTAATTAGATTATTGCAAACCTAATAGCGTGATCACAAGTCTTGTGATTAATTATTGCATATCTAATAGGTTGTTAACACTTCAGTGGATAACATAATCATTTAAGGAAATTTCTTTAACTAGTAAGAATATCTACAAATCAAGTATCTAAAAGAGGCTTTAGTTACAAGGAGAATTTTATGAATTCAAGAAACTAAGGAGTTAATTTCCAATCCTCCCATGTTTACCGAATTGCATAAAAGGCAAGACTAGAATATGTTCTAGATTGTTGCAAGAACAAAATCTAGCAAAGACAAAAGTAATAGTATTCCTAAATACTCGTCTTATGTCTTTGGTTTAATAGGAATGATTGGTTTAGTGATAAAGTTGCAATTAAGGTTGTAAGAATCATTGAGTAATCAACATGAACAAAAGGAATAAGTAATGATCCAGCAATAATTCAGTATCTATGTCCAGTGAGGAATAATACTTGAGTTAGTATCATTTTTATTCAGACTTTGTATGTTTTACAATATCCATGAATAAAAGTCTTTTATTCAAAAAGGTATAAATCCGTGACTACTCGTCTTGGTGGGAACGTCGATGGGATGTTAACGTCATCGCGATATTTGGTGGTAGATTCGAAGTTCTTCGAAGATAGCTACACAAGTTTTGTGTAACCCAAGTGTCGGTGATATTCTGTTGGAGCTCAACGAATACTGGATTGACAATCGTGACGATACTTCGTGGTTGAAAGTTCAAAAGTATTGTTCACTAGGATTGTCCTTAAGCCTGAGGTATTTGGTTTAGGATACAATGACTAATGTGCTTTGTTTCGTCTTAGACAATTCTGAAAAATGTTTGTCATACGAGGCGATACTGGGTACAAAGGAAGTTGTACTTTAAATCGAAATATAACAAGATGGTAATTGCACCTCCTTTTAAGGAGATATATTTATAGGTCCTTTGACGTGATGAGATAACTGGAAAGTGCATGACCACGCCCAAACGAACTGATTTGTTCTTTGTTGTTTATCACAACAGTTTGAATCAAGAAGTCATAAAATGATTTCGAATACAGGAGTTGATAATTTCTTCCATGCTCGTATACGTTATCACAAATATCGTGCTGCTAGGGATAAACCTAACATAGTTGCCCAAGAAGTAGAGACAGAGTGTTCTTTACTAGGAGACGCTATTAAAGAGTTTTTCATAAACTACACCTGGGTTACATAAGCTGTTTTTATGGGGTTGGTTACCTACATGCCCATCTAGAAGGCCACTGTAGCTCGTATCATTAAGACAAAGGTTACGAACTTGCACAAGTGGGAGTCTGAAGGATTTGTGTGCATAGTTAGTCAACCTATAATGATACATCCATGCCTACGAAACACTTAAGGGTCACACCGATAAGTGCATGTAATACGAGCAAGTTATGCAATGATACTACGAAGAGGAATGATTCATAATAATCATTATGAATCAGTTAAGTATTAAGTTAAGTTTAACTTATCACTAGATTAGTTTAACTAACTAATTAATACAAGTGTTTGTACATTTACTAGTTGAGTAAATATACAATGTGTTAATTAAAGGTTATCCATGATATGATTTAAAGCCATTAAATCATATAATAATTGGATAATATTGTTGTGTAAATTATATAAATGTTATTATATAATTAACTATTAAAAGTATAAATACAAGTATATATAATTCGTGTATATGTGTACCGAATTATTAGTGTGTTAATACTAGACATTTAATAGTTAAGTGCAACAATAATAAACTAGTTAAAACTATAAGGGATGGAAGTGTAAAAAGGAAGTTTAATTAAGAAGTTAATCTTAATTAAACTAGAAGGGTTTTAAGTGTAAGATCTTCTATTATAAATAGGAGGCTTATGACTAAACCCTGGATGTTGATCCTTGCCTCCTTAATCACGAAATCCTTGCCCCTCCTCTCTCTATTTCGGCCGAAACTTGGAACACAAGTTTGTGTTCTTCGTTCTTCGTTCGTTCTTCGTGTTCTTCAAGTATTGAAGAACAAGATCGTTGCAAGTGATCAACTAAAAGATCGCTCGTCGTGTTCATCATCAATGGACCTATCTTAAGCATTAACCTAAGGTATGTTTCATGGAACACACTTTTTTCCTCTCCTCTTGTTCGATCGAACGAGAACACCAAGAACCCTAGGGTTCTTGGTGAGTGTTCGACGAACACACACAAGTATGTGTGTGTGTTCGAGTTTTTCGTACAAGGTTTCTTTCTTCTTAATCTAATCTAGATTTCCAGCATCCCAATCCTTTAGGGTTTAAGGATTAGGTTTAATCCCACTTCCGCTTTAGAGATTAAATCAGCTAGTTGGTTTTAACCGGTCAAGAACAAGTTCATGTTCTTGATCAGTATAGTGGAACCAAGCATACTAGGCGGTCGATCCTATGGGTCGATCGAGTACAATAAAACCCTACAGTATAAGCTAAAACAAACACTAAAGAAATAGCCTATGAGTTTACAGTATGCTAGTTATGAGCATTTATAAATTATAAGTTATAAACAAATTTCACAAGCTATAAGCAATTATAAATTATAACTGATGAGCTTATAATTTACCACCTCTCTTTTTCATTATATAATTTATGTCATTTAATCATTTCATACATTTAGGACACGAATTAAAAAACTCATTAATAAATAATAATAAAAATATGAACAATGTTTTAGGAGAAAAGACTTCAAGGTAGTTCATATTCTCCAACTTTATATACGAGTGTGTAGTGTATAAACTTGTGTGTAGGGGTGAGCACAACAGGGTACCCGCCGGTTCCGATCGGAACCGGAACCAGAACCGGAACCGCAGGTTCCTAAAATCTCGGAACCGGAACCGGAACCGGAACCAGAACCGGAACCGCAGGTTCCTAAAATCTCGGAACCGGAACCGGAACCTGGAAGACAGGTTCCTAAATTTTCGGAACCGGAACCAGAACCGCCGGTTCCAGAACCGGTTCCGGTTACCCTGCCTCAAAATTCATAAAAATTTAAGTATTACAAACTAAATAAACAAGACAATAAATCACACAAACTAGCAATTACATATATCGTTTAACGATTATAAATACCATTTAACGATTTTAAATATAGTTGAACGAGTTCAAAATAGAAATAAGTGAACGAAAATCACTTTCTGGTACTTGACTTCCATATTCAACGAGTTTAAATATGGCTCAATCAGTGATAATGAAGATACCCATTTTATTTAGACTATTAAGTTTGTGAGTTATTTTACATTTAGGTAAACCTCTTAAATTTAATATATATTATCTTATATATTATTATATTTATTAAAAATATACCGAAAAACCGCCGGTTCCAGGGTATCCACCGGTTCCAGGTTCCTTGATTTTGAGAACCGGAACCGGAACCTCTTAGGGCGGTTCCATGATTTTAGGAACCGGAACCGGAACCTCCTAGCAGGTTCCTCGTCCGGAACCTCCGGTTCCGAGGCGATTCCGGTTCCAATTCCGGTTACCCTCTTTTTCTGCTCACCCCTACTTATGTGTAACATTCAATGTATCTATAACTTTATATACGTAGTATTTGAGAATTGAGATCAATATCAACACAGTATATATTTTCATATTCTCCAACTTTCTCCTTCTATATAAATTACTTCTGATCCAAATAAGAAAGAATATTATTTATTACAAATATACTAATTTTATAGAATAAAAAACACGAGCGGATTGAAATTAATAGGATAGGATTAGTTTTGTAATGATTAATAGACAAATAATTGACTCCCTTTATTTATTAAGAGTAATGATATTTGGTCCTACCTATAATTTTATCCATTTGATAGGATGACATGTGTACTCCACTAATTCTTTTTTTTTTTAAATATTATTACTTGATTTTAATAATGTCCTCATCTAATGAGTAGGATTATGAGTAAGACCAAATTGTAGATCTAAATACCATTACTCTTTCTTTATTCATAACAAATAACTTTGGAAGTGCTTATCGACAATTCGACAAAGGTCTTCTGGTTGCTTGCCTAACAAGTAACTTTTTCCTTTGACGTGGACTTGTTAACCCACATATAACCGACTACTATTCCCATGAACACAATATTATATTCAAATATAGTAATATTTTGTAAAATGAATAATATTCTTAAACATATTAATTACCCATTTTAAGTATGTAAATTATTCTAACTGTTATGTTCATTAATTTTGAAACAAAGATCCATATATTATGTATTCCAACTAAAACTAAAAATAAAAAGGTATATGTTAATTATGAATAGAAACAGATTATATCGGTCATGTATAAATGAGTGCTCCACATATGGTTAGGTGCATCCAAATATAAAAAAGAGACTGATTACGTACATTTGAATAGTTTAAGGATTAAACATAAATTTTAGTTTAGTTTTTTTATTAACAAATACCTTAATTGGTGTCAAACATCACTATTTCAATAATTACAGTGGTTGATTCAAGTAGTTCTACATATTATTTTATTCAAAATGTCTTAAATTAGCTATAACATTACCTAGTTCACATCAAAATTATTGATTCAGATATATCTTTTTCACAACTAATAAGTAATTTCATAAAAAAATATATATGATTTTAAACCAAAAGCATAGTCAAAACGAATAGGAAGGAATCACGTCAAGAAGGCAAATCTTTGTAATGATTTCATAACCGTGGCGGGATTCTGAGATTGTCACTATGAAAATTTCAAGCGGATGATTGTAAAATCAGTGAAGGTAACCGAGGAGAGAAAGTATCTGATTTAGGTCATGTTTGGAAAAACTTATTTAAGGGGGTTTTAAGCTTATTAGCTTAAATAAACTTAAATTTTCAAGTTTATTAAGTTAATAAACTCAAAAACCCCTTAAATAAGCTTTCCCAAACATACCTTAATGCTAATCCGCCACTGTTAATAAAAACTTTATATAGTCGTAACTTTGTACTAAAGTTTAAATGTGGAAGTAATCCGATCATCTTGATTAAGTGAACAACGAAAAATCATTTATGCTGCTTATTTTCTTTATTATTCCTTATAGCTATTTGCATGTATTCTGTGTGTTCGAGAGATATATGTATTTGTACAATTTATTATTTTATTAGTGGCTTTCACAGTAAATTTGAACACTTTTTCATATCATGGATAGAGAACAAGCCATTCATAACCGACAATAATCAAGTCCCGTCAAGTGATTGTTCAATTTTCAAATGTTAACGAAATCTACCAAGTTTTGCACAATCCTAATAACAATATTATGAAAATTTGTTGTTTTCATTAACACGGAGTGTCAGGATCGAATAACTCAATACAGTTATTATAATCACAGATCTACTCACGAATAGAAGTTTACAGCGGATTAACACTATCGTGATTAACAAGAACAATAAACTGTAAATTATATGAAAATAATTAAGAACACAGTTTTTTCACAAAAAAACTTCAATGTATATTAATTTGATCGATCAATACACACATATGTTTACAATTCATAAGGAACTATATGTAATAATCCTTGAAGCTGTAACACCCTAAAATTTACAAGATTTTTAAAATTTTTGAAAACAAAATTATAATCAAAAGGTCCCATAAATAAATCTCAGATATTAATATTTAACATTTAAAACGTATTTATTGCGGAAATAGTTAAGATAAAGTAAAGTGTTTTAAAATATTAAATGATGTCCACATCAGTAATGAAAAGATACAGCGGTCAACCGTCCACCTTCTCCTTTCCTTTGCTGGTACCTGAAACAATGTGGGGGAAAAGTTTGGGTCAGTTGGGGAAGCTGAGTGAATAATTCTCAAAATGCAAACAATCATAACATACAACACATGAGGGCACATCGGTGCACTCCTACTCAGAATCTACTCGATTAATTACTCAGATTTATTTCTCAGATTTTATTACTCAGATTTTAATTTATATAGCGCGCTTGTGTGATTTGGGACGAGAGATCAACCTCGCCCCTCCTCACACCTCAGATAGGCATAAGCCAAAAACTCAGACGGGAGTGATCCCAAAACTCAGACGGGAATAATCCCAAAAACTCAGACGGGAGGTGATCCCAGGCATATAGCCAAAAACTCAGATGTGTGTTATTATGTTTTATTATCTCTTTAACATAATTATCTCAGATGCCCTAGCAAGTAGTAGCACAGATTGACCCTGTGCCGAGCTCGGTTACCCAGGCACAATGTCTCAGATTATGAATAAGTAAACAGCTGCTCAGATACTCAGATAACAGATCAAACTCAGATAACAGATCAAGCTCAGATAACAATTAAGGTGCAAGTAATATAACACGTAAGTCATGCATTTATAACGTTAAAACTGAATACACGGTGAGAATACTCACCTCGAGAAAACGTAAGCTCCAAAGGATCCTCAATACTCTAAGGCGCTACTCGGTTATTCCTAGATGATCCTAAAAGCATAAAAATGAAACCCGAATTACAATCCGTTCTAAGGACTCAATTTAGAAAACTGGCAGCACCCGTCGGTCTCACGGAAACTGCTATAACTCTTGAACTGTGCAGTAGATTTATCCCATATTTTTACCAGGAAAAGTAGACAACCAGAACTACATATCTCTGTGAGACGGTCACTGGCTAAAACAGACTCTAAGTGTCTCAAAACAGAGTTGCAAGACAGGCATGTCGCACAGGTCATTTTCCTAACAGCAGCATACTAAATTAGCTATAACTTTTAAACCGTAATTCGGATTGACGAGAGGGTTGCGGCATTGAAAAGCTAACTCAAAAATCAAGGTCCCAGCACGGGCCAAAAATCCAAAAACGTATTTTAAGTGAGGTAAAAGCAGACCCGAAGTCAGCAAACAGATTTTGTTAAAATTCAGCATATTAGAATAGGACCCGTTTTAAAACCCGACATCAACCCGTCTATTTCCGAAACGCCCGACATTCCCGAAATTCACATTTAGCCTCAGAAACATGTTTACCATTAATCTAGTCTTTTATTTAAGAAAACTATTCGGTTTTAGGAAACCAAGAACCCTAAGGTTCGGTTTCCGTTTCTCGGTTAACAAAACGTCTAGCTATAATCAAGATGGTTTTGACCCAACCCGATACTTACAAATGCAGTCCTTAAACCCGAAACACAGCTCTATAAACCCACGAAAATAAAGACTCATAAATTGATAAAACTAGAATTTCAAAAACCCGATTTTCAACATAACCCAAAACACCATTTGAAGTAAAATCAGACGACCGTAACTTTCCACTCGGTACACCAAATGAGACCAAATGTTTACAGCATAAAGTATACCTAAGACCCTACAAACCTTCTATATAAAGTTCGGCCCGGTTCTGCCCCGAAGGGTCCCGAAACAGGCCCGCAACAGGCAGATTCATGCAGTATTTCAGCACTGCAGTCAGTTACAAAAAGGGTCGTATCTCACAAACCATTAACTCAATTAACAAGAGGTCGGCGGCCACGGAAAGGTAACTCATCGGGCTACAAAAGTCTAGAAGACCGGAAGCCCGGAATATGACCCGAAGTAGGTCAAAGACAGTCGCGAAAATCCTGACAGCAACTGTCCAAAAACGCAGAAAGTGATAAACTCGACAATTCAACAACCAATCCCGAACACCGCAATGCTCGATAACGCATATAACGAAATGAAACAACAAAGAATTAAAACCTCAACTCCTAGAAACGAATAGAATGGAAAAACCCTTACCGAAATGATCTCTACTCGGCTTGAAATTGACGATCAATCCTCCTGATCAATTTCTCTGATTTCTTCTCGAACCCAATGAATTGTGTTGCTTGACGATTGAAGAACGAACAGATATACTTGAAGGATTGGCTGGAACGTAATCACAAATGGAGAAGGAAATATTTAAGAGAATTACAGGGTGGTAATCACTACTTACAAACACAAGCTCTCGTCTCTTTCCCTGCTCGATCGTAAGAACATGAAGAAGATTAGGGTCGGCTGAGAAGGTGATGGTTTTACGAAGGGGTAGGGGGTTTGGGGGCTATCGTTTTGACGGCAATGTCAGAAGGGAAAATCACAAGGCAAAAACCCTTAATTAGAATTAATAACCTTCCAATCACAAGGGCCCTAAGTCCGAAAATTATCTAAACTCTTAGCCCAATCTCGAAGGCTTCCAAAATGCCACACATAATTGAAGAATACACGTAATCAACTAATCATGAAACATCACATATTTATCTCATATTAATTAGCAAGTATATAATATGTAATTTAATCTATTTAAAATGTAAATAAATTATTACCGGAAATTCAGGGCGTTACAACTCAACTCCACTTGAAATAGACTTCATCCCCGAAGTCATCGCTCGGAAGAAGCACAGAATAGCGATCTCGTATCTCAGCTCAGGCTCACCAACGACACACGTCCTCAAATTGGAAGAAAAAGAAAATAGGGTTATGAATGAAAAGGAAACTCTATAGGGTGACGTTCTCGATCAGAATAAACTCTGGATCTTGCAATGGCTCATGTGACTCTTTCTTCTTTAGTGGCGCAAAATGATAAGGCTAAAAGAATTAGAACCTACATGCTCTCTAAGATCTCGGTTTATCTCAAAAAGAAAAGGATAACGGCAGAAAATACAAAATGATCAAAGATACTCTGTTAAAGATGTCTTCTTGCTCTCGTAGTCAGGCACAGTTGTTGCACTCAGCTCTTGGTGTCGCGTTGAATCTCCGATTCAACTCCACTTGGAGATTCGATACGGATTTGTTGATGATGTTAGATGATCTCGGCGTGGAACTTGGTCATTCAATCCAGCTCCATGACCACACACGACCCTCTTATGGCGATAACAATAAATATAAGGGACATAACTTTCCGCACAACTCTATCAAATAATAATCACTTATACATATTTGCAACATTTTTAAAATCTATTATTGTCAATTCCATATTAAAAATGGCTCCAAAAAGGTCCTCTTCCCTATGGGACATCAGTTGGCATAAGGCAAAGAAGCCATCTAGAAGATTACACCGTTATCAGTTAATACAAAAACAGGAAGTTATTCACAAGAGATGTACATATCCCACAGAATTCTCAGATGATGCACACAGAAATTAAAATTACTCAGTAGTACTCAGCAATTTACTCAGAAATGTCAATCATGAATGTAATTCAGAAGTCTAACTCGGAATATATCTCAGAAGTATAACCCATAAATCTAAACTCAACAATTTTAATTCAGAAATAAACTCTAAACATATCTCAGGAGTATAACTCGGAAATATATAACTCAGGAGCAAACTCATAAATGTAACTCAGTAACAACTCGTAAGGTAATAATATTTACAAATAATAGCATTAGGTATAAATCACATTTTTACTCATTCTTATTACTACTCGCGTGTTCCAAATTACCAGCTTATAATACTTGGAATGATACATTCTCTCTCAACCGCGTTATTGGTTTTCCAAATAACTCTACTTTAACCTTATATTGTTAGTTTACTCTATTAGGTTTGCATATTACCGATGTTGATAACCCTTTAAATAGCTCAATTTAACGATCTTGTCATTTAATTCCCTTTAATAGGTTCTCATTCTATTACATTTAGTGGTTTCTCGATAATATTTTAATAGATATTTTCTCATTCATCTAGTTTAACGATCCTTTAATAGATCGTTTCACTGATTTTACACAATTTAAAAATGTCTCTTAATTATTTTTGACCATGTCTACTCATTAATTTCATGTTACCCACTAAAATTCAAATTAAATTTCATACTCTTATTTATAATGATTTCTCGTTACTCAAATTACGAATTAATTCCTTAGTTCTCATTTACTCAATTCGCATTTACACTTTATTCCAAATCTTACGGTTTACTCATGGTTCATCAATTCAGTACATTCCCGTCTTTTCGAAATTTCTCCTAAGTTCAATATAAATTTATTGAATAGTTGTTCTCATCTCAAGTTTGATAATTATTCATAAATAGAGTTTTCTCATATAATTTTATAATACCTCAAAACTCATAACACTTTATAATACTTCAAAAATTTGAATAACACTTCCCGTTAATTTAATACTTTTCTCTTTTGACTCATTTTATTAATTTGCTTATGTAACTCGATTTGTAAATTTCTTATAACTCAAAATTACTCCATTATTAATCAAAATAAAATTTTATCCTTTAGCTCGTTTTAATAATAACTCATTACCAGCAAATAACCGATCTCATTTTAACTCATTTTCCTCAAAATTTCATTGCAGCAGTCTTCTCATATTCGACTCATTAATAAGTTCTCATCACTTTAATTTAATGATTTCTCATTATCACATTTATAACCACCCAAGGATAAGTATACTGTCTTATTTTGTATATAATTGTAGTATTACTACTTCCCTTTTGCACGATATTCATTCAACTCAATTAACTTGATTTGTTAATTTCTCCAATAAACCCGATCTATCATTTTGTTGTAAACTCTATAATTACCCATGGAATAAATTTAATTATTCTTAACTGCTTGATTTGATAGTTACTCTTATAATTTATTTGATCAATTATATACATCTAGATTTCACACTTTAAATTCATACCAACAAAATCTCTCTGCATAAGCATCATGCTCATAATATTTATAAATAATAATTAATGATAATTATTTCTTGACGATTTTCCTTTTTACCCCTACTCAACTCCACTTGGAGAAAACTCGTCCTCGAGTTTGGAACTAGTATTGTCTACCAAAATAAACAAGCAAGTATGTAGTCACACAAACAATTAGGATACACATACTAAATTCACAATAACAAGCATTGGTCCATCGTTCCCTTCAAAATCTCCCCATAACCAACCAAAAGTTCGGTGTGTACGATAATAGGGGCCCTCTATTACTTTCGACACCTACTTCTGTTTGGTCACGAGTAAATCCCAAAGTTTACAACTTCCCACATATAAACCCACCAACACATCACACTCAGAAGAAAGGAATTTTAATCACACTCAGGAGAAAGGAAGTTTATTTTCAATATCTGATAAATACAGATATGCACTCAACAGTGCATACTCAAAATCTCATAACCATTACTCAGAAAATCATGCGTACATTTAGGCTCGTACGCGATACTCGGATAACTCAGATTCATAGAAATATTTCCACTTAGTTATTTTCACAATACAAATCTCCTTTTGAACTTTTCATTTGGATATGCCATTTATCATTCCTCATAAATATAACTTATATCCTCTTCACAGTTATATTAAATTTATTGTAATTTGTGAGCATGTCGATTAATATCTTTTTGATCAGAGTGCTCGGTTATTGCGTTCCTCATTTAATTTGATTCAATTTATCGCTCTTTTAACTCGTTTTTAAATAAATCCTCATCAAATTGATGACGTTAGCTTCCTCTTAATCCTCTTATATAATTACTCTTTAAGATGAGCTACAATAACATCTGATTAATCTGACTCAGCAATTTCTCAATTAATTAGTCTATTAAACTTACATAGTTTATTTTAAACTATCAGTGTGAACTCATTAATCTGTCACTTAACTTGTCATCCTCATTTAGTTTTGCACTCAGCAATTTAACTTACTTTCTCGAAATGTTTTTCCCATTTTATCTCAATTTAATGATTCTTAAATAAATACTAACTTGTTGACCTTAATATGGAATCTGCTTGACTATTATAACTCGTGATTCGTTGTATTCACGAAAATTTTAATTTCTCATCTAGATAACTCCTCTTTTAACCCTGATCAATAATTCTCTTTTAGACCCTGTTAATAATTCTCGTTTAGCTAAATGTAATTATTTCCCATTTTATTGACTTAATAATTCTTTCTTTTACTCAACTTGGTAAATCCTCTCAAAAATATTCTTAATCAATTTGATTTACTAATCTCTGATTTACTCGTTTTAATTGACTCAGTCTATTAAATGTTTTATCCCATATGAAAGATTTTAATACTCTCCCAATACGAATATTAAGTACTCCTCTTTAATGTTAATAATTTCCTCATTTCTCATTTACTCAAATCATGTTTCTCATTACACAGCTTATGGATCTTATATAATAAATTAATATCCCATTATTACACTTTTGGTTCAAATTTCTCAGAATTTATAAAATTTCACCTCAACTCTATTAGGTGTTCCTCTAAATTGAAACTTTTATTATTTTCTCATTAGTATTTATAATTTCACTTTTCTCCAGTATATATTTTTCATATATATAAATATAGAACTCTAAGAATTAAGATCGAAATTATGCTCAAATTAAGCTCTAAATTATTCACAAAATTATGGAATCTCATAATAGTATATCTATATACATATATGTTTAGCCATACAATCACAAGTAATTCTCTCAGGATATAAACAGAAAATTCTCAGAATATGCTACTCGTCTATACTCAGAATATAGCAAAATCTCAATTAAATAATACTCTTAAATATTACCGGCAGTAGGAAGCGAGAGGTCGACGTGACATGCTGTATGTTCGATGTGGAAACTTTTCTCAGAAAAATATTTGACTCTTTTCTCGTTTGAAAAACTCGATACTCAAACTTGAGTTTGAATTCGCCCCTTGCGAACCCAAATCCCTCAAGTCAGAGCTCTGATACCAACTTGTAACACCCAAAATTTTTAAAAATCTTGTAAATTTTAGGGTGTTACAGAAGCCTAAAACTTTACCCTAGTTATTCTAGGACTAGATTACAATACAATTTAAACAGATACGATCTTCTAAACAAACTTCCTAAGATCTCGGACTTGATATTCTCTGTAAATAGCACCATCAGTAGTAACTTGTATAGCAATAGGAAGTCGCTTCATCTAGAGTAATCGTATCGTCAGCAGTAAGTCTTATAGCAACATTAAGACTTTATCAGTATCATCTGCAGCATCAGTAGTAAATCATATATCAGTAGAACTCTGATATATCCCAACAATCTCCTCCTAAACTTATTAATTCATCTTGAATTAAACATGTTCCTTTTCTTTTTTCACTTTTTCCTCTCTTGCCTTCGTTCATCTCCTTCTTTTGTTCTTAAATCTCCTAGTCTTCTTTGTTCATCTATGTATATTTGATTCTTTTGAAGAAAATATCTATACTTTTCTGAATATATTTCTGAATCATGAGGTCTTATGAATGAACAACAAATTACTTGATATAGAGTCTTCTCTGAGTGATTGTAGTCTTTTTCCATTAAGTACAGTTCACATTTCTTGTCTGATCTCTCAAAGAAGTACATGTTGACTGATGGAAGAACATTCCAGACAAAGAGATTTTCTTCATTTTTAAATCTTTCAGGATATTTCTCTGGATAAAATGCAGCATCAATCATCTCCGTTAAGTATCCAGCTCCTGAATTCTTCCATTGATTATTAGTCATTCTTGGTTTTCCAATCTTCAGCATTGTGATAACGTCACTTCTGGAAAGTGACATTATCAATGATTTCCAAGCTTTGAATCTTTGTACTGACTTGTCTTTTCTTGCAATATCAATGATTCCATTCTTTACCCTCCACTTTACAATGGGATTGTTCTGTTGTGGAGCTTGAGGGTCTTCCAATATGGGGAGATCTGGTTTTGCTTTCTTTTGAGTTAACTCTGCAGCATCAGTTATTTTTCTTTTCTTTGATGATTGATTGGAAGATTCACCAATCAATTTCTTGCTGCTTATCATAGATCGAGGATCAATTTCTTTTAATTTTGTCATTTTATCATCTTTGACCTCTTTAGTCAACTCTTTCTTCTTTTCAGTGCAATATTTATCAACAATATTACCATCTTCATTCTTCCAAATGATTTTCACTGTGACCTCTGGATTTTAAATATTCCACCATTTTTGTCTTTTGGTCATAAAATTGTTCAGGCATATCAACCTTTTGATTTTTGCATTCTTTAACCAGATCTTCAAGAAGATGAAGAGATTATTCTTCAATTTTCTTTTGTTTATCAAATTCATCTTGTTGATCTTCTTGAAGAAATTCATCAATTTCTTGAATAGCCTCAGCTGCAATATTTTCTCTTTCAACTTTCTTCTTATTTTCTAACTCAGCAGTTTTAGCACACTTTTGATGATATCTTATTCTTTTCGTCTTCTCATGATTTTGTTCACCATGTAGTGACCTAAAGCTCTGTGTGGCACATTATCATCAAATACTTCTTTTCCTTTTCCAAAACATTGTGGAAGTGGTACAAACTTCATATCCTGCACCGGATTTATATTGATTTTTGGTGCAAACGTATGAGCTTCATCTTCAGGTAAGCTCTTGGGGTGAGGAGGTAATTCGCAATCATCTAACTCTTCCCAGTTAACATCAACATCAAAATCAGGAATAACTATTTGTTGTACTGCTGGTGTTGTAGTTGCTACTGCTGAGTCAGTAGTAACTGGTACTTGTGATGTTACTGCTACAGACTCAGTAGTAACCGATGTAGTTACTACTGGTATTAACGATAAAACATTGAAGGGTCTGTAAAGTACCAGTTGCATGTTTGAGGAGTCTACTACTGGTGACGTTTCTTCAGTTGTTACTATTGGTATGACATCGGTAGTAACTGGTACACTTGTTGTTGTTGATGTAGTAATTAGTACTGATGATACTTCTTGTATGTCTTCTTGAATGGGATCAGTAGTAACTACTTCTGTATTCTCTATCACCTCAGTCATGTCCATGGGATCAGTAGTATCCATGACATCAATAGTAATTGGAGAAGGTACATGTTCTGCTACTGGTGATTGTGGTGCAGACACAAATACATCTTCCTTCATACTTCTGACTCCTCTGTCAAAGTCTTCATCACTTTAAGAGGGAGGCTGCTGCTCCTATTGAGGTATTTATCATACCTTGAATTTGATCTTTCTCCCCCTTAGTGATCTCAACTTGTGGAGCATCACTACCATCAACCTTCTTCTTCAACTTTCTAATTATGGATGATTGTCTTTGTAGCCTGTATTCGAATCTTTTCATCCTTATATTCATTGTATTGATGTAGTGCTTCATGTAGCTCATGGTCCTGCCTTGATTGTTGATTAAGATATTCTGATTATGTACAGTGGTTTCAAGGTTTTCCATCCTATCCGTCAATTGGGTTTCTTTCATGCTACCCTCATTCCTTCTAGGTAAATCAACGGGTTGATTTGGTACATTGGCTTTAAGGTTTTCCATCCTTTCCATCAATTCAGTTTGTTTCAGACTACCCTTATCACTGCTTGATGATTCATTAGGTGATTTAGATACCCTCTTCTGCCTAGCAGAAGCAGAGGTACCTCTAATGGTGATTTTCGGTTAAAACAATTAACAAAACGCAGCGGAAAGTATTTATCACCATGAACGGATCTTGATATCAATCATACAATTAAACTATAAGAAAATCAAAGAGAATGGTATAAGAATTCATACCCTAGTTGCCTTTGATTATTGTGTATTCGGATGGAGTTGGTGATGGATTGAAACCAAGTATTCAATTAGAATACCTCTAAAAGAAAGTCCACACAACACAATCAAGAACACCAAAGGAGGATGCTAGTCCTTGATTCTTGAGAGCAAAAGAAAACAAAAACACCTACAAGTGTTAGAGAGAGAGAGCGGCCAAATGGGTGGTCAAGGGTGAGTTTATGGAGCCATTCAACAATCTTAATGGTGCCATAAAGACCCATCAATGATTTCCATAAACCATTGTTCCATTTGCACTTTAGTCCCTAGTCATTTGTTTCTTCCATTTTGCTCACAATAAAGTTTCAATATTAACAATTAATATTAAACTTATTATACACAAGCTTATAGCTTATATATTAATAATTAATGTAATTACACTAATTACACTAATTATATAATGGTGTTTAGTGTTTAAGTGTGTGACCCTTTAGGCTCACAAACAACTAGCCATATAACTATATGTTATACGCGTGAAGCATATTCCAACAGCTCCCACTTGCGCACGTGATAACATCAAGTAGTTATACAAGCAAAGGTTAGAGTCTAGCAACCCGCCAATGCCCCTAGGAGTATATGAGGAGTTTCATAAAATCTTTGTTCAAAGTTTTTCAAGCAGTTATCCTTTTATTACTGATACTATGTTGAATTTTAGACAAGGATCAATGTCAATCTAAAACTTCAACGATTCTGTTTCTCGATCTATATAATGAAATAGATTACCAAAACCAATCAAGATTCATCTTGATTACCTTTTGGGTGTGGCCACACATACATCTATTCAAAATCATCGAGGGGCCCAGTAGTATCTAATCCACATACGTGGAGGAACAAATTCTATATTGACTGCACGTGTCTGTCATATGCTTAATGATAAACCCGATAATGGTTGTTATAGCAGCCTTATTCAGGTCAGCGTTTAACCACATCAAAGTTTGCCCCTCTACATACACAAACCAACTTGCATCTCAAGTCAGAGGATAAGTGACAAAGCCTTTGTGAGATTCACTTGTGACATAAATCCAAGAAGTGATTTCTCATAGTTTGGGTCAGTCCAATCGTGCATCGTTATGAGCGACATGTGAGTTTGATTTCATCATCCTTAGTCATACTAAGATAATGTCATCAATGCCCTCAGATTTGTCTTAATAATATTCCCATATTATCAATATGACAATGGACAATTTAGAATATAAAACACAGTAAATATTCAAGGATATAAACATGCAAATATAGAACACAGTAGATATTCATATAAAAACGATCATATCAAATATATCAATTTATTCCAATATAAACTGCTCACAGTTCCATTATCCAAATACTAAAACAGATTTACATGAAACTACTAGCTTGTCGAAGTCCAATGTTCCATTCATATTCAAGATGTTTGGTACAAGACATTGAGTTCGATAAAGCGTCAGCTAGTTAGTTATCTGTTTGAACTTTAAGTGTACGAATTTAACATATCTCGATAAATCATTCGAATGTAGTGAACCTTCGTAAATAGGATCTAGCGTCATCACGCCCTATTTCAAAACCAACATAAGTATAGCAAGTATACTTAGTTTCAGTTCAGTATCTCCACCATGACCAAGAAACATATATCCAGTACTTTAAAATACTTCAATGTGTTCTTAACAGTAATCCAGTGACTCTCTCATGAATTCTGTTGGTATTTTCTAGTAAGGTCCCCTAAGGACGTTACATTTGGCCTAGTACTTCTTACAACGTACATGATGAATGTAATAGCCGATTCATAGGGGATTACATTCATCCGCTTCACCACATCAGGTGTGGAAGGTCCTTGAGTCTCACTCAAGTTTACATTGTGTGGCATACGAGGACTTCCTCGTTTGGGAGTACCACTCTAAACCATTTAGAATTTTGTCAATGTAAGCACTTTGACTTAAACCAATTAACCGCTTTGATCTATCATTATAGATCTTTACTTCAAGTATGTATGTCGTGTCCCTACAATCCATCATGTCGAAACATTTTCCAAGCCAGGATTTTCATCTTGTAGCATGGTATATTGTTTCACATGAGTGACATGTCATCAACATGTATGACTTGAGAAACGACAACGCTCCCACTAGCTTTCATATATACACATACTCAGTTTGGGTTTTAGGTGAAACAAACGTTTTGATTTCATCATCGACCAAATTTCATAGTCATAGTACACTACTTTGGCTATAAGAATCCTAATGTCTTTAGTAACAGGCGAGAAGGTTTCATCATTGTCAATCCAGTAGGATTGAGTGTAACCTTTTGCTACTATGAGAGATTTATAGGTGTGTATATTTTCATCCATGTCAACAGTCTTACTGTTTTGAGAAAGATCAACTAAGTTCAAAACTTGATTGTCTCTCATGGATTTTATTTTCGCATTCATAGCTTCAAGTCATTTTTCGAATTCAAAATTCGATAATGCAACTTGATAGTTAGGGGGTTCATAATGATCCTCGAAACTTGCTCCTCAGCATCGACATAAATCTATATCGTTCAGGTGCATGAAGTGTCCTTGCGGATCTATGAATGGGAACAACATCATCCTGTGGTCCAACATCTATATGTCCAGCCTCAGAATGATATTTGCTAGTGTTACCAGAAGGTTGTGTATCTTTACTTTGAATCTTGTCAAAGTCTATAATGCTCCCACTTGCTTTGTGAAATGAGACTGTTCTCAAGAAACTCAGCATACCGAGTAACAACCATTTGTTCTCAGTTGGGAAGTAAAATAGTAATCGAAGATATACTTGATAGATATGGGCTCAAGTTTGTTCGGCATGTCTCGTTCCACGAGATCCTCACAACCCCAGATCCTCAAGTAAGACAAATTAGGGACTTTCCCACGCCATATCTCATATGGTGTCTTTTTAACCTTTTGGTCGGAACCATATCAAGTATTCGAGCAGCAGACTTTAGTGCATGCCCCTCAAAAGGATAGTGTAAGAGTAGTAGGACTCATTATAGATCGCACCATGTCATACAGGGTCCGATATCTCCTTCCAGACGCACCATTATCTTGTGGAGTGTATGAAAGAGTGAATTGTGAGACAATCTCACGATGTGAGGGATGATCCGGAAACTCTTGACTCATGTACTTTCATCCTTAATCAGGACTGAAAGCCTTTGTTGTCTTGCTAAGTTGATTTTCTACTTTTACTTTAGAAAGCTTTGAACGTTTCAAAGATTTCATGTTTATGACTAATCAAGTAAACATAACCATAGCGACTGATATCATTAAAGCTTCCATGTTGATGTTTAATCAAGTAAACATAACCACATCGAATGATATCATCAGTGAAAGTAGGTGGCACCTTCCCTAGTCTTAGTTCTAAAAGGGCCACATACATCAGTATGTATGAGTCCAAGTAGATTTGTAGCTCTTTCGCCAACTTGGGAGAAAAGCTTTCTTGTTATCTTTCCATAATATACAAGAGAGGCATTTTAAATTATTCATAATCATTTGTAAAGAAGCCCGTCGAGTTTTAGTATCAAAATGCGTTTCTTGTTTATGTGGAAAAGATGACGATGATCTAGGTAAGTAGAATCCAAACCAATTTGGATTCTTGAGTGCTACATTTGTATATAGAACTATCGTTTGAATTAGGATCATGCATATTAATTTCAAACATACTATTACAATGAATAGTTATAAAAAAATGTTATTTTTCATAAAACAAAATATCATAATCCATTATTCAACAAACGATAAAGCTAAACAATGCATAATTGATAATTGTTCAAAACAATAATTAACGCATTAGGAAGGATAAGATCACAGCTTCCATTCATTTAGCTTTCTACTTCACATTCAATCTTGCACATTTGTGTAAATGTGAGTTCCACAACTAGTGTCATACACTCAAGATTTATCACGAAAAGTATAGAGTTCTATAATGAAGATACCTAATGTGCTAACTAGAACACATTTGTCCTTCATCAACTCTGCCACGTAGGCAGGACAATTCCTCCTTCAATGGCCAGTTTCATCGCAATGATGGCAAGAAATATCCTTTGCAGGGTGCTCCTTTTTAGCAGGTGGGGTAATCGTAGGTTTGGAAAAGTAAACTAGCTTACCCTTACCTAGACTCTTGCCTTGTGCTTGCGGTTTACCTTCCCTGATTGCAAGAAAAGTATTGGGTAACCCTTGCTCAACCAGTTTTACCATAGCATGTTCAACGATTGTCTTCCCCATGCTATGTACTTTCAAACTGGTCATAGTCCTTGGATAGTGAGGTAAGAATCAAGCTCATTCCAAGAACTTGTGGTAAGGGGTAACCAAGACGTTCCATTGGATCAAGATAGCATTGCATATTCAAGATGTAAGTGCTAACTGATTGGCCGTCCTCCTGATTGCAAGCATGGAATACTTTAACTGTTTTGAACAGTTCAAGATCTGCCTTTTGTTGAAATATCATTTTCAACTCGCTTATCATGTCATATGTTGTGAGTTACTCGAAGTACTTTCGAATCTCGGGGTTCATGCTCACAAGCATATGAGTAGCAACTTCTTGGTGTTCGTTAAACGTTTCGGTAAAGGCTTGACGAACAGCAGCAGAATCACTGACAGGAGGTGCCTCAGGTAAGGCCTCTTATAGGTGTATCAACTTTCTCATCTCTAAGGACAATCCTTAGAATTCGATATCAGAAGATAAAGTTGATATTAGTCAGTTTCAGTTTTCAAGAACTGATTTTTGAGTGGAGATACTTAGGTTTTGATGTTGTTGTTATCTGTATAACAACCAAAGTTCAAAAAATAGTATTTTCAATAATAATTTCTTTTAATCAATTAACTACCCAATTAATTTTAATTAAAAGCTAAGATCCCATTGAGCTTCTATCACCGCATCAGTTGATCTGCTAGAGGTGATAGATCCAATAGGTAGGTGACGATCAACAATTGCATTACAAGTGCAACTCTTAGAGGTATGGGACTTCATGGCACCTAGTGAACAAGCATCTAGGGTCAAGTGGCATGTTTGTCGCATCGTCGCCTCGAGTCAAGGTCTCACCGTTAACTCGATTAAGTCATCCAATGTGAAATCATGTCAAAATAGCTCTAGGTCTCACGCGTAGAGAATAATGACCTCGGATCTAGATTCAAACCACGTCTCACGTGAATTCAAAAATAGAAGCAAGTGATTTACAACCGATTGGACGGCGTGACTTAAATTTTAGGTATGTTAAATTTTAATTAATAAAATTTTATTAAGATATGAATGAATCATGTACTTCATTCATATCACTTCATAAGTCGTTTAATAAACGGTAAAAACATTTAACGATTATTAAGGTTTAAGTTTCAAATCGTATTTAAACTTAGTTTAATCTCAAAACAATTTTAGATTAAAGGTTTAATCATCAATGATTAACTATTATTTTAAGTTTCAAATCATATTTAAACTTAGTTTAATCTCAAAACAATTTTAGATTAAAGGTTTAATCATCAATGATTAACTAGTAATTATCGATGATTAAATGTTTGGATGTTTTAATGTTTGTGTCAAAAAACCATTTTTAATTGTTTTATTTACTTGTATCTAATAGGAAAAGAAAACAACTACAAACATAAATAAAACATGCAACAAATTTTGTGCAAACCTCAACCGATGAAATCCTAGGTTCGGTCACGTGAGTCATCACGACGGACCGAAGGGTCAAACTAGGGGACGGGCCAACATGAACCCAAACGGGCCTACATAAACCCAATGGGCTCCCACTTGCTCCAAGACATTCTTGAGCAAGTAGAACCCAAAATTGTGAAAAAGTGTAATCTGCCAGAAAATTCCAGCAGACTTTGAAGCCCGAAAAGTCACTGAAGTAGTCTTCGTTGGTCTTCCCGGCCTTCTGGAAAGTTGTAGCCCACGCCTTTGCAAACATTTTAGGCTTTTGAATCGCCCAAAACGGAGTCCGTATGCCTCTGGAAAACCTGTTTTCGTACAGCCCTCGCTTTTGTGACGGAAATTTGTTGTTTTCTTCATTAGTCTTCAATATTTTTTATCAACAATTTACAATAAAAAGATAAAATAAATACAATCTATTCTATTACTTTTACATTACAAATTGCCCCAAAAATGGCACCAAAAATAAAAGAAAAATAAATGAAACAAATTACAACAATTAAGCCAAAAAAACAAGGCTTTTCCCAAACAACCAAACAACCAAACATCAACCACATTCATTCACAAAGGGTCTAGGCTTTCATCGGTTTGCACAAACAAGCAACAATTGACAAGGCTTTGGCTTGGGATATGGCAAAAATACATGTTTTGCCATATCAAAAAACATAATTAAACAAGTAATTCCAAGCCAAATAATCAAAAAATTCAATAAACTAGATTAATTTTTTGATTTTGATTTTGTAACAAGTGAAAATAGGGTTCCAAAAATACGTTATTTTAACCCTCATAATTATACAAAACCGAAAATTAAAATAAAAACCCGAAGGGTTTAATTTTCGTCCGATCGGTTTGTAAAAAAACACCAAAATCGTTTGATTTTTGCCACTTTTCACAAAATCTAGCTAATTATATGATTAATATAATGACTCGTGATACCACTAATGGTGATTTTCGGTTAAAACAATTAACAAAACGCAGCGGAAAGTATTTATCACCATGAACGGATCTTGATATCAATCATACAATTAAACTATAAGAAAATCAAAGAGAATGGTATAAGAATTCATACCCTAGTTGCCTTTGATTATTGTGTATTCGGATGGAGTTGGTGATGGATTGAAACCAAGTATTCAATTAGAATACCTCTAAAAGAAACTCCACACAACACAATCAAGAACACCAAAGGAGGATGCTAGTCCTTGATTCTTGAGAGCAAAAGAAAACAAAAACACCTACAAGTGTTAGAGAGAGAGAGCGGCCAAATGGGTGGTCAAGGGTGAGTTTATGGAGCCATTCAACAATCTTAATGGTGCCATAAAGACCCATCAATGATTTCCATAAACCATTGTTCCATTTGCACTTTAGTCCCTAGTCATTTGTTTCTTCCATTTTGCTCACAATAAAGTTTCAATATTAACAATTAATATTAAACTTATTATACACAAGCTTATAGCTTATATATTAATAATTAATGTAATTACACTAATTACACTAATTATATAATGGTGTTTAGTGTTTAAGTGTGTGACCCTTTAGGCTCACAAACAACTAGCCATATAACTATATGTTATACGCGTGAAGCATATTCCAACAACCTCCCCTTGTGGTTTCTTTGGACCAGGGTCCTTTAAGTGCTGACTCAAAGGATGAGTCATCACTCAAAGTTTCCGAGGTCTGGGTCCTAATGATGTTCTCACTAGCATGTGTACCAACCTTTGGTACATCAGTAGTTAGAGCACTTTCCTTATGCCCTCTCTCCTCCTTGGTGTCATTTTTGGAAGTTCTCTTCCTTTTGTATGCTTTGGAAATAATTTGGCTTTTTGGTCGGTCTACCTTAGAGTGAAGAGTAGCACTCTGAGGATCAATTTCATGTACCTGGGACACATTCAGGACATTTTCAGGTGATTTTGTTTGAGTGGTTGAACTGGATTCTGTTTGGGATGATTTATTTAGTGATGGAGTGGGTTGAGTTTCAATGGGTTGATCTGAACCTTCTCCAGTTGGGGGTGATCATAGATCATATTTGGAAATAAAGGAGTTATATTTCCAGAAAAATTAAATTTCCTTCTCATATTTGAATAAACTTTTTTGTTTAGAGAAGGTGGAGTAAAAATACCTTTTGTATTTGATATATCTTTTATTTCAGAATTTATTATATGGGCAACAAATCTTGGAAACATTAAATATTTAGATGAATACAGATTTCCGAGCATGCCCTCAAAAATCATTATTGAAAAATTGAATTTTTGGTCTGTGGCCAAACAAACAACATCAGTAGCTATTGTTTTATTGAACTCGTTCCAAGAATTATTTTTAGGAGAGATCCAGTGTTGAATGATATATACTAAAAATTTTCATTGGGGTGAAAGAAGTCCCTTTTGAAAAGTAACAATATTTTTCTTTCCTTCATACCTCATTTTTGTTAAAGTTTCAACAAGATCATCCTTAGGGAGTAGAGATATACCTGATGCATCGCTCAGTTGTAGATGAGATCTGATGGATTGTTCTGTTATGGTCAGTGATTTTCCATCTACAGTTGATTTGATTCTTGGAACACCTTCTTCCTCAATCTTTTTTTCATTTTACCAGAAGCTCACCAAGTGCCATTCATATATTTTGGGTTCCAGTGTTAGAGCATATCTTATTTTTGAGTTGTTGAGAAATATTACAATTTCTCTGAAATCTCTGGTTCCATCAGGATTTCTTAAGTAAGCAACCATATTATGAAAATCTGAACATAATAAATCGATTGATACAAACAATGGTTTGATCATGGTCATCTTCATTTGAACAATTTGGAGATGAGAATTTTGGATTGAATTTTGGAATTGAGCAGTTTTGTTGTTTTGATCGTGATTACCGACTTAGGGTCTATCGTAGGGTTTAGCAAATTGAGGTTTGGATAATGCAAGATTAATCGGTTTCTGCTATTTATAATTTTCGAATTACCCTGCAAAAAGTCAGAAATACCCTTCGAATCATAACCTAACGGCTATTTTCAAGGAGGTTAGTTCGGTAAAAATGTGTATTTCTTAACAAACTGTCGATCAATAGTAACTAAGCATCAGTAATAACAAACGTCAGTAGTAACTATTGTTTTATACTTAACTTAATTTTCAGTACTACTGGATCAGTAGTAAGTTGAGAATGCTAACCACGATCAGTACTAATGAATAATCAGTAGAAAAACATATAAAAATGTAAGGAAATAATGTACAAAAACTTTATATATGAATTAATTATGTAATTAATTTATTAAAATCATTCCAATACTGCTAACCAAGAAGGAGAATCTTCCTACATCAAATGCTTTTGTAAAAAGATCTGCTAATTGATTATCAGTATGAATTTTAACTACTTTAATTAATTTCTTTTCATTGCAATCTCTTATGAAATGCAATCTTATTTCAATGTGTTTGGTTTTTGAATGTTATACTGGATTATTCACAATACTTATGGCACTTTGATTATCAATATAAATAGGAGTTTTAAGAATAGAAATACCAAAGTCTAGTAACTGATTCTGAATCCATAGCACTTGAGCACAACATGCAGATGCAGTTACATACTCTGCTTCAGCAGTGGATGTTGAAACATTTGTTTGCTTCTTGCATTGCCATGAAACCAATCTTGATCCAAAGAACTGACATCCACCAGTGGTTGACTTTCTGTCTTGACATTCACCTCCATAGTCACTATCAGTGTAGGATATAAGTTCAAATGGTGAGTCATGTGGATAACATAGACCAAGTGAAGGTTTTCCTTTCAAGTATCTAAAAAATCTCTTGACTGCTTGCAAATGTAGTTCCTTTGGTCTTGCTTGATACCTGGCACAAACACAAACATTGTACATAATATCAGGTCTTGATGCAGTTAAATACATTAAAGAACCTATCATTGATCTATACAAGTGTTCATCTACATCCTCCCCCTCAATGTTAGGATGTAGGTGTTTATGTGTTTCCATGGGAGTGCTTGCACTTTTGTAGTATTTCATTGCAAATTTCTCAAAGATGTCTTTGACATATTTTGATTGATTAATCAAAATTCCATCTGATCTTTGATTGATTTGGAGTCCAAGAAAGAAGTTCATTGGACCCATTGAGCTCATCTTGAATTTAATTTGCATCAGTTCTTCGAATTCTTTGCACAATTTATCATTGGTTAATCCAAAGGTGATATCATCTATATATATTTGGACAAGTAGAATATCATCCTTGACTTTTCTTCTGAACAACGTTTTGTCAATTGCACCTCGTTTGACGTTGTTTTTCAATAGATATGTTGACAATGTATCATACCAAGCTCTTGGTGCTTGATGAAGGCCATATGGAGCTTTGTCTAGTTTGTTCACATAGTCACCATGATCGACATCTTCAGATCCTGGATGTTGACAAACATAGACTTCTTCTTCAATTTTCCCATAAAGGAAAGCACTCTTTACATTCATTTGATAGACTTTGAACTTTTTGAATGATGCATATGCTAAGAATATCCCGATTGCTTCAATTCTTGCAACAGGAGCATATACTTCATCATAGTCGATTCCTTCTTTTTGAGTGTAACCATGTGCTACAAGTCTGGCTTCGTTCTTGATCATTATTCCTCTTTCATCTTTCTAGTTTCTGAAGATCCATCTAGTTCCAATAGGTCTTTTTCCTTTTCGAAGAGGTACAAGTGTCCAAACAACTTGTAGTTTGAATTGAAGAAGTTCTTCTTGCATGGCTTCAATCTAGTTTGAATCTTTCATTTTTTGCTGAATTTTCTTGGGTTCATCATGTGATAGAAAACATGCGAACATACATTGATTAGAAATTAAATTGATATTACACATATTTGATTTAAATTGATTTGTTGTCTGCATATCAGAGTTAAGATCACTTATAACTAAGTCTAATGGATGATTCTTTTGAGCTCTTGAGGTGGGAACTTTGTCAACAACAATTTGACTTTGAAGTTTGATTCATTGGATTCGGGAAATTGTGCATCACTCCAGTTATTTTCTTGATTTTCAGAGTTTTCTTGATTTTCTTCATTGATACTGGCATCAGTATTAACTTGGTAATCATTAAAATCATGTGTTTCTCTGTTAGTACTGACGTCAGTATTGTTTGGTTCACCATTATCATTTTGAGTTTCTGAGTTCCTACTGGTGTCAGTAGAACCTTGAGAGTTCGATTTGTTACTGGCATCAGTATTGCTTGTATTATCCGAGTTATTACTGTCCTCAGTATTAACTGTGGGAGAAGTATTAACAAGGATATATTTCATTGGGTCTTTATTGCCATTGAGCGATGATGAATCTCCTTTAGGTGGTTGATTATCTGATCCACCTGCATTAAAATCATTACTAAAATCAAGAGACTTTGTTAGAGAGTCAATATTAAAGACCCAATCTGGACCATTTCCTTTTTCATTCATAAAATATTCATTAAAGGATACATCAACACTTTCTTCAATTATCCTTAGTCTTTTGTTGAATACTCTATATGCTTTGCTTTGAGTTGAGTATCCCACAAAAATTTCATCATCTGATTTGGAGTCAAATTTTCCAATTTGTTCTCTTGTAATTAAAATGGTACAAGGACAACCAAATGATTTTAAAAAGCTTATTGATGGTTTTCTTTTATTAAAAAGCTCATATGGTGTTTTAAAGAGTGGCTTGACTATTAATACTCTGTTTTGCTCATAACAAGCAGTACTGACAGCTTCAGCCCAAAAAGTTATTGGTAACTTTGAATCTGCAAGCATGGATCGGGCTGCTTCAATTATAGTTCTATTTCTTCTTTCAGTTACACCATTTTGTTGTGGAGTTCTAGGAGAGCTATACTGTCTGTCAATACCTTTAAGATCACAAAATGAGATTAGATTTGCATTTTTAAATTATGTGCCATATTATCACATCTGATGGCTTTCACTTTGAGATCTCTTGTGTTTTCCAATTTGATTATTAGGTTCTTTATAATTTCACTTGTTTCAACTTTGGTCCTGAGAAAGAATACCCAAGTAAATCTAGAAAAATCATTAGTAATAACTAAACAGTATTGCTTCTTTCCTATACTCATCACATTAGTAGGCCCAAATAAATCCATATGTAGAAGTTGCAAAGGGTTAGAAATAGAATTAATTCCTTTGGTCTTATAAGAAGTCTTCTGTTGTTTACCTTTCAGGCATGCAACACAGTGATGATCACACATAAATACTTTTTTAGGTAAACCAATTACTAAGTTCTTTATAACTAAATTGTTCATATTTTTAAAATTTATGTGACACATCCTTCTATGCCAGACATCTGATTTATTTGTGTTTGCCTTGGATATAAAACAGCTGATCTCATTTGAAGAAATGAGTTCTCCCCCTATATCCAGGAAATACACATTATTTCTCCTTGTAGTTTTAAAACAACATATTTTTCATCTAAAATAAAGTGAGGAGAAAGAATGATGCACTCAGTATCTGAAAAGAGAATCTTGTTCTTCTTATCACATACCTGTGAGACACTAACCAGATTATTATAAGCTCAGCAACATAAAATACATCATCAAATGCAATCTTATCATTTGATATTGTACCTTTACCAGTGATTCTACCACCTTTTGGATTTTCTCCAAAAGCAACATATCCACCTTCAAAAGACCTGAAATCTCTGAGAATTTGTAGATTTCCAGTCATGTGCCTAGAGCAGCCACTATCAATATGCCATGTGTTTCCATCTTTAGGTACCTGGATACTCTGCACAAAATAAGAAAAGTTAGTTCATTTTGGGAACCCAAGCTTGCTTTGTCTTTGGTTCATCCTTGTGATAAACAAATTTGCTAAAAGTTTGAACTTTGGATGAAAAGTTGTTGGTAGAATGTTGATTGTTACTGTTGTTTGGTTTTACTACTGATTTAGGTTTATATACCCAAGATTTAGCTTCTGATTTCTTTACTACTGGAGGAGCAGTAGTAACTGAGTTGTAAGGTTTTCTGGGACGATCAGTGGTATCATAGTAGTTGTATTTCACTGCATTGTACCTTGGTTGATGATCAGTAGTAAATCTTTGATTATTACTACTGATGTTTGAATAACCTGAATATTTTGAAAATTGATTTTGTTTTCGATAATTTTCAAAGTTTTTGCTTGTTTTTGGAATTTCATGTCTGATATTTTGAACAAATCTTTGAGCCAAATTATGGAACATCAACCTGTGGAGATTTAAAGTTTTGATTTATTTTTTATCCTTTTAATTTAAGTTCTTTTATTTTTAATTTATTTTCTTTAAACTTCTTAAATTCTTTGCAGTTGATTGGATTGAAGTGACAATCCTTTGCTAAATGATTAACTTTATTGCAAATTAAACATGTTAATTTGGTTGATTTTGAACTTTCTAGTTTTCTTTGTTCTTTTAATTGATTTAAGTTTCTTTGGTTTCCCCTTCTTAAAATAGTTGGTAAATTTTCAGCATTATACTTAGGAGATTCTTGACTTTGTGTGGTCTGGAAACTTGTATCAGACGTTTTAACAGAATTTTCTTCACCAGATGATTCCTCACTTGTTTCAGTTTGATTTTCTAATTTTAATTCATCTAAGATTCTTTCTGAACTAGATTTTAGTGGAGGAATAAAATTTGTTGGAGGAGCAACTGCATGATATCCTACTCCATGTGTGACCTTTTCAGTGGTTTGATTACTTGTTAATTCTTCAATTATCTTAGAACTTCTTTCAAATTTTTTAATAGTTAATTTATTTTGTTATAATTCTAATTGGCATTCCTCTAATTTAGTTCTAGCTTCTTTTGCTTTTAATTCAGCATGTTCCTTATCATAAACAACTTGTAATAATTCTGCTTTACATTTTTTATCTGTTATTTGATAAACTTTAATTTGATTTTCTAAATCAGCTATAACACCATTAAATTCTATTCTTCTGTTTCTGTTTCTAATTTAATCATCCAAAATTTCTTTATTTACATTTTCAAGTTCTTTAAATGATCTAATGTATTCAGGAGTGCAAGATTTAGAAGTTACTTCAGTGTTAGGATCAGAGAAGGTCATGAGTGCTTGATTTTGAGCATGTTCTTTAGCTTGAAAGCTCCAATCATAACCTTGTCCTTCTTGAGACACAAGAGCAGTTGAGTTTGATGAGTTGCCTTTGTTGTAATTTGATCTTTGATCTTTGCTAGGACATTCTCTAGCAAAGTGACTAAAATTACTGCAGTTATAGCATTTGACTTTGGTTTTGTCAAATCCTTCCCTTTCACCTTTGTTGAAGCTTAGATCTTTTCTTCCAGTTCTTTGTAGAAACATTTTTGTTTTCAAACTTAACATAGCCATTTGCCACTTTATGTCCATCTCTTCCAGATCATCATGGTTGATTTGTTCCAAATCTTCACTAATTAGTGCAGTGTGCACATGACTAGCGAAAAAGGATTCTCTGGCAATGTCCTCTGTTTCTTTAGACTTTCCAGATGTAATATCTTGATTTGTACCTGCAGTAGAAACAAAAGCAGCATTATTTGAATTTAAATTGGGAGTTTTCTGACTTACCCCAGATTCAAAAACTCTTAGGTCATTTTAAAGTTCATCAAGCTCCTTTTCTTCAAGTGCATATCCTTGTCTATATATAACTGTATACATAGACCATTCTTCACCTAGAGATCTGAGAAACTTCCTGTTGACATCATCTTTGTCTGGTTGGACTCCAACTTGATTGAGTTCACCAACAAGTTTATTGAATCTATCAAAAACTTGTGACAAAGATTCACTCTTTTGTCCTTTGAAGTTTTCAAACTCTTGTTTCACCACATACTTCATGTTTCTTTTTGTACTCTTTGTACCAACAAACCGTTTCTCCAGTGCTTGTCAAAGCTTTTTAGCATCATCATATTCAACAAAGAGATGTTGATAGTCATTAGGAATTGAAATCAATAATGTGCTTAAAGCCTTCAGTTCAATTCCTCTGTCTTTCTTTTCCTTGTCATATCTGACTTTGTCAGATTCAGTGGATGTTCTAGTTAGTTGAATTGGAATGGTTTTTTTGCCTTCTTGAACCACTCCCCACATGAAATAATCAGTAATAAGCATGTACCGCTTCATTCTGTTTTTCCACATCCCAAAGTTGTTGAGAGTGAGAATTGGGATCTTGTTTGCCTGAGTGCTTTCATTCTTATCAGACATGATGAAAAATCTTGTTTAGATTTTATTGAAAACTTTTTGATGTTCTTGATTCGTAGATCTAGAACCTTATGCTCTGATACCACTTGTCATGATCGAATAACTCAATACAATTATTAGAATCACATATCTACTCACGAATAGAAGTTACAGCGGATTAACACTATCGTGAAAAACTGTACCCTAGATATTCTAGGACTAGATTGCAATACAATTTAAACATATATGATCTTCTAAACAAACTTCCTAAGATCTCGGAGTTGATATTCTCTGTAAATAGCTCCATCCGTAGTAACTTGTATAGCAGTAGGAAGTTGCTTCATCAGTAGTAACCGTATCGTCAGTAGTAAGTCTTATAACAACATTAAGACTTTATCAGTATCATCTGCAGCATCAATAGTAAATCATATATCAGTAGTAACTCTGATATATCCCAACACGGAGTATATAATATTTGAAATTAGTTAAATAAATATTTTCATCCGAAGAAAGGTTACTTTAAGCTTAGATAGGTTCTAGGACGGTAGAACCTATATAAGCTTATAAATAGCTTTTCTTTTCATGAAAAATTAAGGTAATTCTACACAAAAATAGTTGCATATTTTCTAGATCTTTGTCAAAAACTAGGTAGGTCCTAAAACCTACCTAATTTTTTAAAAGTATCTAGAAAATATGAATTTTTTTTTTAAGAATTACCTTAATTTTTACAAGGAGATTCCGTGAGCAATTTCAACACCAACATGAGTGATGAACAATTGTTTTTCGGTTTGTAAATGAACCAAACAAGCATAATCACTCTTGTTTGTTGTATAAATTCAACCGAAGAACAAAGGAACACAGACACTAAAATGTGTGAATTTTTATGTCCATGTTTGTAAATGAACCAAACAAGCATAATCGCTCTTTTAATGAAGTCGGTGTCCGGTATGTACCTTCTTGTGATTGCATGTCAGGTTGGTTGTTTACACACCATAAAAATCTGGTTAAAATACTTTGGCGAAAAATTATAAATTTGTTGTGGTGGATTGAATTGTATTTGGTTGTATGGTGTTTGATGGTATTATGATCGAGAGAATTATGTTTGTGGGACTTTACTTGGTATATGGTAATGTTGACCGAAACTGGACATTTGTGCGTCTGGGGAGGTGGGTGTTGACGAGTTCGAAAAAGATACACTGGTTTAGAACAGGTTAAATTGAGAGTGAATGTCGTATGAGTAGTTTGGGTGGTTTGCATTTTTTGTTTGTGGATGATTGAAAAATAGACAAGTTTTAGGTGTAGAAGATAATTGAAGAACAAAAATAGTTCTAAATGTAGAAGATAATTGAAGAACAAAAATAGTTCTAAATGTAGAAGATAATTGAAGAACAAGAACAAACGTTGAAATACAAAGTTGGGGGTGATTCAAAAGTGAGATTTTGGATTGATACATGGACTGGGGATCAACAACCATTATGTCAACGGTACATTCGTTTATTTCATCTTGATACACAGCCTCAATGTTTTATTAAAGACCGATTTATAAATGGGAATTGGCAAATGAATTGGAAGAGGCCTATAGTTTCCGGACGTTTAAATATCTTAAGAGAATAATTACAATCTGAACTAGAAGAGCTTATAAATTTTAACTAGTAACACCTCAATTTTTTTAAAACAATTTAAACTTTTAAATAAATAAGTTTAACTAATAAAAATCCATAATATCCAAAATACGGTTTAAATAAAACATTTGGAATGATTAACAAGTATAAAAACCGGTGTTATTATAATATCAAAACTAAGTCTAGGGAATTAAATAAGTACACCGAACTTAATCATCTAATGCTAATACTACGGGCTGCCTAATCCTTAGTTCCCGAATCTGAGTACATAGTAAAAAATAAACGTAGTACGTGAGACAAAATTGTCTCGTGAGAAACATGGGTTTTAGACCCGGTTAGAAATAGTTGCAATAAAATAATAATTAAATAATTATCACATTGCACATAGTCAATAATACTCTAAGGCTTACCATAAGCCCACACATACGTAACGGGCCTCCCCAAAACAAACTCCCCCGATATGGGTTATCTAGGTAAACTCTCCCATTTCCGGGTTATCTATTTCTCCCCCGATTTCCGGGTTATCTCAAACTCCCCCGTTTTCCGGGTTATCTATTTCTCGACACACTACCCTTGCGCAGGATGGTACCGCCCCAAGTAGGTGTCACTAACTCCCCCAACTTGTGTGGGTTATCTAGGATCCAATTGTCTAGCTACCACATAACAAATCATCAAACTTGAGCCAATGCTCCAATTCATAAATCATAACATACTAGTGGTAACCAACAAACAATTAAGCAATTCAATTCATACTTATAACATTTCAATTCTTTTTTTTATTAAAATATTTATCTAATAAATACTCATTTCATCATTTCAATTATAAAACTAGATTTACTATGTACTCAGAAAAGATCACATGTACTCACCTTAGCGAGGCTTTCCAAGCCTTGTGTAAATCAACACAATCTCTACTTCTTAATCAAATAAGTACTTCCAATCTCAAGGTCTTCTTGACCTAACATCACTATGATCACAATAACTAGTTATTAACCATAACTAATCACTAATTAATCCATATTATTATTCCTAACCACCAAGTTCATCCATCTTGGTGGAATCTCAAACCCTAGTTCAAGATTTTCCATCAATAATCCCAAATCCAACTTGTACACATTGATCACAAGCCTACAATGAGTGTTCTACACTCATGATAGATCATCTTCCCCAAAGATGACATGGTTGGTTCCCCAAACCACCATTTTTACCCATACAAAGCTCACAATCAAGGTAGATAAGCAAGATAATCAATAATCCTTATCCTTGATGTTTAAATCCTTCAAGATGGTGAAAATTTGAGCTCTTGAGCTCCAAAAACGACCACAATCTCCAAGAAAATGGCTGCTCTATGTGTATGTTAGTAGGTGTAATGAAACCCTAGCCTACACTCAAGTTTATATACTCCAGACCCAGCTCGCGCCGAGCTCGCTCCGCGAAGTGACGCGGGTTTGCCTTCTAGATCTCCCGTTTTTTCCTAGACTTCGCGCCAGGCTCCCGCCTGGCTCGCGCCGCAAAGTCGACGCGAAATCCTCGCGTTTTGGTCGCTGAATTCTCTGTTTGCTCAGATCCTTACTCGCGACTGGCTCGCGTCGCGAGGGCTGTTCCAGGCAGATTTTTGGTCTTTAAACTTGTTTCCATCCAAGTCTTGACCCATACTTGGTTATACCTTGTCCTAAACATTCAAACACTCGATAAAACACAACGGTAAACATAATCTAATATAAATAACAAAATTCGTATAAATCCCGAATTAAATATACGAAATTACAAATTATAAAATTACGGTCGTTACATTAATGGTCAAGATGATTTATTATGGGGAATTAGTACAGATGAGTGTTTTTACGTAAGTGATACAAGAAAACATATATAGTAGATGATTTTATTTTACCAAATATGACAATTCCAACAAGATGGCATAAAATTCTTCTGAAAAAGGTTAACAATTTTGTAATTGCGTTTGAATTTGGATAGATTACGACATGGACTAAATCTTTTAAGACGGGGTTTGGACATTCAATCTATTTTATGTCCGATTTGTTCAAATAGTATGGAATCAATGGATCATTTATTTTATACATGTGAAGTGCTTTAAATATTTGGCGGTTGATTCGTGTGTGATGCGATATTTCAAATACCAGAAGCAATTTCTCATTCCGATTGGATTTCATGGTTTGATAGAATTCATATTCAAGGTGATGGGAAAGAGCATATTCATATAATTTCGGTTAATACATGGTGGATTATATGAAAGTATCAGAATTCTATCATATTTAACTCTCATCATCTGAGAAAATGTGATACATTATTTTTTATTATATTCGTTTGTATTCGTTTAATTGGCTAAATCATAGAAGTTCTAAATGTTTAGTCGGGTCTGATTGGCTCAAAAAACTATTGTAATTTTCTAGATCCTTGTTAGTTTTCTTTTTATTAATATAATTTGCTGTTAAAAAAAATATAGAAGATAATAATTGAAGAATAGAAGAGTTTTAGGTGAGATTTGTTTTGTATTTGAGGTGTTGGTATTATTGAAGTGGTAACATGTCAAAACTCGAAACGCAGTGTCCTTCCCCTTACGTTGACCGGGAACGCCGTCCAAAACGGCGAAGGGGAGTAGGAGAACGATGTATTGACGGCAATAAGACTTAAGTACAACACGTGAAGAGCAACGTACAAGCAAACATAGCATAAGTGGTGTGTAAAAATGTAAAATAAGCTCATGCTAACCTGCGCATCATATAACGGATAACAACAACAAAACTTTTTGTTGGTAAGCGACGTGGTGGGCACGTGCGGTAGGGAGAGAGAGGACGGAGAAGTGGTACGATGAATGCATACGGCTTATAATAGCAAGAATCTTAGGTGGAGTGGTTGAATGGCCTTTATTCTTCCAAGTTCCAACTCCACTTTAATTCCGGGTTAAAATCGTTAATCACATAGAAATCCAAAAAAATAATTTCTAGAAATTATTAATTTAATTTACCCATGAGGTATTTTGTCCAAAAACACTTTACATACTAAATTTCCTATAAGCAGTGATCTTTAATATTGTCAATTGTGAGGGTTTGAAATTGGGTTAAAGTAATTCCAATTAGTCTAATGTGTTATTTCAAAATAAAAAGTTAAAGGTACTACTCAATCATTTGAATATGACATAACCAATAGAAATATATTTGATATTTCAGAATTGAGGTATGAGCTAAATATTTGTTAAAAGCAAATTACAAAAGAATGATACATGTTAGAGACAGATAGAGGTCTAGGTACGCTAAAACTCGCCAAACCATATCTATTCTGTTTTTTCTTTTTTCTTAAATTCGGATTAGTTTGTGGTATTTTTGTGGTCTTAAATAAATTTAAAAGAAATATTAAGATGGATGTAAAAATCTTGTCAAAAAGGCAAAATATCTTGTCAATTGGTCTACAGTGTCATTGTAGAGAATCCCTGTCTTGTTTAGCATAACTTTTACACTTAGCCACCATAGTCAAAATATATAATATCAATATTCTAGAACCCAAGCCTTCAAAACTATTATTCATATATGATGTTAACTGGGACGTAATTTATATATTTACTAGCAGGGTACTCGTGCAATGCAGCGGCGGGTACCCAGAAACTATATTTCGTGGTGAGCAAGTGTTGTTTGTTTACACGGTTTTTCCAACAATAATTGCGCAAATGAATGATTTTTTTCGTCTTTAAAAATTGCAATTAGTAATCCGGAAATACAAACCAAAACCGAAAAAGTCAATTAATTAACTTCCGGAAATATAAGGGCTGGTCAAATGCTTGGAATTACAGCCTATTATATTTTGTTTTCCGGAAATACAGACCGAAACCGAAAAGGTCAATTAATTTATTTCCGAAAATATAAGGGCTGGTCAAATGCTTCGAATCACAGCCTATTGTATTTAGTTTTGGTGGTTTGAAATAAAGTGTAATTATAGCAATTGGTTAACACATAGTGACTACTTAGAAGAGGTCTTGTGTTCGAATCCTGTAAGCAACACTTTATTTTTTTAGTTAAAGAACTTACTAAAAGTGGAAATCTCATTAAATTTAAAATTAAGGAGCTCCTTAAATTTACTAAAAGAGGTAATCCTAAATGCATTAGTAAGTAGTAAGATAAGATAAGATGATTATGAAACTTTTGAAGATAATTAAATTACATACGTTACAGGCTTAGTTCAAGTTACAAATTATACCATGAATATTTTTTAAGGTTTTGATAATGATAGTCTTTAGGATTGCATTAAGTGCATAAAACATTATACAATTAAGTAGTTCCTAAAATTTCGGAGTGGGTTGTAGCTTAATATACATGTTCATAATGCATTTCTTATGACTGCCCTTAGGGCTGTCACTATCAAATCCTATTTTTTATAAGGATTTTGATAATGACAGCTCCAAGGGTTGTCAAAAGACATGCAGAATAAACTTGTACATTCATTGTAGCGAACTCCTGCATCTTAGGAACTACCCCCTTATGAAATAATGTACAATTATTTATGCACTTAATGACAGCTCTTAGAGCTGTCATTATCAAAACCCGTTTTATTAAAAAGATAAAAATGTAAAATACCAAGAAACGTTAAAGAAGCATAAACTAATACATATGGTTTGGGCTATCCATATCCACCAACGTCAACCTCACAATAATAATCTTAAAATAGTTTAAAAAAACAAAAAGTTATATGCGTTATAGCTGGCTGTGGGTCCTGTTTGATGGTGATGCATCCCTCAAAATGATGGTCTGAAAGCAAACACAAACAGAATTCAGATAACTACAAAATATACAACTTTAGGCCATTATTCAGTGTCACGCTACTGCCACGTAAGCCATCCAACAAAACAACAAAATAGTAACACTTCATTTTCTAACTAACAGTCTAATATAGCGCTAAATTTCGGGAACATCAATTTAGTTGGCCACGTGGCTCATTTATGACGCGTTATTATGTTCACTTGTTTTCCTCGTGAGTCTTGTGGAGTAGCATTTCCCCCCGTCTTTTTCGTTATTTTAATTTTGACATGCGCCACTTGGCTTTATTTGGTTTCAACGTGACCTGTTTTCCGGTCCTCAATTATTTAATTTTTTAAACACGTTATAATTTGATATTTTCATCAAATATAATTTTTGCTCTAACATTTAGTTTTATACAACCATGTTATTTTAGATTTAATACACATTTTTTTAACAGCAAAAAGAAGACAACGGGTAGAGCTTTGGCACTGTCATTATCCTCCCGAGGACCTCCAAACGAAAATTTTATAAACTAGAGTCTAGCAAAAAACTAGACTAAAAAAAACAACCACAATTACAAAAGGAGTCTCAACCAATTAACCCACGAAGTCTTAAACTTTTGACTCCTATGGGAAAGCCAAGAAAAAGACAACAAACGAATATTATCAACCAACTCCGACTTTTGAATTCTACGACTATCAAATAACAACGAGTTCCTAAAACGTCATAGGGACCAACACGTAACAAATCCAATCATACGATGCATGTAATAGTTTATTATTGACATTCCTTATGACCACCATTATCAAAGACTGAAAAAAGAAATATCATAAAAAGATGTTAGTCTGAAAAGTAATACAGAGTATGTTATTTTCAAAACTGCGTTACAAAATGAAAGTTTACGAGTGTACAAAATTGTTATACAAAGTCAAAATTATGGTGATACTATAGCATATAAGGTGCAACTTTAGTACTTTACTACAAGTTAGCATTTTTGGTGATTAAAAAATTAACTCCATTATAGCTATGTAAAAAACGTTCTTTATTTAAGTATAAAGATAATTATGAATGAAAATTCCATTTATATTGTAGGTACATATGTTTATTAACGCCGAATTCAAAATACCTGCAATTTGGTGATTAAAAGATTAACCCCTTTTTTTTCCTAGTGTTCATTAGTTGAAAGGAATTTTCAATGGTATACGCTTTATAATTTTATACCATTAAAGCCTGATACATAGATGATTCCCGCTATTTGCAAAGAGAGTTTTTAGTCTGATCATTCTGATAAAGAATTAGAACTAAATTGTCTTTCCATTATTAGAAATAGTCAAATTTTAAATTCAGTTTACCTCTTGCTCGAAAGTGTACAGATTCTAAGACTATGGATTATGTGTCCAACGGTCCAATACACGCCACCTTAATAACCACAATACACTACGGCACATCACACCTTTTATTTAGACTGAACGGTATGGGCCAATGGGGGGCGTGGGGGAGCTGAGGTGGAACGAGGGGCACGGCGTGGAGGAGAGGGGCACACCGCCCCCTACACGGCGTGGGGGTGTGTGGTGCTCGATGGTGGCCACGGCCACGGCTTGTAACGATCGGGGTGTTTGGGATTTTCGACCGTTGAACGGTCATTTGACCGTTGGAATTTAAAAAAAAAAATTATTTTATATTTATGTGTGTGTATATATATATATATATATATATATATATATATATATATATATATATATATATATATATATATATATACCCCAATCACAACACAATACAATTACCCCAATCACAACACAATCTATATCATTTCCTTACCATCTTTTTTAACCTATAATCACTACATTTAATCATGGATACCCCACCACCGTCGTCGTCAACATCATCGTCATCATCGTCATCATCCGACTCATACGAAATGGCTCTGATTGCGTATTGCGCGTCGCGTTTGAATGCACAGGCGGCGGAAAGTAGCACCACCCGCTTCAACAGTAGGACGGCGAACCTCAACCGTAATCGTGCCGCTGGACACCAACGTCTTTATCGAGATTATTTTGCAGATGATAGCGTTTATAACGATAGAGATTTCAAACGACGGTTTCGTTTGAGCAAAAATTTGTTCATGCGCATATGTAGTGCATTAGAAAACAGGTATCCTTTCTTTCAACAAAAATATGATGCTAGAGGTAGGCTGGGATTTTCTCCGCACCAGAAATGTACTGCCGCAATCCGATCCATGGCTTACGGGTCGTCCCATGATTCTCTTGACGAGTACCTACGCACGTCTGAAAGGACCGTTAGAGAAAGTATGTATAACTTTGCGGAAGGGGTTGTTGAAATATTCGGCCCTATTTATTTGAGGAAACCAACGGTCACTGATGTTCAGAATTTATATGCGCATCATGAAGAGAAACATGGTTTTCCTGGAATGCTTGGTAGCATTGATTGTACCCAGTGGGACTGGAGGAATTGCCCTCAAGCGTGGAGAGGAGAGTACACAGAAGGTCATCATGGAACGCCATCGTTGGTACTAGAAGCAGTTGCTTCACAAGATCTATGGTTTTGGCATGCGTTTTTTGGGGTTGCAGGTTCGAACAATGATGTCAACGTGCTTGATCAGTCACCGATATATAACGAGATCTTAACAGGAAGGGCACCAGATGCTCCGTTCGTTGTGAATGAAAATCACTATAGATTCGGTTATTACCTTACCGATGGAATATATCCTCATCATGCTACGTTTGTGAAGGCTTACCGGCATCCATCAAACCCAAAACAAACCTTGTTTACCCAAAAACAAGAATCGGCACGTAAAGACGTAGAACGTGCTTTTGGGGTTTTAAAATCAAAGTGGCACGTTGTTAAAAATGCGGCGCGTACCTATCAACTTCATAATTTAAGATCCATTATGTATGCATGTATCATCATGCATAATATGATTGTCGAAGACAAAGGTCGCAATATTTCACATTACGTGTCAGACGGTCCCCGAGAAACTCTGTATGTACCGGGAACCGCTGAATATTTGCATAGGGTTGTTGACATTCGAGACAATGCAACACACGATAGACTTCAAATCGACTTGGCGGAACATTTCTACAATAACCGAAATCAAAACCCAAATGAAGACGATAATGAAGACGAAGATTAAAATAAATGTTATTTGTATTTTTATTAAATTGTTAGTTGTATTTTTATTTAAATGTAATTTGTGTTTTTATTAAAATAAATGGAAAAGAAATGATGAGTTGGAAAAAAATGGTGTGAGGTGGAGTGGTGTGCAAATAAACGGATAATTATTAATTTTCATTTTAATATACATACGATATATATGTATTTTAGGTTTATTAGTTTGTTTTATGTCTTTTCTATATTATAGTTAGAGATAGATTTTAGTATAAAAAGATACTACTACAATTATAAGTCAGAGATAATTAAAAGAAGTTAGAATAGAAATTGACTATGCGAGGAAATAAGTTTTGAAAGAAAACTGAACCGATTAATTATTATTTTAAAATTGGTTGGGGCATATAACCTTCATTTTTTTTACTCTCTCAGTCAAAGCTTATGGGCTCTATGTGGGTACATAAACCGTATTTCTGTCTTTTATTTTCTATGCTCTAAGTTTATTGTTTATTTAAAAGGGTTTTGATAATGACAGTCCTAAGGGCTGTCATAAGACATGACTTGTACATTCTTCTATAACCGACTCCTGAATTTTAGGAATTACTTATTTGTACCAATTTATATGCACTTATTGACAGCCCTTAGGGCTGTCATTATCAAAACCCTATTTAAAATAGTCAGGATTTTGTTAACGCTGATACTATTTTTAAAATATTATTATTATATATTAAAAATTCGTATTTAATTTTTGGAGGTGTTTCTTATTCCACTTCAGTGTGGTATAATTGCTTAAGGCTATTGGGCATAGATAAATATATATATACTAATAATTTTGTCATATCAGATGTTATTTAAATAAATCATACCACACTTATTTGGAGAAAATACCTATCACATAATACCACACCCGCTCACACATCACACCATTCGAAAAAGGGCCCACCAAATACCTTCCTCCCTCTCACAACTACCCACATGCCACACTGTGACCATGACCACATGACACCACACCACAATCTAAGTAACAGATGTGGCAAATGATTTAATATGACCGATAATACCTATATCCACTAACTTAATGATTATCACTATTGTTTTCCAAAAATAAATACTTCAAATCATCCACATTAAAACAAAGTTTATCAACTTTGTAAATTGAAAATCTCCATTTCTGAAATAATAAAACGTGTAATAATCTTCGTCAAACAAACTCTTCAAAATTCTCGCATGTGTACGTATGTACACACACATATTATAAAGTCAACCTTTTCTTTAACAGCTACTCCGTATTATAATATTTTAATCTGTGGTACCATGATGTCATAATAAATATAATAAACGTATTAGAAATGAAATCATAGTTAATCCAATATGGCAGTTAAAGACTCCTTCCGGTTACACTTGTTTATACAAACTGATAATGACTATGTATAATCTGACCTCTACCAAAGTTTAAAATAAATTGCACATTTAGTTTCTTTGCATATGATAAGATAGAGCTATTCAACCTAACACAACGAGTAATGCAAAATAATTTTATTACGCAAAAAATAATTTTCTTATTAGGTTTTGAATTTTAATAATATACAACTTTTTAATGGATGTTATTAATGTCATTATCAAAAACTTTAAATTTAAAATCTGAATAAGAAGATACTCCCTCCGTTTCATAAAAAGTTTTACATTTCATTTGGGCATAATCTTTTAGGAGATAGTTAACGGTGGGGACCTTTGTAATACTTTTGATTAAAATATAAGGTTAGATTGGAGAGAGAAAATATTTTATTGGTGGAATGATTAGTAATAATATTATTTTATTAGGTGGATCTTTCAAATTTGAGAAATGTAAACTTTTCTGTGAGATAAAATTTTAAGGAGAAATGTAAACTTTTTTATGGACGGAGGGTAGTATTTAACTAAGGGAAGACGACAAAAGATTGTTAGCCACGCGCCAATTAGGAAGTGTGGAGAGAAAGACAGGTTGTAGTGTAGCTTACGAAGACTAATATATGTAAATCAGTGCTGGGCTGTGATGTGACGCGTGTCCGTTAGCCAGCTGTATCCCAAATTCTACCAAAATACAACCGCTTGCTCCAGTCACAGCCGGTGTCCCACCACCCACACCGGCTTAACCGGTCATCTCTATCCTATCTCCCATATATAAACCTCCGTTCATTCCCCTCAAAACCTTCCATATTTCTTTCTTATTTCGTTCCAAATTTCTTCTCAAAATATCCTAACAAACTCAGTCGATATAATTTCAATTTTCTGTTATTGGTAAGTTAATGGCCGGTAATAACCCGAAGAACGATATGGATCGGATTAAAGGTCCATGGAGTCCAGAAGAAGACGAGATGCTTCAACAACTCGTTGAAAAACATGGGGCCAGAAATTGGTCAATAATTGGGAAAGCAATACCTGGTAGATCTGGCAAGTCTTGTAGGTTACGGTGGTGTAACCAGCTCTCACCGCAGGTGGAGCACCGTGCGTTTACGCCGGAGGAAGATGAGACGATTTTACGTGCTCATGCTCGGTTTGGAAACAAGTGGGCGACGATTGCTCGGTTGTTGTCCGGCCGGACTGATAACGCCATAAAAAACCACTGGAACTCCACGTTGAAGAGGAAGTGTTCTTCGATGACGAATGAAGAGTTCAATGAGTTTGCTATTCAACAACCTTCGTTAAAGAGGTCGGTGAGTGCCGGTTCGGCGGTTGCTGTTTCCGGTCGTTACTTCAATCCCGGAAGTCCGTCTGGATCTGACGTTAGTGAATCCAGTGTGCCGGCACCGGCGATTTCGTCGACGCACGTATTCCGGCCAATCGCTAGAACCGGACCTGTAGTTGCTCCACAAATCGAAGTTGCAGTCTCATCGCCATCGCCTAAACAGTCGGAAGCGAAGGATCCTCCTACTTCCTTGAGTCTCTCTCTTCCAGGAATCGAGAACGAAACGTCGACGCCGATGCAGTTAATGCCGCCCTCTCCTGTGGCGAGTCCGTTACCACCGCCACCACTTCCGCCGGTTCCTATACACGCCAGGCCGTTGCGGCAGTTTCCAATCGATCGTCATCAGAATCTAAACCTAAACAATCACACAGACATCATGTCATCAATTCCGATGGCGATTTCGACGGCGATGCATCAGCTTAAGGTATCAGGAGATCCGGTAGCGCCTTTAGATCAAACTGAGAAGGCTTTTATGCCTTTTAGTCCAGAGTTTTTGTCTATGATGCAAGAAATGATAAGAAAAGAGGTGAGAAATTATATGACTAGTATCGAACAGGGAGAAGGAGGCGGAATGTGTATGGGCGGTGGGGAAGGATTTAGGAATACAGCGGTGGTCAAGAGAATCGGAATTAGCAAGATCGATTAGAGTTAGAATTGTTCATAGGAGGTGATTATCGGTGAATTGAGACGATCGGAGAAAGGGAAAGAAACAATCTTTGTTATATTTCTCTCTTAATTAAATTAATTATATAAATATTTCCCAGAAAAAAAGGTAAAAAAGAAGAATAATGATGTACAGGGGCAATCATGAAAATGTAAGGGAAACAGAGAGCAAGAAATTGAGGTTTTATTTAGAAAAAACTTCTAATTTTGATTTCAAACAAGATGTCTGTCTTTGATCTTCTGTCTAACAGTTTCTTTGTTCACTGAGGGTTTTGAATTTTGAAACTTCGATAACATTTAGTAAGAGGACTCTGTTCTTTCTATATTAATTGAATGATGATGAGCTAATTTTCGAGTAGTTAGTTAATAAATTATATAATGGTTTTAATAATTCAAGGAAGATTGTCAATCTAGTATATAAGTTATATGATATGGCCAATTCAACAATATTTTCAATAATACCAACTAGGTGTTAAGTGATCGGGATTTGACAATTCAAAAATGCAATAAGGAGCATCCAACTTCTGTTTCTGTACGATGTTCCGTGTTATACTGGTACCGAAATACATAGTAAAAAATTCTGAAATAATACGATTTGAAGTATCAAGTACCGTATCGATTACATTCGATAGATACTTCTTGGTACCCGGTATTAAATGTTCATCCCTACACTTTAGAATTTAATTTGCTAGATTCATAATGAGTTTAACCAAGTTAATAACAACCTTAAGGTCGACGATTTAAGAAGGCTGCACGCAATTGTCTAAGCGTCGACAATATGTAGAAAACAAGGGTGGCAATTCACTTGGGTTCGGGTTCATGAGTTTGAGTTCGCAGGTTGGCGGGTCAGAACGTTCAACCTGAAACCGACATGCTTATATAAACAAGTCAAATATCTCAACCGTAACTAGTTTACCTTCAACCTAAGCATTACTCATAAAAGCCGTTTAATTGGATGAGTTAAATAGGTTAGCTAGAAAATATGAAATCGGGTGCAAGAAGAAATCACATCCGGATGAAGAAGCCCAAAAACGAATAAGAAACCAAAATTTACGTTATTGGACTAAACACGTTTTTCAAAAATGTTTTCGGGCTGATATAAAACGGGCCGGCAATTTTGGGCTGGCCTTGTTCGACCTTAACAAGTGCAACAAGGATTTTGGTTTTGAATGGGTCAATAGTTTATAAGAAATCAACTAGTATATAATACTCCCTCAATCCCATAGAAAATTACTCTTTTCTCCCAAAATATTTATCTCACAGAAAAAATTCTAATCTCTTAAATTGACAATGTCCATTTAATAAGATAATACTTCTTCCGATTCAAAACAAGTGACACACTTTCCTTTTTGGGATGATTCAAAATAAGTGCCTCACTTTAAAAAATTACCTTAGACAAAAAATAGTGAATTTTGACAAATTGTAGGTAACTAAATTTCAGATATAGATAGATTAAAAATGTTTTGTTTGGTCTTTAAACAAGAAAGACAAACCCATTATTGCATCATATTTCATATCTATGTTGCTGGAGGTGTTTCATACAATTTGAGAAACGTTGACCTTTATTTGCACAAAAAGGTGTTTGATATAATTATTGGGTGTCTGAACAATCATCTTTCACAGCTTTGAGATGAATACATATATGAAGGTTTGAGCACGTAATTTATTTTTAGATTATTTGTTTGTTGACCGAAACATATTGTAAGGGAAAGCTAAGAGAGTTGTTACAACAATCGTCTTTCACAGCTTTGGTAAGGGAGGCGATTCAAGATGAAACAGACAACTTAAATGATAATTGTTTTGTCTTTCACAGCTTTGACATGTACTTTCTTGCTTATCTTTCAAGTTTTTGTCTTTTTATATCTATAATAGTTATCTGTTTCTAAATGACATGACAACTTAAATGATTAATTGTTTTGTCTTTGTTTTGAATAGTGTATTAAAAGTAGATAAGAAACTTCGATCCATCAATCCTGCTCTTACATATGGTAACTTAGATGTACTAATTTCTTTCATAAACTTAAAATTTTTCACTTAAAATATTTTGAGTGAGTGAGATTTTTCACGTTAGTAAATCTTGAATTTGCAATCAACCAACCATTAACTTTCAAGATCAATTGTAGAAACCAATGTGTATATTATGAAGAATGGAGTGAATAAAGTATTATTAAAAAGATAAAGACTATCAAATTATAAGAATATTATGAAATTTTCTAAGCCACCCGTGATTTATCACGGGTAATATAGGCTAGTAATAACCATATAACCAATACTTCAAAAGTTTTTAGAAATAAAGAACCTATATTATTTTAAACCAATATTTATTAATTTTAAAATCTAAAAAAATTAATATTATAAATTAAAAATTCAATGATTAACACTTTGGATTGGTGCTTCAGTGCTAGATTACTGCCTGCTTTGATATTTTGTTAACAATTAAATCTTTATGGCTGCTTCGAGGCTTTATTAACCAATTAAACTCTATGTGATTTTTAAATAAATGAATAGACTTTCACTTAAACCCTTCTGTTAGTTATTTACTACTAGCCGGGTACCGGGCAATGCGGTGGCGGGTACCCAATAACTATATTTTATAGTTAGTAATTGTTGTTCGGTTGCACATTATTTCCTATGATGCATTGGGACAAACAGGTCTAACAGAACTAAATGCAAGGTAACATCAATCAACGGTTTGAATTAAAATGTGAATTCTTAAAACTGAATTATGCCAAAACACGCCAATGAAGTTCACAAAAAAATGATGTTTGATAGAGAAAAATACCACAGTTGTTTCTCTTCGGTATTTTTTTATGTGTACACACCTTTACCATGATAAAGGGTATTTAGAATGAGTTTTGCGAAAGAAAAGTGAAGAGAAAAGAATAAACACATCATCCCACGAGAAACAAGTATAAAATGTTGACATGGTTTTTGTTTGTTCAGACTTCAAAATAGTTTTAACACATTTTCATGGTTAAATTTAGAAAGAGTGTTCACTAAAAGAGAGATTCATAATTTACTTTAAAATGTAATAGAAATATGCTTAATTAGACGTTTTCTTTTACAGTTGCACAAAATTTATATTGTCTCTTGAAGTAGCACGAACAAAAGCGGCTCGATCTTATGATTTTGTAATTCTTCAAGTTAAGCCGTTACCTCATCTCGGTTTTTTGATATTTCAAGAAGCCGGTAGTGTTAAATGCAATTTCTGGACTTGAATTTAAGAAGAAAAAAAACGTAGATATCACAATTTTCAAGTTTATAGCCTTCAACCTCCCTTCTTAGTTCACTACCAAAGAAAACTCAAGATTACATGTGGCAGGATGGCCTTTTTTTTAAACAGGTTGACCTGAAACAGAAAATATATAAATATTGATTACTCACTAACCTCTAAGGCCAATAACTGCATCAAGATGAGAAGTAGAGTAACAAGTGCATCAAGATTACTGTTGGGAGGCTTAGTGGAGGGAACACTCAAAACACATGCAGTTGAAGCATCAACTCCTTGTACATCTGGAATTGAATCCATGACATTCTTGAACGCAAATCCAAACACCCACTAAAACCAACATTTTATTTTTGCCTCTAGTGTACCACATTATAAGTTTAGAGAAAAAGAAAATAAACAAATATATAAAATATATAATAAATAATAGTGCTTTTACTTGCAAGTATGAGTTTACCATGCATTTTTTGAGCTTGGATGGTGGCAAAACCTTGGAGAAATGAAAAAATCAGTATTTGGATCATAAAACTGAAACTTAGGTACCAAATCATATATCATTCAAATTAATTAAGTGACTTGACCATTAAATAAACTTATCTGTAAGCATCAAATTCGCATCATAAAAGGACTTGATTGTTCCAGTATCTCCCCAATAATCTCTAAAAAAGTATACCTGCCATAAAAAAAGAATAACGAAGGTCTTTACTTACACCAAAACATATTATAATTATTTTGTTACTTGCACGGTGTGTTCTTTAACAGCAGCGGGAAGGATTCCGAACACAAAATCTTTAAAAGAATAACCACCGGACGTCCTCAACACACCTGACCTGGAAACACACGCGCCACCAATGTTTTAAAAACATTGATCATAAATCGACACAAAAACAGAAATTACCTGACGGTGACAGTGAAGGTGCGAGCCGGGGGACGCCGTCGTTGGGGGCCGGTGGAAGCAGACGCAGTTGGGCGAGATACTTGAAAATAAACATGATATATAGCAATCGAAGCTTTTTCCTATTGACTCTCTATTTTCGTTCAAAAAAAAGCAGCTCTTTCTTATCGGGAATTCCAAGTAACCATTTCAACTTCCTAGAAGGCCATTGAAATAACCGAGGCAGGCCGTTCCAAACTTTTTTTTGGCCCTGGGCGGAATCCGAAAAAGGGGCCCCATATAATTTTTCCCCCCCAAGTAAGTCAATTCATACAGAACATTTGTTTTTGCAACAAGGTTAGACCAAATAAGAGCTTTGGCAATATATATATACCTCACTAAAATGTATATGACAAGCGTTATTGACAAACTTAAGGAAAAACCTTGATACAACTAAACACTACAACTACCTCCATTGTTTACAATTAAACGCACCATTTTTATTAATCTCAACTTCAAGTCTTCAAAGCTTTCTTGAATCTCGTTGTAACTACAAAAAAGAAAAAAACTTCATAAAAATTTGCTTCTTTGAGCTTTTCTAGATGCAAATTCATTAATAACTATATCAAGATCAATGCTATCTAATATCTTTTTCTCCACACATAACATAGCTAAACCATTTAATCTTTCTTGTGACATTGTTGATCTTAAATAATTTTTTACTAATTTCAATTTTGAGAAACTTCTTTCGGCCGAAGCTACAGTTACAGGTATAGTTAGTAATATTCGATATGCAATACAAGCATTTGGATAACAATCTGCATCTATAATAAACTTTAAAATTTCAATTGCAGACATAGAAGTGTTTGGCAAAGTGATTTGTAATACTTTTAGTTCGGAGAAAAAAGAATTTAAATCAACATCAAAATCATCGTTATTAGAAAACGTATTTGCAAAATTAATGCAATTTATTTTTAATTCAAAATCATCCAATGACTTCAATTTCCTTGAATCATATAAAAAACCAAATATTTTCTCAAATGTTTTCAACTGTTCAAATCTAGTTTCTAATGATGTAATTGCCATATTAACAACAATAAAAAAATATTCAATTCTAAAAGAATTCTCCGCTAGTGCTTGCATTTTATCTTCAAATTGTTTTTTTCTATGATCTTCACTACTAGTCTCATCAGATTGTTTTGTCGTATGATCTTCACTACTAGTCTCATCAAATTGGTTTGTTATATCATCTTCACTACTAGTCTCATCAAATTGTTTTGTTCCAATAACTTGATGGCGTATTGGAAATTTAGGCTCAACACCCATATCAATAGCAACTGTTTTAGCATCATTCAAACTTGAAACAAACCCTTCATTTTTATACTTTTTCAAAAAATTTCATTAAACTTTCTATCTGATTTATACTATCATCAATGCATATAGATTTAGTTTGTAGTTTTTTACTAACCATGTTAATAGCAAATAAAATATCATAACAAATAACCATACCAAGTATAAATTCAAATTTCCCTGAAGCAGTTACCATATTTTTACCTTCAGTTTTTGATTTTGCATCATCACATGATTTACATAATTCTAATAGAGCTAGTTTTATTTGAGGAGCTTGAAATCGGATTGCTTTAACACTATTTATTCTACTTTCCCATCGAGTATTAGATAGAGATTTAACACTTAAATTTGGAACATTGTCAACTAAAATTTTCCATCTTTTAGGCGAACTAGAAAATAATACATATATACATTGAATAACACCAAAAAATGAAATAGCTTTAACACAAGAATGTGCCATATCACTAAGTGTAAGATTAAGACTATGACAAGCACATGGCGTATATAGTTGTAACGCCCTGAAATTTGTATTAATTAAATAATATAATTTTAATCATGGTTTATTATTTATAGTTAATTATATACTTTATTAGCATACCTGTAGATAGACGGTTCCTATTAGTTAGACGTTTTAATTATTTGAACACTTTATAATTTAATGGACGTTCATATATTATTAAATGCAATTAAATAGTTTGTCTTGTGTATTGACCATGTTAGTTAATCGTAAGGAGTTGAGCGATATTCTTTTGAGTCGGGCCGGCCGAATAGGCCAAGGCCTCCTCATTTGTTTACCGTGTTCTAGCTGAGCCCACGAGGGGGGTGAGTCCGGTTTTTAGAGAAAGAGTACTTGGCCAATCCCTTGCTTTTTCCTTTTCATTTATACCTTGAGCCCGAATGGTTGCAAGTAGCCCAATAAAATTAGAGAGCTAAGGGCCCGGGAGGAATATACTTAAACTAAATAATACCCTAATCCCTTTTTCTCGTTTGTTGAAACTTTTCTGGCCGTGTCCTTAATTTCGATTTTGGGGCATGGCGGTGATCATCCTAGTTCCCAAAAGATTTGTTAAATCAAGTATGTGGTGGCAAGATGGAATGGAGGTGGTGATAATCTTATGCATGAGCTGGCGTCCCATTTCAACAAGCAGAGAAGTCAAGCACGTCAATTTATTTGAATTGTAGGCTCACGCAATTCAAGGAGAAAGGAATTAATTTCCTTGGCCATTAACGATTTGGTTTGTAAGAGTTTTGCCAATTTATCCTTTTTCCACTCTGCTTCGTCGTCCAAGCAAGAAGGCAACGTGAAGATTGCTGATCGAGAGTAACGGGAGAGGAGAAGCTGAGAGATTGATTGTTTTCCAGTCACAATCCTAGTGTTTGGAAGCTGTGGGAATTAAGTCGAGCAGGGTTCGAGAGCAGCCAAGACTGAGCAGCGGGTTCGAGTGGCTGTGCGCGTGCGTGTCTAAGCCGGAATTGAGATTTAAGAGCTGTGGTTTTCATTTATAAACTTTTGGTAAAATTCTCGTTCTTATTTCGTTGCTTTGTTCCGTTTCCATGTTTCCTCTGATTCGATAACCGAGACCTGGTTGATTCTGATTTGGGGCTGCGAGCATGGGCAGTTGAGGACCGAACCCAAGTTGAGATCGGGTTTCATTGAGTGTCTTATATGCATATGTATCATCGTCACTCCTACATCGATCGTTGAATTGTCATAGTTATTCGTTTAACCATTTCATTCAGTCATGAGTTTGTAGTTCGAGTTTTAGCCACTGAATTTTATAAGGGTCGGGTTTGGGTTTGGATAAAACCTTTGTTAATGAGGTAAACGTTTTAATAATCGAAAAATCAGGAAAAAACCGAACCCGTAGGGTTCTTGGTTTCCTTAAACCGGAAGGATTTCAAGATAACGATTTAAATTTCTTTTAAACATAATTTCTGAGTTAAATTTAGTTTTCGAGGATGTCGGGTGCCTCGGGATATCACGGGTTGATGTCGGGAATTAAAACGGGTTTTAAACATAATGCTAAATCTTTGACAGAATCTGTCCTCTGAGTTCGGGACTGTTTTTACCACACTTAAAATACGTTTTTGGATCTTTGGCCCGTGCTGGTCACTTATTTTCTGAGTTAGCTTTTCAACGCCGCAACCCTCTCGTTAATCCGATTTGCGGTTTAAAAGTTATAACCATTCTAATATGCTGCTGTTAGGAAGATGACCAGTGCAGTAGGACTGTCTTGCATCACTGTTTTGAGACACTTAGAGTCTGTTTTGGCCAGTGACCGTCTCACAGTAAATTGTAGTTCTGATTGTCTTCTAGCCAGGGTAAAAAGATGGGGAAAATCTAATGAACCTTTTAGGAGTTATGGCAGTTTCCGTGAGACTGACGGGGGCTGCCAGTTTTCTGAAATAAACCCTCGGGTATAATTTTAATTCCGGGTTTCGCTTTTTGGTTTTAGGACCGTCTAAGAGATAACGTGCTGTCCTTCTGATTGTCGGGAACCCCTTTGGAGCTTACGTTATCGAGGTGAGTATTCTCACCGTGTATTCAGTTTTAACGTTATACATGCATGACTTACGTGTTACATTTCTTGCACCATAATTGTTATCTGAGTTTGATCTGTTATCTGAGTTTGATCTGTTATCTGAGTATCTGAGCAGCTGTTTACTTATTCATGATCTGAGACATTGTGCCTGGGTAACTGAGCTCGGCACAGAGTCATTCTGTGCTATTACATGCTAGGGCAATCTGAGATAATTATGTTAAAGAAATAATAAAACATAATAACACACATCTGAGTTTTGGGATCACCTCCCGTCTGAGTTTTTGGAATTATTCCCGTCTGAGTTTTTGGGATTATTCCCGTCTGAGTTTTTGGGATTATTCCAGTCTGAGTTTTGGGATCACTCCCGTCTGAGTTTTGGCTTACGCCTATCTGAGGTGTGAGGAGGGGCGAGGTTGATCTCTCGTCCCAAATCACACAAGCGCGCTATATAAATTAAAATCTGAGTAATAAAATCCGAGAAATAAATCTGAGTAAATAATCGAGTAGATTCTGAGTAGGAGTACACCGATGTGCCCTCATGTGTTGTATGTTACGATTGTTTGCATTTTGAGATATTCACTCAGCTTCTCCAGCTGACCCCTATTTTCCCCCACATTGTTTCAGGTACCAGCAGAGGAAAGGAGAAGGTGGACGGTTGACCGCTGTATCTTTCATTACCGATGTGGACGGCAATTAATATTTTACAAACACTTAATTTTAACTAATTCCGCATTAAATATATTTTTAAATGAAAATACTGTTATTGGGACCTTTTGATTATAATTTTGTTTTCAAAAATTTTAAAAATATTGTAAATTTTAGGGTGTTACAATAGTGCTCTCGGATTAATGTCAAGTAAACGCTTTTGGACACCTACATGTTTTCCTTTCATGTTAGAACCGTTGTCATAACCCTGACCTCTTATATCATTAACGTTTAAATCAAGTAATTCAAGTTCTTCTAAGTGTTCCTTATAAAGTCCTAAACCCGACGTATCATCTACTTTCAAAAATCCTAAAAAGTATTCTTCAACTTTTATGTTGTTACTTGAAATATTACACAACGCACAATTAAAGTCATTTGTTCTTGATGACTCACATCCGGAGTACAATCAAGAATTATAGAAAAATATTTTGATTCTTTAATAATTTGGATTATATGATCCTTGACACTATCACCTAAGAGACTAATCAGTTCATTTTGAATTTTATGTCCAAGATAACGGTGATGAGTTTCATGATTTGTAATTTGTCTAACATGATCTTGCATTGTAGTATCAAATTCAGCCATCATTTCAATTATTCCTAAAAAGTTTCCATTATTATCTTCATTAAGTTTTTCATTTGACCCTCGAAAAGCTAAATTCTTTTTAGATAAGTATTTAACTGCAGCAATTATTCTTATTAAAACTCGTCTCCAATGTTCTTTCTCTTTTTTAATTTCGTTTTGTAAGTCATTGTCTATTGTTTGATTCTTATCCAATCTAAGATTTAATTCATTCCAAGAATTCATACAGATTAAATGTTCCATACTATTCTCATGTTCTCTAAGTTTATCACCAATGTGTTTCCAATCCTTACTTCCATCATGTGTTAATGAACCCTTTTGATTAGTGGATTTAAACAATTTACAACAAAAACAAAACACTCTATCTACTAGCTTCGAGCAAATCAACCATTTTCGATCAACTGATTCTCCATTACTTAACTTCCTAGTATAATGAACATAAGCAAAATGTCTAGAATCTTTATCCTTAGGAAACTCAAGATTTAATTCTCTTATTGGCCCCTTTTCAACCAAAATATCCCTTAACTTGATATCAAGATTATCCCATGTGCTAGGATCATAGATATCTTATTTTTCATTCAAATTAGTAGTATCATTATCTAAATTAGCTTCATTCTCGTCTATATTAGTATTATCTTCGGTCATATCTACTTGATTATCATTTTCATTCGGATGAACTACATTCTCATTTTCATTCAAATTAGCTTCATTCTTATTTGAAGTATTAGAAGAACTTGATTTTTTTAACAAACCTATCCATTGACCCTTTTAAAGCTTTTTTTCCTTTTCAATTTCCTCTTTTCTTTTCCCTTTTTGGCTACCCGATAAATGCTTTTTATTAAACATTTTGTATTTATAAGCTAGGGCAAATAACAAGACAATTAGGGGGAAAACAGTCAATTAGGCAAAAATCAGTCAAATTAACATTAATTAACAGTCAAGAAATCAACCAAATTGAACGAAACAAAATCAAGTAAAAAAGGATTGAAATTGAAAATTGATACACCTGAGTGAGAACAGCAAGAATGACAATTCAACGAACGAAATCAGAATTCAGATGCCAATGGATTATGAACCGTGAATCTGTGATTACTCAACTGTGAATGAAATCAAGATATCAAAATCAGTTACGAAATTACAAACAAAATAAGTTACCGGTTACGAAATCAATAAATCATAAATCACTTATCAAAAATCGAATGAAATAGTTATTAGTTACCGGTTAAGAGTGACGATTTAAGAAACGAATCAACGATTACAGATTTGCAGGCGGCCATCGTTGAGAGGCAAGAGCGGTGAGTCGTGATTACCGATTTACCGGGAACCATCGCAGATCGCAAATCTCAAGTTTCTTGTGAGAGTCGTTTCTTTTAATTCACAGATCTGGGCACACAAGGAATTAGGGCTCAGGCCTTTCAAAACTAATGGAGTTTGGGCTTTAAAAAAATGGGCCTATATGTAAAATCAGGAATTTTTATAGAAACTGGGCCCCTAAAAATCTTGGGCCCTGGGCTGTTGCCCTGGTGGCCCAGACCCAGGGCCGGCCCTGTAATATCTTGGAGGGAGGACGCCTGTTTATTAACCAAAGTGATTTTAGGTTAGAAAGATAAAGCATATAGGAAATAAAGCTCTTTATAGTGACTAATTTAACATCTTACAAGTTAGCTTAGTTGGTTAGTGTTCATGCTGGTGACCTCATGTTCGATTCTCGCGAGCGCCACTTTTTTAATAAAAGCATGTCACTCCCAAAATAGAAATAATTTGGCTGAATTTTCAGAATTTATGGAAAGGTCCTAAATGCTTTATAAGTAGTAGAAATATCTAGAAACTAATTAGAAACTTTTCAAATTGACATACTAAACGCATATTGAAATTTACGGAAAAAAAACCCTTAAACTTTAGTCGGGTCTAATTGGGTTAACGCGAAACCCGACAAAGGTGAGTAATCATAACCCGATACCCGACCCGTTGTTAGTGTCGGGTTTGCAAGGTCGGGTTCAAATAACCTGATATTAAAAATAGACCTTAATACACCCGACCCGACTAGCATAATCGGGTTTGGGTTTGGTTCGAGTCGGGTTGACCCTTTTGACACCCCTAGTTATGTATGTAAATTAAATAAATGAGATACATGAATATGTTACACTTGAACTTGTAAATTTGGATGATATAATCTATAACTATAGTAATATTTCTCAAAAGAAAAGAAAACATGTACAGGTACATATGCATTTGCAATTCTTTGAGAAACTACCGTGCAACTTTTAAAGAGTGATTTCCTCATAGGCTACTTTGGATCTCACTGATTACTATAGAGTATTAGTAGTAAAACGTACATCGAGACTGTAGGACTAATTTATATAACGAGGATGTAGTCTCCCGCGCGATGCTGCGGGTTAAAATATATGTTATTTTTTTCTTAAATATTTTGATCCGGGTTTGATAATATTTATATTTTTTATTTTATACTTATGAAAAAAAAGCATCATCTAAAGAACTGTGCTATAAATTCATTTGACAATCATATTAATAATTTTAGTGAAATTATGTAAAAATAATACCATGTATATATGCATCAAGGAAAAAACTTAAAAAAAAAAAAAAAAGAAAGAGAAAGGAAAAAGAAGCCACATTATTGAAAGTCACGCTCTCAGGAGGATTGGAGATTACAATTTACCACCATGGTGGAAACCATTTCAGTCTAACATTTCCACTTTGTTGTATATTATTAAATTTAGAAATAATGAAGAGTTCAAAGTTCAACTACGTGTATTAATATGCAACAGAACGGCAATATGGATAACGGAGTTTTTGAAATGTTAATGAACAGTGAAGTTTGAATGCCTATTGTATATATAAGGTAATAGAGCTGCTTGACAGAGTATCATATTCACTTTGAATATGATTATATGGATTCGATTTTATATAAAGCAAAATACTAAACTAACAAAACTGTGTTTAAACTATGTCTGACAGATTCGAGAAAACAATTGCTTATATAGTTTGAGATTCGTTTTGGATAAGAATTAAATTTTATATACAGCAAAATAATAAATTACGAAACACTTTTTAAACTGTCTGCTCAGATTCAAAAATATAATTGTTTATAGTTTTCAAGCACGTTTCTTAATTTATTTTAAGATGAGATAAAAAATTTTACTGTTAAATTTCAATAAACGACAATAGTTAGCTAGGTGAAAGCAAAAACTTTCAATTAGAAAATTGAAATCCTTCAAGGGGCATTTTGGTAGTTAATATACGAACCAAGGTCACTTATCTATCCAAATACCTATAAATAAACCATCTAAATACAATAGCTTTCATCACCTTTACTACACCAAATACAAACCAAAAAGGTTACAAAACTTCCCTCTTGATCATTTATATTATTCACTACAATAACCCAAAAATGTCTCCGATCACCCCCGAGATTAGAGCATGTGCCGAAATCTGTACCGACAATGGCGCTTGCAAGGAGAAGGCCAAATCTCTTCTAAAAGAGTTTTGTCTTCCCGACGGCCTATTGCCCATTGAGGACGTTGAGGAACTCGGTTATGTCAAAGAAACCGGGTTTTTGTGGATCAAACAAAAGAATGAGATCAAACACAAGTTCGACAAGGTCGGAAAGCAAGTATCATATGCCACCGAGATCACTTCCTACCTAGAGAAATGTAAGATCACCAAGTTGAGTGGTGTTAAGTCCAAAGAGCTCATGATTTGGATCTCGCTAACCGAGATCTATGTCGAAGATCCATCGAGTGACAAGGTCACTATGAAAACACCCACCGGAATCTCGAAGACCTTTCCAAAGTCAGGCTTCGAGTGTTAAGTGGTGAACACGATTGATCTTGGATTGATCGATTTGTGCTAGGAACAAATAAGCACATATGTGTGCAACAAATAACGATGTCCATTTTTATTTTATGTAACTTGTTTTTTAAATGATTTCATGTTGTTTAATTAATAGTTTTACTTTATAACATATTGGAAGTTATGAAATTATCAAATCCGTCTTGCATGTTTTTTCATAGCACCATGTATGAAAAAAATATATGTTTGATAGAATGGAACTATATATGATCACATGCATTAGATGTTTTTTAAGAGATTATTATTATTTGAATAAACCTCTAAAATTATTTTTTATCATTAAAATAGATGATTTTTTTAAAAGATCACTCCAACCACTTATTCTTCTCCAGCCACTAAATCATCTTTCAACGTTTGATTCGTTTAGTCCATATATTTAACAATTTTACATTTTAAACACCTATATATATTTATATGTGAATCATTTATTATTTTTATAACTATAAATTATAACTATATTATATTTCAATACTTATTAAGTTCAAACATTATAATATTTTTGTAAGAGACATTTTATAAAAATGTTAAGTTTTATACATGCTTAAAAATTGTTAAATTACATAAGAGGAGGCATTTAGTAACATTTGATATAGATAAAAGTTAACCATTTAGTAACATTTGTTAAATTATTTAGTAACATTTAGTAATATCAATAAGAAAAAGTCTTTGTAAAAATTAACCATTGAAAAATTTATAATTAATAAGTCATTGAAAAAGTTAACTAGTGTGGATGCTCTTATAAAAAGGTAAAGACATTGGAGTATGTTACTTTTTAGTCTTCATGTTATATGGCATTGTTGATATAAAATAATAATTGGAATATATATTAAAGAAACAGGAAGAACTTAAAATAATTAAGGGAATCAGAAAAGTAACCAATTAGGTTCATCTCTTTTCATTTGGATTTTCAAAATTTAAATTTAAATTAAGTAAGATGCAATATTTGTTAAAAATAAAAGCTCATGAGAAGATAGAATTCTCGAGTTTTTATTGTGAAATTATTAAAGTATTTTTGTTAAGATGTAATGAAAATCTCCTTTTCTAGCTCTGTTAACTGATATAACATGATTAAGAATCAATTATCAAAAGTAATATAAAGAAGAAAATATAATTTTCTAAAATTAATATCTTTTGTTTTTTGTAACTAAGACCATACCCAATGGTGACAGCAACTGAAGCCGTCAGTTGATGGCAACACAACGACACGTCAGCAGACAAACTAACTAACACTAAACTGACGTAGTTATGCCAACAACACCCCTTTTCTTTACCAAATTTGGGCCTCACCATTTACTTTTCTTTTTCTATTAAAAATATACAACTAATTAAAACATATAACTAATAAAAATAAATTACATTAATGAAAAAAAGACATTACATAAAAAGTTTATTTTTTAAATTCTTTTCTGAATTTTTTAGATTTTTTTTTAATTTTTTTAAATATTACCCATTTTTTCTAATTATTACCTTTCAAAAACTTAAAAAAAATTAAAAAAAGTTAAAATAACAGTTAAAATAATGTTCGGGAAAAAAAAGATTTTTTTTTAATCATAATGTGTAACATTCAAAAATTAGGGAAAATTTAAATAATTTTAACTAAAAAAATAAGACAATATTCCCCAAGTACAAGTAAACAAAACGGTCCCAACTCATGAATTAATAATAAACCAACTCACGGTCTTTAAATGCGGAATAATAAATGCGTTTCAAAAAATGTTTGACTCAAAAGTATTTAAATCCAAATCCAAAACACTAAATCAAAATGTAGCCCATCAACCGTTTACCTTCTCTTTGCCCTTGCTACTACCTGCAAAATGGAGGGGAGTGTTTGGGGTCAGCCACCGCTAAGTGAATAATATCAAAATAAACAAATAGACACAACAACTCAAGTCACATAAATGATCCTTAACGACTCTACTCAATTCTCAATTCTCAATTATTAGGCATTTATTAATCTCAATAAGTTCGCCAATGCCGTGACGCTCTCAACACCTCTTGCGCCTCGCCGCAGCACCCCTTTCCAACACCCTATTGGTGTCCCGTCGTACCACGCTGACAGTCGTGAAGTGTACCTTGGCTCTACTATGGAAAGAGTTGGCTATTTATTAAGCTCAAATATAATTAGTTAGTCCCGAACTTAGAGGACAGATTCTGTCAAAGTTTTGGTTTGATATTTAAAAATCCGATTTGAATCATGATAACAACCCACTTATTCCCGAGACACCCGACAGTCCCGTGACTCGTTTTAAAACTTCAGAAGTCAGTTTACCTTTTATTTAGTCTTCTATTGAGAATCTATTTCGTTTTAGGGAACCAAGAACCTATAGGTTTGGTTCCCGGTTGTAACACCGCAAAATTTAGAAACCATTTTTTTTTAAAAGGTGCGGAAGCATAAGATAATAACTAAGTCTTAAGTTTAGGTTTACAGTCCAAACGACCCAAATTAATTTCCAAAATAAACATTGTGTAAATGGTGTCACTTATCGAAATGGCTCATACAAAACATATTTTACTGAGCTTGGTCAATCATCCCATCCAAAATACCGTCCAACCTGAAAAAGAGTCAACGAGGGAGGGATTATCACAAAACTAAGTGAATGAATAAAATCTACAAATTCTGTAAAGCACAACAAGCAAGCAGAACATCTCCACGATCGAACATCCACATAACCGCTTAACCACTTGACCACTTAATCACTTGATCACTTAACCACTGTTCTGTTTAATCCACTCAACCACTTGATCACTATTGTAACACCTCAAATTTTAATACCAAAAATCGGCCAAAATAAAACATTTTATAAATAGAAGAACATCCTCAATTCGGATTTACAAAAACCTTGGTATGAAATCAGAGTATAAAAGTAGGTGTTACAAAATAGATCATAACCAAGCTAAGACTAAATCCAATCTAGAGTTCTTCTATTCTAGGTCCCGCATCTCTATCCATGCGTACCTAAACCTTCGATCCCGAACCTGAGTACATAGCAAAACAAACAAGGAGTACGTGAGACAAAAACGTCTCGTGAGCTACATGGGTTTAGACCCCAAAGTTAATAATAATAACCGAACGACAAACAACAAACACGTAAGTAATCACCCATCTATCTAGTCACCCTATTGTGACTCTAATACCTTGCTTTCCTAGCAACCATACCTAGTTGTCGAGACATCCCCAACCAACTAAAACCACATTAACTTATTAACCGGGGATCCCCCGCATTAACAAGCTTCAAGGTAAAGGCAAGAGGGAATCGCCCAATCTACCAATACCTGCCTTACTCGCCGGACTACTTCCAGTTAGCAAGACTACTATCATGGAATGGGCCGATGGGGATCCGCCCAAATGCTCCCCATTCCATACCTCATGACCGGGGATCCCCCGAATCATCACGTCATCTCACCATATCATAACTCGATGGTTATGTCAATCTAGCTCTCGGCTATCACGTCTATCATCAAACAAGTTAGTTCAATACTATCATCGGTATAACTAACTATCAACTACTAGTCTACACAATTAAGCAAATAGACCATAACACAAGTAATAGAAATGTATTTCATAGGCTATGTACTCAGTAAAGTCCACACGTACTCACCTGAGCAATAAAGATGCTTTAACCGTATCCTTTCCGCCGGTCCTTTGTTCACAATTCGTCCACTTCAACACTTCACCGAATGTCTAAAACAATTATCACAACAAGATTATCAACACAATCTACTACCAATGTGTTCATCTACCTCTAGATAACACCCATCAATCCATTTCCCCCAATTATGGTGATTTACCAAACCCTAGGTTTAACCAACCCTTAAGATTCATACAAATCGAAATCATATACTTGTTTTCCTTGTTAATATACCATCTATTAAGTGTATACACCATTTATATCACCATAACTCATACCCCAAGAACTAGGGTTTCAACCCCAAGCTTCTAAATCCATAGATCTAAAGCTACAACTACAAAGGATTGAAGATATACCTTTAATCTTCCACTAGGAGTGAAGAATCACGAGATTTGACCAAGAATTCGGCTCCAAACGATGCTTTTCACTCAAAAACGTTCACACACTTGAAGAGAGAAAACTAGGGTTTTTGGGAATGCATTTATGGCTGAAAAACCCAATTTAATGCACTGGTCGGAAGGGCTCGCGCCCCGCTCGCGCCGAGCTCGCGCCGCGAAAGGACGCGGGTCTTCCCGCTGGTCGCCGCTTTATACCAGACTTCGCGCACAGCTCGCGTCTGGCTCGCGCCGCGAAGTCGACGCGAAGTCGACGCGACTTTCTCGCGATTCAGCTCTGGTCCCTCTGCTCAACCTCGCGTTTCGCTCGCGCCAGGCTCGCGCCGCGAGCCTGCCTTTGCAGCAGGGCTGCACTTTTCGGTCTAGGTTTCAACCCGGTTTCGCCCATAACTTTCTCATACGGACTCCAAACGACACGAAACCAATTCCTACGATTTTAATATGATTTATCCATAATTATCATATTTTTATTTATTTTATTTATTTACAAATTTCGGGTCGTTACAACTATCTACCCCTTAAGAAGATTCCGTCCTCGGAATCTCATCATAGTTCACGAAATCCGGGTACCTCTTCCGAATCTCGTCCTTGACTTCCCAAGTCAAATTCGGCCCAAGTGAATGCTTCCACTTGACCAATACCAACTCGATCTCCTTATTCCGAAGCTTCTTTGTTTTCGTCTCTAATATAGCTTCAGGCTCTTCAATCAACCGATTCGGGCCGTCAACCCGCAACTCTTGCAATGGAATAATATTCTCAACTTCCCCGATAAACTTCTTCAAATAACTCACGTGAAAGGTGTCATGCACACCTTGAAGCTCGGGTGGAAGTTCCAACTTAAAAGCTTGAAGCCCGACCCGTTTCAATATTTTAAACGGTCCAACATACCTTGGACTTAACTTTCCCTTTTTACCAAACCGCATCACACCTTTCCAAGGTGACACTTTCAACATGATCATATCACCGACATCTAAGTCGTATGGCCTTTTCTTCAAACCCGAATAACTTCGTTGTCTATCTTGGGCGACTTTCATGTTGGTTTGAATAATACCGATCTTTTCATTTGTCACTCTCACGATCTCGGGACCCGTGAGTTTCGTCTCTCCCGCTTCCAACCAACAAGATGGAGTTCTACATTTTCTACCATATAACGCCTCATAAGGCGGCATCTTGATAGTCGAGTGATAACTATTATTATACGAGAACTCGACTAACGGTAAATGTTCATCCCATTTACCACCGAAATCTAGCACGCACGATCTCAACATATCTTCGACCGTTTGAATTGTTCTTTCACTTTGACCGTCGGTTTGCGGGTGATAAACCGTGCTCAACCGCAACTTTGTACCCAATTCTTCTTGTAGAGATCGCCAAAATCTCGAGGTAAACCTCGCGTCTCTATCGGACACAATCGATAACGGGACCCCGTGGAGTCGAACCACTTCATCAACATACAACTTAGCCAACTTCTCAAGTGGCAATGTTTCCCGAATTGCTAGAAATAATGCACTCTTGGTCAACCGGTCAACTATGACCCAAATGGCATCGTGACCTCTACTCGTCTTCGGTAACCCTACTATGAAATCCATAGTTATATCTTCCCACTTCCCGGCCGGTACAACTAATGACTGAGCTACCCCATACGGTACTTGATGCTCGGCTTTCACTTGTGCACACGTGGCACACTTAGAAATATACTTGGCCACTCTCGTTTTCATTCCGGGCCACCAATAAACCCGTTTCATATCTTGGTATGTCTTTGTACTTCCCGGGTGAATTGAATACTTTGACTTGTGCACATCATACAACAGTTCTTTTCGGATACCCCCGAACTTATGAACCCAAATACGACCGCCTACGGTCTTCAACCCTTGTGCATTTTCAAGAAAATGTTGGTTCTTACCTAACCGTTCTTGTCTTAACTCGTCTTTTCCCATAACCTCTCGTTGGGCATTCTTGATCCTTTCGATAATGCTCGAGACGACTTCTATACGTGTTAAAATTCCTCGGTTCGGGTTTTCATATACCTTTCGGCTCAAGGCATCGGCCACTACATTCGCCTTACCCGCGTGATACACAATTTCGCAATCATAATCGGCAATCAACTCGATCCACCTTCTTTGTCGCATATTAAGATCCTTTTGAGTAAACACATATTGTAAACTTTTATGATCCGTGTACAACGTACACCGAGTACCATACAAATAATGCCTCCACACAAGGCAAAAATAATCGCCGCCAATTCCAAGTCGTGTGTCGTGTACCTTAATTCCGCATTCTTCAATTGTCGCGAAGCATACGCGATCACTTTACCTCTTTGCATCAACACACAACCGAGCCCTTGATTCGACGCATCACTATAAACCACAAAATCCTCCATACCATCCGGTAACGTAAGGATCGGCGCGTTACATAACTTTTCTTTTAACAACTTAAACGCCTCTTCTTGCTTCTTTTCCCACACAAACTTTTCACTCTTTCTCGTTAACTTCGTGAGTGGAATCGCGATTCTCGAGAAGTCTTGTATAAATCTTCGGTAATAACCGGCTAGCCCAAGAAAACTTCTAACCTCGGTAGGAGTCCTCGGAGGCTCCCAATTTGACACCGCTTCAATCTTGGACGGATCGACCTTAATACCATCACGCGTCACCACGTGACCTAAGAATTGCACTTCCCGCAACCAAAATTCACACTTCGAGAATTTTGCATACAACTTCTCCCGTTTCAACACGTCTAGAACAAGTCTCAAATGACCTTCGTGTTCTTCTTCGGTTTTCGAGTAAATCAAAATGTCGTCAATGAACACGATCAAAAACTAATCAAGGAACGGTTTACAAACCCGATTCATCAAATCCATAAAAATAGCCGGTGCGTTTGTAAGACCAAACGGCATCACTAGAAATTCATAATGACCATAACGTGTACGAAAAGCCGTCTTCTCGGTGTCGCCTTCCTTCACCCGAACTTGGTGGTAACCCGACCTCAAATCAATCTTCGAGAAATAACTAGCACCTTGCAATTGATCGAATAAGTCGTCAATTCTCGGCAACGGGTAACGGTTCTTAATAGTTACCTTATTCAACTCTCGGTAGTCGATACACATTCTCATCGAACCTTTATCTAACAATTCTTGCAATTGGGTCATCAATTCCCGCATCTCGGTGGGAGCTAAACGATATGGAGCACGAGCAATCGGCGTCGCCCCCGGCACTAAATCAATTTTAAACTCGACTTGTCTCTCCGGTGGCAAACCGGGCAAGTCATCGGGAAATACCTCGGGGAAATCCCGAATAATCTTGACATTATCCATTGACTTCTTTTCCTTTCGGCCATCTAACACATATGCAATAAACGTTGCACAACCTTTCGATATACTTTTCCTCGCCTTAATGGCGGTAATCACATTAGGCATGTGATGTCGTTTCTCCCCATACACATACACCTTCTCATTCTCGGGTGTCCTAATCGACACTATTTTCTTTCCACACAAAATCTTGGCTTGGTGCATACCCAACCAATCCATACCGATAACCACATCAAACGCCCTAATTCCCATGGGCAACAAATCCACTTTAAACTTTCTACCGTCTATTTCTATTTCACAATTTCTATAAATACATTCAACCATATACGTTTTCCCGTCGGCTACTTCTATCTCATAAACCTCATCTAACATTTCGGACGGCACATTCAATTTACAACCGAACTCATAGGACACAAACGAATAATTAGAACCCGAATCAAATAAAATATGAGTTGGCAAGGAGTTAATGAATAGAATACCTGACACCATATCGTGTGCCTCCTTCGCCTCCTCCCGAGTGAGTTGGAAGGATCGACCCTTCACCTTAGCCGGTTCCACTTTCTTTTGAGCCGTGGACACCATCGATTCGATTCCCTTCTTCGGGCACACATTGCTATAGTGCCCCTTTACGTGGCACGAGAAACACTCAATCTCGGCCAACGATTTCGACTTGCATTCTCGGGCCATATGCCCCGGCTTCCCACAATTGTAACAATTCTTCGACTCCCTCGGCACACGCCGGCATGAGTCTTCCCGCACTTCTTACACGTACCAACACTACCTTGCTTAGAGAAGCTCGAAGTGAACTTCCCCTTCTTATAAGTACCCGAGCCACTCTCGGCTTTTCTCTTCTCGCCCACATGGGCCCTTTCGGCAACACGTGCCTCATTTACCTCCTCAACACTCCGGGCGGCACTAATAGCTTCATCAAGTGAAACCGCCCTCTTCACTTCCAATTGGTAGTCCCACGGTAACCCACTAGCATACCGGACCACCCTCAACCTCTCATCCGAGTAGGTTCTAGCAACAAACGGGAGTAATCCCGTGAACTCCCTAGAGTATTCTTCGATTGACATATCACCCTTTTTGAGGGTCACGAACTTCTCGTGCATTTTCTCCAAATCCCTTTCGGGACAAAATTTCTTTTTCAATCTCGTGGTGAACTCATCCCACGACATCCTTTCAACCACCTCCTTCCCTAGGGTCTCATACACGATGTCCCACCAAACCATCGCATCCTCTTTTAACAATTGTGACGCATACGTCACCATATCGGCATCCTTACATTTACTACTACCGATCACCCTCTCGGTTTCCCGGATCCACCTCATCGTTACTTTCGGGTCCGAACTACCCGTATACACATTTGGCTTACAAGCCATGAAGGATTTAAACGAACAACCTTCTTTCACAACGGGCCTAGCCCTAGCATCACTTTGGCCACCCGTGGAGGACTTTCCCTCCTCGGTGCCACTACCCCCGGTTCTCTCTTCCGATTTAGCTTCGGATTCACGGTCTCCACCCGACCTCTCACGGTCTCCAGTAATTCGGTGCACTTCCTCGGCCACCGTTCCCTTGATTTGGTCGATAATAGTTTGGAGATCCGCCATTGTCACCGGAGTTCTATTAGCTCCGACCTCCGATTCATCAACTCGATGCATCGACGGTTGACTTTCTTGCTCAACCACCCTCTCAAAAGGAGGTACTTCCTCCTCCCGGTTCTCCGGGGCTTTCCCACTTCTACGAGTGTTCAACATTTCTTTCGATCAAGACTATACGAAAGACATTAAACATTTAGTACCTTGTGTACAACCCGTTAGTCTCATAAGACTCAATATCCATAATCATAACAAATTTCATCGGTCCTCTAGGTTCAACCCTAAACTTATCATAAAGTCTCAAGGTCAACCTATGATCTTAAGGAATCTTACATTCCTAATGCTACAGTCTAAGACTAGGATGGTCATCCAACCTAATTCACTTAAACTATAGCTCTGATACCAAGTTGTAACACCTCAAATTTTAATACCAAAAATCGGCCAAAATAAAACATTTTATAAATAGAAGAACATCCTCAATTCGGATTTACAAAAACCTTGGTATGAAATCAGAGTATAAAAGTAGGTGTTACAAAATAGATCATAACCAAGCTAAGACTAAATCCAATCTAGAGTTCTTCTATTCTAGGTCCCGCATCTCTATCCATGCGTACCTAAACCTTCGATCCCGAACCTGAGTACATAGCAAAAAAACAAGGAGTACGTGAGACAAAAACGTCTCGTGAGCTACATGGGTTTAGACCCCAAAGTTAATAATAATAACCGAACGACAAACAACAAACACGTAAGTAATCACCCATCTATCTAGTCACCCTATTGTGACTCTAATACCTTGCTTTCCTAGCAACCATACCTAGTTGTCGAGACATCCCCAACCAACTAGAACCACATTAACTTATTAACCGGGGATCCCCCGCATTAACAAGCTTCAAGGTAAAGGCAAGAGGGAATCGCCCAATCTACCAATACCTGCCTTACTCGCCGGACTACTACTCCAGTTAGCAAGACTACTATCATGGAATGGGCCGATGGGGATCCGCCCAAATGCTCCCCATTCCATACCTCATGACCGGGGATCCCCCGAATCATCACGTCATCTCACCATATCATAACTCGATGGTTATGTCAATCTAGCTCTCGGCTATCACGTCTATCATCAAACAAGTTAGTTCAATACTATCATCGGTATAACTAACTATCAACTACTAGTCTACACAATTAAGCAAATAGACCATAACACAAGTAATAGAAATGTATTTCATAGGCTATGTACTCAGTAAAGTCCACACGTACTCACCTGAGCAATAAAGATGCTTTAACCGTATCCTTTCCGCCGGTCCCTTGTTCACAATTCGTCCACTTCAACACTTCACCGAATGTCTAAAACAATTATCACAACAAGATTATCAACACAAACTACTACCAATGTGTTCATCTACCTCTAGATAACACCCATCAATCCATTTCCCCCAATTATGGTGATTTACCAAACCCTAGGTTTAACCAACCCTTAAGATTCATACAAATCGAAATCATATACTTGTTTTCCTTGTTAATATACCATCTATTAAGTGTATACACCATTTATATCACCATAACTCATACCCCAAGAACTAGGGTTTCAACCCCAAGCTTCTAAATCCATAGATCTAAAGCTACAACTACAAAGGATTGAAGATATACCTTTAATCTTCCACTAGGAGTGAAGAATCACGAGATTTGACCAAGAATTCGGCTCCAAACGATGCTTTTCACTCAAAAACGTTCACACACTTGAAGAGAGAAAACTAGGGTTTTTGGGAATGCATTTATGGCTGAAAAACCCAATTTAATGCACTGGTCGGAAGGGCTCGCGCCCCGGTCGCGCCGAGCTCGCGCCGCGAAAGGACGCGGGTCTTCCCGCTGGTCGCCGCTTTATACCAGACTTCGCGCCCAGCTCGCGTCTGGCTCGCGCCGCGAAGTCGACGCGAAGTCGACGCGACTTTCTCGCGATTCAGCTCTGGTCCCTCTGCTCAACCTCGCGTTTCGCTCGCGCCAGGCTCGCGCCGCGAGCCTGCCTTTGCAGCAGGGCTGCACTTTTCGGTCTAGGTTTCAACCCGGTTACGCCCATAACTTTCTCATACGGACTCCAAACGACACGAAACCAATTCCTACGGTTTTAATATGATTTATCCATAATTATCATATTTTTATTTATTTTATTTATTTACAAATTTCGGGTCGTTACAACTATTTTCACCGGGAGATCGGTGGTCCTGCCGGAAGCCTAAAACCATTGTCGGCCAAACAATGGTACCCGATGACGCTGTACCCAACTCACCGGTAAACCCCCTTACGTGTAACGCATACAGGTAAGGTCCGAATACCACGATTCGTCGATACACTATGCCCAGCCGATATCCATCCGACGCTGACATCCCAATCCTCGGTTACCAATCAAACCGAATTGTTGCTACCAATCAAGCTGAGTTATTGCTTCCAATCAAGCTAAGTCGTTTCTACCAATCAAGCTCAACACCAACGGTTATGTGCACACATTCAAATATAATATTTCACAAGCAATAATATATATATATATCAAAGAAGCAAGTATAATAATTCACGCCGAAACACGGCCAAGGCATCTTCGAGCCCCGCAAAGACATTAACGTTTCAGCGTTAACGGATCAGCACTAACGGATCAGCGTTAACTAACCAGCATTAACGGAATCAGCACTAACGGATCACCACTAAGTGATCAACACTAACTGACCAACACTAACGGGTCAACACTAACGAGGTCAGCACTAACTGATCAGTACTAACGGATCAGCATTAACAGTGTCAACACTAACTGATCAGCACTAACGGAGTCAGCACTAACGGGGTCAGCACTAACTGATCAGCACTAACGGATCAGCATTAACGGGGTCAGCACTAACTGATCAGCACTAACTGATCAGCGCTAACGGAGTCAGCGCTAACTGATCAGCATTAACGGGGTCAGCACTAACGGGGTCAGCACTAACTGATCAGCACTAACTGATCAACACTAACGGGGTCAGCACTAACGGGGTCAGCACTAACTGGTCATCACTAACGGATCAGCATTAACGGGGCCAGCACTAACTGGGTCAGCACTAACTGATCAGCACTAACTGATCAGCGCTAACGGAGTCAGCGCTAACTGATCAGCACTAACTGATCAGCATTAACGGGGTCAGCACTAACTGATCAGCACTAACTGATCAACACTAACGGGGTCAGCACTAACGGGGTCAGCACTAACTGATCATCACTAACGGATCAGCATTAACGGGGCCAGCACTAACTGGGTCAGCACTAAGTGATCGACTTTAACTAGGTCAGCACTAACTGATCAGCATTAACGGGGCAATACTAACGGGGCAATACTAACTGATTGCAACCAAACACAAGTTGGAGATTAAATCCACTCACCGTAACCTTCTCCTTGCCACAAACTCAGTAGTCTAATGTCACTGAGTTGTCCTGACGTTTCCTGTGAATTCAAAGGAATACCGAATTAGTACATGATTCCACCAAATTATAAACAATTGTCAAGTAAGTTCATAAACTAACTTTTGACCCAAATGACATCTAAATACTTGCAATAATAACTACTCAAGTCATATTCACACCATACTTTCATAATTCAAGTCAACAAACCACAATAAACATTTTACACCCAAACGGGTCAAAATCCAAACATAGTTCTAATACTTACTAAATCTCGACTTTTAACCCTTATAAACACCACATTTAGCAAGTTATGACTAACCACATAATTTAACCAATTTCTTGACCAAGTATTTTACCCAAAATCACTAGTTTATCTTTTTGACCCAAATCATCCAAACACTACTAGTTTATTTTACAAATCCACCAATACTTGACAATCAACCTAAATAATTTACCAAACATGTTAAGATAATAAACAACAATAACCATCAAATCCTTAAGAAATCCTAGGTTTGACGAAACCCATCTTCTTCAAACCTCCATTAATGGAGCTTGAATGTGAGTTTCACCAAAACTTAGTTTCTTCCCACAAATAACCACACAATACATGTAAAAGCTTGAATAAACATGTAATCTAACATCTAACACAAGATTCACCTACAAAACTTCAAGAATCATAAACCCTAGTTTAACCAACTTGCATGAAATCAATAACAAACACATGTAGAATGAAGCTCACCTCAAGGCCTACTCAAAAATGAGTTTAGAATTTAGATTGAGTAAGAAACAAGCCCTAGATCTTCAAAAGACACCAAGAACAAGCAAGAAGGTGGAGAGAGTTTTTAGAGAGAAGTTAGAGACAGAAAAGAGCACATGCAATCTTGTTGTGTGTGTTGATATGTAACTGAGAGAAGATAAGGAGGTCTTGACAGCTCCTTCAAAACGTGGCACAAGGGGAAAACAATAGGTGCACTTTTCATTTAACAACAGTGTAAAAATGGTATCCGTTCCACATTTAATTCATTAAAAACACCAAACGGACTCCATTTTCAAAAACGAATATATTTTCGGAATCGAAATTTAAAAGTGAATCTAACAATATAAAATCCACATAATCATTTAAACATTTTAGAAATCGGATATTTTAATCCCTTGATTAAAATATCACAAAAAGACAAAACACTAAACAATTCATTTAATAATACTTTATTGTCAAAACTACTAGGCCGGGTTTCAGGACATTACAACTCTCCCCTCCTTAAAAGGATTCCATCCCCGGAATCCGACCACAACTTTTCTACCATAAAAGTATTCCGATTCGATTTCAAACTTCCATTCCAATTTAATACTCACACAAAATTCCCACTTAAACATCGACTTTTAGTTATCCATTAATATACTCCTTTAATCTATCCATTAATTCAAAATTACTCGATACTCATATAACAATTACCATTCATGGTTCGGATAGCATTCCGCATGACATAAAAGTGATCCACAAGCATATGTTTAAAAATTCCTTACATAAGGTCACAAAAATTATCTCAAGTCTCAAATACCTACTCGTTTTTTTTTTCTTTCTTTATACTAACAAAAATATACAATCTTGCACAATTTAACTTGTTAAAGGACCCGCAATTGTAAGAATTTCCAATAAAATTTCCGGTCTTAATCAACTAATTTCAAAAAAAAAAAAAAAAATTAAAAAAATACACTTTTATAAGATAAAGTCACGTCAATTTTGCGTACTAGGCTAAAACGGGTCAAAATCGAGCAATTCTTGGTAACACTATCACAGTCCTTAGCTAACCATACTTTTAACAATCATAAACTATTTTATGCACAATTAGCCATATAATAAAGATGTCCAAATTCTACAAAGTCAAATCGCATGTTTTGACGAAACGAGTCAAAATTACCTATCCGGCTACAGACATGGTAATATAAATAACAATATCTTTTATACTCAATTAGTCATACTTATGAGATTTCAACCTATACGAAAGTCAAAGTCACTTATCAATTAGGCATTTATCAAATTCTTAACACTTTATGACCAAACGGATCAAAACAAGTTTTATAGTCAAATTTGCTTTATTACTTCCATAACATGTTTAACTATTTATCAAAACCAACTTATGCAAACATCAAACGGGTATCATCATAATCAAGGTCTAACAATTATAAGATGCATGTAATCAAGTTTTGACACTATTTACCTTGGTCAAATTTGCGAAATTTATTACAACATCTTCAAACATACACTAATATTTCATTAAACATGCAAAAATCATGTTAGGACTAATTAGTCATTTCAATTGAATGTCAACTTTTACTTAGACTCAAGTCAACTGATTACAATTCAACTACTTCTTGACTTTTACTTATAGATCATCCAAATAGCAAGATAATTTTATCAATTCAATTCACAATTAAGCATAAACAATATTTATCATTTTAACATGTTATTTGATCTAGATACAAATCTCTTAAGGCATAAAACCTCATAATCTTAATATGACAACTTTTATCACAATTATTCAAATGTTATCATCACTTTGAGTAACTTAAAATTTACCAATTTAAACTATGATCAATATATTATTCACATAAATCTAAACCCTAGATTTAAGTATAAATCATCAATTTCAAAGTTTTTTTTTTCAAATAATTTTATAATCAATGCAATCATTTAACAAACTCGTTTATCTTCAATCATTAACATTGCAGGTACACTCAAAACGATTTACAAATCCAGTTCATTAGTCACTTTCAGACTCTATGTTCAACATAGGAAACAAATCACGTATTTTTATCATAAACATTTCAGGTCATTTAAGTATTTAACTTTGACTGACTGTCATAATTAATGGCTATAACAAAAGCACACATCAATTCATTCACATTGGTCAGGCATTTACTATTTTCACTATACAAGTCACTACACGTAACCCGACAAGTCGCGGTAGGAGTTTCATCATTACACATAACAAACACTAGTCCTACTTGGACTATTCAGTTCATGTCTAAGATTACATCCATTATAATTATAAACCTTACATTAACGATATTCACAACAATTACTATCATACTCAATTTATCTATGGTCACATACATTGTGACCGAAACCAACATACAACCAATCATCTTCACTTCTTCTGAAGCGAAGGAACAACTAACTTAACACCAATTTGCACAAAACATAAATGAACAACTTAAACACACGAGACACTATGTGTGCGCCGACAACAAGAAAAGAAAACTATCTTTTATAACTTTTATAAATAACTTCGATTAAACTAGACTAATCCATACATCAGATCACACTAACTTAGTCCAGGGTTCAATAATAAAGAGACAAGAAAGCATGCATCATTTATATCTATATAAACTCCCGACACAGATGATGTATCCAAGATCAAAAATCAATCAGTTATTCCACTTCAAGTGGCATAAAACACCAAAGGTACGCAGTTCAGTTCATCACATCATTTCAAAGTCCTAATTAAACGATCTACTCAATGAACAATTTTTACATAAGCACAAGTATTTAGTTCATCAAAACATAGATGCATAAATTTTCTCTACTAACAATCAATATAATTACATTATCGAGTTTTATAGAACATATCCGAGTTGTCACTGTCAGTGACGTCAATACTCTTTCTCTTCCTTTCTATAGTTGATGAAGATTCCCCGACCACCCCCGTACTTGACCTATAATCCACCTTCTTTTCCAAAGAACATTTACTCTCTTTATGCCCCTCCTTATTGACACACTTCAACAGACACTCCAAGGAAATTCACAATCCTTTCCATCGTGTCCAAATTGACCACATCTAATGCACTTCATTTTCTAACAATGTCATATATGCTTCTCGGTCAGTTTCCGCATTGTTACTTGAGGTACCAACATTTACCGGGGCCAAGGGGGTCGGGTTGTCCTTTCCTGTCACATCTGTAACAATTACAACATCTCACGAAAGCTTAATTTAAATCGTTAGTACCTACATACTAACATATAAATAACTGTATTCACATTTGCTTTAATCCCGCTCGTCCGGAATGTTTGACCAAACTCTAGCCACGATTTGGGAATGAAACACCTAAATGTGTATCCATCGCCAAACCGAAGCTCTGATACCAAGTTGTAACACCGCAAAATTTAGAAACCATTTTTTTTAAAAGGTGCGGAAACATAAGATAATAACTAAGTCTTAAGTTTAGGTTTACAATCCAAACGTCCCAAATTAATTTCCAAAATAAACATTGTGTAAACGGTGTCACTTATCGAAATGGCTCATACAAAACATATTAGACTGAGCTTGGTCAATCATCCCGTCCAAAGCACCATCCAACCTGAAAAAGAGTCAACGAGGGAGGGATTAACACAAAGATAAGTGAATGAATAAAATCTGCAAATTCTGTAAAGCACAACAAGCAAGCAGAACAACTCCACGATCGAACATCCACATATTCGCTTAACCACTTAACCACTTAATCACTTGATCACTTAACCACTGTTCTGTTTAATCCACTCAACCACTTGATCACTATTTTCCCCGGGAGATCGGTGGTCCTGCCGGAAGCCTAAAACCATTATCGGCCAAACAATGGTACCCGATGGCGCTGTACCCAACTTACCGATAAACCCCCTTACGTGTAACGCATACAGGTAAGGTCCGAATACCACGATTCGCCGATACACTATGCCCAGCCGATATCCATCCGATGCTGACATCCCAATCCTCGGTTACCAATCAAACCGAGTTGTTGCTACCAATCAAGTTGAGTTATTGCTACCAATCAAGCTAAGTCGTTGCTACCAATCAAGCTCAACACCAACGGTTATGTGCACATATTCAAATATAATATTTCACAAGCAATAATATATATATATCAAAGAAAGCAAGTATAGTAATTCACGCCGAAACACGGCCCAGGCATCTTCGAGACCCAGGAAGACATTAACGTTTTAGCAATAACGGATCAACACTAACATATCATCGTTAACTAACCAGCATTAACGGAATCATCACTAACTGATCAGCACTAACTGATCAGCACTAACTGAACTGCACTAACTGACCAGCACTAACGGGGTCAGCACTAACGGGGTCAGCACTAACTGATCAGCACTAACGGATCAGCATTAACGGGGTCAGCACTAACTGATCAGCATTAACTAATCAGCACTAACGGAGTCAACACTAACAGGGTCAACATTAATGAAATCAGCACTAACTGATCAGCACTAACTGATCAACACTAATTGATCTGCACTAACTGACCAGCACTAACGGAGTCAGCACTAACGGGGTCAGCACTAACTGATCAGCACTAACTGATCAACATTAACGGGGTCAGCACTAACTGATCAGCACTAACTGATAAGCACTAACGGGGTCAGCACTAACTGATCAGCACTAACGGATCAGGATTAACGGGGTCAGCACTAACTGGGTCAGCACTAACTGATCAGCATTAACTGGGTCAGCACTAACTGATCAGCACTAACTGATTAGCATTAACGGGGCCAGCACTAACTGGTCAGCACTAACAGATCAGCGCTAACAGATCAGCATTAACGGGGCAATACTAACGGGGCAATACTAACTGGATTGCAACCAAACACAAGTTGGAGATTAAATCCACTCACCGTAACCTTCTCCTTGCCACCAACTCAGTAGTTTAATGTCACTGAGTTATCCTCCCGTTTCCCGTGAATCCAAAGGAATATCAAATTAGTACATAATTCCACCAAATTATAAACAATTGTCAAGTAAGTTCATAAACTAACTTTTGACCCAAACGACATCTAAATACTTGCAATAATAACTACTCAAGTCATATTCACATCATACTTTCATAATTCAAGTCAAGTAACCACAATAAACATCTTACACCCAAGCGGGTAAAAATCCAAACATAGTTCTAATACTTACTAAATCTCGACTTTTAACCCATATAAACACCACATTTAGCAAGTCATGACTAACCACATAATTTAACCAATTTCTTGACCAAGTATTTTACCCAAAATCACTAGTTTATCTTTTTGACCCAAATCATCCAAACACTAACTAGTTTATTTCACAAATCCACCAATACTTGACAATCAACCTAAATCCAAGGTTTGACGAAACCCATCTTCTTCAAACCTCCATTAATGGAGCTTGAAGGCGAGTTTCACCAAAACTTAGTTTCTTCCCACAAATAACCACACAATACATGTAAAAGCTTGAATAAACATGTAATCTAACATCTAACACAAGATTCATCTACAAAACTTCAAGAATCATAAACCCTAGTTTAACCAACTTGCATGAAATCAATAACAAACACATGTAGAATGAAGCTCATCTCAAGGCCTACTCAAAAATGAGTTTAGAATTTATATTGAGCAAGAAACAAACCCTAGATCTTCAAAAGACACCAAGAACAAGCAATAGGTGCACATTTCATTTAATAACAATGTCAAAATGGTATCCGGTCCATATTTAATTCATTAAAAACACCAAACAGGCTCTATTTTCAAAAACGAATATATTTTCGGAATCGAAATTCAAAAGTGAATCTAACAATATAAAAACCACATAATCATTTAAACATTTCAGAAATCGGATATTTTAATCCCTTGATTAAAATATCACAAAAAGACAAAACACTAAAAAATTCATTTAATAATACTTTATTGTCAAAACTACTAGGCCGGGTTTCAGGACGTTACACCGGTTTTTGGTTATAACAACGTTTAGCACAAACGACAATGGTTTTAACTCAATCCTTAACCCGACACCCTCAACTCAGATCGACTCCCACCCAAATCATGACCCAAAATATACGACCATATAACTCATGGAAAGAACAACGACTTCAATATAAATCCTATGGTTCAATATCACAACAACAAACAATTAAAACTCATTCTTCATGAATCTGCATGGCCTTTGGCCGGAACCTATAATGAGATGTTAATTACGTATCATATCATAATCGAAGAACAAAACGAGGGAGGGATTAGACTACCAATTCGTAGCAGAAACTATTTTAAAGAAGTTTCTCGGTTGCGAGTTAGAAACAGAAGGCAGAACCCGCTAATGCATCGGACTTGGTCACTCCTCTTGATTACACGCTGCTTCGATCCCGGTTAATCCACAACACCCGGTTAGAGTCAGAAATAAATAACACAGAAAACAGAAACGATGGGAGAACAGAAGAGCATTACCGATTACAATGAAACAAGAGTCGGAATTTCTTCACTGCTTGGTGACAGAGAAGCTTTTACCGAAGTCTAAGCTCCTTAGGCTGTTAACAAATTTGAATGAGCAAGACACTATGTCGGCTAAATGGTGTGTAGGGTTTTGGGAGGATCTCTGGTAAATGGAAGTTAATAACGAGGGGGGATAATTACCTTATTTAACAATATCAGTGAGCAAGAAAAAGGGAATGAAGGTCACAACCTTCATGAGTTTCGATGGCCAAAAGCAATCCACACCGGACAACGAACAAGGACAAATCATTTTGGGCCTTAACTTCTTTAATTCGATCGGGCTAACAAGATTGGTCCAAGAGAACAGAGTATTTTGGGCATTAAGAAGTGAGACTTCACAAGGGAAAAACGGAATGATGAAAAGCACCAGGCTTGGAGATGGATCAGTGAACGATTAAGAGAGGCCTTGGCCTACGGCCGACCTCGTGAATTATTAAACGTGTAGGGTAACTAGCTACTTAATCTCGTTATTAATTAGCACCACCGAATAACACACTTGTTATTATTATTAGTTAATCCACATGATTGATTAAACACACATCGAATGACACTCTTGTCATTAAATAAAACACCAAGTATTTAATTTACTCGAATTAAACACACAATCAATCACGTAGCACAAAGAAAAGGTCTCAAATAAATAATGTCACATAATTTATTTAATAAAAGTAACTAATTCAATTACAAGAAAAATTGAGGCGTTACATCTCAAATCCACTTGAATCAGACTTCGTCCCCGAAGTCATTGCTAGGAAACAACTTGGGATAATGCTCTCTCATCTCGGACTCGGGCTCCCACGTCCACTCATCAATTTGGATATTCTCCAACGGCACAATCTCTGACTCATCAACAATACATTTCCTAAGTTGGGATACATGAAATGTATTGTGGATAAGGCGTAACTCGTCGGGCAACTCTAATCTGTAAGCCACCCTGCCTACTCGTGCAATCACCTGATAGGGACCAATATACCGAGGTCCCAACTTTCCCCTCTTTCTGAACCGAATAACACCCTTCCACGGGGAAACTTTGAGCAAAACCTAATCAGCGACCTGAAACTCTAACACTGACCGCCTCTTGTCAGCATAACTCTTTTGTCTGCTCTGTGCGGTGGCGAGTCTCTCACGAACCTGCTGAATCAAATCGGTAGTTTTAAGCATAATCTATGTACTACCGAGTACTTTGTGGCCAACCTCGTCCCAACAAATGGGCGTCCTGCATTTTCTGCCATACAACATCTCAAATGGCACCACGCCTAACTCGAAAGGCAATAAGTTAAAACAAAAAAAACGAAAAGAAAGAAATGAAATAAGAAGACTCGCGCACCTATACTCGAATGAAAACTGTTGTTGTAAGAGAACTCGGCTAACGGTAGATATTTATCCCAACTACTCCCGAAGTTTAACACACATGCCCGCAGCATGTCCTCTAGCGTCTGAATTGTACGCTCACTCTGACCGTCAGTCTGAGGTTGAAAAGTCGTGCTGAAATGAATCCTCGTACCCATCTCTCCCTGAAATCTCGCCCAAAACCACGATGTGAAACGTGTATCTCTATCAGAAACAATAGACACCGGCACCCCGTGTCTCGACACAACTCCTTCACAAATATATCGGCCATTTCTCTGCTGACGACGCCTCACAAATATATCAGAAACAATAGACACCGACACCCCGTGTCAAACGATCGACCACAACCCATATAGCATCGAAACCGCCCGAAGTCTTCGGTAACTTGGTAATCAAATCCATCGTTATCTGCTCCCACTTCCATACCGGTTTCTCTAACGGCTGCAACAACCCATGTAGTTTCTGGTGCTCAGCTTTGACTTTCCGACAACTCAAGCATTTCTCTACATACTCAGCTACCTCAAGCTTCATCCCCAGCCACCAATAACTGTGAAGAAGGTCCCGATAAATCTTTGTCGCCCCGGGATGAATAGAAAACTTGGACTTATGCGCCTCGCCCAATAAGATAATACGATTTCCTCCATGAGAAGGAACCCATACCCGGCCCAGATGTGTCAATAAACCTCTGCCGTCCTTCGTGAAATCATAAATAATACCATACACACGTTCTTTCTTGGTCAAGCCTCTATCTGTGCTGTACGAATCGACTCTTGGAAAGGCGCTACCGTTGTAAGCCTCTTACAAATGCTGCGAATCGGGTTTCTGCTCAGTGCATCTGCTACCACATTAGCTTTACCCGGATGATAAAGAATTTCACAGTCGTAATATTTCAACACATCTAACCATCATCTATGTCGCATATTCAAGTTCTATTGATCCATCAGATACTTCAAACACTTGTGGTCGGTAAAAATCGTGATCTTCACACCATAAAGATAGTGCCTCCAAATCTTGAGAGCAAACACCACCGCTCCCAACTCGAGATCACGCGTAGGGTAATTGTCTTCATGAGGCTTCAACTGTCTAGACTCGTAGGCAATCACCTTTCCTCGCGGCATCAACACTGCACCCAAACCCTGAATAGATGCATCACAGTATACCACAAAGTCTTCTACACCCTCTGGCAGTGAAAGAATCGGCGCCTCGCATAGGCGTTTCCTTAGCACCTCGAAAGCCTCTTGCTGCTTCTCCCCCCAACTGAACGCTGGTGATTTCTTGGTCAACTTGGTTAATGGCAACGCGATTTTGGAGAAGTCTTTGATGAACCTCCGATAATAACTTGCTAAACCTAAGAAACTACGAATCTCTGTCGGCATCTTTGGCACCTCCCATTTCACCACTGCCGAAATCGTTGCTGGATCCACCTTGATACCTTCTTCATTCACTACATGCCCCAAGAATTGAACCTCACGTAACCAGAACTCGCACTTGGAAAACTTTGCATACAGACTCTCCTTTCTCAATGCTTCTAACACCTCGCGCGGGTGTTTCTCGTGCTCTTCCTTGGTCCTTGAGTAGACAAGGTGTTAAGGAAAAAAGCCTTACCCCTTAGGATCTTTAGATAACAAGACATCCTAGACTAGTTAGAATAGTTTGTAGAAAATATTTGCTAAGTTTAGGAGTGATACTGAGTGGGCAGTATTGGCCACTCAGTATTAGTACTCAGTATTGGAAATCCAATACTGAGTAGGAGGACTGAGTTATATTTTCACATGTAACTTACTAAGATCAAATCCCTTGATCTTAGTCATTTTCCTTGACTAGTCCTTCGGTTACTTCTTTGCACATTATGTAAGATCTCTATATCATTATAAATAGAGATCACCTTGCAAAGATGTATTAACCAATTTACTTTACACGAATATATCTTTTGTAATTGATCAGTGGTGTTGCTATTCCGCAGCATACCACACTTAGTGGAATTACACATTTGACTCTAATATTGTGTTCATCACTTTAATTGTCTTAAGTCTAATTATAATATCAATTATATAAGTAATCCAGGGTTGTTGTGACCTAACAACTGGTATCAGAGCAGGCTAAATAAATTCTTATTTAGTCGATCTATTACCCTGTCCTTACACATGTCCTTCCCAAACTCCAATATCCAAAATGTCTTCTATAGTTGCACCCGTCATGTCTGGAAAGGGAGTGCCTATCTTTAATGGCAAAGATTTCCATCAATGGAAACTAAAAGCTCAATGGTATCTCGAATCTATTCACCATGAGATGCTCACAGTACTAAATGATGGTCCCATCATTCCACAAGTTGTGGAACCGGTTGCAGCTATTGATGATGCTCCTGAGAGCACAAGAACAGTCCCTATACTAAAGCACACATGGACTGATACTGACCGTCAGTTGTACAGTTTAGACTCTAGAGCTAAGGGGGTGATTGGTAATGCAGTTACCAAGGAAATTTTGAATGCAATTATGAAATTGTCAACTGCTAAGGCTATGTGGGATAGCTTATCAGTCACCTATGAAGGCACAACAAAAGTGAAGTTGCAAAGAAAAAGAAACATGAGAAGGAAGTATGAGAACTTCTTCTCAAGTCCTAATGAAGACATCACCACTCTCTAATAAGTTCAATACTGTTATCCATGATCTCATCAGTGTAGGGATTGTGAAGGAAGAAGGAGAACTTGTTCAAAAATTTCTGGACAGTCTTCCTCAACAATTTCTTGATATGACAAACTCTGTCAATGCTGCCAACAACATTGAAACATACACTCTTCAAACCTTGTATGGTTTAATGTTGAATCATGAGGAGAACAATTCTGCAAGACTGATCAACTGGAGGAAAACTGACAAGACTTCCACTGGCATGGCTCTTGTTGTGCAACATGCCTATACTGTTACTGAGCCTGAAGAGCCAGAGGTTGATCTTGCTGATGCTGAGGCAGAGGAGCTTGAAACTCAAACGGCTCTTATGTCTATGAAGCTGGATCAGTTGAAGAAGAAGAAGCTGGGTGTTAGCTCTTCCAATACTGACCCAAGATTAGGTCTGTGTTACAGGTGTGGAAAGCCTGGACACATTGCTGCCAACTGTCATACTAAGTCAACTGAAACTGATCAGAATGACAAGATTGCATACCGAGCTAAACGGTATAGAGACAAGTATGTCAAGTTGAAGAACTGGAGCAAGGGCAAGGGTGCAGCAGGGAATGGAGCACCTCATCAGGCACTTTACTCTGAAGCTTGGATGGATGAAGAGCTCAGTGATGATAAGGAAGAAGTTGAAAACAAAGCCTTTATGGCTTTCACTGAAGAGGATTTGAAGAGCTCCTTTGAGAAGGATATCAAAGAAGCTAAGAGGATGAGTGTTCATATTGATTGGGATTCCACTCAGTTGTACAAGGTGAGTTCCTTTCAAACTTATCCAGTGAATGAAAAAGAAAAGATTTTTGAGTACATGATTGTTGATCTTAAAACTTTAGTACAGAAAGAAAAAGCTTTAAAATTAACTATTCTTGAACTTGAAAGGGTAATTAATGAACATTTAGATAAATTAGCAAATCTTAAAGATTAAGAATTAAATTTTTTTAACTTACAAGACATTAACCAAAGATTAGCTGATAAAGCTCACTTACACAAATTAGAAAAAGAAAAATATAAAAATCAGTGTAAATATTGGGGAAATGCATCTATTAAATTAAATAAATGTCTAAATCAACAATTTCCAGAAAGTGTGAGGGCTGCACTTGGTGTTGATCCTCAGTTAAAAAATAGAAACAATTTTGCTGATTTATTTGAAGAATTTTCAGATATGAACCCTATTCAATTTGTCAAATCTAAAATATTTTATGAAGTTGGATGTCAAACTGAGTCAGATGATGAGGATAAAACTATTTTTCATAAACCTATTGGTCCCTCCATCTGTTCAAAGTGTTATACTGAACTACAAAAGCTCAGTATTGAATTTCCAGAAAAAGAAATTTCTGATACTGACCTCGAAGTTGTGCAGTATGACACATCTGCTGTTCCTCCATTTGAATTATTGTTTAATACAACTACTTTTAAAAAATGTAATGATACCACTTCTACTTCTAGTGTTTTATCTAATACTGAAGTTGCAGGAACATAAAAGTCATGTACTAAAGAATCTAAAGAGCCTGTTAAAGTTGTAATTCTAAAACATGATAAACAGAAAACAACTTCATCAGGATCTTCAAGTGGCAAAAATAAGAAGTCTGAAAATAATAAGACTACTTTGCCAGATAAAAAGAAGAAACCAGATCCATCTCCTCCTAAACCAATCAAAAATAATATTAAACCAACCATAAAAAATGACAAAAAAAACATTTTAAAATCTATTGATGATCAGATTAAAGTCTTAAGTCAAAAGTTTGCAAAACTTACTCATACTGGTCAACCAAAACAGAAACAATTTTCTAAAATTCCATATGAAAATATGTTCAGAAACAGACCTAGAAAATGTTATAGATGTCATCATACTGGTCATAAAGGAGATGAATGCTGGACTGATCTCTCCAGTCCTAGGTATTCAGTACCAAAGAAAAGGAGAGAGTCTAAATTAGTATCACCAAAGAAAACCTCCAAGGTTTCTCCTGAAGTGATACTGACTTCTCCAACTAAAGAGATCAAGTCTAAACCTGTTTCTCCTACCAAAGGTCCCATTCAAAAATGGGTTCCTAAAAAGAACTAATCATTATTTTGTGTCTTGTGCAGGGTGATAGAAAATGGTACCTGGATAGTGGCTGCTCAAGACACATGACTGACAGTATGGAGTACCTTCTAAATTATACACCAGAGAAGGGGACTTCTGTCAAGTTTGGGGATGATTCAGTTGGAAAAACAAGAGGGTATGGAGTAATCAAGGCAGACAACATAACTTTTAAAAGAGTTGCCTATGTAGAGGGTCTTAAGCACAATCTGCTCAGTATCAGCCAGATGTGTGATGATGACAATGAAGCTCGCTTCAGGAAGACTGCAGGAATTATCTACAATGACAAAGGGCAACCTGTACTCATTGCAAGAAGAGAAAAAGATGTCTATGTGGTCAACCTGTCTGAACTAGACCCTACTATTCGAGTTTGCCTACTTTCTAAAGTCAATCCAGAACTGAACTGGATGTGGCACAAGACACTCTCTCACATCAACTTCAGAAACATTAATGAACTCAATATGAAGAAGTTGGTGAGAGGGTTGCCCACTATTACTTATTCTAAAGATAAGTTATACTCATCATGTAAAATGGGCAAGCAGAAGAAGAGTTCATTCAAATCCAAAGTCAACCATTCAATTAATGAACCTCTTACCATGATACATATGGATCTCTTTGGCCCCATCAGTACACCATCTCTGGCCAAAAAAATTTATACCTTAGTCTTGGTTGATGAATACTCAAGATACACTTGGGTCATCTTTCTCAAGACGAAATCAGATGCAACCACATAAATCATTGCCTTTATCAAAAGAGAAGAACTTCAGAAAGGCAACAAGGTCAAGCAACTAAGAAGTGATCATGGTGCTGAGTTCAAGAACTCAGTATTAGCAGATTTCTGTGAAGACAAAGGAATCATACAAAAACTTTCTGCAGCCTACACACCACAACAAAATGGTGTTGTAGAAAGGAAAAATAGAACACTGATTGAAGCTGCAAGAACTTTGCTATGCTTGCTGGACTGGCATTGAGCTTCTGGGCAGAAGTTGTAAACTGTGCAAATTTATACACAGAACAGAGCTACAATAGTCTAGAGACATCACAAGACTCCTTATGAGTTACATAATGGCAGGGTTCCTAATGTGGAATACTTCCACATCTTTAGGAGTAAATGTTTTGTACTTAGTACTAAACAAAATCTCAACAAATTTGCTCCCAAAGCAAATGAAGGTGTGTTCATGGGCTACTCTCCACACTCTAAAGCCTTCAGAGTGTATGTCATCTCAACTGAGATGATTGTCGAATCCATCCATGTTACTTTTGATGAAAATCAGGATGTTCATTCTACTTCAGCAAAGGAAGATATTAGTGGCATAGAAATTTAATGCAATCCAGAAAACGCTATTGCTAAATAGCCTAAGTCTCACCCATACTATGTTGATCATGGTATGAGTGATACTGATCAATTCAGAACTCAATATGACTCAAATGCAAAAAATAATGAGGTTCCCATATCTGAGAACCCCAATACTGAGTTCCCAATAATTGATTTGAACAACTCCACCTATGAAGAAGGTGAAACTTCCAATACTTTTCAAGAATTCACCTCAGATATGCAAAATGAAGAAGAACAACAACCTGAACTGTCTGATACTAACCAGAATTCAGCTCAGTATCAGGCAGACAACACATCAGTCCAACAAGATATTTTTGACCTTGCTTCAAATGCTCCCTTAGGAAACACAGAGACCATCCACATTCTAATATTATTGGACCAATTGAACAAGATGTCCAAACAAGAAGGAACTTAGATTTTGAACCTCAAGCAACTGCAAACTTTTGTTTCTTTTCAAGTTTCATGTCTACCATGGAACCAAAGAAAGCTGATGAGGCTTTATTAGATGAAGACTGGGTAGAAGCTATGCAAGAAGAGCTTACAGAACTTGAAAGAAACAAAGTTTGGAACTTAGTACCACCTCCTGCTGGCAAAACTATTATTGGTACTAAGTGGGTGTTCAGAAACAAGATGGATAAAGATGGTGTTGTCATCAGAAACAAAGCTAGACTGGTTGCTCAGGGTTACAGACAAGAAGAAGGCGTTGACTATGATGAAACTTTTGCACCAGTTGCAAGAATTGAAGCTATTAGGTTGTATCTTGCATATGCAGCCTTCAAGAACTTCAAAGTTTATCAGATGGATGTCAAGAGTGCTTTTCTCAATGGAAAACTACAAGAGGAAGTTTATGTTAAACAACCACCAGGTTTTGTTGATCCTAATTTTCCTAACTATGTTTTCAAGCTTGATAAAGCTTTATATGGGCTCAAACAAGCTCCCAGAGCCTGGTATGATACCCTGTCTGAGTATCTAATTGAAAATAAATTTATAAGAGGTAAAATTGATAAAACTTTATTTTCAAAAAAGGAAAGTTTCTGACATTTTACTCATTCAGATATATGTAGATGATATTATCTTTGGCTCCACTGAAAAGTCAATGTGTGACTGGTTGGCTAAGATAATGTCATCTCAGTATCAGATGTGTATGATGGGAGAACTTACTTATTTTTTTGGTTTACAAGTTGATCAAAAGCCTGATGGCAATTCCATGCACACTCCTATGGGTACTCAGGATAAAATAAGTAAGGATGAGACTGGTAAGCCAGTATGTCAATCCACATACCGAGGTATGATTGGTTCCTTACTTTACATAACAGCTAGCAGGCCTGACATCATGTTTCCAACATGTTTGTGTGCTCGGTATCAGGCTGATCCCAAGGTTTCACATATGAAAGCTATTAAGCGTATCTTTATATATCTTTCAGGTACTCCTAACATGGGTCTTAGGTATCCTAAAGACTCAAACTTTGACCTTGAAGGGTATACAGATGCAGATTTTGCAGGTTGCAGGTTGGATAGAAAAAGCACAAGTGGAGGATGTCAATTCCTTGGTGGAAGATTAGTTGGGTGGTCATCCAAGAAGCAAAACTCAGTAGCAACTTCCACATCAGAAGCAGAATATGTCGCTGCAGGAAGTTGTTGTGCTCAACTATTATGGATGCAGTATCAACTCATGGACTATGGGTTCAACTTTCAGAAGACACCCATTCATTGTGACAACAAGAGTGCTATTGCTATCACTGAGAACCCAGTCCATCACTCAAGAACAAAACACATTGATATCAGACACCACTTTATTCGAGATAATGTGGAAAAGGGTAAGGTTGAGGTAGATTTCGTTCTTACAGATGACCAATTGGCTGATGTGTTTACTAAACCTCTCTCTGAAGAAAGGTTTATGTATCTACTAGGGCAATTAGGTTTTTTTTTGACCAGCAAAAAAGAAGGCAACGGGTAGAGCTTCGGCATTGCCATCACCCTCCCGAAGACCTCCTAAATATATTAAAAAACTCGAGTCTAGCAAAATACTAGACTAAGTACAACGAAACAATTACAAAGGTAATCTCAACCAATCAACCCAAGAAATCTTTAATTTTAGATTCCTATGGGTGATCCAAGAAAAAGAAAAAACCCGAATACTATTAAACAAATCCGACTTATTAATTCGATTGCTATAAAAAATTAAAGCATTTCTAAATCTCCATAATAGCCAACACGTAGTAAACCCGATCATCCGAAATTTATCCCTACGGTCGTTACGATTAGGCAAGTTTTCGCCAAAATCCCACCACTCTTGAAAGGAGGTACTCGAGAACAGGCCCACATCACACCATTTGTATATTACGTCCCACACTTGTCTCGCCACACTTCAAGAAAACATAATATGTGCGCTTGATTCTACATTAACATTGCACACCGGACACATTATAGACTCAGTTTCCATTCCCCTTCTTGAAATATTTAATCTTGTAGGTAATCGATCCAAATAAAGCCTCCGCATAAAAACATTAACTTTAATTGGAATATAATTATACCAAATAAAATTAGATTGAAAACCGGGGTAAAGGAACGAATTAATATGGCGCCTTGTATCACCAACCGAGAACTCACCTTGATCGCCTAAATTCCAAGTAAGTCTATCTTTACCTTCACTAACTGTAGACCCACTAATAATCGACAAAAGATTATCAAATTGCTCTTATTCAACACCGCCTCTAATACCTCGTCGCCAATTAAAATTCCAATCACCATTCCTCCATCTATCCTTAACATTACAATATGGGTTCATTTCCAACCGAAAAAGTCGATTAAAAAGTTGTACAAACGGGACCATGCCTTTCCATCTATCAAACCAAAATTGAATAGACTCCCCAGTCACAAGTTTATATCGTATAACATTATAATCAATGATATTCTTATGATGCAAATAATTAACGGAATCGATAATTTTAAACCAAATACCTTTTTTGTGACGCGGGTATGTCTGATTAGAAAAGCCGCCATCAACCCCATATATCGACTTGATTACCCGACACCAAAGAACATCACCTTCATTATAAAAACGCCATCTCCACTTATATAAAAGAGCAAGATTCAAAGCATCAAGGCTAGTTATTCCTAACCCGCCTTTTTCTTTATCCGCCAAACATGTATCCCATTTAATCCAACTCATCTTCTTGTCAATACCATTACTCCCCCAAAAAAATTGAGCACGAATTTGTTCGATCTTTTTAATAATACAAACCGGAGCCCGTAAAATGGACATCCAATAAATACCCAAACTACCAAGAACCGATTTGATTAACGTCAACCGGCCTCCAATAGACAACATATTGGCCTTCCACCTAGATAAACGGTTCCGAACACGATCAATAATTAAGTCCCAAACTCGAGAATTTCTATTACCACCCAGCCGAATTCCGAGGTATGTGAAAGGCAATACACCTTTACTACACCCATTAACATTGCACAAAACCTCCTGTTCTTCCTCCAAAACATTTACGCCATAAATACTCGACTTATGAATATTATTTTTCAACCCCGAATTCTTGTAGAATTCGTCCAGCACCCACAAAATCCCTTCGATATTTGATTGATTCCATTCGGATACAAACATCACATCATCGGCATAAAACAAGTGTGACACGGTTAAATTCAAGTCTCCGACCGAAGCTCCAACAAAACGGTTAGATTGAACCGCATTGTCAATCAAAATATGAAGCCCCTCCATAGCAATAATAAATAAAAACAGAGAAAGGGGATCACCTTGACGTAAACCGCGAGGCGGACTAAATTCCTCCGTAAGGCTACCATTAATGAGAACCGAAAGTCTACCCGAAATTAGACACTCCCGAATCCACCCTCTCCATTTTGTACCGAAACCCATATTTAACATAATGAAATCAAGATATTCCCAACTAAGTGAATCATAAGCCTTCTCAAAATCAACTTTAAAAAGAAGAAGTTTCTTCTTTTTTAATTTGTACCACTCCATTATTTCGTCAATCATTAAAGGGCCATCAAGAATTTGTCGACCCTTTATAAAAGCCGACTGTTCCGTGCTGATTAATTTATCAACCACTTTAGCTACCCGAAGAGCTAACACTTTAGCGATAATTTTATATTGAATCCCAATAAGCGAGATAGGCCGAAAATCTTTTACCACCGTAGGGTTAAGCACCTTTGGGATAAGGGTAATAAAAGAGGAGTTACACCCAGACGGAAGTTTTCCTTTCAATAGAAATTCTTCAACCGACAAAAACAAATCGTCTTTCAATAAAAGCCAATACTTTTTAATAAATTGAAAAGTAAAACCATCTGGGCCTGGGGCTTTGTCACTTCCACAACTCCACACGGCCTCTTTTAATTCCTCCATCGAGCACATTTTTTCAAGATCTAACACATCTCCTGAATTAAGATTATGAAAATGATCCGGACCGAACTCAGACGCATAAGAATCAATACTAGAGAATTTAGATTTAAAAAAAAAAAAATCCAAAAACCCTTTTTTAATAAGTTTCAGATCAACTATCAACTCCCCTTCCTCCATGATCCCTTGAATCATTTGCGATTGTCTTCTTTGATTCAATAAACCATGAAAAAACTTAGAATTTTCATCCCCTTCTACATCCCATTTCAATTTCAGTTTCTGCATCAGATCAATATTCTCGAGTTTATCGATTTCTTTCACTTCTTTTAACCACACGAGCCGTTGATCTTTTTCTTCATGCGTGGCTATACCATCATCTATCTTCTTATTGATTTCTTCAATTTGTTTATAAAGCCAAACGACCCGCATTGATGCAGCTTCTTTTTTTTATCAAAACTCCATCTTTTACATTTTTCCTTAATAAACTTAAGCTTATTTTTTAAATTAACAATATTTGACTCCAGAACCTTGACATGCTCGGTACACGAGACAGAAATCAACTCGTTAAAACCTTCATTTTCTAGCCAAGAATGTGTTACACGAAATGGAACCGGACCAAAATCCACTTTATTAGAATGAAGAAGAATCGGTATGTGATCTGATAACTTCCTTTCAAGAGCGAGAACTTTTAGATTTTCATATTGAAGAACCAAATTCTCCGAAATAAGAAACCTATCAAGCTTACTCATCTTCGTGGCGCGCTTATTCATCCACATAAATTTTCTCCCGCCAATAGGTAAATCAATCAACTCATTTTGATCAATGAATTGATTGAAATAACGAGCCCCGGTAACGTTAAAATTCTAACCATATCTTTTCTCCTCACAACGAACTTCATTAAAATCACCAAAAATAATGAAATATCCGGAATTCAAATTCATGTAATTACTAATCTCCTCCCAAATACCACGTCTCATTTCAACATCTTATCAAATGCACATTCCCATTAATACCCGTCCAACGCCCTTCCACAATAACAAAATGAAAACCGCACTGAATATTAATTTTTTCAAAAACCGCCTTGTCCCAAATTGTGACAATTCCGCACGAATGCCCGCGAGCCGTACTACATGCAAAACCAAATTGATAATTTCCCCAAAGCGCTTTAATCTTAAACAAGTTTACTTTTGCCATCAACGTTTCTTGAACCCCTACAAAAGATACGGCATTTTGAAAGCAAAGCTTTTTTACCCACTTCCTCTTGTCCGCGTCATCAATTCCTCTAACAATTATGGACATAATGTTCATCATTAAAATGTACAGCACCTATACTTTTCTCCTGTTTCTTTGAATAACTCTTACTCTTCTTCCTCCCAAAAAACGTGTCACAAGACGAAGTTGACACAATTTCTGATTTTTTCTTAAAAAACCGCCTTTCACAGTTTTCAAAACCCGGCGGGCAACTAACCGAACCCACATCGTTTCCACTAACAGAATGTGATTTAACTTCCGACTCACCCATCGATCGACCGCACTCTTCAACACTAGGAGATACACCCCGCCCTTCACCAAGGTCGGGAAGGGATTCTGAATCAGCTAGTTTGTTCTCCCCTTCCCCGACATTATCTTTCTTCTCATCGTCCCCATTATCGTGTACTCGCGTACCTGATTTCAATTGGCCAAAAGAGTCATCATCAGAATGATCATTTGGCTCATTAAAAATGTTTTCCAACAGTGGGTCTTCATCCCCATCATCTTCACTAAAATTTGATCCCGTATCAGATTTAGGTTTGATAATTTTAATCGACCGAAGCCCAGTTTCACGTACCCGAACCACATACGTCACCTCTTCCACCTCCACCTTTATATTCTCATTAATTATCATTTTTTCATTAGTGCTGATACACACTTTCCCCCTGCTAGGATTATCGTCAAACTCATCAAAACATAAAAACTTACCCCATAATCCCGCAATCTTTTTATAGACATCGGAATCCCATGCACATAATGGGAGGCCATCAACTTCGATCCAACTAAGTCTCTCATCCACCACAAAATTACTGGTGACGTGTTGAACAAGATTGAAATAACTTTTCAAATTAGCATTTTTAAACCTTCTACACGCTTTAGAAGATTTAAATTCGATCCACACCCAATAGCCACCAATATGATGAATATCTACATCACTAAAACCTTCATTCTCCATGATAACATATAATTGGGGCATGATATGGATATCTCTCACCTTTGCAAGTGCAATAACCTCAGCATCTTCAAGAGCAACAAAGAATCTTCAAGAGCAACAAGGTCTTTGTCTTGAAGAACCAGGGATTTCGAGGCCTTGTACTTCTCTTCCCGCGTAGCCTTACTTTCCATGAACATTGAACGTTGCGTGCCAGCACCTGCAACCACACTGGCATATGAAGATTGCATGTTAAACTTTGGGTTACCACTGTGGCGATTCACATGCACGTTGCGCTCCTTCTTGGGTCTATTGAACCGAGCCACCGAAACATAGACATGGTACGAACCCATCCACAGTTCCGAGAGCTTCCGAGCAAACTTCTCATCATCCTGGATTCTCAAAAATCTAATGAAACCAAATCGTTTTCCAAACTTCGTTAGTTTTTTTGCGATAAAGGCATCCGCAACATTACCGAATTGTCTACACCACTTCCATAACGCGTTTTCATCCAAATCAGTGGGAAAATTCGTGATAAAGAAAGAAGAAGCAATCTTCTCCACCGGTTTGTGGTATGGATTGGGAATTTGCTTTTCAACGACTGTCGCTTTTTTTCTATCGTTTTTTCCCAATTCTCCACGTCCAACCATCCGCATCAGATTGAAAATTGGATCTCCCCATTGAGATCAGTGAACAAAACGGCGCCCAACCCCCTCCCTCACCCCATTTACGACGGGGAAGTCACGAAGAAAAAATCGCCGGCGCTAGGGTTTTTTTTACTAAATATAAATTTTTCTCTCTACATGGGCAATTAGGTATGCTGAACCCTTAATTTTCCTCAAAATTTTCTGATACTATCTGATCAGTGTTACTTCTAATACTGACTAGCTCAGTATCACTCGTCTGGTTTATCAAAAATAAATATTTTTTATTTTTCACTAATTTATAGATTAAATTAAATGTTTTTAAAATTTTAATTTTTTTTTTAATTTAATTTTTTTTAAACTCGGTATTGGAGTCCTGGAGTGCTAAAACTGATTCTAACCCTCATACTCCCCAACGGTATCCTTTCTTAATTAGAAAGTTACCGTTAGAACATGATAAGGCTGTCATTTCATCCGTTTTTACTTCCCAATACCAAAATTATCGTTAATTAAGTATAAATAACCGTTTTTCTTTTCATTTAAAATTTTCTTCAGTTATTTCGTCCTTTCTTCTTCGATTACTTTCTGCGATTAACAATTTTACACCTTCTTTGCAAGCAAATTTAAAATCTTAATCACAGATGGAAAATTAACGATTCGTCGCACTAGAGGTTGGACCGGCGACTCAGTTTCGAAAAGATGAAGTGCCCAAGTTTGCGAGGAACAACATAATTGCAAATTTCGATATTCCTCAGGCTTGGGCGTGCCCCGAATTCACACACATAGTCACATATTTGAAGCATTGTCCTATAGGGGTGAGCATAAAAACCGAAAAACCGAACCGAAACCGAAAAACCGAACCGAAACCGAAAAACCCGAAAAAACCGCCTCGAAAAAACCGAACCATTTGAAAAACCGATGTCAACGATTTTGATTATTGGAAAACCCGAATGTTTGGGGTGGTTTTCGGGGGCATAATGAAAAACCCGACCAAAAACGCCGCCCCGCCCTGCCATTATATATCTTTCAAAATTTTTAAAAATATTCTTATATTTATAAAAGATCTGACACTTAATTATCTTTTAAATAAAATATATGATTGAATTAGTTGAATTTATCATTTCATTACATTAAACTAACTAGTTGTTTTTTATTTATAACGAAATGTGTTAAGGTTTGGAAGTTTGAATCATAATATTAATTTTTAAGGTAACAAATTGGTAAATTTAAGGAAAACAAAAAACCGAAAAAAACCCCGAAACCGAACCGAAAAACCCGAAAAAACCGAAAAACCGAAACCAAACGGGGTGTAATTCTTAAAACCCAAACTTTTGGGGCGGGGTTTGGTTTTAGTTAAACCCCCCCCCCCCCCCAAACCACCCCATGCTCACCCCTATTGTCCTATCACTCGAGCACTGACTCTATCTCCTCGAGCCATATATCCGGAGATGTTGTGTGAATTCTGGTACTCTGCAAGAATGGACTCTCCAGACATGATTACTGGTTGGGTTGTTAGAGATCAAAGAAGGGCTTTTGTCTCAACTGCTATTATTAGGGAAACACTGAGACTTCCCGCCCATGCTCAGTATGAGCCTTTTGTTGATCGAACAGAGGCCAGATCAGTATTGCCCTTTATTGGTCGCGGAGGAACCACGGGTATTATTAAGAGAAATGAATTTGGTCCAATTTGGGGTGTTCTCATTTCAACAATCATTCGCTGCATGACCCACAAGACTGGAGCTTTGGACCAAATTAATGAATTTGGGATGCAGATAGTACATGCCATGTACTATGGTCGAGATATTGACTATGCAAGGTTAATATTCAATGAGCTAGCTACTCTGGTTAGGGCTCAAATCAGGGAATTCAATGTACCATTCTGCAGATTTATATCCCTCATCTTCTAAAGCTCAATGCCTGCACACATTTATGATGAATATCACAGTCCAAGAGCTGATCTTCCTCCCATAAATGAGAAAATATATTTTTACATACCAAGGGAAGGAGTACCTGTACTGGGTCACTCAATGTGGGCCATTATACATGCACACTTAAATGATCAAGAAGATGATGATGAAGAAAATTCTGATAATGAATCAGATGATGGAAATGATGATGATAATGATGATGATGGTGGTAATGCAGATGAAGATGTTGAGATGCTAGATGCTCAACCAGATCTAGAACAAGAGTAACCACTCATTCCTCAACTTGAACAGGATCCTGATGCTCCTCATACTGCATCAGTTACTGATACTGAGTCAACAGAAGTGCAACCCGTTATCAGCAGAAGAAGAAGAAGAAATTTGTCTCCAGTGATAATGGGTGCCTTATCATCAGAAGAGGTGCAGCACATTCCTATTCCATCATTGACTACATCTCTTCAAGAGCAGAGTCTAGTTGCTGCTACCGCTGACCTTCCAGGTCCTGAACCGGATCAAATTGCTCAACCAATTGAGAAACCTGATGTTCCTCTTGATGTGGGGATTCAATATGAGCAACACACACTGGAAGGTGCTCAAGCTAGAAGAGACATAGGTCTCGAGGGTGCTGGTGCCTCAAATCAACATACAAATGACCCAGCACTGACCTCTGCAGATGTTCGAAGGGAATCTGACAAAGTCTCAGATATGAATCTCTATAAAACTCTAAAAGGAATCTGACAAAGTCTCAGACAGGACTCGCGAGGACACCTCATAAAAATTTCAAAAATTCCAAAAAAATATATATAGCCCACCATGATTATTACTACATTTGACAAAAAAAAAATTAAAAAAAAAAATTATGATCCACATTTTTTAGCGAATCATAACAATGATCCAGATTTTTTTGTGGATCATTATTATGATCCATATTTTTTTTTTGGATCATTTTTGGAAATTTTTTTTTTGGATCTTATACATAACGATTTTAATGTTTAAAAAAGGAATTTTTTGAAAAAAGTTTTGTTTTGGATCATTTTTAGAGTTTTTTTTGGAGTCCTCACAGTCCTCGGAGGAAAAGAGTCCTCACCGGATCCGGACCATATATATATATATATATATATATATATATATATATATATATATATATATATATATATATATATATATATATATATATATATATATATATATATATATATATATATATATATATATATATATATATATATATATATATATATATATATATATATATATATCTTTCCCAAATTGAGACTAAGTATTGGCCAGTACCAATTCAATACTGACCAAAGTCTCAAACGAACTTTAAAATATATATATCCTTTTATGGACAACATAGTTAGCCCACTGCTGCTATGCAACATTCGTACACTGAGCACCTAAATCATCACTGTCAGTCTACAGTTGTCTCAACACTTAAAGAGACAATGGTGGTTGATGTCACACTGACACCCACTGCTGCTATGCAACTTTCATACACTGAGCACCTAAATGATCACTGTCAGTCTACAGTTGTCTCAACACTTAAAGAGACAATGGTGGTTAATGTCACACTGACACCCACTGGTGTTGCGTGATTCATGTCCAACTTATTCTTGAGTTGGATCACATGATTCAAGAAGTGATCACAAACCCTTAAGCCACAATAGCCAAATACTATCTATGGGGTTTTAGCCACATTTCTGTTATCACTCTGATACCGAGTGATAAACATTGAAAATTAAAAGAAGCACATCCCAGGCTTCGATTTCCCAAACCCAAACCTATTTCAGAAATTGTGACCAATCCTACACTGAGTTACTCCAAAAATCACACATCACTTTTTACTGAAAATTTTCTTACACAAACTTTGCACAAGTCCACAATATTTTATCATGAACTAGGTGAAATACAGACTTCAAACTTCTGTTTAAATGATTATAGAGTTAAACAGAAACACAATTCTATTTGATAAACTTTTCTTTCTAACCAGTTTTATGTTTTTGTTTCTTTAGCACCATCTGTGCAGGGTATTCAAGCATCTCAGGCTCAAGAGGAACCGGTGACCCTGCAGACAATCATGCAGCAAATTTTGGCCATGCAGAACACTCAGAACAACATTCTGGCCAGGATGGATACCATGAGTAGTGAGATTAACTCTCTAAAACAGTAAGTCGTATTACTCCAACAACTACAACAGCCTCCACCAACTCCACCATCTCAACATGGTGGACACAATGAAGAAGATGAAGGAGGCAATGATACTGAGCCAAGGAAATCACCCTCCAATGCTGATCCTGAGGGTGATACTGATGCTGCCACCGAGTCTATGCCCTCCCCTACACATGATGATCAACAAGGGGACATAGGTGGTGACACTGAACCTCTTCCTTCCCCTCCAATGATAACAATAAGGGGGAGAAGAGAAAAATATAAGAGGAGGTTGATCAACCTGAGCCATCTGCTCATGGGAGAAAAGAAGAAAAATGAATGAATATCAACTTCCTGAAAAACAACAACAACATCAGCAAAGCACTCATACTGAACCACTTCGGTTTCAGTATGAGAGGAGAAGACAAAGAGGGAGGTCAGTCTTAAAACAATTTGAAGAACCATCTAAGCCATCTACTCAGGGGGAGACTAACACTGACCAACCTCAGCAAGTTGATACTGAGCCTCCTGCTCAAGAGATGAACAACTTGCATATCATTGTCTATAGGCCTTTTGTCTGGCCTATTGCTGATGATGAAGATGTAGAACCCAATCCAGTGCCATCCCAAACTTTCCTCAACTTTGCACTGGATGTGGCTAATAAAGAAAGCTCTTCATCATCATCCTCCGATGATGAAGAGCCTCCAAAACAACAAATCTCTCCTCATGCTGAAGTGGCTCCTAGAGCTCCTAGAAGACCAATCACTAGAAGAATGACCAGAGTCGTTATGTCCTCAGAATCAAGTGAAGAATCTGATTCAGCTCCTTTAATCACCAGATAAAGGAGATATGTTCATAATACTGAGGAAGAGACTGCTCATCATACTGAGGATGAGATTGAAGCTCAAAGATTCTTCCCCATCAAGGAAGAAGATCCTGAAACTGATACTGATACTGATACAAATGTTCCATGGAAACCTCACATTGTAAGAAGAAAAGGAGACGATCTTCTTCAACAATACTGGAACATTGTTGCTCAAAGAAGAAGGTATAGGGAGAATAGAATGGGTATACTGAGAAATAGAACATTTCTCAATGTGAGGGATATATGCTGGCTAAACATATATGTCAACAAAATCAAAGTCAAAACTGTTGACAAGTCCATAGTTGCAGTCTGCACTGGACCAGTCGGTCCTCCCATGAAGATCTTTCTTCATGATAGCCAGAACATGGGACTCCAAGACTGGGTGAAGATTGCCAGATTGATAAAGGAGTTGCCATCAAGATCCTCTGAAGCCCAAGTAATGATGGATGAAATCTGGGCTGTTGCTGCAGTATGCTTTGAAAAAGGCATACTATATGAGGCAGATTACAGGGCACTAAGTGTGATGAATGAGGCTGTCAAGAACAACAAACCTGAGTGTCTTAACACTTTCAGGATTATCAATTCATACCCTGTACCTCCTAACCTTGTTTTCCAGGATCAAAAGAGCACCATATATCCAACCTCTGGATATATGTATACTGACCCAGAAGATAGGGAATGCTTTATCACTGAAGCAGATTTACCAAAAGCCCCTATCAGTGATCGTGTGGGTCTGAAGTGGATGATAACCAAGAAGGAGGATTCTTTGTTCAGGAAGAAAATTGTTGCTGTGCTCAACAATAGGCAGGATGAACTGAAGAAAAGAGAAGAGTTCATCCACATCAAACAAGAGGTCTTCTATGAGTTTGAATCTATCAACAGAAGATGAATAAGAAGACTCTGCTGCCTAATTTTTGTTTATTAATTAATTCTCTTTGTAATTGTCTTGTTATCATTAGATAGGGGGAGATTGTTAAGGCAAAAAGCCTTACCCCTTAGGATCTTAAGATAACAAGACATCCTAGACTAGTTAGAATAGTTTGTAGAAAATATTTGCTAAGTTTAGGAGTGATACTGAGTGGGCAGTATTGGCCACTCAGTATCAGTACTCAGTATTGGAAATCCATTACTGAGTAGAAGGACTGAGTTACATTTTCACACGTAACTGACTAAGATCAAATCCCTTGATCTTAGTCATTTTCCTTGACTAGTCCTTCGGTTACTTCTTTTCACATTATGTAAGATCTCCATATCATTATAAATAGAGATCACCTTTTAAAGAAGTATTAACCAATTTACTTTACACGAATATATCTTTTGTAATTGATCAGTGGTATTGCTATTCCGCAACATACCACACTTAGTGGAATTACACATTTGACTCTAATATTGTGTTCATCACTTTAATTGTCTTAAGTCTAATTATAATATCAATTATATAAGTAATCCAGGGTTGTTGTGACCTAACACAAGGATGTCGTCGATGAAAACAATGACAAAGCGGTCTAACATGGAACTGCATACTCGGTTCGTAAGATCCATGAACGTTGCCGGTGCATTAGTGAGTCCAAAAGGCATCACTACAAACTCATAATGACCATATCGCGTTCGAAAGGAGGTCTTTTCAATGTCGTCTTCTTTTACCCTCATATGATTATACCCAGATCGCAAATGAATCTTGGAATACCAAGTATCCCCCTGCAACTTATCAAATAAGTCGTCGATCCTCGGTAATGGATAATGGTTCTTTACCGTAAGTTTATTCAAGTCACGGTAGTCGATGCACATCCTCTGTGACCCATCCTTCTTCCTCACAAAGAGAATAGGGGCTCCCCACGACGAACTACTAGGACGAATAAACTCTTTTTCTTGCAGCTCTTGCAACTGATCGTATAAGTGTTTCATCTCAGGTGGCGCTAGACGATAAGGAGCTTTGGAAACCGGCGCCGCGCCCGGTACCAAATCAATGCGGAACTCGACCTGTCTCTCTAGAGGGATTCCAGGTAAATCATTGGGAAAAACATCTGTGAACTCACTCACGATCGGCACCTCATCGATCATCCCCGGTTTGTTCTCAAGAACCGTATCAATCACATACGCTAAAAACCCCATGACACCGTGCTGAAGATGTCTCCTCGCTCTAGCAACCGAACACAATGCCGACACCAATCTATCAACATCCCCCTGCAAAACCAGTTCAACTCCACTTGCAGGTTTAATACTCTGTTTGCTGTGACAAAGAATCTCGACATGGTACTATGATATCCAATCCATCCCCACTATGACTCACAACTCTCGCATGGCGATAGGAATTAGATCAATGGGGGAATTTCTCCCCGCACACCTAAATTGTGCATTCACGGTACAATTTTGTCACATAAGGAGTCTTATCATTAGCTACATCTGTCGTCAAAGGCATACTCAGGTCCCCTACTCTATGGCTCAACAGGGTGTTAAAAGCATAAGACACAAAAGAGTGGGTGGCCCCACTATCAAACAGCACAAAAGCAGGCACATTGTTCACACAAAATGTACATATCATATAATACATATAATCTCACATATGTATGTAAAAATCTCATCACAAACATTATAACTCAAATAATGTTACTCAATATAAAAGAAATAGTACCAGCAATGACGTTAGGGCCCCTCTTTGCCTCCTCCCTAATCATGGTATAAGCTCGCCCCCGAGCTCTGGTCTGCACTCTGTCAGTAATCCTCTAGGTGGCTGGAGCAGGGTTTTTCACCACCCCGTATCCACCTCCTTCTAACAAATAATCACATATCACATATTGTTAACACACACATACTACAAATAAATAAACAAATGGTAGTCTCGAACCTTTACCGTGTAACTCTAGGCACTCAGACTTCACGTGATCCTCTTTGCCGTAGTAAAAACATATCGACCCCTGGACGGTGCACTCACCAGCCATGTGTCCCCTCTGGCCACACTTATAACATATAGGCTCAGACTTTCCTCCACCTGAATCTCCACCCTTAGCACCTCTTCTCTCATCATTCCCCTTCGCATCCCCACGAGTATTACCACCAGAAGCCTTGAAAGCATTGCCCCTGATGTAGGGCTTAAAGTCGATCTTGTGACGCTTGTGGTTTCCTTGTGTTGCATTACCAGTAGAAGCTGGCGCAGCCATCTTGCTTTCACGTCTCTGCTGGTCAAGCTCTAGCTCTCGGTTACGGGCTGTCTCAATCATCTCCTCCAGTGTATTGTGAGGCACTATGCTCACGAACTCCCTAATATCACTACTCAGTATGGACTTGTAGCGCGTCATCTTCATTTCCTCCAAAGCCACATGATCAGGTAAATAAGCGGCCAACTCACGAAATTTAGCAGTAATCCTATTCACCGTCTCTGTAGTATGTTTGAGCTCCAAGAAGTCTCTAGTAATCCTCTCCACCTCAGCACGTGGTACGTATTGTTTCTTGAATTTCTCAGCATATGCTTCCCAGGTCATTGCATTTAGTTCCTCCTCGGTCATTTTCGCGGTCATTACCTCCCACCAGTCATTTGCCTCTTTCTTCAACAAGTGTGACTCATAGGTAGTCTTCAGGTTTGCTGGGCACTTGGAGACTCGAAATACTTTTTGTACGTCGGCGAGCCAGTTTAAAAAATTCCACGATCTCCCATCATTATACCATCCACATAATCAAGTAATTCACAACAGTAAGTATAGTATAGTGTGTGTGTATATATATATATATATATATATATATATATATATATATATATGTAGCCGCACAATTCACGCTCACCTCGTGTCAAATCTCTAATATCCTCTTAATAATTAGCGTCACTCGCGACGTTTATAATAAACTAAATAATTCAAAATTTAAAGTACTAGAGGCATAAGGTTGTCGTGATGCGCTACTTCGCGATTTGGATTTGGACTCTTTTATAACATTTTTGAAAACTCATTTTGAAAACTCATGCTTCGACTTGAGTTTGGTATCCACCCATTGTGAACCCAATTCTCTCAAGGAAAAGCTCTGATACCAACTTGTAACATCCCAAAATTTAGGGGAATTTAAAAATTCTTAACTAATAAAATAAGACAATTTTCCATAAGTACAAGTAAATAAAACGGTCTCAACTCATGAGATAATAATAAACCAACTCATGGTCTTTACATGCGGAATAATAAATGCGTTTCAAAAATATGTTTGACTCAAAAGTATTTAAATCCAAATCCAAAACACTAAATCAAAAAGCATCCCATCAACCGTTGACTTTCTCTTTGCCCTTGCTAGTACCTACAAAATGGAGGGGAGTGTTTGGGGTCAACCACCGCTGAGTGAATAATATCAAAATAAACAAATAGATACGACAACTCAAGTAACATAAATGATCCCTAACGACTCTACTCAATTCTCAATTATTAGGCCTTCATTAATCTCAATAAGTTCGCCAATGCCGTGACGATTTAACGCCTCATGCGCCTCGCCGCAGCACCCTCTTTTAACACCCTCTTGGTGTCCGGCAGTACCATGCTGACAGTCGTGAAGTGTACCTTGACTCTACTCTGGGAAGAGTTGGCTATTTATTACGCTCAAATATAATTAGTTAGTTTTATTACGTGTTGACTCGACAACATGTACTCAAGTAAAACTAACAGCTCAACATATATCATCTCATAGATATATAAGTCAAATCAAATCTTAACTCAAAATCAATCTCAAGTACTCAGATAAATCACTCAATCAAAACTCAACTCAATCAACATCAATTCACGACGTATAGCACATAATCATGAATCGAAAGTATATACAAGTTTATAGTGAGATTACCCACCTCGAATAACCGTAAGCTCCTAAATATCCTCGGTATAGTAGAGCGTCTCTAACAGGTCCTACAAAGTACAAGGAAGCTCGGGTTAGGATTAGACTCAAAGGTTGTTTCAGCAGAAACTAAACAGAACTCAGTACTTTCGCGGGAATGACTATAACTCTCAAACCGCTCACTAGATATTATTCAAATTTTTTACAGTAGCTAAATGACTCATAGGAATAGAATTTGACAGAAGACCTCGGAAGCTAAATCCAAACAGAAAGGTCTCAAAACAGGCTCACAAGACAGAATAGCTGAACCGAAAACTATTCTGCGATGGTTTACTAAAACAGTGATAACATTTAAACTGTAAATCAGATTAACGAGCCGTCAGCGGAATTGGAAAGAGGACTCAGAAAACAAGAGACCTTCACGGGCCAAAAATCGTGAAACCTATCTTAAGCGTGGAAAAATTAGTCCCGAACTTAGAGGACAGATTCTGTCAAAGTTTTGGTTTGATATTTAAAAACCCGATTTGAATCCCGATAACAACCCGTTTATTCCCAAGAGACCCGACAGTCCTGAGACTCGTTTTAAAACTTTAGAAGTCAGTTTACCTTTTATTTAGTCTTCTATTGAAAATCTATTTCGTTTTAGGGAACCAAGAACCTATAGGTTCGGTTCTCGGTATTCAGTTATAACAACGTTTAGCAAAAACGACAATGGTTTTAACCCAACCCTTAACCCGACACCCTCAACTCAGTGATAGACTGACTCCCACCAAATCAGTGACCCAAAATATACAACCATATAACTCATATAAAGAACAACGACTTCAATTTAAATCCTATGGTTCAATATCACAACAACAGACAATTAAAACTCATTCTTCATGAATCTGCATGGCCTTTGGCCGGAACCTACAGTGAGATGTTAATTACGTATCGTATCATAATCGAAGAACAAAAGGAGGGAGGGATTAGACTACCAATTCGTTGCAGAAACTATTCCAAAGAAGTTGCTGGGTTGCAATTTAGAAACGGAAGGCAGAACCCGCTAATGCATCAGACTTGATCACTCCTCTTGATTAGGTGCTGCTTCGATGCTGGTTAATCCACAACATCCGGTTAGAGTCGGAAATAAATAACACAGCAAACATAAACGATAGGAGAATGGAAGAGCATTACCGATTACAATGAAACAAGACTCCGAATTTCTTCACTGCTTGGTGCAGAGAAGCTTTTACCGAACTCTAAGCTCGTTAGGCAGTTAACGAATTTGAATGAGCAAGACACTATGTCGGCTGAATGGTGTGTAGGGTTTTGGGAGGATCTCTGGTAAATGGAAGGTAATAACGTGGGGGAATAATCACCATATTTAACAATCTTAGTGAGCAAGCAAAAGGGAATGCAGGCCACAGCCTTCACGAATTTCGGATGGCCAAAAGCAATCCACACCAGACAACGTACAAGGACAAATCATTTTGGGCCTTAACTTCTTTAATTCGATCGGGATAGCAAGATTGGCCCAAGAGAACAGACTATTTTGGGCCTTACGAAGTGAGACTGCACAAGGGAAAAACGGAATGAAGAAAAGCACCAGGCTTGGAGATGGATCAGGGAACGATTAATAGAGGCCTTGGCCTACGGCCGGCCTCGAGAATTATTAAACGTGTAGGGTAACTAGCTACTAAATCTCTTTATTGATTAGCACCACCGAATAACACACTTGTTATTATTATTAGTTAATCCACATGATTAATTAAACGCACATCGAATGACCGCCTCTTGTCAGCGTAACTCTTTTGTCTGCTCTGTGCGGTGACGAGTCTCTCACGAACTTGCTGAATCAACTCGGTAGTTTTAAGGACAATCTTTGTACTACCGAGTACTTTGTGGTAGGGATGTGCAGTTTGAACCGGGACCGACCGGGACCGGAAGAACCGAACCGGCGCCGAACCGTAGCTTCCGGTCCGGTCCTCAGTCTGTGTTTTTTGAGAACCGACATTACCGGTCCGGTCCGGTTTTAGACCGGAAGAACCGTAATGGACCGAAAACACCCGCCAAATTAATACCGTACTTGGAAACCCTTGACAGTTTTTTCTGATGCAATATATATACATTGTCTTTTGTTAATGCAAAATGTGCTGCAATTATAATTTGTAATCTGAATCGATATTGCAATATGTAGTGCAATTAGCTTATTAACTTTATGCAATTATGCAGCTGAAATTTTGTTTCTTTAGATCTTTAATTGACTATTATAGTCAAAGGATGTTTATAACTTTCCTGTTTTATTATAATATATAATTTTTTTTTTATTTTTTTCACTGCCCAATATAGTGCAGAAACAGCCGGTTCTAACAGGTCCAAACCGGTTCAAAACCGAATGAAACCGGAAGTTAACCGAAACCGACAGTCGACCACCGGTCCGGTCCTTAGTCCCTCAAATCTACTTTTACCGGTCCACGGTCCAGTCCAGTTCCAACCGGTCCGGTCCGGTTTTTTGATTCTGCACAGGCCTACTTTGTGGCCAACCTCGCCCCAACAAATGGGCGTCCTGCATTTTCTGCCATACAAAATATCATATGGCGCCACGCCTAACTCGAAAGGCAATAAGTTAGAACAAAAAAACGAAAAGAAAGAAATGAAATAAGAAGGCTCGCGCACCTATACTCGAGCGAAAACTGTTGTTGTAAGAGAACTCGGCTAACGGTAGATATTTATCCCAACTACCCCAAAGTCTAACATACATGCCCGCAACATGTCCTTTATCGGCTGAATCGTACGCTCACTCTGACCATCAGTCTGAGGTTGAAAAGCCATGCTGAAATGAATCCTCGTACCCATCTATCCCTGAAATCTCGCCCAAAACGCGATGTGAAACGTGTATCTCTATTAGAAACAATAGACACCGGCACCCCGTGTCTCGAAACTATCTCCTTCACAAATATATCGGCCATTTTCTCTGCTGACGACGCCTCACGAATCGGAATAAAGTGAGCACTATTGGTCAAACGATCGACCACAACCCATATAGCATCGACACCGCCCGAAGTCTTCGGTAACTTGGTAATTAAATCATCGTTATCTGCTCCCACTTCCATACCGGTATCTCTAACGGCTGTAACAACCCATGTGGTTTCTGGTGTGTTCAGCCTTGACTTTCCGACAAGTCAAGTATTTATGTACATACTCAGCTACCGCAAGCTTCATCCCCAGCCACCAATAACTGTCACGAAGGTCCCGATACATCTTTGTCGCCCCGGGATGAATAGAAAACTTGGACTTATGCGCCTCATCCAATAAGATAATACGATTTCCTCCATGAGAAGGAACCCATACCCGACCTAGATGTGTCAATAAGCCTCTGTCGTCCTTCGTAAAATCAGAAATAATACCATACACATGTTCTTTCTTGGTCTGCTCGGTCTCTGAAGCCTCTATCCGTGCTGTACGAATTGACTCTAGCAAAGCCGCTACCGATGTATGTAACCCATGTATAGTTTTAAAAAACTCTTTAATAGCGTCGTCTAGTAAAGAAAAATCTATCCTTACTTCTTGGGCAACGTGTTTAGGTTCATCCCTTGCAACATGATATTTGTGATAACAAATACGATCATGGTAGAAGATATCAACTCTTGTATTCGAAATCATTTCTTGACTTCTTGATTCAACGTGTTGTGATAAATGACAAAGAACAAATCACTTCATTTCGCATGGCCATGCACTTACCAGTTTTCCATCATGTCAATGGACCCATAAATATCTCTCTTAAAAAGGAGGTGCAATTCACATATTGTTATATTTCGATTCAAAATACAACTTCCTCTGTATCCAGTAAGGCCTCGTATGACAATCATATTTCAGACTTGTCTAAGACGAACCAAAGTACATTAGTCATTGTATCCTAAAACCAAATACCTCAGGCTTAAGGACAATCCTAGTGAATAATACTTTGAACTTTTCAACCACGAAGTATTATCACGGTGGTCAATCCAATATTCGTCGGACCTCCAACAGAATATCACCGATATTTGGTTAACAACAAAAGTTGTGAGGCAATCTTCGAGAAACTCGAATCTCCACCAAATACCGCGATGACGTTAATGTCCCATCAATGTTCCCACCAAGACGAGTAGTCACGAATTATGTCTTTTGAATAAAGAGACTTTTATTCATGGATATTGTAAAGCATACAAAGTCTGAATAACAATGATACTAACTCATGTTCGTGTTGATTACTTAATGACTTTTACAATCTTAATTGTAACTTTATCACTGATCTAGTCATTCCTATTAAACTAAAGAATAAGACAAGTATTTGAAAAACACAAGTACTTTTGTCTTTGCTAGATTTTGTTCTTGCAACATTCTAGAGCATATTCTAGTCTTGCCTTTTTATACAATTCGGTAAACCTAGGAGGATTGGAAAATAACTCCTTAGTTTCTTGAATTCATAAAATTTGCCTTCTAACTAAAGCCTCTTTTAGTTACTTGATTTGTAGATATATTATTAATAGTTAAAGAAATTTCCTTAAATGATTATCTTATCCACTGGAGTGTGAATATCTATTAGATATACAATAATTAATCACAAGACTTGTGATCACGCTACTAGGTTTGCAACAATCTAATTAATGATCATTTATTATTTCTCTTAACTCTTTGGCCAACGACTTGGTAATACCTTAATATCTTACTAACTTACTATATTCATTAATACCTGTAATGAATATGTTAGTCATAGCTCCCACTATCTTTTATGAAATACAAGCACTACTTAAACAATTACTTTAACATAGTCAAAATCTTATAGTTTAATCTTTTAAGAATTTACCAATTATTAAAGTCATCATTTGGATTTGCGAATATCCAATATTCATGTTAAGGAAATTATGACTTTCATTGATCAACGTATTTAACAAGTATAAGACACTTGAAGCGATACTCCCAATTCTTAAATATATTAGTATCTTCTAAGAACTTCATTTAATGCCAAAGTCATTTCTTGGATTTCTCAAATATTCAGTATTCCTATTAGGGAATCATGACTTGATTAAATATTGTATTTATTACAAGTATAAAGACTTGCATTAAATACCTTTAATTCTTAAACACTTTAATATAATTTTATCTTTTAAGAGTTTATTTAATGTCTAAGTCATTTTTCTTGGATTTTGCGAATATCCAATTATTCCTATTAGGGAATTATGACTTCATTAAATTCTTTTATCACAAGTATTAAAGACTTGTAATAATACTCTTTAAAGTCTATCTTGATTATATCCAATATAATCATACTATATTAATACTAACTAGCTTCAAAGCCCGCCTGACTGGGCGGGCATGCTTCGAAAGAGATATAGGAAAATACAAAATAATAATACTGTTGAAATAATATAACAATCCATAATTGAAATGATGAAAAACAATTTTTTAAACATGAATAAATGGTATAGGAAATTTAAAGACGATATATAACTTATTTATAAACGACATTTGTTGTTGAGTTAGTGTAATTGCCATTATGAAAATATCCCGTTAAAAATTACGGGTTGTCCTTTATTATGCTGAATATTAACTATATGTAATAAAAATAGTTTTTGTCTGAATTCGTGATGATTGCAATGACGTGACAAAATATAAACATAAAATCTTAAAATTATAAAAAATGTATTTTAAAGACAATTAATTTTTTAGTAAAATAACAAAATTTAAGATAAATTTCCTGCAAAATAATAATTAAATACATCCCAAAAATGCTTAGCAATGTGACTACCCTTGCAAAATTTGCCGGCCAGTCGAACATTTTGTGAAGATCATGGACTGGCTCAAGCCTTCTAATTATTTATAAGATTCCTAAGACTACACACAGAAAACCGCCCAAGTACTATTTTGAACCGGTTATTAACAAATCAACCATTTGTTTGTTATCTTTTTATTGTAGACCGGTACGGCATAATGGGTTGCTCTAAATGAGACTAAAGTCCACCTGTCAAAAGGGAAAATAAAATCAATATTTTATTTTAATGATTTAGAACAGAATAATGTGGTGGTTAGAAGGAATTGCGGATACCTTGTGCCTTAACTAACAGACGGAATTTAACAATGTCTGACGTCTGGGGTGACGGACCAAAATGTTTCAAAAGTATGAACTATAGGGACTGCGCGTACACTTTCGTGACCATAGGCACCGAACATGCACTTTCGCGGTTTTGCCAAACCACAGGGACTATTCTTGCAATTTACTCTATTAAGCCAAACCACAAGGACTATTCTTGCAATATACTCTATTAAGCACAGTAACTATCTATAATTTAAAAGAATTATGAAAATATTGTTTGTACGTACCATTTAAGGAAAAGACCCCAAGCAATAACTTTAACATCTTCGGGAAGTCCCATAGGAAGCAACATTCCAGGTCTGAACATTCCAGAATTTCTAACTTCAACCCATTTTTTAAACCCTTCATGATAATTGTCACAACATAAAATACAATCGGTTATACTTAAAACACTGGTTTAATTTATCAATTATAAATACACAAATGATATACTTACCTGTCACACCCCGCCAAAAATGAGTTTTACTTCATTTAAAATGTTTTGCGGAAGAACGGAGGTGTAACGTTCATGATTACATAACAAAAATTAAGTAAACAAACAACCACGTAAATAACATAATCACCTGGAAAAACATAAGTAAAAGGGGGTCAACAAATAATGTTGAGTGAATCCACAGGGTTAATGTAAAAGATAAAGTAAAGTGTTTTGCTACCCAAAATGTTTGTTATGAAAATGGTTTATGACTGAAAATGTATGAAGTTCAACACTCAAATAATATGAGAAGTAAGTATGAAAAGTGTAGTGTAATTGTAGAATATCTACCACTACTAGTTATGTTTATGAAAAAGTGTTGAACAAATTGTTATGTTTGACATCTGATGAACTGTTATCCCCAACAGGTAGCTAGTCTATTGAGTTAATATACCAACCCCTAAGTCCACAATCAACACTTCAACTCCAGTATGTTATCGTTCTTTTATAGATATACACTCCGAAAAGATGTCTTGGATATACCAAGTAGTGATCAAATAATGTTGGGAGGATGAGTGTCAGCCAATAATATTATCTGCATATCCATGGTCTAGATCCACTAGTTAATGATTGCTGGCAAACCTTAGTCCGGTATAATAAATGTTTGTCATGCCAACGCGATAATGAAAATGTATATGTTGTACAGTCATAGTAAAACAGTAGCAGTTGTGTTTATGTTTTCCACCCCAAAGTTTATAAAACAGTAAAAAGAGTAAAAGGGGTCTGTGGACTCACCTGGGCAAAGCTTAGGACAGATTAGGACAAAGGAATCCTTCAAAGGCTCCTAGCTTACTAAATGATATAACTTACTAATTAGACTAAGCTAACACAGGCGATCTAATAATAATATATGATTATGATATATGATATGAAATTAATGTTATGTTTTATGTTTTGTGACATCGAATGAATTTGGGTTATTGGACGTTAATAGGTAGAAATGAAATGAAATGCAATGGACTTCGAAATGAAATGAAATGAAATGCAATGGACTTCGAAATGAAATGAAATGAAATGGGCTTGGGTTAGGCTTAATGGGCCTAGATGGGCTTAATGGGCCACTAGGTTGGGCCACTTGGGCCTCTTATTGGGCTTAGGTCCGATTAGATTGGGCCATGGATTGGGCTTAGGCCCAATTGGGTTCGGTTTGGGTATAAGTGGGCCAAAGGTTTGGGCTTTGGTCCAAATGGGCTTGGATACTAATGGGCCAACTAAAGTTTGGGCCCGATGGACTAAGGTAGATCGATATGGGCCAAGTACGGGCCTTGGCCCGATTATGTATTCGGGTTTGGGTTGATTGGTTGGGTCAATATCCGGCCTTGACCCGGTTTGACTTATTGGTCAAAATTGGTCAATTCTAGAAGTCAACATAGGTCAAAATAGTTAACAAAATTCAACTAAAGGTTCTAGATTTCGGCTAGGGTTTGATCTATCACAATATTTGGTCAACAAAAGTCAAATCTAGTCAACATAAAGTCAACTAGGGTTCGGTTTGGCTAGGGTTGGCCGGCTAGACCGAAACCCTAAGGGTTCTAGGCTAGATCGAGTCTAGGGTTCGAGTTTAGTGTCTAGGGTTCTAGATCTAGGGTTCGAGCATTAATTCAAGGGATTAAACAACAAATCTAACAAGTCTAACGATTCAAACAAACAACACACACATGCACACACACGCACGCATGCATGTATGCTACGGATTTATGAGCTAACCGAGACCATATGGCCTAGGGACATGGTCTCGGGTTCGAAACTGATTTCAAGCAAGGTTTTAAGCATGGAAAAACAAGGGTTTAGGGTACTACCTTGGATCAAACGAAGAGGAGATGATGATGGGATCGGACGGACGAGTATATGTTCGAGATTGCTTGCGGATTGCTTGCGATCGAACAAGGGTTCGAGTTTGCTTGTGGCCGAATCACACTCAGGACTTGTGGGGGATGTTTGGGACGAAATCAGTAAAGGAAGATGTGGGGGTTTAAGGGTGTTTATATAGGTGTACGAGTTAGGGTTACCTAGAAGAGTTTTAGTAGAACTTGGACTCTTTTAAATCGAGGACAGAGATAAGGTGTAATCAAGGGAGGATAGCGATCAAAGTTCAAACTTCCAAATGAGGATAATCATATCCCATAGTGACATGGATGAAATTTTAAGAGGAGGGGACTAGGTTTCGGTCACATTGGGGTCGGGCAACACTATGATGTGTCGGTTTTGGATTAAATTCGATACGAGTCACGTTTCATTGATTATTTTGATTTATTGATTAAATATTAATTAAATATCATTAATAGAATTGTTTTTGAGAAATGAAGTCACCACAAATGAAATGAAATGTTGTGTTGACTAAAATAGTCAAACACTGATGTATGGTGAAATGTTAAATGTTTGGTGAACTAGTCATGTGATTGGATGCCAAAAGTGAAAATTAAACTAAATGAGGAGAGTTTCTAAACATAGAAACCTTCTAAATATAGAAATGATATGAAATGAGGAAAGTTTCTAAAAATAGAAACTTTCTATAATTAGAAATAATAGGAAACGAGGAAAGTTCCTAAAAATAGAAACTTTCTAAAATTAGAAATGTTACGAAATGAGAAAGTTTCTAAAAATAGAAACTTTCTAAATATAGAAAGTAAGAAATGAAAAATAGTAACATTCCCAAAATGTTGAGTTGTCACATTACCCATATATTTCCATACTCGGTTCTGTGTATGGATTGTAAGCAAGCTTGAAACGCAATTTCGGCATTCCTGAAATTAAAAATAATACAAAATTATGAAACATAATTCAAATTTGGTGTTGCAATTAGTAGGTATTTTAGAGATGTTTATAGTTTTACCTTAACGGGAGAAGAAATCATGCAGGCTGCCCTGCAAATCCCCAAGACTTAATCCGCGATCACATATTAACCCTAAAACAACAGGTAGAAAACCATATTTACTCAATTGTTGAGAATTTATTCTTGAGCTACATTTTGTTGTACTTTCATGAAGCATGCATTAACTACTTGTACAATGTTCAAAAGACTGAAAATACCTTCAATTTGATGAAATTCAGTAAGATGAGTTTGGTTAACACCTTCGTTTCTAAAAACTCTATCAATACTATAGTATTTCTTAGCTTCAAAAGGTTTCTGTAAACTATTACAGTTAATATGTTTATGCTTTTTTACTTTTCCTTTTCAATAGTATTTACCTAACTAAAAATAATAATAATAAATTAAAAGAAAATTAAACCTTTGCAAGTGCGTACAACATTCTTGAGGACACTGTAGTTATATGAGTTTCTTAATAAGTTTTTATTTGCTTCTTCCCTTTTCCAGTCATATCCATACCTACAATATAAACATTTTTATAATTTTTAGAGTAAAATTATACTATAAATTTATACACACACACACACACACATATGATATATATACAAAATCTATAGGATGAAATACCATACTGTTATAATTTGTAGTAGAAGATTCTAAAATATTTCATTGACACGTCACCAATTAGAATAAAATCAAAAAATAAACACAAAAGGCACATACTTATAGTTTAAACGTATTAATTACCTCGTAAAAAGATGTATCATGTGAATCACGGGCAGGCTGTTGTTGCGGTTGGAAAAGTGCATCAAAGTCCCAAAACCTGTATTTTATGAAATTAATAAGTTCTTAAATTCAATATAGAGGCTAATTGTATAGAAATGATGAACAACAATAGGTACCTGCTTTTAACATAATTGCATGCGTCTCTTCTTAACCTGCAATTCTCAAGTTTACTTATGAATGGTCAATTTGATCTGCAATGACATTTCAAGAACACTAAAAAGGTTTATAAGTTTTATAAAAGATAATTGATGGTTTGATACAGCAGGTTTAATATTGGATACATATTTAATAAAATGAAATTAATTGAGGAAGGATGTTAAGAAACTGGATGTAGTAATTTATACCTCTAACAATTACTCATAAGTCATAACTGATTTCTGGATGTTATATCAGTCAAAAAAGAAGAAATTCACATCATATACAAGCTAATTAGAGCTAACATTAGCATAAAAATAAAAAAAATTGTAAAATAAGTTACTGAATTGTATAATTCATAACAATCTGTAATTTTTTAATTCATCACGTTTGACAAATCTGGCATACATGAATCAAGTATTTAATTTGAGAAGAATAAAGTCATAATTAAGAATCGAAATTAAGAAAACTGTTAGGAAGATTAAACAAATCAAAAGCATAACAAATGTTCACACACATCACTTATGTCTGTACCAACAATATAAAATGAATTCAACATTTTAATATTGAAACATAAGATAATAATAATGAACTAATAATTACCATTTCAAACTTTCAAAAGACTCTTTTCATATATTTTGCATCTCCAAGCACATTCCTTTTACCAGTATGAGAAACTGAAGTTAATCTTTGAATACATAATTGTACAGAAGTTAAGAAACTGACCGAATAAGAAGAGGGGCCAGAAGTAAAACGGCTGCGCCAGTAGAAAGTTGAAACGGAAAATTTATACGAATTGAAGAGCTTGAAAAAAATGTAAAACTCACCGGTCGAAAATTAGGCCACGGGTTAAAAATGAGATTTGATATGGGTTTAGTGATAGAATTTGATACAGCTATGGTGCATATTTTGTTCTATAGACGAGTGCGGCTAATCAGAACCCTAACAATACGTGAACCATAATTTTCAATTTCAGCCCCATGTGATGCTCTGTTGGTCTTCGATTCAGATTCAGTCAATCAGCACCATGGGGCAGATTTCATATGGGTTTAGCGATAAAAATCGATTCAGCTACGGGGCAGATTGTGTTCGATAGAGGAATGCGGCTAATCTGAACCCTAACAATTCGTGGCACCTAATTTTCAATTTCAAAGGAGGAAGAGAGATAAACCGGTTTTTTGTGTTTTGAAGATGCCACCTGGACGTATAGGGGAATTACATGTGGCATTGCGGACCAATGAGAATGCTTGTAAGTGATTAGTTGTCAAAATAATTTCAAACCTATACTTTAAAACTTACTATCATAAGTAACCATTACTTAAGATGTTTTAATTAAGTTCAATGTACTTTGAACCTTATGCTTCCATAAAACTCTTAAACACTTGTATTTAGAAAAACTTTCTAATTATTAGTATCTAAGTAATTTGAGCTTCTAAGATATTCATACAACAATCAAACAAATATAAACAATGAGATCATTATTAAGTCAACACTTGACTTTATAATCTAGTCATAAAACTTGACTAGTATAATCATCGCACATGCACACACAATATAATTCAACCATGGATTCAACGATGATAAACTTAAAAACTAAAATTTATCATAAAATAAAATTGTAATTTTGTTCAAAGACAACTAAAACCAAAAAACATTGTTCTACTGAATCCAAAATACTGAATCAAAATAAGTGGTGCTCGTGGGATCATCTCCATCTCATGCCGGTCATCATCACTTTTCATTTCCTCCTGCAACAAACGATTGCAAAAGTTAGATTAATCGTAATGTACTTTACAAGTATCTTAAAGTGAATAAGAAGATTAGTCGTGTTACCTGAAGAATTAGCAAGTCCTCCATTATTGGCAACCTTTGGACAATTTCTTTTCCAATGCCCGACCTCGCCACACTTGAATCACCGATTATCGGTCCTTGCTGTGTTAGGCTTCACCTTCTTGACCTTTTGTTTGACACTTTTACCATTTGGCACTCCTTGGTTAGGATTGGTCTTACCCTTCCCACCATGCCTATTTCTCTTCTTCTTCCCACTGCCACTGCCATTACCGAGCATTAAAACATCCTTAGACTTCGATCCCAAACTCAACTCAGCCGTCTTGAGCATAGAATTAGCTCAGCAATGGATTTCTCCATATTATGCATATTGTAGTTGACCACAAAAGGCTTGTAGTCATCAGACAACGAGTTGAGTATAGTGTCCGTTGCCATCTGCAACGGAATGGGGTGACCGAGTCTAGCAAGGTGATCCATGTGCCCTTTCATTTTCATGACATGGACACTCACCAGTGTTCCTTTGACCATCTTGCACGAGTTGAAGGCTCGATTGATGTCAAAACTCTCAGTGTGAGCTTGCTCCTGAAACGAATCCCTTAATTGCTGGATCATCTTAAACGCCGACACATCCATAAGTCCCGCTTGTAACTCTGGACTCATGGTGGCGAGCATCAGACAGCTCACATCGAGTGCATCATTGACATGCTTATCATAAGCTTGCCTCGTTTCAGCTCTAGCATTTGCGGCAGGGACATTCGGCACAACTCTCTCCAAGACATACCATTTTCTCTCATGCCTGACCACAATGCGAAGATTGCGCTCCCAATTGAGAAAATTTGACCCAGTCAACTTGTCCTTTTCGAGGATTGAGCGAAGTGAGAGATTGTTGGTTCTTGTCGTTGTGGTTGTTGCTACCATCTACAAATCAAACTCAGTTCAATTAGTAATCATCAATAAACATCTCTGAAATATATTATAAACCCATAATTAATATTTTAGGCCTAGGATCCATATATCACATTCTCGCTGCAAGGTTTGGGCACTTCCCGACGATACATGATGTTTCTAGTAGGTAACATCCTTGTCGATCGTACCAAGAGTTGATACGATTCCTAGGGGTCGTAGAATCTATAGACTTTTAACTTACTACAACTTTGCACAATTTAATTGCACATTTCTAAGTTGTAATAAAGTCTAGTATGTTTATTCTACTCAAGTACTTTTTGAGCCGGGACTCCATATCTAAGGTACTTTATCCTTACAATGATTTGAATCCATATCTAAGGTTCTTTATCCTTACAATATGAATATCATTGAACAAGTGAGGTGTTCCATTAGGTGGATAGTACTTAGATCTAAAATTTTCTTGGGTTTGTTTAAGTCTTAAACTAAACTTAAACCTAATTCCAATTTTAATACTTATTTAAAAATTGCGATTCGTGTACTTAATTCCACAAGACGCCCTTTTAAGTACCCTTTTAAAAATTATAGTTTTAAATTTGTTCGATTTTATTTGTATACCTAAAACGGGGTGTACAAATTGATATTACTAAGTTTTGTGAAAAACCTTGTCTCTAATAAAACGTACTTGTTTTATTAACTTGAAAAACTTTAAACCTTATGTTAAACTTTAAAATAGAGATTTTAATTCTTTATGACTTACGAACACAAGTCATAACTCTAATTTAACATATCTAGTTTTCTATGTCTAATAATGAAATTAAACATTTATTCATTAGATTCGCCAAAACATATCCTAAGGCCACATAAGGACACATTTATAAACTTTGCGACTTTTTTGTGTAGCTCCCACTAGCTCCAACAACCATGATGGAACTTAAGCAAACACAATCACTAGTTTGTACTTGGTGAACACTAATAAACTTATTATATATATAAACTATACATAATAATCTTAGTTTGTTTAAACCATTCTTATATTTAACTTAGACTAGTTAAATATAGGTTCTAAAAGTTCCTATGTTATTTAACCCTTTGATCATTGATCTAGTATTTTACGTAACTCGTAATATACTTGTATAATTAACTAGATATTTAACCCTTTGATCATTTATCTATAACTTTCGTATTATTATCCAATTATAATAAAACCTTACTTTGTACAATTTCTAGTTTTATACAACTTTGTACATTTCTAGTTTAATTACAACTTAACACAAATACAAATTCTAGTTACCATAATATTACAACTATATGATCAAAATAACATTTATATTTAATGTTCCATTTAATCTTGTATTTTAAAATATATAATTTATTTCTTTAAAACCTTGTAACATTCTAATAAAAATATTACACCTAGTTTATACATATGTATTTTAACTTAGACTAATTAAAATACGTACAAACTATTTTATCTTTTAAAATCATTTTCTTTTAAATATTTAAAAATTCTGAAAATTATATATATAATATAAATACATCTTGTTAATTTTAAAACTTAAAATTAACACTTCCTTTTTATCCTTATTAATTTTAATTCATAAAACCCTTATCTTGTTCTTGGTCAATTAAAACTAGGTTTCAACTTTCTTGATCAATAACATCTTTTAGTTAAAGATTAATCGTAATCAATCCTATCTAAACAATTATAAACTTTGTTTAAATTCTAGGATAGATTATAACTTTTAATAAATTTATTTAAACTTATTAATTTAAACCTTTTAGACAATAAAACTTTGTCTAGATTTCTAGGTTTAAAGAACTAGTTTTTAACAAACTTATTAAAACAATAATTAAACCTTTTAAACATAAACTTGTTTAATTATACTAGGTTTTTAGATTATGATTTTAATCATCTTAACCAATTAAACTAGACTAGTTTAATGTTCTTGGTCCTAGGTTACTTCAAGGGTTTCGAAAATTCTTAAGCCAAAGAAGCTTTTCCACCAAATAAACTAAACTAGTTTAACATACTTGGTGTCCAAGTTTCCTTTTAATTTTTGAAATCTTGGGAGAAAAGGAAATAATCCTTTTGACCAATTAAACTAGACAAGTTTAACATACTTGGTCCTAGATTTTGAAAATCAAAGGGAAAAAGGAAAGAATCCTTTTGATAAAAACTTTAACATTTTTTGATCCTAGGGTTCTCCTAATTTTCGAAAATTCTAGGGTTGGGGAAAGAATCCTTTTGACCAAATAAACTAAACGAGTTTAATGTTCTTGGTCCCAGGGTTCTTTATGAATTTCGAAAATTCTAGGGTTAGAATCCTTTTGACCAATTAAATAAATAGTTTAACATTCTTGGTCCTAGGGTTGTTGCCCTTTTCGAAATTTTTGGGAAGAAAAAGAAAAAGGAACAAAAAAAAACTGAAAATTAAACAAACAAAAAAAACTTTGTTATTCTTGTTTAGATTTCTAAACCTGGCTCTGATACCACTGTAGGGTTTCATAACACTGATTAACCCATTGGGTCGACCACCCAGTATACTTGGTTCGAACCATACTGACAAGAACAATAGGTTGTTCTTGCCGCTTAAACCAACTAGCTAGTTTAACCTCTAAAAGCGGAACTGGGATTAAACTTAATCCTTAAACCCTAAAGGATTATGGGATGTTGGAAATATAAACTAGATTAACAAGAAAGAAGTCTTGTGCGAAAAACTCGAACACACACACAATGCTTGTGTGTATTCGTTGACCACCACCAAGAACCCTAGGGTTCTTGGTGGTCGAATTCGAATGAGAGGGAGAGAGGAAGAGAGTGATCCAAAACATAGCTTAACTTGCTTAAGTTAGTCCACTGATGATGAACACGACGATCGATCCTCTAGTTGATCACTTATAACGATCCTTGATCTTCAAGAGTCGAAGAACACGAAGAACACGAAGAACGAAGAACACGAAGAACGAAGAACATGAAGAACGAAGAACACGAAGAACACGAAGAACGAAGAACACGAAGAACGAAGAACACAAGACTTGTGTTCTTCCCTTTGGTTCGGCCTATCGAGCGAGGGGAGGGAGGGAAGGAATTCGTGTGGGGTAATCAACAAGATTAGGGTTACCCTAAGCCTTTTTATTTATAGTTAAACAAGTTGCACTTAGGTCCTTGTAGTTTAATTAAGATTAGGTCCTTGTAGTTTAACTTCTTAATTAAACTTTCCTTTTACACTTTCATCCCTTATAGTTTTACTAGTCTTTTATTATTGCACTTAACTATTAAATGTCTAGTATTATACACTTATATATTTCGGTATATACATACACGAAATATACTTTGTATTTATACTTTCAATAATTAAGTATATAATAACCTTTATATAATTTACAAAATAATATTATCCAAACACTATATGATTTAATAGCTTTAAATCATATTATGGATAATCTATAATTAACACGTTGTACATTATCACACCCCACCAAAAATGAGTTTTACTTCATTTAAAATGTTTTGCGGAAGCACATAGGTGTAACGTTCATGACAACATAGCATAAATTAAGTAAACAAACAACCACTCAATAACGATATAAAAATAGTTTCACTTTATAAAAATAGAAAGTTTCCAAAAATAGCAAGTTTCCTAAAATAGAAATTGTTTGAAAATGAAATGCTTGTTCGTAAACTTAATGTTTTATTCATGGCTCACGACAATCCCAGTGCTCATATCTTCCAGTTCCACTGTGCACCTAATCACCTGAAAAACATAAATATAAAAGGGTCAACAATAATGTTGAGTGAATCCACAGGGTTAATGTTTATTGTAAAAGTAAAGTGTTTGCTACCCAAAATGATTGTTATGATAATAGTTTTTTGACTGAAAAAGTATAAGTTCAACACTCATATGGTATGAGAAATAAGTTTGAAAAGCGAAGTGTAATTGTAGAAGATCTCCAATTATTTGTTTTGTTTATGAAAAAGTGTTGAATAAGTTTGTTATGTTTGACATCGCACGACTGTTATCCCCAACAGGTAGCTAGTCTATTGAGTTAATATACCAACCCCTAAGTCCACAATCAACACTTCAACTCTAGTATGTTATCGTTCTTTTATGGATATACACTCCCGAATGATGTCTTGGATAACCAAGTAATGAACAAATAATGTTCGGAGGATGAGTGTCAGCAAATACTACTATCTGCATATCCATGGTCTAGATCCACTAGTTAATGATTGCTGGTAACCTTAGTCCGATATAAAATTGTTTGTCATGTCAACGCGATAATGAAAATGTATATGTTGTACAATCATAGTAAAGTAGTAGCATTGTTTATGTTTTCCACCCCAATAGTTTATAAAACAGTAAAAAGAGTAAGAGGGGTCTGTGGACTCACCTGGGCAAAGCTTAGCAACAGATAGGACAGAGGACTCCTTCACAGACTCCTAGCTTCCTAAACGTTATAACGTTCTAATTAGACTGAGCTAACACAGGCGATCCAGTTATGATATATGATATATGATATGCAATTAACGTTATGTTTTATGTTTTGTGACATCGAATGAACTTGGATCATTGGGCCTGAATGGGCCGAAACCAAATGAAATGCGCTTGGGTTAGGCTTTATGAGCCTAAACGGTACTAAATGGGCTTAATGGGCCACTAGATGGGCCACTTGGGCCTCATATTGGGCTTAGGTCCGATTAGGTTGGGCCATGGATTGGGCTTGGCCCAATTGGGTTCGGTTTGGGTAGGTAATGGGCCAAAGGTTTGGGCTTTGGTCCAAATGGGCTTGGATACTAATGGGCCGACTAAAGTTGGGCCCGATGGGCTAAGATAGATCGGATGGCCAAGTACGGGCCTTGGCCCGATTAGGTATTCGGGTTTGGGTCCACGGTTTGGGTCAAGATCCGGCCTTGACACAGTTTGACTTATGGGTCCAAATTAGTCCAATCTAGAAGTCAATATAGGTCAAAATAGTCAACAAATAGTCAACAAGGGTTTCTAGATTTCGGCTAGGGTTTGAGTTCGAGTCTAGGGTTGGCCGAAGCCCAAAACCCTACAGTTTGGGTGCTAGATCCGGTTTAGGGTTCGAGTCTATGGCTAGATTTGGCTAGATTTCTGTATTTCGGTCATAACAAGGCTAGATATAGGGTTAGGCACAAGTAATACTTCTAGATCTAGGGATTTATCAAGGGTTACGAAACAATCAAGAAAAGCAAACGAATAAACGAACAAATCAATACACGCTACACACACGCATACGATCAACGTAAGCATGCATGCATGCGTCGGATATGAGGGGTAACCGAGACCATTTGGCCTTACGCCATGGTCTCGGGTTCGAACCATTACCGAAACAAAAGAAAGGAAAAATAAAACAAATGGGTTCGGGTAGTACCTTACGATCGGACGAACAAATATCAACTAGGGTTTCGGCTTGCTTGGTGCTCGAAGACAAATCCGGATGGAGGTGGTGGTGTGTTGCTTGCTTCAGCTGAACACAAGACTTGTGTTCTTCCCTTTGGTTCGGCCGATCGAGCGAGGGGAGGGAGAGAAGGAATTCGTGTGGGGTAATCAACAAGATTAGGGTTACCCTAAGCCTTTTTATTGATAGTTAAACAAGTTGCACTTAGGTCCTTGTAGTTTAATTAAGATTAGGTCCTTGTAGTTTAACTTCTTAATTAAACTTTCCTTTTACACTTTCATCCCTTATAGTTTTACTAGTCTTTTATTATTGCACTTAACTATTAAATGTCTACTATTATACACTTATATATTTCGGTATATACATACACGAAATATACTTTGTATTTATACTTTCAATAATTAATTATATAATAACCTTTATATAACTTACACAATAATATTATCCAAACACTATATGATTTAATAGCTTTAAATCATATTATGGATAATCTATAATTAACACGTTGTATATTGTCACACCCCACCAAAAATGAGTTTTACTTCATTTAAAATGTTTTGCGGAAACACAGAGGTGTAACGTTCATGACAACATAGCATAAATTAAGTAAACAAACAACCACGCAATAACGGATATAAAAATAGTTTCATTTTATGAAAATAGAAAGTATCCAAAAATAGCAAGTTTCCTAAAATATAAATTTTTTTGAAAATGAAATGCTTGTTCGTAAACTTAATGTTTTATTCATGGCTCACGACAATCCCACTGTTCATATCTTCCAGTTCCACTGTGCACCTAATCACCTGAAAAACATAAATATAAAAGGGTCAACAATAATGTTGAGTGAATCCACAGGGTTAATGTTTATAGTAAAAGTAAAGTGTTTGCTACCCAAAATGATTGTTATGATAATAGTTTTTTGACTGAAAAAGTATAAGTTCAATACTCATATGGTATGAGAAATAAGTATGAAAAGCGAAGTGTAATTGTAGAAGATCTACAATTATTTGTTTTGTTTATGAAAAAGTGTTGAATAAGTTTGTTTTGTTTGACATCGCACGACTGTTATCCCCAACATGTAGCTAGTCTATTGAGTTAATATACCAACCCTAAGTCCACAATCAACACTTCAACTCCAGTATGTCATCGTTCTTTTATGGATATACACTCCCGAAAGATGTCTTGGATAACCAAGTAATGAACAAATAATGTGCGGAGTATGAGTGTCAGCAAATAGTACTATCTGGATATCCATGGTCTAGATCCACTAGTTAATGATTGTTGGTAACCTTAGTCCGGTATAAAATTGTTTGTCATGCCAACGCGATAATGAAAATGTATATTTTGTACAGTCATAGTAAAGTAGTAGCATTGTTTATGTTTTCCACCCCAATAGTTTATAAAACAATAAAAAGAGTAAAAGGGGTATGTGGACTCAAATGGGCAAAGCTTAGCAATATATAGGACAGAGGACTCCTTCACAGACTCCTAGGTTCCTAAACGATATAATGTTCTAATTAGACTAAGCTAACACAGGCGATCTAGTTATGATATATGATATATGATATGCAATTAACGTTATGTTTTATGTTTTTTTACATCGAATGAACTTGGATCATTGGGCATTAATGGGCCGAAATCAAATGAAATGGGCTTGGGTTAGGCTTTATGGGCCTAAATGGTACTAAATGGGCTTAATGGGCCACTTGGGCCTCATATTGGGCTTTGGTCCAAATGGGCTTGGATACTAATGGGCCGACTAAAGTTGGGCCCGATGGGCTAAGATAGATCGGATGGCCAAGTACGGGCCTTGGCCCGATTAGGTATTCGGGTTTGGGTCCACGGTTTGGGTCAAGATCCGGCCTTGACACAGTTTGACTTATGGGTCCAAATTAGTCCAATCTAGAAGTCAATATAGGTCAAAATAGTCAACAAATAGTCAACAAGGGTTTCTAGATTTCGGCTAGGGTTTGAGTTCGAGTCTAGGGTTGACCGAAGCCCAAAACCCTACAGTTTGGGTGCTAGATCCGGTTTAGGGTTCGAGTCTATGGCTAGATTTGGCTAGATTTCTGTATTTCGGTCATAACAAGGCTAGATATAGGGTTAGGCACAAGTAATACTTCTAGATCTAGGGATTTATCAAGGGTTACGAAACAATCAAGAAAAGCAAACGAATAAACGAACAAATCAATACACGCTACACACACGCATACGATCAACGTAAGCATGCATGCATGCGTCGGATATGAGGGGTAACCGAGACCATTTGGCCTTACGCCATGGTCTCGGGTTCGAACCATTACCGAAACAAAGAAAGGAAAAATAAAACAAAGGGGTTCGGGTAGTACCTTACGATCGGACGAACAAAGATCGACTAGGGTTTCGGCTTGCTTGGTGCTCGAAGACAAATCCGGATGGAGGTGGTGGTGTGTTGCTTGCTTCAGCTGAACACAAGACTTGTGTTCTTCCCTTTGGTTCGGCCGATCGAGCGAGGGGAGGGAGGGAAGGAATTCGTGTGGGGTAATCAACAAGATTAGGGTTACCCTAAGCCTTTTTATTGATAGTTAAACAAGTTGCACTTAGGTCCTTGTAGTTTAATTAAGATTAGGTCCTTGTAGTTTAACTTCTTAATTAAACTTTCCTTTTACACTTTCATCCCTTATAGTTTTACTAGTCTTTTATTATTGCACTTAACTATTAAATGTCTACTATTATACACTTATATATTTCGGTATATACATACACGAAATATACTTTGTATTTATACTTTCAATAATTAATTATATAATAACCTTTATATAACTTACACAATAATATTATCCAAACACTATATGATTTAATAGCTTTAAATCATATTATGGATAATCTATAATTAACACGTTGTATATTGTCACACCCCACCAAAAATGAGTTTTACTGCATTTAAAATGTTTTGCGGAAACACAGAGGTGTAACGTTCATGACAACATAGCATAAATTAAGTAAACAAACAACCACGCAATAACGGATATAAAAATAGTTTCATTTTATGAAAATAGAAAGTATCCAAAAATAGCAAGTTTCCTAAAATATAAATTTTTTTGAAAATGAAATGCTTGTTCGTAAACTTAATGTTTTATTCATGGCTCACGACAATCCCACTGTTCATATCTTCCAGTTCCACTGTGCACCTTATCACCTGAAAAACATAAATATAAAAGGGTCAACAATAATGTTGAGTGAATCCACAGGGTTAATGTTTATAGTAAAAGTAAAGTGTTTGCTACCCAAAATGATTGTTATGATAATAGTTTTTTGACTGAAAAAGTATAAGTTCAATACTCATATGGTATGAGAAATAAGTATGAAAAGCGAAGTGTAATTGTAGAAGATCTACAATTATTTGTTTTGTTTATGAAAAAGTGTTGAATAAGTTTGTTTTGTTTGACATCGCACGACTGTTATCCCCAACATGTAGCTAGTCTATTGAGTTAATATACCAACCCTAAGTCCACAATCAACACTTCAACTCCAGTATGTCATCGTTCTTTTATGGATATACACTCCCGAAAGATGTCTTGGATAACCAAGTAATGAACAAATAATGAGCGGAGTATGAGTGTCAGCAAATAGTACTATCTGGATATCCATGGTCTAGATCCACTAGTTAATGATTGTTGGTAACCTTAGTCCGGTATAAAATTGTTTGTCATGCCAACGCGATAATGAAAATGTATATTTTGTACAGTCATAGTAAAGTAGTAGCATTGTTTATGTTTTCCACCCCAATAGTTTATAAAACAATAAAAAGAGTAAAAGGGGTATGTGGACTCAACTGGGCAAAGCTTAGCAATATATAGGACAGAGGACTCCTTCACAGACTCCTAGGTTCCTAAACGATATAATGTTCTAATTAGACTAAGCTAACACAGGCGATCTAGTTATGATATATGATATATGATATGCAATTAACGTTATGTTTTATGTTTTTTTACATCGAATGAACTTGGATCATTGGGCATTAATGGGCCGAAATCAAATGAAATGGGCTTGGGTTAGGCTTTATGGGCCTAAATGGTACTAAATGGGCTTAATGGGCCACTTGGGCCTCATATTGGGCTTTGGTCCAAATGGGCTTGGATACTAATGGGCCGACTAAAGTTGGGCCCGATGGGCTAAGATAGATCGGATGGCCAAGTACGGGCCTTGGCCCGATTAGGTATTCGGGTTTGGGTCCACGGTTTGGGTCAAGATCCGGCCTTGACACAGTTTGACTTATGGGTCCAAATTAGTCCAATCTAGAAGTCAATATAGGTCAAAATAGTCAACAAATAGCCAACAAGGGTTTCTAGATTTCGGCTAGGGTTTGAGTTCGAGTCTAGGGTTGACCGAAGCCCAAAACCCTACAGTTTGGGTGCTAGATCCGGTTTAGGGTTCGAGTCTATGGCTAGATTTGGCTAGATTTCTGTATTTCGGTCATAACAAGGCTAGATATAGGGTTAGGCACAAGTAATACTTCTAGATCTAGGGATTTATCAAGGGTTACGAAACAATCAAGAAAAGCAAACGAATAAACGAACAAATCAATACACGCTACACACACGCATACGATCAACGTAAGCATGCATGCATGCGTCGGATATGAGGGGTAACCGAGACCATTTGGCCTTACGCCATGGTCTCGGGTTCGAACCATTACCGAAACAAAGAAAGGAAAAATAAAACAAAGGGGTTCGGGTAGTACTTTACGATCGGACGAACAAAGATCGACTAGGGTTTCGGCTTGCTTGGTGCTCGAAGACAAATCCGGATGGAGGTGGTGGTGTGTTGCTTGCTTCAGCTGAATAGGAGAGAGGGAGGGATCAAAGTGTTTTAGGGTTAGCTAAGGTGTTGTATTTACAGTGCTAGTGATCTAGGGTTTCAAGAGGAGTTTGAGTAGGATTCAAATTCATTTGAATCAAGATGGATAGGCTTCAAGTAAATGGACAGGATCAAGCCAACTAGTTTCACACCTCAAGGGGTGTTCGGCCGAGATAGGTCACAAGAAAGGGTAGGATGGCCGGCCACATAGGTGGTCGGTCATGGTTCAGTGTCGGTTTTAGACTATAGTTCAATTCGTGTCACGTTTATTAAATTAAGTACGTTTAATGTGTAACCATAATAAAGTTACTATTTTTAGAAGTGTTTTAGCTCAAGTGTTTCATCATAAGAAAAATAATACGTTGTATTGACTAAAATAGTCAAACACTAATGTATGGTGCCAAAATAGATGTTTTGTTGTGTGTTTGGATGCCAAAGATAGAAATGTCTAAATATAGAAACTTTCTAAATAAGGAAAGTTCTAGATATGAAATGAGATTACATACCGGAAATATCGAGTTGTCACATTCTCCCCTTGTTTAAGAAATTTCGTCCCGAAATTTAAGACGAAGAACGAATTGGAGAGACAACGAGAAATAAATGAGGATATTTCCTTCGCATTTGGTCCTCACGTTCCCACGTGAATTCAGGACCTCTTTTGGAGTTCCATCTGACTTTGACGATTTTAATCTTGCTTCTCCTTTGCTTTTGCTCTTTCCAGTCGGAGATTTCGATTGGTTCCTCAGTAAAATGGAGATTGTCATCGATGATGATTTCCTCAGCAGGAACAATGAGCGAGGGATCATGAATAAACATCTTCAAATTCGACACATGAAATGTGTTATGCACATTACTGAGCTCTTTAGGAAGGCGAAGACGATAAGCGATAGCACCGATTCTTTCAATTATTTCAAATGATCCAACATAACGAGGACTGAGCTTGCCCCTCTTGCCAAAGCATACAACACCTTTCCAAGGTGCTACTTTTAGCAATACATGGTCGCCAACAGCGAACTCTAGAGGCTTTCGACGATTATCAGGATAACTCTTTTGTCGATCTCTTGCAGCCTTGATATGGTCTTTGATCTTGAAGATCTTTTCAGTTGTTTCTTGTAGAATCTTAGGACCAGTAATCTGACGATCACCAACTTCAATCCAACAAAGTGACGAACGACACTTTCTCCCATTCAGGGCTTCAAATGGTGCGGCTTTAATAGTTGTATGATAACTATTGTTGTATGAGAACTCAGCTAGAGGGAGATGAGAATCCCAACTTCCACCAAAATCAATAACACAAGCTCTCAGCATGTATCTAAAGTTTGGATTGTTCTTTCAGTCTGACCATCGGTTTGGGGATGATAAGCAGTACTCATATCGAGGCGAGTACTAAGAGATTATTGCAACGATTGCCAAAAACGAGATGTGAAGCGACTATCACGATCAGATATGATCGCGACTCGCACACCATGCCGAGATACGACTTCTTTTAGCTAGATTCTCGTTAACTTCTCCATTTGGTCAGTTTCTTTAATAGGAATGAAATGAGCTGATTTGGTCAATCGGTCAACAATTACCCAAATTGTATCATGACCACTAGACGTTCGAGGCAACTTGGTTATAAAATCCATAGAGATTTCTTCCTATTTCCATTCAGGGATCTCTGGCTGTTGTAGAAGACCGGATGGCTTCTGATTCTCCGCTTTCACTTTTGCACAAGTTAAACATTTGCTAACATACACTGCGATCTCATTCTTCATATTCGGCCACCAGTACAATTCTTTGACATCTTTATACATCTTGTCAGCACCAGGATGAATAGAATAGTTAGATCTATGAGCTTCATTCAAGATGACGTCGCGAACACTTCCATGATTAGGAACCCATAAACGATCCATAAAATAAAGCGTTCCATCCACCTTTGCTTCTAACTGCTTCTCCATACCACGCAAGGCTTCACTTTTGATGTTCTCTACCTTCAAGGCTTCAGTTTGGAATTCATGAACTTGGGAAGATAGATTAGAACGAACGGAAATTGGAAGGGCTCGAACACGACGAGGTTTAGGCTGCTCTTTCCGACTTAAGGCATCAGCTACTACATTAGCTTTACCAGGGTGATACTTGATCTCATAGTCGTAATCATTCATCAACTTTACCCATCTGCGCTGTCTCATGTTGAGCTCTTTCTGATAAATATGTGTTGCAAGCTCTTGTGATCGGTGAATATTGTGCACTTGGTACCGTAGAGATAATGTCTCCAAATCTTCATTGCGAACACAATGACACCCAACTCGAGATCACGAGTCGTATAATTCTTCTCGTGGTTCTTCAGTTGTCGAGAGGCGTAGGCAATCACTTTGTCATGCTGCATCAATACACAACCTAGCCCTTGGTGTGAAGCATCACAGTACACCACGAAATTGTCGATTCCTTCAGGAAGAGAAAGAATAGGAGCAGAACATAATTTAGATTTAAGAGATTAGAAGGCTGATTCTTGCTTTTCACCCCAGACAAATTTCTCATCCTTTTGTGTTAACACCGTTAAATCCTTTGCGATCTTAGAGAAATTTTCTATGAACCTACTGTAGTAACCAACAAGACCAAGGAATTGTCTTACTTCAGTTGGGGTCTTTGGAGCTTCCCAATTCTTTATAGCTTCGATCTTTGCATGATCAACGTGGATACCTTCCTCATTGATAATATGACCCAGGAATTGGACTTCACGCAACCAGAATTCACACTTGGAAAACTTGGCATACAACTTCTCTTTCTCCAACAACTCAAGAATGATTCTTAAGTGCTCTTCATGTTCTTCTCTTGTTTGCGAATAGATGAGAATATCGTCTATGAAGACAATAACGAACTTGTCGAGATATTGCTTGCATACTCTGTTCATGAGATCCATAAACAAAGCAGGTGCATTGGTCAAACCAAATGGCATTACCAAAAATTTGTAATGACCATAGCGAGTTCTGAAAGCAGTTTTGGGCACATCTTCATCACGAACTTTTAACTGATGGTAGCCTGAACGAAGATCAATATTGGAATAGAAACTCGATCCTTGGAGTTGATCGAATAGATCGTCAATACGGGGAAGAGGATATCGATTTTTAATGGTTACTTTATTCAATTCACGATAGTCAATGCACATTCTCATTGAACCATCTTTCTTTTTAACGAAGAGGACCGGAGCTCCCCATGGAGAGAAGCTCGGTCGAATGAAACCAAGATCAAGAAGTTCTTGTAATTAAGATGAAAGTTCTTGCATTTCAGACGATGCAAGACAATAAGGAGAACGCGAAATAGATGCGGCTCCTGGAATCAAATCGATACGAAATTAAACTTGTCTCTGAGGTGGCAGTCCGGCAATTCGCCAGGGAAAACGCCAGGAAATTCACAAATGATAGGAATGTTCTCAATCTTACGATCTTTGGACTTTGTGTCAACGACACGTGCAAGAAAGGCTTGGCATGCTTTACGAAGATATTTTTGAGTTTCATAGAATTTATGATTTTTCTGTTCTTGTTTCTTTGTTCACCTTGAATTATTAACATTTCTGTTTTGGATATAAGGATTCAAATTTGTTTGTTATAGCATATTATTTCAGCAGGTTTTTAGATAACCAATCCATCCCTATGACGATATCAAAACTACCTTACTCTGCAGGCACAAGGTCTATATCGAAAATATGATCATCTAGGTCAAGCTTACAACCTTTAAAAACTTCATAAGACCTAACAACTTTGCCATTCGCTAGTTCGATCTCATATTTAACTTTCAAACGTTCAGGATTTAGATTTAAGAAACTTTTAAAGTCGGTCGATACGAAACTCAAGTCGGCTCCCGAGTCAAATAAAATAGAAGCAAAATGATTGTTGACGATAAACGTACCGGTAACGGTATCAGGATTTTCACGAGCTTCCTGAGCATTCATGACAAATGCACGACCACGACCATTCTGACGATCATTGTTGTTGTTGGCATTGCGGTTGTTGTTGCGATTGTTGTTACGATTGCCGTTGTTGTTGTTGTTGTTGTTGTTGTTGCCGTTCTGGTTGTTGTTGTTGTTCTGAAGCTTAGGGCAACGATTACGATAATGGTTAGGATCACCACACTCGTAACACACAGGATTCTTAGGAGGATTGTTGGACGAAATTTTTCTGAAATTGTGACCCCAGCGGGCACACTTGTAGTACTTCTCACACTGACCATCATGATGGCAATTATATTTATTGCACTTGGGCTTGCTTCCAGCATAAGGCTTAGAATCAGGATTAGACTTATTGTCGTTCCTTTTGTAGTCTCGTTTGTTGTCGTAGGAACGCTTCCCATTTTCATTGTTCGAAGTTTTTAGAGGATTTTCTAGACACAACTAGCTTGTCTTTGAACGACCCGCTTCTCATAGCATCATCAGTCAACCTTGTAGCTCGATTCACATCATCTTCAAAAGTCGTGGGTTCAGAAGCAATGACATGAGTACGAATAAGATCGTCCAGACCTTGAAGATACTTCTTGATTCACTTAAATTCAGGGGAAACCTTATGAGGGATGAGACGAGCGAGTTCTTGGAACTTAGTCATGTAGGTAACAATATCAGATCCAACCATGGACACATTCCATTGTTCCACTTCAACTTTCTGTAGCTCTCTCCTTGGGCAAAACTTCTGAGTTAATTGATCCTTAAACGCGGTCCAAGTCATAGCATCAACATCAACATCAGCATTAGCACGACCTAAGACTTGCACTTGGGAGTTCCACCAGGATAACGCTTCCTTGGACAAAGTGCTAGCAGCAAACTTCATCATATTCTCAGGGGCACATCGGATGATACTGAAGATAGATTCCACCTTCTCAATCTAGTGGATGATAGCAATGGCACCTTCAGATCCAGAATATGTCGGAGGAATACATGACGTAAAGGTCTTAAACGACTGACCTTGGCGATTAGCATTGGGATCTGAAGTTTAAACAAATAACCAAAGAAAAGAAAAATTAGGTTAAAATAAAGCGAAAATAAACTAATCTTCTCACGTGGAGTCGAATGATATACTGTTGTTTCCATTGTTAGAGGCACCAACGTCATTTCTCCTTATTGCATTCATTTGAGCCATCGCTTCAGTGATTCGGCGTTCCACCATTTGTTCAACAGTTTCTCCATTTTCTCCTCGAGCCATTGATGAATTGCTGATACAAGTAATACGATTCAAAACAAAGAATTAAGAAAAGAATATTATAGAAGGATTATAACGAAAAGATATAATTATCATAAGGATCAAAAAATAGATGTACAATAGGCGTAGTAGTAGTAGACGTATCATAGATAGACGTAAGAATAGTAGTAGTAGAGACGTATAGAAAATACAAATTTATAGAAACAATAATATTGTACTAAAATATCACTTTTATTAAACACATTACTAATAGATAATAGTTTTAAAAAGTATGGCACATACGCAAATACTGGATAAAAGAAAATACTAATTTAAAAAAAAACTAACTTTTAAAATAGCTAAAGAAAAAAACCTAATAATATTAATAGAAAAACAAATATAGACAAACTGTAGATGACTAATCATCTTCCTCTGGCTCAGAGTCTTCCTCAGGCTCTGACTCTTCTTCTGGTTCTTCTCTGGTTCTGATTCTTCTTCTGGCTCAGAGTCTTCCTCAGGCTCTGATTCTGTTATCACTTCTGGTTCTGGTTCTCGACGTCGTGGAGTTCTTGGAGCAATATCACGCTTTGGTTTCGCAGGCGAACATAGGAAGATCATACCTCCTTCACGAATATGATAGAGGATAGGACGTTGACCACGAGCTAGTGTCGGAGGGCCATTAGGAATGATAGGAATAGGACGTCTTCTTGGGCGACGATGCAATGGGACAACAGGAGGCTGTACCAGTACCACTACTGGCACTTAGGCAACTGGCGCTGGGACTACTAGAACAGCCGCACCACGAGCACTATCGGAATCAGGCGAAATATCGAGGACACTCGTAGGCGACATTCTGCTTATCACGACGCAAAAAATTACTAGATTATGAAATTTTTGGGCTCTCTGACGAATGCTAAATATTACACTAAGGCAATACTAACAAGGGGAATTGTTCTAATCTAAGAACAATGAAACTTCAGGATATGAGACTCAGCGTGCCATGAATATTTTTGTTTTGTAAAAATTTTTGTTTTTCCCAAAAATCTTTTGTAGTTATAGACTAGGCTTGCTAATTCACTATAAGTTAAGCTTTGATACCAATCTGTCACACCCCGCCAAAAATGAGTTTTACTTCATTTAAAATGTTTTGCGGAAGAACGGAGGTGTAACATTAATGATAACATAGCAAAAATTAAGTAAACAAACAACCACGCAATAACGAAATAAAAATAGTTTCACTTTCTAAAAATAGAAAGTTTCCAAAAATAGCAAGTTTCCAAAAATAGAAATTGTTTGAAAATGAAATGATGGTTCGTAAACTTAATATTTTATTCATGGCTCAAGACAATCCAACTGCTCATATCCTCCAGTTCCACTGTGCACCTAATCACCTGAAAAACATAAATATAAAATGGTCAACAATAATGTTGAGTGAATCCACAGGGTTCATGTTTATTGTAAGAGTAAAGTGTTTTCTACCCAAAATGATTGTTATGATAATAGTTTTTAACTGAAAAAAGTTTAAGTTCAACACTCATATGGTATGAGAAATTAGTATGAAAAGTGAAGTGTAATTGTAGAAGATCTACAATTATTTGTTTTGTTTATGATAAAGTATTGAATAAGTTTGTTATGTTTGACATCGAACGACTGTTACCCCCAACAGGTAGCTAGTCTATTGAGTTAATATATCAACCCCTAAGTCCACAATCAACACTTCAACTCCAATATGTTATCGTTCTTTTATAGATATACAATCCCAAAAGATGTCTTGGATAACCAAGTAATGATCAAATAATGTTGGGAGGATGAGTGTCAGCCAATAGTACTATCTGCATATCCATGGTCAAGATCCACTAGTTAATAATTGCTGGTAACCTTAGTCCGGTATTATAATTGTTTGTCATGCCAACGCGATAATGAAAATGTATATGTTGTACAGTCATAGTACAGCAGTGTTTATGTGTTCCACCCCAATAGTTTATATAACAATAAAAAGAGTAAAAGGGGTTTGTGGACTCACCTGGGCAAAACTTAGCAACAAATAGGACAGATGACTTCTTCACAGACTCCTAGCTTCCTAAACGATATAACGTTCTAATTAGACTAAGCTAACACCGGCGATCTAGTTATGATATATGATATATGATATGCAATTAACGTTATTTTTATGTTTTGTGACATCGAATGAACTTGGATCATTGGGCCTTAATGGGCCGAAATGAAATGAAATAAATGGGCTTGGGTTAGGCCTAGATGGGCCTAAATGGGATTAATGGGCCACTAGATGGCCCACTTGGGCCTCATATTGGGCTTAGGTCCAATTAGGTTGGGCCATAGATTGAGCTTGGCCCAATTGGGTTCGGTTTGGGTAGGTAATGGGCCAAAGGTTAGGGCTTTGGTCCAAATGAGCTTGGATACTAATGGGCCGACTAATGTTTGGGCCCGATGGGCTAAGATAGATCGGATGGGCCAAGTAGGGGCCTTGGCCCGATTAGGTATTCGGGTTTGGGTCTACGGTTTGGGTCAAGATCCGGCCTTGACCCGGTTTGACTTATGGGTCAAAATTAGTCCAATCTAGAAGTCAATATTGGTAAAAATAGTCAACAAAAGTCAACTAGGGTTTCTAGATTTCAGCTAGGGTTTGAGTTCGAGTCTAAGGCTTTCCGAAGGCCAAAACCCTACAGTTTGGGTACTAGATCCGGTCTAGGGTTCGAGTCTATGGCTAGATTTGGCTAGATTTCTGTATTTCGGTCATAATAAGGCTAGATCTAGGGTTAGGCACAAGTAATACTTCTAGATCTAGGGATTTATCAAGGGTTACGAAACAATCAAGACAAAGCAAACGAATAAACGAACAAATCAATACACGCTACACACACGCTTACGATCAACGTAAGCATGCATGCATGCGTCAGATATGAGGGGTAACCGAGACCATTTGGCCTTAGGTCATGGTCTCGGGTTCGAACCATTACCAAAACAAAGAAAGGAAAAATAAAACAAAGGGGTTCGGGTACTACCTTACGATCGGACGAACAAAGATCGACTAGGGTTTCAGCTTGCTTGGTGCTCGAACACAAATCCGGACGGAGGTGGTGGTGTGTTGCTTGCTTCAGCCGAATATGAGAGAGGGAGGGATCAAAGTGTTTTAGGGTTAGCTAAGGTGTTGTATTTATAGTGCTAGTGATCTAGGGTTTTAAGAGGAGTTTGAGTAGGATTCAAATTCATTTGAATCAAGATGGATAGGCTTCAAGTAAATGGATAGGGTCAAGCCAACTAGTCTCACACCTCAAGGGGTGTTCGACCGAGATAGGTCACAAGCAAGGGTAGGATGGGCGGCCACATAGTTGGTCGTCATGGTTCAGTGTCGGTTTTATACTATAGTTCAATTCGTGTCACGTTTATTAAATTGAGTACGTTTAATGTGTAACCATAATAAAGTTACTATTTTTAGAAGTGTTTTAGCTCAAGTGTGTCACCATAAGAAGAATAATATGTTGTGTTGACTAAAATAGTCAAACACTAAAGTATGGTGCAAAAATAGATGTTTTGTTGTGTGTTTGGATGCCAAATATAGAAATGTCTAAATATAGAAACTTTCTAAATAAGGAAAGTTCTAGAATTGAAAAGAGATTACATACCGGAAATATCGAGTTGTCATATATATACTCAACTAGTAAATGTACAAATACTTGTATTAATTAGTTAGTTAAACTAATCTACTAATAAGTTAAACTTAACGTAATACTTAACTGATTCATAATGACTATTATGAATCATTCCTCTTCGTAGTATTATTACATATCTTGCTCGTATTATATGCACTCACCGGTGTGTCCCTTAAGTGTTTTGTAGGCGTGGATGTATCACTACAGGTTGAGTAACTGTGCACATAATTCCAACAGACTTCTGGTGCGTTTTTCATCAACTAGTGATTTGTACTCTTGTTCAACCTGCCCCCAAAGTCGATCAACTGATTGTGAGTTCCCGATTTCTGAGTTTTGTGAAGCATTTATCCACCGCTGGCATAAAATAATGGCCTCCGGGATGGACCACTTCCGCACCGAACCAGCCTCCCTAACCGCTGGTGTAGCTCTTCTTCTTCTTCTTCTTCCTCTTCCCCTGCTTGGTTAGGCCGGTTCGGGCACCGCTTCTGGGCCCTCTGCTTCGTCTTCCTCTTCCACTTCGGGTGGGGATTCAGTTTGTAAATCCGGTTGAAAGCCAGTACCAGGATAATAACCATCGCGATAGAAACCTGGTTGGAAACCGGGTTGATAACTCGGTTGAAAACCGCCTTAGTTCGGCATACCGACAGTGAAACCGCCGGGAGATGAGTAGAACGGAACAAAACCAGAACCCGAACCAGATGCTACGTTGCTTGGGGTGGGTTGACTAGTCTGGCCATCATTTGACGAATATGTTGGTGACGGGATACGAGTGTTTAACAAATTTTGGAAGTGATCATTTGACGGGGAGGAGTTGGATCTACGGCTCATGATGAAAATTATTATGTATGAAGGTAGTGAAGAAGTGGGACAAGTGGTATAAATTTTATGAATGAGTGGTATTATATTTATAGGTGGAAATTAGGATAAAGAAAAAAAATTAAAATTTGAATTTTGAATTCAAATATACGCTCCCCGGCCCCACCTCCTTCCCACGACGCCTACCTCGCCCCGTCCTCACCACGACGGGAATCCAACGACGGCGCCCACGACGCGGCCATGCCGACGGCGTCGTGGGGCGACGGCAAAAAAATGACCACGACGGGACCTAGTGACGGTTTGTTGGCACCGGTGTAAAGGGAGTTTATAGAAATATAGTTAATTATCAATGTTGTAGGTAGATAACATTTTGTCTTTTTCAAAAAGACAAAACTATCAAGAAATAATAAGTATATAGAGTTGTCTTCAAGAAAGTCCAAGGATTTCGCATAGTCCTAAGGGACAAATCCTAGCCATTGGATCAAAATGGTCAAGATCAAATCACAGTGTTTCAAGCACATGTGCTTCAAACACATGTGCTTTCCAGTCACGACCACCACCACCGGTCACCACCGTCGGCCGCCGCCTCCGGCCGCCGCCGCCGAACACCGCCGATCATCGCCGTCCCCCGCCGCCCGCCGCCGGTGGCCGGCGGCGGTGGTGGTGACTGACAGTGAAGGTACTGGTGGTAATGGGGGTGGTGGTAATGATGTATTGAAACACATGTGCTTCACTAAAATACAAACGAGCATATTACTTCGAAGCACATGTGTTTCAAGTCACGAAACACATGTGTTTCAAGTCACTAAAAACATGAGTTCTAAAAACACAGGGGACCATATGAAGCACATGTGTTTCAAGTCACGAAACACATGTGCTGGTTGTACATATACACTCCTTTATTTTCCAAAGAACTGTTATTAGTGAAGCACATGTGCTTCTAGCTTACAACCACATGTGCTTCATTACTTGAAACACATGTGTTTGGTTGTACATATACATTCCTTTATTTTCAAAACAATTGTTATTAGTGAAGCACATGTGTTTCTAGTAACGACACACATGTGTTTCAAGTTATGAAACACATGTGTTTGGCTGTACATATACATTCTTTTATTTTGAAAACACATGTGTTTCAAAAGGTGAAACATATGTTTTTCAAGCTCATGTGTTTCAAGCACATGTGTTTCAAGCACATGTGTTTCAAGCACATGTGTTTCAAGTCACGACTACCACCTCCGGCCGCCGGCCGCTGCCGCCGGCCGCCGCCGACCACCGCCGATCGCCGCCGTCCTCCGCCGGCGCCGGCCACCGTCTCCGGCCGCCGGAGGTGGGTGGTGTATTGATGTATTGAAACACATGTGTTTGTATGGTTTGAATTTTGATCTTAACCTTTAACTTTTTCTTGATTCAAGGGCTATTAATTTTCCTTGGGACTAGATAAAATTTTTGGACTACCTTAAACATTTACCTAAGTATATATAAAAAAATTAACTTTTTATTTTTAGTTTTTCAGAAACTTTTTGTGCTTTTCGAAAAATACAAAATTATCTTTAAAGCTATAAATTTAAAAATTTTAAATAAAATGTTTTTGGTTTTTCGAGAAATTACAAAAAGAGTTGCAAAGTACAGTTGTTATTTCAAGTTGTACTAAAATGTGACCATCGATCCCACAAAGGAGACACTCTTAAAACTTAAAACTCATGTAATAATATACGACTAAATTTCTCATTAGTCTCACAAATTTAACATAAGTTGCACAAAACTTTCACGTATTGAATAATGGACACCTGTCAATTTAAATGTCGGAGTAACATGGTCACAAAATCAGTTTCCAAAATTGAAGTTTAAATGAGAATTATGACCACAACCGGGTCACAAAGGCTTTCTTGATCACTGGGTTTCATTAAAAATCCGCAAGGTCTTGACAAGTTATTAATAAACATACTTTTAATCCGATCTCTTCACAGAGTCATGGTGTAACTGGTTGAACCAGACGAACCAACCCAAGTTTTAAAAAAATACTTCTAGTCAAACTTAACGGTTAAATTTTAAAAGAATAGAATAGTTGTACATTTGTATGTCAAAAGAATACAACGTATTATTATGGGATACTAACAAGTAACAAAAGTATCACAATACGGTTCATTCTACACTAATTATAACTAAAAAAATAAGAATTAGAAACAATATTATCAAAAATCACTCATTTTCTCAACTTCAACTTTTTAAATAGAGATGTATTTCAGAAGTTCCACAAAAACCAAGTCCACCTCCTAGAAATCTTTTTGACCCCTTTCAACTTTAAATTCTCGAACCACATATCCGATCCGTGCTACAATCCTCGTTTGCTACAAACTTTTTGACCCTTTCCACATATTAAATCTTGTATTAAACAGTCATCGATTGAGTTATTTAGAAAGGGAAAGGGCAGATTAAGGATTAAGTTAATCTGTAGAAACGATTACCACATGAGCAACTCAAATCGTATTTTAAATCCACATGGTCAACTCGCTCCACCCCCAACACATTCCTCTTGCAATTTTCACAATTATTTAATTAATCAATTCATTCATTTATTTTTTTAGCTAATAATATACACACATTACACGTACAAATGTATTTGAAGATTACTTTTATACCAGACGCTGGTTCTGAGGAGGGTTGGGGTTGTCTTTGTTCAGTATCTCTAACAATATCTTCTATTTATGTTTATCCTTGTTTTAAAAATATTTATTCATTAAATTAAAGGACTACTAAAAAGAAACCACACGTATTCTAACCACTTAATCAACGAGATACAAACCTCTGATTGGGAACTGCGTATTCTAGTTGGAGATGAGGATGTTAATACTTGATATATAATCCAAACCGAACATTGGCGACTCGTGGCAAATTGAATCAAGGATTTGTAAGTAACTCTACAAATATATATGTACAAAATGCTGCACTAAAAATGTACGTACCAAATTATTGATTGTCGGTGTTGTTGTTAATCACACGCTATTTTTGCAACACATAGAACTTGTGGCGGGCGGCATTCTTTGGTTGTTGAAGCTCGGTTTTCGCAGAGACGGCTAGGCGAAGGGGTTGTTTGATACACAAGGTGGCCCAACAAATAATAGTCCAACACAAGGAGTACATGGCCAAACCCAAAGAGAAATCATTCGGCCCAAAAGAAACACAAAGTTACCGGCCCGCCTCTTAGATTGATCAAGCTAACGGTCAAGTTGAAGGAGTCTTAGTTTGTTATATTCAAGTCACACGTTTCCCTTTTATTAGGAAGTCAAGAAGGCATTATGCCATTAGTTGCATGCATGCATGAATTTAGGAGATCATGGGTAGAATAAGTCTAGTTATTTGCATTATAAATTGTACGTTTGTTTTAGTGAGAATACACAGAAAATTGCCTCAAGCCTTCCTCTTCTCTTATCTTTATTCTAAGGAGTTTAGCTAGCTCAAATTAGCTTATATCATTGGTGCTTCCATCGAGATTTCCTCATGCCTCCACGTAAAGAAACCCCAACCCTCGAAGAAACCTTGGCTGCCATGGTGGATTCGTTACACAAACTCAACGCTACCACCGACAAAGTCCTTGCCACTCACACTTCGTCCCAATCTCAACTCGACCTCATCTCCAAACAGTTAGCCACCCAATATGACCAACAAAACCACTTCATCTCCTCCATCAAATCCACCGGAACCTCCACCTTACCACCACGCCCACACGACCACCACATTAACCTTCTCCCCAACGTCGCACCCGTTAATGTTCGACCCTACCGATACCCCCACTTCCAAAAGGGCATAATGACGGAGCTCATCACAGAAATGCTAAATGACGGGATTATCAAACCTAGCACTAGTCCATTTTCATCGCCAGTTCTGTTGGTACGCAAGAAAGATGGCTCGTGGCGGTTTTGCATCGACTATCGTGCCCTCAACGCGGTCACCGTCCGCGACCGTTTTCCTATTCCCACGGTCGATGAATTACTCGACGAGCTTCACGGCTCCCGCGTATTTTCTAAAATCGATCTCCGTTCGGGATATCATCAAATTCGCGTGGCGACTCACGATACGGAAAAAACCGCTTTCCGAACGATCGACGGTCATTACGAGTTTCTCGTGATGCCCTTCAGCCTCTCCAACGCTCCGTCTACCTTTCAATCGGCCATGAACGACCTTTTCCGTACTCAATTACGTCGGTACGTTTTGGTTTTCTTTGACGATATTTTGATCTATAGTGCGAACCGCCAACAACACCTTCATCACCTACAATCCGTTTTTGATATCCTCACCACACACCGTTACTATGCAAAACAATCCAAGTGTATTTTTGCCGAACCTCAAGTTCAATACTTGGGTCATATGATATCGGGAGCAGGTGTATCAGTTGATGATGATAAGATACAAGCAATCCTACATTGGCCCCAACCCACCACAATCACCAAACTTCGGGGTTTTCTCGGTCTCACCGGGTATTACCGCCGCTTTGTCAAAAGCTATGCCACCATCACAGCCCCTCTCACGGATCTCTTACAAAAACAAAATTTTATTTGGTCTGACACAGCAACAGTAGCCTTCCAAGCCCTCAAAAAAGCCATGACATCACTCCCAATCCTAGCCTTACCCAATTTCACTATGCCTTTTGACGTGACCACAGATGCCTCCGGCACCGGTATTGGCGCTGTTTTATCCCAAGCCGACCACCCCATCGCGTTCTTTAGCAAAAAAATGGGACCCCGCATGCAAGCTTCATCCGCGTATACACGTGAACTCTATGCCATCACCGAAGCGGTCCGTAAATGGAGACAATATTTACTCGGTAGACACTTTAAAATCTATACGGATCAACACAGCCTCCGTCATCTTCTCTCACAAGTTATTCAAACCCCCGATCAACACAAATGGGCCACAAAACTCTTGGGGTATGATTTTGAGATCATCTACAAACCGGGCCGCAAAAATAAAGTCGCCGACGCCCTCAGTCGCATGGACGACCCTGTTTTTTTGTCCGTCTCATCACCAGTTCTCTCATGGCTCGCCGACGTTCGGAACTACTACTCCACTGATCCCGATGGAATCAAACTCCTACTCGAACTCGCAACCACCCCAACAAACCCACCAACCTACACTGTTCACGACGGCCTTGTCTACCAACAAGATCGGTTAGTAATCCCACCCATTCCCACTCTTATCAACAAACGCATCCAAGAATTCCACGCAACCCCTCTCGGTGGCCACTCGGGGATCCAACCCACCCTCCGTCGCCTTAAAGCCTCATTCCAATGGAACAACATGCACACCTCAGTCAAAAACTTTATCCGCAAATGCACCGTTTGTCAACAGGTTAAGTCTGCCACTCACAAACCCTATGGCCTCTTACAACCACTACCAACACCGGAACACGTATGGACCGATATCACTATGGATTTCATCACTCAACTACCTATATCCGGCGGAAAATCCACAATCTGGGTCATCGTCGATAGATTATCAAAAAGTGCACATTTCATCGGCCTCTCACCCAATTACACGGCAGTCACACTTGCTACTAACTTTTTACACTCGATCTATCGTTTACATGGTTTACCTAAAACGATAATATCGGACCGTGACCCCTTGTTTTTAAGTCGTTTTTGGCAGGAACTCTTCAAGCAGCTAGGCACATCGTTACGACATTCAAGTGCATACCACCCGCAAACGGACGGACAATCAGAAGTGGTCAATCGTTGCCTCGAAAATTACTTACGTTGTTTCGTGAGTGACGAGCCCAAAGCGTGGTTCCGATATCTCTATTTAGCAGAATTTTGGTACAACACTTCCCACCCCAGCGCGATCGGTATGTCTCCATTTAAAGCATTATACGGCCGCGATCCACCCACCACACCCTCTTACCTTCCCGGAACATATGAAATACCCTCTATCGATGAAACCCTTGCCAAACACACCGAAATCCTATCCCAATTAAAAACACAATTAGTCAAAGCTCGCGAACGCATGGTCACGCAAGCCAATCGACATCGTATGGACAAGTCATTTAACGTTGGCGATTTGGTTTACGTAAAGCTCCGCACATACCGTCAATCTTCAGTAGCTAATAGAGCCTCTCACAAACTCAGCCGCCGCTACTTCGGTCCTTTTCCAATCACCGATCGTATCGGCACCGTTGCATACCGTGTTCGCCTTCCACCAGATAGCCGCATTCACCCGGTCTTCCACGTTTCCTTATTACGGGACTGTCACGGCGAAACCACCCCACAGATAACACCCTTACCCCCACATACACACGATAACCTTCCTATCTTACAACCCCAAACCATCCTGGACTACCGATACCAACCCTCTCCCAATACCGAACCTACACTAGAATTCTTGATTCACTGGCAGAATACCGATCCAGCCGAAGCCACCTGGGAACAAGCCAAAGAAATTCGCACTTCGTTTCCTGAATTTTGGACCACTGCTCCGCCGCAGTTTCACGACCTTGAGGACAAGGTCGATATTTCACCGGGAGGCATTGATACACAAGGTGGCCCAACAAATAATAGTCCAACACAAGGAGTACATGGCCAAACCCAAAGAGAAATCATTCGGCCCAAAAGAAACACAAAGTTACCGGCCCGCCTCTTAGATTGATCAAGCTAACGGTCAAGTTGAAGGAGTCTTAGTTTGTTATATTCAAGTCACACGTTTCCCTTTTATTAGGAAGTCAAGAAGGCATTATGCCATTAGTTGCATGCATGCATGAATTTAGGAGATCATGGGTAGAATAAGTCTAGTTATTTGCATTATAAATTGTACGTTTGTTTTAGTGAGAATACACAGAAAATTGCCTCAAGCCTTCCTCTTCTCTTATCTTTATTCTAAGGAGTTTAGCTAGCTCAAATTAGCTTATATCATTGTTCCTCCTGCTTCTTCTGGGGTGGTTGATAATCAGTCATGATCTCATTAGAAACTACACGGTCAAGTGGATTGTTTATGGGGATATTTGGAGTTGTTCTGGTGGTTGTTGATGGATTTTAATCATTGGATAAAGTTCGGGGAATGGTTGTTGGGGGTTGGTGGTGTTGTTTACTCCTCCTTCCAAAGGAGTTGGTTGCGAGCCGTGATTGAGGGTTGGAAGATTCAATCCCGTTGGTCATGTCGGGGTTGGTGTGATTAGCACATTGCTAATATTACCACCAACAACCAACGGGATTTAATCTTCCAACCCTCAATCACGGCTCGCGTCTGCTATTGGCTGTGCAATCTTTAACATTCCGGCGACTTATTTTCAAGATCTATCAGCCACAATAATCCACATCTCCAAACGTTCTCATTCACCAATTCATCACGTCGCTCTGGTAACCACCTCAACATCGCCCATTGTGCCCAGAAACAAACCAATTGACCATACACTTCCGGGTAGGATGACCACTTCGCCGGGCACTTTCTTAAACAACTGAGAAACAACAACTAAAAAACACCACAACGTCGACGGCTAGAAAACAAAATGCCCGATCGGTTGTTCATATCCTAACTTGGGTTTGCAATCGGAAAAAAAAAACAACACTGACTTGTGGTGTATCAACCCTGAATTTGGGTTGGGAAACGGAATAAGAAACCCTCGAATACTTGATATTCGTAATTCGTAATGTATTATATATTAAAGTGATGATGATGATTGAATTAATATGTTTATGAGATCCTCTATATATAGGCATGTAACTAGATAACTATTAACAAAACGATAAGCGTACGTAGTTATCGATATAATCTACAGATACGTTAGGATAATATCAAACTTATTAAAATAAACCAATTTATGGATAAATATCCTCTAACAATAGCTTTCACAATTGATAAAATAGTTAAACTTGTTGACGAGATTTTATAGAATAATATATTTATTTCTTTTTACAAATTTTTTAAAAGAATATTGTTACAATGGTCACATTCTTTATATGTATAAAAACAATAATTTATAATTCATGAAAATTCACAGGGTTATTATAATTTTTGCGTAAATTTTATAGAACAAAAATATTATCTATATGATTATTATTAAATTAAATATAAAATAGTAAATTTTATTACAAATATGAACGTAAATTATGGAATTCAATTACCAGTAACTCAATTGTATTTTTTTGAAGAAGACAAAATTACGTACCTCGAAATAATATAAATTAAAAAATAAAATATATAATATTTTTGATTTACCGAGAAATTACAAAAAAAGTCGTGCAAGACTACAATCGTAATTTCACGTTGTACTAAAGTGCAACCATCGATCCCACAAAGGAACACCGTCAAAACTCATATAGACTAAATGGCTCATCAGTTTCACAAATTCAACCTAAGTCGCACAAAATTTTTACATGCCAAATAATGGACAATTATCAAATTAAATGTGGATTAACACCGTGTTGGGTCGCTGAAAAACATCTCCTACTGAAAGGATTTAATGAAAACAAAAAAGCAAATAGTTAGAAGACAATCTGAGGATTAATTCCTCATATTGTAGGTAACTGAATCTGATCAGTTCGGATTTCAGTTACCCAGTTACACTATCTGATCACTATCTGAAACAACGATCAGTTTCCCGTGCGGAATCAGATACTGGTTAACAGATCAGATAATGTAACAGGTTCAGCGCTCATTGGACAAAAACGCTGAACCATTGAACATATACTTCTCTAAGCAAAACTCTTAGTGAAGGTCACTGAAACTGAAGGCCATCTGAAGAAGCATGAGTATCCGAAGACTCATGGCTGCCAGAAGTGTACATAGGCCCGAATGTTTATTGTCACAGAAAGACACAAGTAAAGCACAAGTTTGTGCATCGCTGATTATGGGAATATCTGGCAAATCGTTTAGAAGATATCGGCGACCACAAGACGACAGAAAGTACTGTCATAATTCTGTGAGTCGTGCTCGTCCCATGAAATATCCTCTGCACCAACAGAATTCTTACACGTGGAATCGATCGATCATTCCTTTGGCTCTACGTTTCCCAATGTTATAAATTGAGGACTTGAGCGATCGATTTCTGTGTGCACCCAACAAGGTTACACGCTGCTGAAATTACTCGAGAACTTTATTCCTTTGAGCTGAGTGTAAACCACCAGCTAACCTGAGTTACTTGATTCGAGGTTGAATCTTCTTAACAAAAGTGTCTGGTATTGTGCTTGATCATTTGTTGATCATAAACTTATCTTAGATAATATCTGTTGTTGTCTATCACATGGAAGCAGTTTAGTTAGGATTTGTTCTTAGCTATTCTGCAAACTGTTTGCATCTTTATTGTATCATTATTGATTAATAAAGAAAAGTTTAAAAAGTGTTGAGTGTTCCCATTAATTTTAAATTGGTCAGTGAAAGCGCATAGGTTTTGAAATTCACTTATTACGGGACTAACACACGGTCTCAAAATCAGTTTCCAAAATTGAAGTTCAAACGAGATTTATGGCTACAACCGGGTCAGAAAGGGTTTTTTGGTCACGGGTTTCACAAAATTCCGCGAGGTCGCAACAAGTTATTAAAAAGCAAACATGCCGATATTTTTAACCCGCTTTCTTCACCGAGTCGTGATTTACCCGGTTTCCGGCCGGACCAAACAAAGTTTTAAAATGGTCGCAAGTTTTAAAACAATGATTCATAATCAAACTTAACGAATAAATTTAACAAAACAATTGAATCATCGTACATTTGTTTGTCAAAAAGATTACAATGTACTATCATGGGATACTAACAACTAACAAAGATATCACAACACATTTCATATGGATTGAGTAATTTTGTTTAATAGCTAAAAATGACCATAAGAAAAACAAAATGGTAAAGGAGTGTACTATTGACACTGGCCACATATTGTGACCGGACACCCGACCCAGCAACAGGTGCATTCCCCGGTAAATCACCTAACAATGATATCCACACCTCTGCTTGGGCTCGATATACGAGACCCAGCATTTTCAGCACAGAGGGGGACCCACGTTTCAACGGAGGCTGGTGGCCATAAGGGGGGTTTCACGGGGTTCGAACCCGGGACCTCCCACATAGGAGGCCCAAGTCTTACCAACCGCGCCCACCCTTGTGGTTGACCATAAGAATGAAGCTTCAAATACTACCATCACCTCAAACTTAAGGTCAAACTGTAAAGCTCCGGAAATTATATAATTAACTTTAATAAGTTATAGTAATATGATATTAATTTAATTTGATAATTAGACCCTTTTAATTAATAGTTAAGACGTCTGGTATTATTAGATGTTAATTAAATTACATATGTCAGGTTAATCAATTAAGTAATTATTATTCACCTTTATTAATTATTAATTCCTTTATTTGAGTGGGTAACAGAAATTGTTAGTCGTTTCGTAAGAATTAAACGACAATTTAATAGACAGTCAGTATTATGTGGACGATATTTATTCAAATTAGACATGTTTCCCGATGGCCTATTGCCCATTGAGGACGTTGAGGAACTCGGTTATGTCAAAGAAACCGGGTTTTTGTGGATCAAACAAAGAACGAGATCAAACACAAGTTTGACAAGGTCGGGAAGCAAGTATCATATGCCACCGAGATCACTTCATACCTAGAGAAATGTAAGATCACTTCATACCATGGGTCGGATGGTCACCTATGAGCCACATCACTATTTCTCATTTCACATTCAAAACCCCAAATACTCCCTCTACCATAACTTAATATAAAATATTTTTTTGGGACCCACTAAAATACCCCTTACCCAATAAAAACACCTTGATTTTCTCTCTCTCTCTCGGCCAGCCTCGCCGAACTTTCGACTTAGGGTCTCACTCACCCAGCGCGCGCGGTGTGGTGGCGAGGGGGGTCAAGCCGATTTGGGGTGCCATGTAGGCAAATGAAAATGGCGAGGGTGGGGGTGGGGGTTCCGTTATTATATCCCTTGCTCTAAGTCTAAAGCACTCATGATTTGGATCTCACTCACAAAGATCAACGTCGAAGGTCCATCGACTGATAAGGTCACCATGAAAACACCCACCGGGATCTCGAAGACCTATGATATTTTATTTGCACCGGGATCAACGTTATAATTAATATTTTTTTATAACGGATATTTTATTTGAAAATTTTATAACTTTAATGCTTGTTTGTTTCTAAATATATAGGGCAAACATCGGTTACCAGTTACTTTGAGGCAACACGTGTGTTCGTCAACAGTGGAATACAAGAGATACAAGATTTCAAACATAAGTAACTTTCACTTGCCATTTGATATAGACACTTTTATGGCATGTATATTTTCATTACTATATATTGTTTGGAATTATGTGCACAGTTAGTCAACCTATGATGATACATCCAAACCTACGAAACACTTAAGGGTCACACCGGTGAGTGCATGTAATACGAGCAAGATATGCAATAACACTTGGAAGAGGAATGATTCATAATAGTCATTATGAATAAGTTAAGTATTAAGTTAAGTTTAACTTATTACTGGATTAGTTTAACTAACTAATTAATACATGTATTTGTATATTTATTAGTTAAGTAAATATACAATGTGTTAATTAAAGATTATCCATGATATGATTTAAAGTTATTAAATCATATAGTGATTGGATAATATTATTGTCTAATTAATTGTTAAAGGTATATAACACAAGTATATATATTTCGTGTATGTCTATACCGAAATATATAAGTGTATAATACTAAGGCATTTGATAATTAAGTGTGACAATAATAACTAGTAGAACTATGAGGGTTGAATATGTAAAAAGGTGGTTTAATTAAGATGTTAATCTCAATTAAACTAGGAGAGTTTTAATTGTAAGATCTTCTATTATATATAGAAGGCTTAAGGCTTAAACCTAATGCTTGATCCCTTAACACCCTACATGAAATCCCTTGCCTCCCTCCCTCTCCCATTCGGCCGAGATCAAGGAAGAACACAAGCTTGTGTTCTTCATTCGTTCGTCGTGTTCTTCGAGTTTCGAAGAACAAGTTCATTGCTAGGATCAACTAGAAGGTCGCTCGATTTGTTCATCATCAGTGGACTTTCTTAAGCAAACATTAAGGTATGTTTTGGAAAACCCGTTTCCCATCTCCCCTCTTGTTCGACCTATTCCCAAGAACCCTAGGGTTCTTGGTGGTAGTCGACGAACACATACAAGCATTGTGTGTGTTCGGGTTTTTCGTAAAAGGTTTCTTTCTTTTTAATCAAGTTTAATTTCCAAGTTCCTATAATCCTTTAGGGTTTAAGGATTAAGTTCATTCTCAGTTCCGCTTTTAGGGATTGAACTAGCTAGTTGGTTTAACTGGTCAAGATCACCATCATGTTCTTACCAGTATGGTTCGAACCAAGTGACTAGGTGGTCGACCCAATGGATTGATCAGTGTTATGGAACCCTTCATATATAATGAGCGTTTTTCACAGCACGAATATTTTGCTTGTTGAATCGGGTATGGACACTCCACCGTCAACCATCACCAAGAAGATTAAGAAATCTTACTCCTTTAAAGATGGTTTTTTAATAAACCATAAGTTTGTAACTATCGCTGATATCTTGACCCCTGCTGAGGTACAATTTTTATAAGCACTTTTTGTAAAACGACTTTGCTTCAAACTTGATTTTTATGACTTAAACTATAATATTTGCAACAAGTTAAAAAAAAGTTATTGTGTTATGCACCATAACCGGCGTAGGTGATGTTTTCCCGTGGTACTACAACGTGTGTGTCTATTGTAGAAGTGCAATGGCAGAAAACGTGTTGGTGGTTAAAAATGAAGACGGAACTCAAGGAAGTCATCGGGTATCTATCCATGTGTGCCCTATCAAGAGGAATTTCACGGCAGACGACAAAAGTATTAGTAACTCCAGCAAAAAAGGTTTAATCTTGACGGCATTTACACAACAAATGTGGTGTATCGAGAGGTCTTACATGATGAATAATATACGTTAATTCATCGCCATGTCTGAACTTTTTTTTTTCAAAACATGTAATTTAACAAATTTTAAACGACGATAAGTTTTCCATGTAGTCTTTATCCATATTTCATTCCCAACTATAAGTCATTTGTATAATAATCGTTGTAAAATAACATGTAAACGAATACCATCAACATACTCGCAGAAAAGAGGTATCAGGGTACCCGCCCAATGCGACTAGTCATATCATATGCTTGTAAGACATTTTTTATAACAACACCTAATTTACTTATTTTTTCTCTATCAGAACTTAAACACATGACCTTTAAATCATGATAAACAATTTATACACTAATACCATTAACCTAACATTGAGTCAAGACATATGTTAGAAAGTTTTGTTTGTTGGGACCATGTGGTGGTGATTGAATTATTATGCATCCCCAAATATCAAGATCTCCTCAATTTTAGCAATAAAATAAATACACTCACATGTCAGTTGAAGAACCTCATATGAAATGGATATGACCGAATGGTTTCCTCAATCATTCAAATTTTGAAGCTTTTATGATTATTTATGTGTAGATGCCATTTTTCGTAAAGGACAAAGTAGAAGTGTTCCATGAAAAGATCTTTTCATATGCTATAACTATGATTTTGTTTGAAGTCATTTTATCATTACACACTAGTACATAAAAACTTTGTTGATGTGGTTATAATGGTGCGAGTAAAAGACTGCACCAAGAAATATCGTACCATTAAATCGTTAGAACCGCACCATTAAATGATCGCACCACAAAATATAAAACCCTTCCGTGAAATGATCGCACTAAAAAATCATAACCGCACCACAAAAGGTATTTATATTTTTTATTAGTTAATTATTAAATATTAAATGTTTTTGAAATTTTGTACGTCGCAATATTTTGACTTAATCAGTAATTATTAAATATTTATTAATGATTAAATATTAAATATTAAATATTTATTAATGATTAAATATTTATGCAAAAGTTATTGAACTTAATTCCTAGTCATTTTGAACGTCAAAGACTTTTTGACTTTCCTAATCATTTTCTTAATCTTACACATCTTGACGTTTTTTGCTTAATTCAAATTCGCACAACAAAATTGTTTGACTCAAGTTAAATTAATGGAAATAAACAAAAATTAGAGAAGATAGAACAATTATTGAAGAAAAATTGAGAAAATTACTCACCTGAAACTTTTGAATGATGAAAGAAATGGAATATGAGTAAGATAATTAAGGATGTTTGGGATATATGAATATATATTGAAGAACAATTTAGAGAATTATATATATGAAACTTGTAAATGATGAAAGAAATAAAATATGAGTAACATGATTAAGGATGGTGGGAGTATTTGAATATATATTTATGGGGATAAGTGGTGTAAGCTGAATCAATTTTGGCCATTGATAAGTGATAATGAACGACGACTAAGATCACATGATAGTGGTGCAGATTGATGACATGGCAAAATGTGCTTTTCGGGTGTAAATGTGATTTATTGGTGCAATATAGTATCAACAAATGGGGTTTTTGGTACTTATAGGTGCGATATAGCACCAACATATACGATTTTTTGGTACCTTCTTAACCGCATTAACATATAGATCAAATAGTGCGGGTTTATATTTTTTGATGCGAATTATCTTTTATGATGCGGTTATTTGTTACAACCGCACCATATAAAAATAACTCTTCGCATCAACAAATCTATTTTGTACTAGTGACAAGAAATCACCCTTATAGCGACGAAAAATAAGACGACAACATTTTTCGTTGCTACAGAAGGTTCTATGTCCATGACATGTTGTTGTTATAGGTTTGACCAAGATTCATATTTTCAAACCCTAAAGTGAAGATATGTCAACAGGATAGGGTTGATGGGAAATAAAATTATTTACACTTGCTTCTAAAGATATTTATGTTTTTCACAAGTTATTTATAGCAAGTGAACAAAATTTTATGGAAAATAATATGATATCTAACATAATATTAATCCATTAATGAAATTGTGATAAATAAATTAATATTAAAAAATCATTCTTTTCAAAGTTTTGCTACGGTAAACCATTATTCTTTGCAACTAGCTTTTTGGGGTTTTATGTAACTAACTTATAACCTGTCGGATGATTTATAGAAATGTTCATGTAATTGTCTAGATGGTAAAAAAAAAAAAATAGTATACTATGAGACCTTACAATGCAATATCTATTGCTTGAACCTTGAAGCCTTGCAACCTCCTAAATAGGACCTTACAATGCAATATACTATGTCTCGCCATTTAACCCTGCTGTCAACACACCATACCATAGATTAGATTGCATACATCTAAGCAAACAATTGCTATTAAGATTTACAACACATGAAGCAGTTGCGAATCACGATCCATGGCCTGAAGTTGGTGATCATACAATTCACTAATAAGAATCAAATCGATCATGTTTCAATCATAAAATACATCAACTGTTGTAGGTTTACTGGATTTGAGGTTTAAATCGCCTTTGGTACTCCTAAACTTTTGCTTCAAACATTATAATATCCAAAATGCTACAACAGAGAAATGACAATAACCATATTCTTTTATCTGGAGATATGATTTTATATTATATAAGAGAAAACATATTCTCTTGAAGAAATTATGAAAAGTGATTTACCAAAGAAAATATGTGTCTGGACTGATATTCGATACTCCTTAAATGTTGCAGGTGAAGATTCTCTCCATTCTCTTGTAACGAAAATGATACTTATAAATTATAATATAAGTGTCATTAATGCTATAGCATTGTAACAAGGCAAAATCTAACTTTCCTAAACATCATTACTGACCAAATAACTTGTAAGAATTTGGCTTCCAATTAAAGATGCAGACTCAATTATGGTCATGAGCCAAAATATTCCATTTAATGAATCTAATATGTTAGGGATCCATTTTGAGCATTGGCCTCTATTCTAAATACCATTTTCTATACAACAACAAATTTAAATATTACGCCATACAAAATGGATATGTAACGCGGAATGAAGTTTCTATTCAACAAAGGCCAACAACAACACTAATAATACTTACAAAAACGCTAAACAATGTACAAAAAGGAAGAGATTTCTAGCAAATTTTCCTCCAAAACAATGTTAGCCTTCAAAACCATTTTTTTTTTCATTTACAAATAACATCGTAGTTATTTACTTATTTTATAATCCCGAATGTCAGGATCGAATAACTTAATCGAGTTATTAGAAACTCAGGTCTACTAACACAAGAAGTTACAGCGGATTAACACTTATGTTATTAGATTAAGAACAATGTAAACTGCAATTGAATAAGAATAAAACGAAGAACACGGTTTATCACAAAAAGCTTCAATGTATTAATTTGTTCGATCAATACACGTATGTTTACAATTCATAAGGAACTATATATAATAGTCCTTGAAGCCTAAATTAATAACCTAGTTATTCTAGGAATCGATTACAATTGAATTACAAAAAAATATACATCCTATAACAAACTAAGCTAGAATCTCGGACTCGATCAACACCATAAATAGAATCAGTAGTATTTGTTGATCGTCAGTAGTATTCATCATCAGTAGTAACGTCCAAGCTTAGCATCAGTAGTATATAGTATTTCTGCCCCATCTGTACTAACTTCATTCTTGAATCAGTACCAACTGCAGCATCAGTAATAGAATGATATCTTTGTTTTATATCCCAACAATCTCCCCCTAAACTTATTAATTCGCTTTGAATTAATCAAGTTTCTTTTTGCTCTTCATTCTTCTTAGCTTGTTCTTCTAATTGTTTAGCTCTTCTTTGTCTGCCTTCAATTGTTCTTTGATTTTGCAGCTTTCTCTGAGCAATAATGTACTTGCTGTTTCTTTTGATAAAATAGTTAAGTTTGTTATGGAACATTACAGCATCATGGGGTTTCATCATTGAGTTTGTGTAAAGCTGATACATTGTTTCCTCTGAATGTGGATACTCTTTTTTCATACAAATATAGTTCACAGTTTTTGCTTGATCTTTCAAAGAAATACATATTAACTGTGGGTAACACATTCCAGGCATACACATTTTCTGTGTTTGAAAATATTTCAGGATATTGATCTGGATAAAATGCAGCATCTATCATTTTGGTTAAGTATCCAGCACCTGAGTTTTTCCATGACTTCTTAGTCATTCTTGGTTTGCCTATAATCAGGACTTTAATAATATCAGCTCTGCTACAAGACATAACTAATGGTTTCCAACTAGTGAATCTTTGAACTGATTTGTCTTGTCTAATAATCTCAATAGCATCACCAACCATTCTCCAATTTATGATTGGATTATCTTCAATGGGAGCAACAGGATCCTCAAATACCTGTATTTCCTGTTTCTTTTTCTTCCTTTGCTCTGTTTCAAATTCATCTCTTTTTCTTTTCTCAGGAGGTATTGAAGATTCTCCAGTTGTTGGAACTCTGGTGAGTACTGTCATGGGATCTATTTCAATTAAAACCTTTTCTTTTTCAGCTTCAACTTTTAATTCAGCTAATTCTTTCTTTTTGGCAGTACAATATTTATCTACTATAGTAATCATCTTCATTCTACCAAAAGATTTTGCACTATGCCCCTTTGACTTCAAAAAGTCAATCATATTCTTTTTCTGTTCAAATATGTCATCTGGTAGGTCAGCCTTTTCCCTTTTACATTCGGCTACAAGGTCTTCAAGACAATTTAAATGTTCTTCTTCTATCTTTCTATGTCTTTCAAATTCTGCTTTTTGACCTTCTACCAGGACACCTTCTATTTGAGGAACTTGTACCTCGGTTTCTTGACTTTCAGAATTTTTCAATCTTTCCTCTTCAGCCTTTCTCTTGTCTTCAAGAGCTTGAGCTTTAGCAACTTTTCTTGCATATCTGATCTTCTTCACTTTTAATTTGTCTAACCTGTCTTTTCTTACCAGATTCATTTTGTTTACCATATAATGACCTTGAGCTCTGTTTGGATAGTCATCATTAAAAATTTCTTTTCCTTTTCCAATACAGATTGAAAGTTTAGGTGGAATATATTTCATATCAGGTACTTCTGGTAATATTATTGATGGAGAGAATAGATGAATTTCATTTTGAGGAAGTATCTTGGGGTGTGGAGGAATTTCACATTCATCTACTTCATACCAGTTCACATTGTCATCAATATCAGGTATGACAAGTGGCTGTTGTGGTGTTTTAGGTTTTGTAACAATGATGATCTGTTCTTTCTCAATAAGCTCAGGAATCTCTTCATCTTCTTCTTCAGTAGTAACCAAGGTGGTTGCTACTGGTGTGATTGCTGTTGTGATTGCTACTGGTGTACGTTCAGGTTCATATACCACAACTTGTTGTTCTTCATTTACTACTGGTGAGGTTGTTATTGGAGTTACTACTGCTAGGGCATCAGTAGTATCCATAAACTCTTCTTCTGGTGCATTTACTACTGAACTTTCTTTCTCTTTAATAGCTTCAGTAGTAACAACCTCTTGATCCTTCTTTTCTTCAATTTCCATTGGATCAGTAGTTTCAATGACTTCAGTAGTAACTGGTGAGTTTATTTGTTCTGCAGTTTGTGATTGGTTTGCAGACACAATTACATCATCATCCAGATTTTCCATTTCTTTATACAGGTTCTCACCAATACTATAACCTGTTTCACCATGGACCTCTTTTAAGTTTAGAAGGGCTACTGCTACAATTGATTGATCAATCATCCCTTGAATTTGATCTTTCTCCCCCTTAGTGATCTCAACTTGTTGAGCCTCACTACTTGCAATCCTTCTTTGTAAGTTCCTGATCAACTTTGATTGCCTCTGAAGCCTGTGTTCAAACCTCTTCTGTCTTTTGTTCAAGGTGTTTATATAGTGCTTCATGTAGGTCATGGTTTTCCCTTGATTGTTTAATAAAGTCAGACAATGTTGTACAGTGGTTTTAAGGTTTTCCTTCCTATCCGTCAATTTTGTTTGTTTAATACTGCCCTCAGCCCATTTGGGTGGATCATTGAGCTCATTTGGTACATTGGCTTTAAGGTTTTCCATCCTATCCGTCAATTCAGTTTGTTCAGTTCTACCCTTATCACTTCTTGGTGATAAATTGGGTTGTTTGGACACTCTCTTCTTCCTAGAAGAAGCAGTAGTGCCCCCCCCCCCCCCCCCCCTTGTGGTTTCTTGGCACCGGGGTCCTCTCAGTAACTCCTCAAATTCTGATTCATCACTGAGAGTTGCCGAGGTCTGGGTCCTAATGATGTTCTCACTAGCCTGTGCACCCACCTTTGGGGCATCAGTAGTGAGAGCTCTTTCCTCATGCCCTCTCTCCTCCTTGGAGGACAACTCTTTGAGCCTGGGGTGTGACTCAATTGGTCCCCTGGTATCCTTTAAGGAAGTTCTCTTCCTTTTATAAGTTTTAGATATTTGTTTGGTTATGGTCTGGTCTTCCTCAGAGTGAAGAGTAGCACTCTGGGGATTAATTTCATGTACCTGGGACACCTGCAGGACATTTGTTGGTTCATTTAATTGATTGGACTGAATGGGTTCTGTTTGGGCTGTATTTGGTGGTGGAGTTGGTTGGGGTTCAATTGGGTGACTTGAACCTTCTCCAGTTTGGGGATGATCATAGATCATGTTTGAGAATAGTGGAGTATCTTTACCAGAAAATTTAAATTGTTTTCTCATGTTTGCAAATACCTTTTTATTTAATTCTGGTGTAACAAATCTGTTTTTAGGAATTGAAAGATTTTGTAGTTCACAGTTTATGATATGAGTTAGGAATCTTGGATACATTAAAAATTTTGAGGATGATAGGTTTCCAAGCATTCCTTCAAAAATCATATTTGAAAAATTAAATACTGGTCCTGTGCTCAGACAAACAACAGCAGATGCTATTGATTTGTTGAACTCATTCCAGGTACTTCTTTTTTGAGAGATACAATGTTGAATTGTATGTACCAAAAACTTCCATTGAGGTGAAAGAACACCCTTTTGAAAAGTAACTATATCTGGTCTTCCTTCATACCCCATTTTCTGTAAAGTTTCAACAAGATCTTCCTTTGGAAGAGAGAACATACCTGACTCATCATTGAGTTGAAGATGATTTCGGATTGATTGTTCAGTGATAATGATCTCCTTTCCATCTACAGTAGACTTGATTTTGGACATATTGGAGTCTTCAACTCTTTCAGCATTTGTCCAGAAATCAACTAGGTGTTGTTGATATGCTTTAGGATTGATGGTGAGAGCAAACTTTATATAAGAGTTCTTTAGGAACATCACAATAGGACGAAAGTCCTTTGTACCATCTGGATTTCTCAAAAAAGCACACATATTGTGGAATTCAGAAAATTTTAGATCAGTTGTGACTTCGAGTGATTTTAGGGTTGCCATTCTGCTTGATTTTGATCTGTTGTTATGAATCTTTCAGAGAGAGTGTTCGTTTTGGCACGAATTTCACTTTGGTGAAAGGTATTGAGTTATTACTGATGCAGGGTTTTGATTGGTTTCTGCAGAGGTTTAGGGTTTATCGTAGAATTTATCGAATCGAGGAAAAGATAATGCTAAACTAATCTCAGTCTGCTATTTATTTTTTTCGATTTAACCTGCAAAAAGACCAGAATGTCCTTCGAATAATAACACAACGGCTATTTTCATGAGGGTCAGTAATGTAATATAAGTATTTTCCAGATAACGGTCTATCAGTAGTAGCTAAGTATCAGTAGTAGAAACATCAGTAGTAACCATTGTTTTCATACTTGACCTAATTCTACTGATAAACCCTATCAGTACTAAAGTATAGTAGAAACATACAATTAGTAGTAATAAATAACCAGTAGTAAAAAGAAATATAAAATTGTATAAAATACTTTACACATGTTTTCCTTTTAGACTTAACTTATTAAAATCATTTCAATACTGCTAACCAAAAAGCTGAATCTTCCTACATCAAATACTTTTGTAAAAAGATATGCCAATTGATTATCAGTATGAATTTTCTCTACTTTGATTAATTTCTTTTCATTGCAATCCCTTATAAAGTGAAATCTAATTTCAATGTATTTTGTTTTAGAGTGTTTTACTGGATTATTTACAATACTGATAGCACTTTGATTATCTATAAAAATTGGAGTTTTAAGGATAGAGATACCAAAGTCTAGTAGTTGATTCTGAATCCATAGAACTTGAACACAGCAGGCAGATGCAGCTACATATTCTGCTTCAGCAGTTGAAGTTGAAACATTGGTAATTTGTTTCTTGCATTGCCATGACACCAACCTTGATCCAAAGAATTGACATCCACCAGTAGTAGATTTCCTATCTTGACATTCACCACCATAGTCACTATATGTGTAGGCTATGAGTTCAAATGGTGATGCATGTGGGTACCAGAGACCAAGTGAAGGTTTTCTTTTCAAGTATCTGAAGATTCTTTTGACTGCTTGCAAGTGTAGTTCTTTAGGTCTTGCTTGATACCTTGCACAGACACAAACACTATACATAATGTCAGGTCTTGATACAGTTAAGTACATTAAAGAACCTATCATAGATCTGTATAGGTGTTCATCTACATCCTCCCCCTCAACATCAGGATGTAGGTGTTTGTGAGTTTCCATTGGAGTGTGTGCACTTTTGCTGTCTTTCATTGCAAATTTCTCTAGAATGTCTCTCACATATTTAGATTGGTTGATTAAGATACCATCTGATCTTTGACTGATTTGGAGTCCAAGGAATAAGTTCATTGGACCCATTGAGCTCATCTTAAACTTGATCTGCATTAGTTCTTCAAATTCTTTGCATAGTTGATCATTTGTTGATCCAAAGATGATATCATCTACATATATTTGGACCAGTAGTATATCATCTTTGACCTTTCTTGTGAACAGAGTTTTGTCAATGGCACCTCTCTTAAAGTTGTTCTTCAATAAATATGAGGACAATGTGTCATACCAAGCTCTTGGTGCCTGATGGAGGCCATATAGAGCTTTGTCAAGCTTGTACACATAGTCATCATGTTCTGGATCTTCAAAACCTGTGGGTTGGCATACATACACTTCTTCTTCAATTTTCCCATAAAGGAATGCACTTTTTACATCCATTTGGTATACCTTGAATTTCTTATGTGAAGCATATGCCAGAAATATTGTTATGGCTTCAATTCTGGCAACAGGAGCATATACTTCATCATAATCAATTCCTTCTTCTTGTGTGTATCCTTGAGCTACAAGTCTTGCTTTGTTTTTAATCACTATACCCCTTTCATCTTTCTTGTTTCTGAAGATCCATCTTGTGCCAATAGGTCTTTTTCCTTTTGGAAGAGGAACAAGAGTCCATACAGCTTGCAGTTTGAACTGAAGAAGTTCTTCTTGCATTGCTATGATCCAGTTTGAATCTTTCATAGCTTGTTGAATCTTCTTAGGTTCTTCCTGTGACAGAAAACATTCATACATGCATTCATTAGATATTAAACTTATGTTACAAACATTTGAATTTAATGAAGAATTAAATTTGCTTCTTGTCTGCATGTTTGAATTAACATCACTTAAGACTAGGTCCAAAGGATGATTCTTTTCAGTTCTGGTTCCAGGAATTTTGTCAACAGAGATTTGAGAATCTAGATTTGATTCATTTGATTCAGGAATTTGTGCATCTGTCCATGTTTCTTCTTGATTGTTTGCATTTTGTGGAGTTTCATCATTACTACTGGTGTCAATAGTAACGTTCTCTTCATTAACTTCAGGAGGATCATTGTTGTTACTGGCATCAGTATTGAGTAAATCATCATTACAACTCTGAGGTTCAGAGTTACTACTGGGATCAGTAGTATCTTCAGAATTTGTGTTATTACTGGTATCAATGAAATTAGGGTTACCAGAGTTACTACTGTCCTCAGTATTAACTGTGGGAACAGTATCAACTAAGATATATTTCATGATTTCTTGCCTTTCACTTGATGATGGTCCTGCTAGAGAGTTTTGATTGTTTGAATTTCCTGTATTAAGCTCATAATTGACATCAAAAGATTTGGTTAGATTATCAATATTAAACAACCAATCTGGACCATTTCCTTGTTCATTCATCGGGTTTTCATTAAAGGATACATTTACACTTTCTTCAATGATCCTTAGCCTTTTGTTGAACACTCTGTAAGATTTGCTTTGAGTTGAGTATCCTACAAATATTCCATCATCTGCTTTGCAGTCAAATTTACTAATTTGTTCTCTTCTAATTAAGATAGTACAAGGACAACCAAATGATTTTAAGAAACTTATTGATGGTTTTCTTTTATTGAAAAGTTCATATGGTGTTTTAAAGTGAGGCTTAACTATTAATACTCTGTTCTGAACATAACAAGCAGTATTAACAGCTTCAGCCCAAAAAGTTATTGGTAATTTTGAATCTGCAAGCATAGATCTGGCTGCTTCAATGATAGTTCTATTTCTTCTTTCAGCTACACCATTTTGTTGTGGAGTTCTTGGTGAGTTGTACTGCCTGTCAATGCCTTTAAGATCACAAAAGTCAATTAGGTTAGTATTTTTGAACTTAGTTCCATTATCACATCTAATTGCTTTCACTTTGAGATCTCTTGTATTTTCCAGCTTTATAATCAGATTTTTGATCAATTCACTTGTTTCATCTTTGGTCCTAAGAAAGAAGACCCAAGTATATCTGGAAAAATCATCAGTAATAACAAGACAGTATTGTTTCTTTCCAATGCTCATTACATTTGTAGGTCCAAAAAGGACCATATGTAAGAGCTGCAAAGGTTTAGAAATAGAGTTAATTGCCTTGGTCTTATGAGAAGTCTTGTGTTGTTTACCTTTTAGGCAGGCAACACAATGATGATCACACATAAATTCTTTTTGTGGTAGACCAACCACCAAATTCTTTTTAACTAAATTGTTCATATTTTTAAAATTTGTGTGACACATCCTTCTATGCCAAAGTTCTGATTCATTTGTATTTGCCTTAGATATAAAACAGTTGATCTCATTTGATGAAATGAGTTCTCCCCCTATATCCAGGCAATACACATTGTTTCTCCTTGGTGTTCTTAAAACAACAAATTTTTCATCTAAAATAAAATCAGGAGAAAGAATGATGCACTTAACATCTATAAAAAGAATTTTGTTCTTCTTATCACAGACTTGTGAGACACTAACCAGATTGTATTTAAGCTCAGCAATATAAAAGACATCATCAAAAGTGATCTTACCATTAGATACTGTACCTTTACCTGTAATCTTACCTCCTCTAGGATTTTCTCCAAAAGCAACATACCCTCCTTCAAAGGACTTGAAATCTCTAAGTATTTGAAGATTTCCAGTCATGTGTCTAGAGCATCCACTATCAATATGCCATGTTCTACCTTCTTCAGGGATCTGGATACTCTGCACATAATGTAAATGGATTAGTTAATTTTGGGAACCCAAGCTTGCTTTGTCTTGGGTTCATCCTTTGAAAAGTAAGTCTTTTTAACTGAATGAGTCTTATATGCAGTTTTGTACTTAGTGCTGATGTTATTAGTTACTACTGATCTAGGTCTAGGTTTATACCCGTAGTTTTTGGTTTTTGAAAATTTTACTACTGATGGACCAGTAGTGTTTGGGTAATGTGAGTTTTGAGCATAATCAGTAGTGTTTTTGTAGTTATACCAGACAGCATTGTAATTAGGGTTTTTACCAGTAGTAAACCTGGAATAGTTTCTACTGATGTTTGAAAACTTTGAAAGTTGAGGAAAACGATTTTGTTTTCCATTGTATTTGAAATAATTGCTTCTGTTTGGACTTTTGTACCTGGTATTTTGAACAAATCTTGGTGCAGTTCTTCCAAATTTATGAGTGTCAGCACATGGTTTATTGAATCCCTTTTGGTTTGGTTTTTTAGATTCCTTTTCTTTTGTTTCTTTAGTTTGTTTTAGTTTTAAGGCTTTTTCCTTTTCGTTGTTGATTTTGAATTCTTTAAATTCTTGATTGTTAATAGGATTGAAGTGACAATATTTAGCTATGTGGTTAACCTTGTTACAAATTAAACATGATAGTTTTGTTGTTTTAGCACTTTCAGGTTTTCTTTGTTCTTTTAACTGATTTAGGTTTCTTTGATTTTCTCTTCTTAAAATTGTAGGTATATTTTCTGAATTGTATTTGGGAGATTCAGTTTGACTTTGGGTTGTATGAAAACTTGTATCATTTGATTCAGTTGTTTGATCATCATCAGAAGATTCATTTGATTCATTACTGGTTTCAGTTTCAGTTTGACTTTCAATTTTTAAATCATTTAAAACTCTTTCTGTACTTGATTTAAGTGGAGGAATAAAATTTGTTGGTGGTGGGACCGCATGATATCCCACTCCATGAACAACCTTTTATGTGGTTTGATTATTAGTTAATTCATTAACAATTTTAGAACTTCTTTCAAATTTCTTAATAGTTAGTTTGTTCTGTTCTAATTCCATTTTACATTCTTCTAATTTGATCAAAGTTTCTTTTAGTTTTAATTCAATATGTTCTTTTTCATATGTGGTTTGCAACAATTCATCTTTTATCTTTTGATCAGTTATTTTATAGATTTTAATTTGGTTTTCTAAATCGGCTATACAACCATTGTATTCAATTCTTCTGTTTCTGTTTAAAATCATCTCTTCTAGTGTTTCTTTATTAAGTTTTTCTAATTCTTTATAAGCTTTAATGCATTCAGGTGTGCAAGATTTAGAAGTTACCTCAGTAGTAGAAGGATCAGTAGTAAAGGCCGTGAGAGCTTGGTTCTGTGCATGTTCTTCTGCTTGGAAGCTCCAGTCATATCCTTGTCCTTCTTGAGATACTAAGGCAGTTGAGTTGGATGTGCTGTTTTTGTTGTAGCTTGATCGTTGGTCTTTGCTTGGACATTCTCTGGCAAAGTGACCCAGATTGCTACAGTTGTAACACTTGACCTTGGTTTTGTCAAATCCAGCACGATCACCTTGTTGTAAGAGAGATTTTGTCTTCCAGTTCTTTTAAGAAACCTTTTGGTTCTAAAGCTTAGCATAGCCATTTGCCACTTGATGTCCATCTCTTCCAAATCATCAGGATTGAGTTGTTCTAAATCCTCACTAATCAATGCAGTGTGCACATGACTAGTGAAGAATGATTCTCTTGCTACATCTTCAATGCCTGCATTCTTTGTATTGTCCTTCCCTATTCCTGTACTTGACACAAAGGCAGCATTGTTTGAAGGTAAATTAGGAGATTTATTACTTACCTCTGATTCAAACACTCTTAACTCAATGTAGAGTTCATCAAGCTCTTTTTCTTCTAGTGCATCACCTTGTCTATATATCACAGTATACATAGACCATTCTTCACCTAGAGATCTGAGAAACTTCCTGTTGACATCATCATTGTCTGGTTTATAACCAACTTGATTTAGTTCACCAATGAGTTTGTTGAACCTATCAAATACTTGAGACAATGATTCATTCTTCTGTCCTTTGAAGTTTTCAAAGTCTTGTTTCAGAACAGACTTCATGTTTCTCTTTGTGCTCTTTGTACCAACAAATCTCTTTTCCAGAGCCTGCCATAACTTCTTTGCATCATCATATTCAACAAAGAGATGTTGATAATCATTGGGAATGGCAAGCAACAGGGTGCTTAAGGCTTTGACCTCGATCCCTCTGTCCTTCTTCTCTTTCTCACTCTTGAGTTTGTCAGCTTCTGTTGAAGTGGAGGCTATTTGAGTTTGAATGGTTTTGTTGCCTTCAAGAACCACTTCCCACATAGAATAAACAGTAACCAGCATGTATTGCTTGATTCTGTTTTTCCACATCCCAAAGTTATTGGGAGTGAGAATTGGAATCTTGTTTGCTTGAGTACTTTCGTTGTTATCAGACATGATTAACAATTTTGAGATCGAAAGTATGAAACTTTTTGATGTTCTTAATTCGTAGATCTAGAACCGTAAAGCTCTGATACCACTTGTCAGAATCGAATAACTTAATCGAGTTATTAGAAACCCAGATCTACTAACACAAGAAGTTACAGCGGATTAACACTTATGTTATTAGATTAAGAACAATGTAAACTGCAATTGAATAAGAATAAAACGAAGAACACAGTTTATCACAAAAAGCTTCAATGTATTAATTTGTTCGATCAATACACGTATGTTTACAACTCATAAGGAACTATATATAATAGTCCTTGAAGCCTAAATTAATAACCTAGTTATTCTAGGAATCGATTACAATTGAATTACAAAAAAATATACATCCTATAACAAACTAAGCTAGAATCTCGGACTCGATCAGCACCATAAATAGAATCAGTAGTATTTGTTGATCGTCAGTAGTATTCATCATCAGTAGTAACGTCCAAGCTTAGCATCAGTAGTATATAGTATTTCTGCCCCATCAGTACTAACTTCATTCTTGAATCAGTACCAACTGCAGCATCAGTAATAGAATGATATCTTTGTTTTATATCCCAACACCGAATGTCGATCAAATAGCCTGGAGACAACAAATGTTGTTGTTTCCAGTTAGAGCCAATAATGAGAATAGATATTGCCAAGAAACAAACTTCATGTCATTGTTCTCCCTATTTTTTCATCCAAAAGTAGTTACAAATTAGTAACCTTAAACAATATATTGAAGTTGTAACACCCCTAACTTACTAAACTTACAAAATGATATCAAAAGGAATTTTAAACGACAAAAGGGTGCTATCTTATTCGAATCAAACCAAAGTCAAGCTAAAGGCAAAAGACAATATTCCAAAATGTACTAATAAACCATAAATAAAGTTTTAAAGGTTGGAAAACTCTAAGGCAAAGGTGCTAAGTGCACGTCAACTCTAACCTCTTCTCTCGTTCCCAACGCCCCCTTGATTAGCTGTCGTATAAGAAAGAAAAACAAAAAGGAATACGACTGAGCCAAAGCCCAGTGAGCGGATATAATAAAGACAAGAGTATAGAATGATTTAGTATAGTATGACATGCATTTCCTCGTTTAAAAATAAACTTACTTTCAAAGCAACGTACAAAGTTTATAATTCCACATTTCTAATAAGATCTCAAAATGTTACAAAGATATATCAATACGTTATAAATCCAATTTTCATAAAATAATGCACCAAGAGTTAACAAATAAATAACTAAGTATCCAATGAAAGCATAGGGTAGCTACTCCACTAATCAATCATTTCGGTGCCAAACGTTTCGTATGACACTACGATAAACATCCACCATCACATACAAACAAAATAGCTAGGACCGATCCATACGCCTCCTATAATAATGTAATCAAAAGAGCTCGTACCAACTACCGGGCAACCAAAAAGAGACGCCGTAGATATAACAAAATACACCTCTACGGTCGATGCCACGTTATAGGTGTCACCATAATGCGCCCACGGGACCTCCATGGATAGGTTTTTAACTCTTAGGCATATTTTAAGAAAACCGTTTTGACCGACTTATACGAATGCATTTTCAAAGTTAGAACTAATTTCCGGACATTTGTTAAATGGTAAAATGTTATAATAAAATGAATAAATATTTGATTTGATAAAGAAACTCGAAAGGCTATAAAGGCTTTAAAATGACAAAAGCGTTTGGTTTTAAATTCGGAATTTACATTTATTGTAGTTTCACGTTTTGACTTGATAACCACGTCTCCGGTAACCCGATTATCACAAAATTTTAAATGAGCTATCATGACTCATATTCTGAGTTTGTGTCAAATTTTTATGGCCAACAGATGCTCGAGCGACATATACGATCAGTTTAATCGGAGAACACTTGTACGAATCACCGTATCAAATGTTACACCCAAACACACTTCTTTCGGGATAAATTTCTAATCGGGTCTCAAGAGACGGTTTATTGACATGATTTATAGAGACCAAAAATATTATGATTCCCCAATTACACACATGGTTAGCAATTTCCTTAAACATCAGAAATGAGGAAAATCATAACACGTTTTAAAGGCTAACAAAACGATTTTCCAAATAAGCATGTCATACCAATAATGTTTATACACAATTTCAATAAGGATTTGAGAGGAAGAATTTTACCAAAATGATCCTAGTACCACCTAGAATATCCGTACCTTATCTCCGATCACAACAACGGCAAAAACGAAGGAACCACCAAAAGAATGCGATCACCGAACCGAATCTAACATATACAAGAGTATGAGCACAAAACATATTCAAATAGGGAGTATGTAATATCCTTTTATTTCTTATAAAAATATATAGTTTTCATGTGTTTATTCATATTATTATTCCAAAATTATAAGTGTGAGTAAAACCTTACCATGATATCTTGAAAACAAAAGTACAATATGTTAAACTAATTTTAGACATGATTTTTATATGTTGTTTATTCATAATTTTTAAGTTTACAAAATAATATTATATTCTTAAGAATGTAAAAGAGAATAGTAGATACATTACCTTAACACTTGGACAACAAAACAATCTTCTTGTTCCACAAAAATGAATTAAACACTTAGAAATTTTGATTGCAAAAGATGGAAGAATTCTTGGAGTAAAACTTATAAATGAAATGAAGAAAACTCAAGATTAACTTTGTAACATGAAATGTAATTAATAGTTACACATTAAGATGTCATTAGTTTGGAGATAAATGATTATTAAACTCAATTTATGAGTTGGTTACAAGTATGTAGAATCCAAAGGTTTTCTTATTAATCTAGACTTGTTTTAGATGTAAGATTAAATAATAATTGTATTTAGTTAGACCTTTATGAGCAAAGAAGAATCCAATGTTAATATTCATAATTATCTTATGAGATTAATAAAATGTAAATACTTTAAGAATTCACTAATTGTGTGACAAACTAATTAATATTTAACTTATGTTAACATTATTATTTAACAACTTAGGATAAAATTAATTATATCAAACTTACGATACAATATTTGTATTTCGTTATTAAGGTTTACCATCTTATATCATGTGTTTTAAAAAATTTTAAAATTACAGTGTTTTAATTTTTAGGATATTACAGAAGTTGCGGAACTTAAAATACATATATAGTCTTGCATTGTTTTTTATTTATCTTGTTAAAAATCAAAAGGTTATCATAAAGTTGTAAGTTTACACCTCAAAATCTTAATTCTTTTAATAAGATCCAAAATCATTGTCAACAAGACCCACTTGGTCACTTAATATACCGGACAAAATTCAGCCATGTCAATAAGTTCTGGTCTTATGATAGATAATGTTGGATCTTAGTTGAATCAATATATAATATGAAAATAATAATTGTCTTGCAGAAGCATGATTTCCAATCCAATCCCATATTGTTCCATCGCATCCACTCGCCCTAAATTTTCTACAAGAATTCCTGAAAAAACAATCAATCTTGCTTATGTGCATTTGTTGTCTTCACCTACTTAATTGTGCTCTTTGCATATTTAGATAAATATAAACCGAATTTTTTATAACACAAAATTATTAAAATATACGATTGAAGGAAAATCTTATACCAGTTGGCACGAGCAGATACTTTGAGCGCCATTGGTTGTGGCTTAAAGCAAGATCCTTCAATGGCAACCTTATGAAGCCCATATAACTGTATTATAACTTCATTATCAATCAAATTTACACGATTTGAACTGATTTTAGACCCCATAAACGCTACAGCAGCACCAAAACTCTTTTCCAATTCCGTTGTCTCGATCCCCTGCCAATCATCATCATCAAAAATCCCATTTTTATCCTCAAGCTTCACTTCACCAACATCAATGGCGGATGAATCCTGCTGCAATACACTACAATTCACACAATCTTCTTGTGTTAATGATCCCTCACTGATCAAAACAGAACATTACCATCCTCACTTTTCACCGAACAAACATCACTTTCTTTAATTTCGGTTCTCTCAGGGATATAGTCGAACACTTGGCAGGCATGAACTCCACCGACACTTTTTAGGTGATCGATCACAACCCCGCTTCCTAATTCAGCTTCAACATAACCAAAATCAGCATCTTCGGTAAGTTCTATATGATCTTCGCAATACAGAGCTTTTTCTTTTTCAGAATCACAAACAACCCATTCTTTCTCGATCTTTTCTTCAAACTTTATCAATACTGTTGAATTCCCGTCATCATGACTCGATGCAACTGAAAATAGCTCCATAACTGTGGCCAACGATAGAGATTGTTCAAAACGGCACAAGGGTTCAGAAAACTGCAGATTAATGCCAAAATATATTTGATAATTGAAAGAGATCATAGGATAAAAAGGAATTTTGCTCAAGGGAGAAAAGTATATACGATATTCGGGAACAGTTTCGATGATGTCTTCTGTTCTTCTGTCTACGGGTTGAAGGCCGCCATCGTTGCTTACGTGTCGTTGCTTAAGATGTGCAAATTTAAAAAAAAAAAACTTGGCAACTCAAGTATTGAAATTTGCCACTATCTTAAATTTATATTTGTCAAATTTGACGAGTTCCCAATTACCTAATGGGCTAAAACCATCTTGGGGCTACGGAAACAACGACATATTGGGCTCCCATTTCACTTTTAATCTCAGGATCCTAAGCACATTCCTTGAATGTAACTCCTGGTTGCTTATATTTCCATGACGTTTACAACTTATAACGAAATTATATGAACTGTATTCGGTCCAAAGGGTAAATTGGGTGCAAAATGTGTATTATTTTGGACAAATCGACGATCACGATATTCAACTCCTCTCAACCGTTGATCATTCATTCTCTCAATTTATCCTCGATCTCCATTTCTAATTTTCTATATATCCCGAGTAGATGTAGCAATGTCAATATTTATTGTCTCGTTTCTTGTAATGTCTTGTGTACTCTAACTTCTTATTACTAGATGGTTATGTATAAAATATCCGTGGTTCTAAAAGCAAATCACAGTATACGGTTGTTCAAAACATAAATTCAAACAAACGATACGATGGCTAAACCAAAAACGAGTTTATAAATAGCGATCGTTGGTTTTCAGTTACTTGAGCCTGATGTGGGGATCGACATGTTGATGATATGATGCAAGCCCAATGGTAGAACGCATTACGTTTATTGAAGCCCAAGATCGTGTAAGAAAAGGGGCCCAACTAAAAGACAATAACTTTTGCCTCGTGTCTCTGTTTTAGGCCCACGACTAACCAAATCGAAGCTTGCGACAACGATTACGACATGATAAATGGCCGTAGGCGGTTTACCCAACTTTCTGGCCCAAAAACGTTGTTTTTGGACAATTTATTTGCGTTTTTGTGTTTTTTTCTTATTTTGTTGAACTTTGTCTAGGCTCAGTTTGATGTTTTACACCCATTTGAAAATTTGGGGCATATTTAAAGTGTGTTTTATGCAATGGAATAATCAATTGATGTTTTTGCAAAAAATGAGTTTTCTATCCAGAATTGTGTTCTTGTTGTTGAACAAATTTTGAAGGTCAATCGCATAGAATTCGAGAATCAACGTGTTTTTGGTTAAATTGTTTTGTATTCGTTGAATCAAGGGGTCAATCTCTGCTATCATAGTCCTTTTTTAGTCTACATCATGATCGGAAGCATATATAGCTGTCTCACATTCCATCTAGCAGTTGAAATCCGAAAAACTGATAATCTTTTAGCAGTTGTTGCTGATTAAAAACAAGTAAGCTTTAAATAAATCAGGCTCCAAATTAATTAATCAGCTAGCTGATGTTTCTGATAAAAACAGTTAAGCTTTAAATTACACTCACATATTGCATGGCATTCCTATGTAGTGTCATTTCTTATCTAATTTCAATTAAAAGTCTCGTGGTTATGCAAGATTTCAATTCAAATGTACAATATGCAGGTGCATGAAAGATATACATAATCATGAATGTTGGAACAAAACACAGATCAACTTATTACTGATGCTGCAGTTAGTACTGATCATACTTAGTACTGATGGGGCAGAAAACATTTACTACTGATGAAGTTGATACTGATGAAGACTATAACTAAAGTTACTACTGATCAAGCTTATTGAAGATACTACTGATCAATAGTAGTTACTACTGATGATGATAATGGACTTACTACTGATCACCAAGTTTACTACTGACGTTACTTATTTACTACTGGTGATTGCAGTTTACTATTGATACGCGTTTTGGAAGCATATCAAGTCCGAGATCTTCGTAGAGATAGTTATAGCATGTAAATCAATGTATATCATTATATTTCGATGTAAATCAAGTCCTAGAATAACTAGGGTAAATAGTTTAGCTTCAAGGACTATTATAAATAGTTCCTTACGAATTGTAAACGTACGTGTGTATTGTTAACTCGATAATATACATTGAAGCTTTTTGTGAATCTGTGTTCTTAATATTTTCGCATATTATTTACAGTTCATTGTTCTTAATTACATTGATATAGTGTTGATTCACTGCAACTTCTATAGTCAATTAGATCTAAAGTGTTTATTAACTTCTCTATAGTTAATCGATCCTGACAAGTGGTATCAGAGCGTATTGGTTCTAGATCTACGATTTGTTAAGAACAACAAAAAGTTTTAATCATTAAAACACACACATTATTAATCATGACTGATAATAATGAAAGCACTCAGGCCAACAAAATTCCTATACTCACTCCCAACAACTTTGGGATGTGGAAGAATCGTATTAAGCAATACATGCTTATTACAGATTGTTCTATGTGGGAAGTTGTCCTTGAAGGAAACAAAACTGGTCCTGGTCAAGCAAGCAGCTCTGCAACTGAGGCAGATAAACTTAAATGTGAGAAGGAGAAGAAGGACAAGGGAATCGAACTCAAAGCTCTAAGCACTCTCCTACTGGCCATTCCTAACGATTATCAACATCTCTTTGTTGAGTATGATGATGCAAAGGTGCTATGGGAAGCACTGGAGAAGAGATTCGTTGGGACCAAGAGCACCAAGAGGAACATGAAGTCTGTTCTCAAACAAGACTTTGAAAACTTCAAAGGAAAACCCAATGAAACTCTCACTCAAGTGTTTGACAGATTCAACAAACTAATTGGTGAACTTAACCAAGTTGGGGTCAAGATGGATCAAGAAGATGTCAACATGAAGTTCCTAAGGTCTCTTAGTGAAGAATGGGCCATGTATACAGTGGTATATAGACAAAGAGATGCTCTAGAAGAAAAAGAGTTGGATGAACTCTACAATGATCTCAGAGTATTTGAAACTGAGGTAAACCAAAAGAACCCTTCTATTTCTTCTAATAATGCTGCATTTGTCTCTAGTACAGGTCAAGGTCAGGAAACCTTCACAGGAAAGGCTGCAGATTCTGAGGATACTGCAAGAGAATCCTTCTTCACTAGTCATGTGCATACTGCATTGATTAGTGATGACTTGGAACAATTGAATCCAGATGATCTTGAGGAGATGGATCTTAAATGGCAGATGGCTATGCTGAGCCTAAGGACAAAAAGATTCTTAAAGAGAACTGGTAGGACAAGCCTCAACTTCAACAAAGGTGATAAAGCTGGATTTGACAAAACTAAAGTCAAATGTTACAACTGTAACAACCTTGGTCACTTTGCAAAAGAATGTCCTCAGCCAGACAAAAGATCAAAATCAACTGCCCTTGTATCACAACAAGGACAAGGCTATGACTGGAGCTTCCAAGCAGAAGAGCATGCTCAAAATCAAGCTCTCATGGCCTTTACTGACAACAAAACTGAGGTAAAACCTAAACCTTGTACTTCTGAATGTGCTAAAATTATTAAAAACCTAGAAAAAGAAAACACTAAATTAAATGAAGATTTAGCAAAAGCAGTCAGAAGAAATCATGAGTTTGATAGTGTGATTGCTGATCAAGAACATCAAATAAAGGTGTACCAGATGATTGATCAAAGGATAAAGGAAGAATTGCTTCAGGCTGTGGATGAGACAGAATTTTATGAAATAAAAAATAAAGAACTAACAAGTAAATTAGAAGAATGTCAGCTTGAAATTGAACAAAATAAATTAACAATTAAAAAGTTTGAAAGAAGCACTAAAATTCTTGATGAATTAACTAATAATCAAACTACACAAAAAGTTGTTCATGGGGTGGGATATCATGCTGTACCACCTCCATATAAATTCATTCCTCCACTTAAAAACAGTTCAGAAAGAATCATTAATGAATTAAAAACTGAAAATCAAACTGAATCACACAATGAAGCAGCTGAATCAAATGATTCTTCTGATGATGATCAATCAATTGAATTTACAATCTCTCAAACTGAATCACCAAAATCAATTGATACAAGTTTTCACACAGCACAAAGTCCAAATGAATCTCCTAAATATAATGCAGAAAATGTACCAAAAATTTTAAAAAGGGGAAATGAAAGAAACAAAAAACAACTCTTAGATCAAAGAATACATGAAGGTGCTAAAAATAAGAAATTAAGATGTGTTATATGCAACAAAATGAACCATTTAGCAAAGGATTGTCACTTCAATCCAATAAACTGCAAAGAATTAAAGGAATTTAAAATTTTTAAAGAAAATGCAAAAACTCAAAAGTTAAAAGATACTACCGGTCCTTCAGTAGTAAATAAAATTAAAACTCCAATTGCTGAAACTCCAAGATTTGGAAGAGGTGCACCAAGATTTGTGCAAAACAGAAGAGTTGGAAGTCCAAAGAACAGCAATTACTTCAAGAACAATGGAAAATCCAATCAAAATAAACAATATTTTAAATTTTCCAACACCAGTAAAAACTTTAACAATTTTACTACTGGTGTTAACCCTAATTATAATGCTGTATGGTACCAGTACAAAAATACTACTGGTAAAAACCCTAATTACAAAAATACTACTGCTCCCAAACCAACTTTCAAAAATACTACTGGTGTCAACCCTAAAAACACTACTGGTCATTCTAAACATGGTAAGTACCCAAATACTACTGGTCCATCAGTAGTAAAGCATTCAAAAGCAAAAAATCACGGGTATAAACCAAGATCAGTAGAAAATTCTCACACCAGTAATACTTTCAAAAGGGCAGTAGTAAAACAAAACACCAGTAATAAACAAGTATGCGTACCGAAAATGTTTAAAGTTAAATCCCCAAAAGCTTATTTCTCAAAGGATGAACCCAAGACATATAAAGCTTGGGTTCCCAAACTTAACTAATCATTTACTCACTTGTGCAGAGCATTCAGATCCCAGAAGAAGGAAGAACATGGCATATTGATAGTGGATGCTCAAGGCACATGACTGGAAATCTGCAAATTCTTAAAGATTTCAAGTCATTTGATGGAGGATATGTGGCATTTGGTGAGAATCCCCAGGGAGGTAAGATTACAGGTAAAGGTACTGTTACTAATGGCAAAATTACCTTTGATGATGTATTTTATGTAGCTGAACTAAAATACAATCTTGTCAGTGTGTCTCAAGTTTGTGATAAAAAGAATAAAATTCTTTTCACAGACATTGAGTGCATCATTCTTTCTCCTGACTTTATTTTAGATGAAAAATATGCTGTTTTAAGAACTCCAAGGAGAAACAATGTGTATTGCCTAGATATAGGGGGAGAACTCATTTCTTCAAATGAGGTCAACTGTTTTATATCCAAGGTAAACACCACTGAATCAGAACTATGGCATAGAAGGATGTGTCACACTAATTTTAAAAACATGAACAATTTAGTAAAAAGAAATCTGGTCATTGGACTACCTCAAAAACAATTCATGTGTGATCATCACTGTGTTGCATGCCTAAAAGGTAAACAACACAAGACTTCTCATAAGTCCAAAACTGTGAACTCTATTTCTGTTCCTTTACAGCTCTTACATATGGACCTTTTTGGACCTACAAATGTAATGAGTATTGGAAAGAAACAATATTGTCTTGTTATTACTGATGACTTTTCCAGATATACATGGGTTTTCTTCCTCAGGACAAAGGATGAAACAAGTGAACTCATAAAGAACTTAATTGTCAAACTGGAGAACACATCTGATCAAAAAATTAAAGCCATAAGATGTGATAATGGCACAGAATTTAAAAATGCTAACTTAATTAACTTTTGTGATTTTGAAGGTATTGACAGGCAATACAGCTCACCTAGAACTCCACAACAAAATGGTGTAGCTGAAAGAAGAAATAGAACCATCATAGAAGCAGCAAGATCAATGCTAGCAGACTCAAAATTACCAATTGCTTTTTGGGCTGAAGCTGTTAATACTGCCTGTTATGTTCAGAACAGAGTATTAATAGTAAAGCCACATTTTAAAACACCTTATGAACTTTTTAATAAAAGAAAACCTTCTATAAGCTTTTTGAAATCATTTGGTTGTCCTTGTACTATTCTGATTACAAGAGAACAAATTGGTAAATTTGACTGCAAAGCTGATGATGGAATCTTTGTAGGATACTCTACTCAAAGCAAATCATACAGAGTATTCAACAAGAGATTAAGGATAATTGAAGAAAGCATCAATGTATCCTTTAATGAAAATGTACCTAATGAACAAGGAAATGGTCCAGATTGGCTATTTGACATAGACAATCTAACCAAATCCTTTAATTCTAACATGAATTTCAATGCAGGTAATTCAAATTGTCAATATCAAAAGGAAGGAACATCATCTGTTAATACTGGTCAAGAGGAAATGAGATACATAGTAGTTAATACTGCTCCCATAGTTAATACTGAGGACAATATCAACTCAAATTCTGGAACCAGTAGTAACTCTGAGAATGAGGACAGTAGTAATTCAAATACTACTGATACCAGTAATAGTACTCAAAATACTACTGGTCCCAACAATAACCTAGATTCTCAAGATACTATTGATACCAGTAACAACAACAATACTACTGATCTCAATGAAGACAATAGCAGTAGTAATTCTGACCAAGATGATGATGAACCAAACTTCAATAACAATGAAGGATCACTAGAAGAACAACTGCCTGAGACAAATGAGTCCAATCTTGAAAATCAACTAGTAGTTGATAAAACTACAACCACAAGGACTCAGAAGAACCATCCATTAGACCTTGTTCTAAGTGATGTTAACTCACCACTTCAAACAAGAAGCAAATTAAATAAAAGCTTAACTGCAAATATGTGTAACATAAGTTTAATTTCTAATGAATGTATGTTTGAATGCTTTCTGTCTCAGGATGAACCAAAGAAAATCCAACAAGCAATGAAGGACTCAAACTGGATTGAGGCAATGCAAGAAGAACTCCTTCAATTTAAGTTACAAGCTGTTTGGACACTTGTACCTCTACCCAAAGGAAAAAGAGCCATTGGAACAAGATGGATCTTCAGAAACAAGAAAGATGAAAGAGGTATAGTGATCAAGAACAAAGTCAGACTTGTAGCCCAAGGATACACTCAAGAAGAAGGAATAGACTATGATGAAGTATATGCTCATGTTGCTAGAATTGAAGCCATAAGAATATTTCTAGCATATGCTTCATTCAAAAAGTTCAAAGTCTATCAAATGGATGTGAAGAGTGCATTCCTATATGGGAAGATTGAAGAAGAGGTCTATGTTTGCCAACCTCCAGGTTTTGAAGATCCAAAACATGGTGACTATGTGTTCAAACTAGATAAAGCTCTATATGGCCTACATCAGGCACCAAGAGCATGGTATGACACATTATCATCATACCCTATTGAAGAACAACTTTAAAAGAGGAGCCATTGACAAAACTTTGTTTACAAAGAAAGTCAAAGATGATATACTACTGGTACAAATTTATGTAGATGATATCATCTTTGGCTCAACCAATGATTTACTATGCAAAGAATCTGAAGAACTGATGCAGATTAAATTCAAGATGAGCTCTATGGGTCCAATGAACTTCTTCCTTGGACTCCAAGTCAATCAACGAACAGATGGTATTTTGATAAATCAATCAAAATATGTCAAAGACATTTTGGAGAAATTTGATTTGAAAGACAGTAAAAGTGCAAGTACACCAATGGAAATACACAAACACATACATCCTGATGTTGAGGGGGAGGATGTAGATGAACACTTATATAGATCAATGATAGGCTCTTTGATGTACTTAACTGCATCAAGACCTGACATTATGTATAGTGTTTGTGTGTGTGCAAGATATCAAGCAAGACCTAAAGAACTACACTTGCAAGCTGTCAAAAGAATATTCAGATACTTGAAAGGCAAACCATCACTAGGTCTATGGTATCCACATGATTCACCCTTTGAACTCATAGCCTACACAGATAGTGACTATGGAGGTGAATGTCAAGATAGAAAGTCCACTACTGGTGGATGTCAATTCTTTGGATCAAGACTGGTGTCATGGCAATGTAATAAGCAAACAAATGTATCAACATCAACTGCTGAAGCAGAATATGTAGCTGCATCTGCGTGATGTGCTCAAGTACTATGGATTCAAAACCAGCTTCTAGACTTTGGTATCTCTATCCTTAAAACTCCTATTTTTATTGATAATCAAAGTGCTATTAGTATTGTGAACAATCCAGTAAAACACTCAATAACTAAACACATTGAAATAAGATTTCACTTTATAAGAGATTGTAATGAAAAGAAATTAATCAAAGTTGTTAAAATTCATACTGATGATCAATTAGCAGATCTTTTTACAAAAGTATTTGATGTAGGAAGATTCAACTTCTTGGTTAGCAGTATTGGAATGATTTTGATAAATTAAAATCTCACTTAAAATCATGTGTAAAGTTTTGTGTTTAAAGTGTTATTTATTTATTTAAAGTGTTTTACTACTGGTAGATCTGTATTACTGATTGTAGGCATGTGCACAAAATACTACTGATAGTTTACTACTACTGGTGTGTATTAGGTATACATAAATACTACTGGTGGTCAGTACTACTGGTATTCACATATACTACTGGTCTTGTGTGTTAGTGGTTACTACTGATGTCTATAGTTACTACTGATGTCAAAATCCTTAGTCACTACTGATGTTAGTAGATACTACTGACGTTTTACTACTGATGTTAGTAGATACTACTGACGTTTTACTACTGATATCTTATTTACTACTGGTCTTTCAGAATCACAATTACCAAACTAACCCCCATGAAAATAACCGTTATGTTATGATTCGAAGGGCATTTTAGTCGTTTTGCAGATTAAATCGAAAGATATAAAAGGCGGCAGTCGATTAATTTAGCATTATCTTCACTTCGATTTGCTAAATTCTATCGATAAACCCTAGTTTACGATCAAAAACCCTTCGTCAGTAACAAAATTCATTCCTGTTCTTCTCAAAATTCAACAAAAATGGCAACTCTAAAATCTTTGAATGTTCAAACCGATCTCAAATACTCAGAATTTCACAATATGTGTGCCTTCCTAAAGAATCCCGACGGCACAAAAGATTTTCGTCCGATCGTCAAATTCTTGAGAAATTCTTATATACAGTTTGCTTTAACTGTAAAACCAAAATCATATCAACAGCACTTGGTGGATTTCTGGACCAATGCTGAACAAACAGAAGGAACAACCATATCTATGATCAAATCAAAAGTAGATGGAAAGCATATAACAGTCACAGAACAATCAATTCGACACCATCTACAATTACACGATGATTCAGGTATGTTTACTCTTCCTAAGGAATACATTGCTGAAATTTTACAAAAAATGGGTTATGAGGGAAGACTGAATATAGTAACCTTTCAAAAGGGTCTTCTCTCCCCACAATGGAAATTTTTAGTACATACTATTCAACATTGTATTTCTCCTAAACGAAGTACTTGGAATGAGTTTAATAAGGCAATAGCCTCTGCTGTTGTCTGCTTATGCACAGACCAAGTATTTAATTTTTCTTACATGATTTTTGAAGGAATGTTGGGAAATCTCAGTTCTTCTAAATTTTTAATGTATCCCAGATTTCTACAACATATAATAAACTGTGAATTACAAAACTTGTCAACTCCTAAAAACATTTTTATACTACCTGAGTTGAACAAGAAAGTTTTCTCAAATATGAGAAAACAATTTAAATTTTTGGGCAAGGAACCCCTCTGTTTCCTAATATGATCAAAGATCAAACAACTATTGGAGAGGGTTCAATCATAGATACAACCCAAGTTGAACCTCAACCCACTCCATCACCCCCAAATACAGCCCAAACACCACCCCAACTAGTCACTCAATCACCAACTCAAACAGAGGTCCTGAATGTGTCCCAGGAACTTGATATAAATCTGCAGAGTGCTACTCTTCACTCTGTGGAAGACCTACTAGATAAAACCAAAAATATTTCCACAATTTATCAAAGAAAGAAAATTTCTTCAAAGGACACCAGGGGACACATTGAGTCAAACCCCAGGCTCCAAGAGGTGTCCTCCAAGGAGGAGAGTGGACATGAGGCGAGGGCTTTCACTACTGATGCCCCAAAGGTGGGTGCACAGGACAGTGAAAACATCATTAGGACCCAGACCTCGGCAACTTTGAGTGATGACTCATTTGAGGAATTACTCAAAGGACCCCGGTGCCAAGAAACCACAAAGGGGGGCATCTCTGCTTCTTCTAGGAAGAAGAGGATGTCTAAAAGACCCAATGAATCACCAAGAAGTGATGAGGGCAGACCTATTGATTTGACGGATAGGATGGAAAACCTTCAAACCAATGTACCTGTTAGTGAGCCCGATGATCTTGCTAGATGGAGTGAGGGCAGTATTAAAATCAACCAATTGACGGAAAAAGTGGATTCTCTTGAATCCACTGTACAAAATTATCTTACATATCTTACAAACCAAGGAAAAACTATGGCTGCCATGAAAAGGCATGTCAATACCATCAACAAGAGAATGAGATTCTATGAGCACAGGCTTCATCAACAAACTAAAATCATCAGGAAATTGAAGAAGAAAATTGATGATAGTGAGGCTCCACCAGTTGAGCTCACTAAGGGGGAGAAGGATAACATTCAAACCATGATTGATGAATCAATTGCAGCAGCAGCATCCTCTCTCCTCAATTTAAAAGAAACAAAGGTTGATGAAGGCCCAGAAATGATGGTTACAGAAGATGAACCTATTACTACTGTTACAATGGAAGAACAAGTTGAAAAAGAAATACCAGTAGTAACTCCTACTACTGATATCATAGCAGTAGTAAGTCAAGAAGAGGAATTGAAAGCACCAAATACTACTGATGCCCTATCAGTAGTAACTCCTGAAATCACACCAGTAGTAACTACTCTGGTTACTACTGAAGAGGAAGAACTACAATTCCCAGAGCTAATTGAAAGAGAAAGACATGTCATTATCTCCAAACCACCAACACCTGATCAACCACTTATCATACCTGACATTGATGATAATGTGAATTGGTTTGAGGTAGATGAATGTACACTTCCTCCACACCCTAAAATCTTACCAGAAGGTCAACTACATCTGTTTTATCCAAAACTTCTGATGATGGGTATACCTGATATGAAATACATTCCACCTCCACCATCTGCTCACATTGGAAAAGGAAAAGAAGTATATGATGATGATTACCCAAACAGAGCATTAGGTCACCACATGGTGAATAAAATTAATCATGTCAGATCAGAGAAACAATCAAGATGGAGGATAAAACATAGAAAATTCTTGGAGAAAGTGGAGATGTATCAAGCACTTGAGGAAAAGAAAAAGAAGGTTCAAAGTGAAATTCCCGTTCAAACACCTGTTCAAGCAGAAGACAGTCAGATAAAAGCTCAATAGGCAGAATTCAAAAGGCTCAGAAAAGTAGAAGAAGAACACATACAATGCCTTGAATATTTGGTATCTGAATGCAAGAAAACTAAAAGTGAATTGACAGATGATGTGTTTGAACAGAAGGCTAATATGATTGAATATCTGAAAACAAAAGGGCATAGTGCAAAGTCATTTGGTAGAATGAAAATGATGACTATAATTGAAAAATATTGCATTGCTAAGAAGAATGACTTGGCTGAACAAGAAGCTGAAGAAACAAAGAAAGCCAAAACTTTAATCCCAATCAGTCCAAACTTAATCAAATCTGGTAGTGTTTCAACTACTGGTAATACCTCAACTCCCCAATCAAAGAAAAGAAAAATTGTTGATCAAGAACAAAGCTCTAAAAAGAAATCAAAAACACAAATTGTACATGTTCTTGAAATGCCTATTGCTCCCTTGCAGAACAATCCAATTATCAACTGGAGGGTGATGCAGAACAATGTTATAGAGGTCATAAGGGAAGACAAAGTTGTACAGAGATTCACTGGATGGTTACCATTGACCAGATCATGCTCTAGAAGTGATGTAATCAAGCTTCTGATTATTGGAAAACCTAGAATGACAAAGAAATCATGGAAAGAGTCTGGTGCTGGATACTTAACAAAAATGATAGATGCTGCATTTTATCCAGATAATTATCCAGAATAATTTACAGATCCAGGAAATGTGTATGCTTGGAATGTCATTCCTACTGCCAATATGTATTTCTTTGAGAAATCAGGCAAAGTATGTGAGTTGTACTTATATGAAAAAGAATATCCACATTCTGAGAAGACTATGTATCAGATATTCATAAATACTTTGATGAAACCTTATGATGTTGTTATGTTCCAAAACAAATTAAATTACTTTACAAAAAGGAACAGCAAATATATTATTGAACAAAGGCTTCAACAGAATCAAAGAACCCTTGAGAAAAGAAGAAGGGAACAAGAAGAACAAAAGAAACTTGATTGATTAAGAGATAATCAATAAGTTTAGGGGGAGATTGTTGGAACAAAACACAGATCAACTTATTACTGATGCTGCAGTTAGTACTGATCATACTTAGTACTGATGGGGCAGAAAACATTTACTACTGATGAAGTTGATACTGATGAAAACTATAACTAAAGTTACTACTGATCAAGCTTATTGAAGATACTACTGATCAATAGTAGTTACTATTGATGATGATAATGGACTTACTACTGATCACCAAGTTTACTACTGACGTTACTTATTTACTACTGGTGATTGCAGTTTACTACTGATACGCGTTTTGGAAGCATATCAAGTCCGAGATCTTCGTAGAGATAGTTATAGCATGTAAATCAATGTATATCATTATATTTTGATGTAAATCAAGTCCTAGAATAACTAGGGTAAATAGTTTAGCTTCAAGGACTATTATAAATAGTTCCTTACGAATTGTAAACGTACGTGTGTATTGTTAACTCGATAATATACATTGAAGCTTTTTGTGAATCTGTGTTCTTAATATTTTCGCATATTATTTACAGTTCATTGTTCTTAATTACATTGATATAGTGTTGATCCGCTGCAACTTTTATAGTCAATTAGATCTAAAGTGTTTATTAACTTCTCTATAGTTAATCGATCCTGACAATGAATTAATTGGTGCTTAATTACTAGGTTAAACTTGAAAACTGACCATTTCAATCCAAAAACTTATACATACAACAAATTAAATACATAAACACTTTTACCTTTGTGTTTGGTGTTGCAATAATTACTTTGCCGCCCACCCACCGGACTGCGGAGGTGACCGAAGTTAATTACATGGTTGCAAACATAACATACGACAGTACTATATATAGAATGCACTAATTTATCATATATGTACTTATAAGGAATTAACAGATTCCAGCATTTGGTATACTCATCAACATTACATGATTGAAAAGGAAGAAAAAGACATAAATATCGGATATATGATCATTAAATATGTTAATTATTAACCTAAAAAACAGTCATTCTTGAATTGACAAGCTAGCTACCAACAACAAAAGAAAAAATGATCTAGTAAGATTAAATCGATCTACTTATAACCAAAATGATTAAAATTATGACATAGTTATTAACTAATTTTAAAAGCAAATTACGTTGGCACCCAAGCTGTTGCAAAAACCACATTATGTCCTTTCCATGTTAGAACAAGATCATCATCATCTTCTTTCTTCAACCCCCAACCAGCTGCATGTTCATCAAGCATCCCTTTGACCTCGGTCACTATATCTTCACCGAACCCGACCCCACGAAACCCGGTGTTTCTCATTCGTTGGGCCCACCGCCCTCTCGGTTCTAATCGTTCGACTCTATGCAACCCTTCTTGAGCTATCACATTCTCAATCTTCCAACATATATCAGCTTCATACCACTCTCTTTGCTTGCTTCCTTTAGGCAGAAATGTATCAACTATATCGTATGGAATCCATAAGTAGTTAAAAGCTGACCTTAATCTGCAAACCAAGTTGTTTGATGTGAAATCTGCATCTTCATCTACTAGAACAACTAGGGTTGGATTCAAACTCCTGATTTGTTTCAAGAATATTGCTCGTGGGGTTGCATCTTCGGATGAAAACGGTGTCGTTTTTCTTCTTGTTTCTTCCGGTATGTAATGAAGCATCATGTGACAGTTTATAATTAGGGCTTCACTAGTCTCGTTTCCATGAACTAGAGTTTGAATCTTTAGATGTTCGATTAGCGACGAGAAGCCGTCGGAAGAACTAGAAGGGATTACAGAAAATTCCAAGATTATGTTTCTTGAACGAGCAAAGTTGACCAACTTAACCCCTAACTCCTCGTAGGACAGATCCAGCATCGGAGGGACATCCTCGGTGGCTCCGGCGATTGTCAGCTTGACCACCGGCGGAGTTTCCGGTTTTCCGGCCATGGCGTCGATTAAAGTAGGGATTTGCATGCAATGTGTCAGACTCAAGTCAATTATGTGGACGGTAGAGTATCCCTCCACTGCTTCAAGTATGGCGGCATTAGCCGCCGTGAAACCAAACCGGTGCCACGGTGTCAAGTCAACAAAGCTCGCAAGCTCAATAATCGAGAATTTATGGGTTTGGATTGAGATATTTGAGTTCGAAAGAGCAGCGGTTAGCATCTTGCACGTGCCGGTTTCGGCGGCTCGAGCAATCAAGGCCCGTAGGAACCCGCAAGTTAGCCGTTGGTTCGAGTCACCGTCCGATGGTGCGATGTTGTTTAGAACCCAAAGAATTTGTTGAGAAAGAGTGGCATCGTTGCTTTCGATTGCATTCGCGCACCGAACCAGCAACTGCTCCATGCAGTTAGCGTCCCCGAAGGTTCCCAGCGCCTTACTAGGCGCTGTGAACCCAGGCCAGGGTCGGGTTTGGTGGGTTTGGTCCGGGTTCATGAGTGTGAAGTTTTGGCATGGTTTGGTGGTTTGGTGAAGTGGTAGTGATTCAGTACCAAACTGCATCATTAGAAACTACTTCGAAATAAGAATGAAAAAAAGAGAGAAATAAAAAGAGATATTAGATGGTGACTGGACTAGAAAGTGGTACCGGGTTCTGGATATATATCGGGACACGAAATAGTATTATTTGTGGGGAAAAATCTAAGTAAAATAGACTGATCATTGTGTCTGTTGATCGAGATTCAAAAGAGGGAAAAAAATAGGTATGTTTGTTAAGGGCAAAGCAGGCTTTAATTGATGAGAAAATGATGTTGCATAATAGGGCGTTTATGAGGGAAGGCTACAATAAGTGTTTAGAAGCACGTACAGTTTGCAGAAATCTTTTGAAAGGGTGATTCGATTTACTCTCTGATTTTTTCTTAAAAATGTGTCAAATAAAGGAGAGGCGGAGGTGGTGGTGTTGTTGGAATTTGGTAGCATGTGAAGGTGGCCGGCTATTGGTTTGGATTTATCTAGGAGTTGTGATTTTGTCATTATATATATTTATTATGGAATTATATGGAATTATATACATATAGATAGATTGAGTGTATGCACTTCATTTTCACGGGACAATATATAAACTTATACTCCTCCGTATCAAAATAAGTGAATTATTTTCTTTTTTGGATGTATCAAAATAAGTGAACAGCTTTAATATTTTACCTTATTTAGTAAGTTTTTATATTTAAATTTATCTCTTTACACTAACTTATACCTTTTTAAACATCATTAAAGTTGTGGGGACCAATCCGTTTTGTCATCTTCCTATAAAAGCAACAAAATAGTAAAAAGCGTGGATCACCATCCATTCTAATTATCCAATTTAATTTCACTAATCTTTTATTACTTTATTTTGCCTCAAAAATATAAATTTTAAAATGATTCATTTATTTTGATACGGAGAAAGTATTATCTTTTTCATCATTTATACATTACGTATATGTATATATTTATATTTTAATTCATTGATGTCAATTTTCTTTCTTTGCCGTAAACGTTTGATATGTTTTCTTTTATAGTTATAATAATAGAATGTTAACTACATATTTGACTTGATAGGAGATGAGGCAAATGAAAGGCTCATGATTGTACGTACGTGTTGATAGTGTGAAGAACAGAAAAAGACATTTTATCTATGGACCAAAAAACTCAATAATGGTAAGAACAGAAAGGAACAAAAAATAACAATAATTAATATGTGAATAGTATTAATGCAATGTATGTATGATATGTACTGTAATGGAAAGATTCAAGAAGCCTCGTTCACTATGGGCCAATGTCGAGATAAAGATGATGGTAGTGACGAACGGTAGTAAGGTTGTTGTTCAAGGTTTAACATTCAATTGACAGTATACAAAAAGATATGGTTCATTATTTTGGCACTAAAAACATATATTTGCTTTTAACGACAATGTATATAGAATAATTGACAAAATTAACTATTTTACTTACAATATAATTAAATTTGTGTCAACTGAAAATTCTATGAATGATACTTATAAATTCAGTGTGTTATGATATATATACGGTACATATAAATGTTGGAGTAAATTACAGATATTGTTCATGTGATATACTTGACTTTGCGTTTTTGTCCCTAAACTTTTTTCTTTGAGTTTTTTGTCCCTAAATTTTTTGGATTCCGTCTTTCTGCCCTTCCGTCCAATTTTCTCCGTTAACTAACACGAAATGCCAAAAAAGTCAGGGTATTTTCGTCATTTTCCCTCCTTCATGTTCTTCATCTTTGTTCTTTAACAAAGAATCTTCTTCAACAAATTAAGAACCCTAGAATTATCAACACCTACAACAATCAGAAATCAAGCCTACAAATAATAATCGCCCCTAAAAGATGATTAACATAACACAATAAAAAGATGAATCAACAAATCAGAATAATCTGCAATCGAAACTAAAAAATCTCAAATCAAAACTGCAATCAGAAACGCAGGACATTCCGTCTTTTTGTGTTGTTGGTTCAATTGTTGATTTGAGATTTTGTAGCTTTGATTGTTCATTCGCAGATTATGACTTGGGATTTTTTTAGTTTCGATTGTAGTTTGTGATTTGTTCATGTTTATATTGTGTTATGTTAATCGTCTTTTATGGGTGATTATTATTTGCAGGTTTGATTTCGGATTGTTTTAAGTGTTGATAATTCTAGGGTTCTTAATTTGTTAAAGGACGTTTCCTAGATTTTGAAGGCCATGTTCAAAAACATGAAAATGAGACCCCTAAATACAAGATTTTCATAAAAAATTGGACTCTCTAATTTATTTTTTCAATTAAGTTGGCTTATATTTAATACTTCCTCCGATTCAAAATAAGTGACACACTTACCTTTTTGAGATGATTCAAAATAAGTGACACACTTTGAAAAATTACTTTATATGGCAAAGAATAATGGGACACATACCCACTAACTATCTACTTTAACAATGTGAAATGACTCTGTTAGTCCCGAACATGTGAATTTCTACACCTATACGCTTTCACTGACCAATTTAAATTTTATGGAGACACTCAACACTTTTTAAACTTTTCTTTATTAATCAATAATGATACAATAAAGATGCAAGCAGTTTGCGGAATAGCTAAGAACAAATCCTAACTAAACTGCTTGCATGTGATAGACAACAACAGATATTATCTAAGACAAGTTTATGATCAACAAATGATCAAGCATAAGACCAGACACTTTTTTATACAGATTCAATTCTCGAATAAGATAACTAAAGTTAATTGGTGGTTTACACTCTGCTTGAGGGAATAAAGTTTTGGAGTAAATTCAACAGCGTGTAACCTTGTTGGGTGCACACAGAAATCGATCGTCTAAGTCCTCAATTTATATCATTGGGAAACGTAGAGCCAAAGGAATGATCGATCGATTCCAAGTGTGAAAATTCCGTTGATGCAGAGGATATATCATGGGACGCGCATAACTAACGGAATTCTAACAGTACTTTCGCTAATATCTTCTAGAAGATTTGCAGGATATTCCCATAATCAGCGATCAAACTTATGCTTTACTTGTGTCTTTCTGTGACACTAAAAACTTCCAGCCTATGTACACTTCTGGTGGCCATGAGTCTTCGGATACTCATGCTTCTTCAGATGGCCTTCAGCTTCAGTGACCTTCACTAAGAGTTTTGCTTAGAGAAGTATTTGTTCAATGGTTCAGCGTTTTGTCCAATGCGTTGAACCTGTTACACTATCTGATCTGTTAACCAGTATCTGATTCCGCACGGAGAACTGATCGTTGTTTCAGATAGTGATCAGATAGTGTAACCGGGTAACTGAAATCCGAACTGATCAGATTCAATTACCCAATATCTGAGGAACTAATCCTCAGATTGTCTTCTAATTATTTGCCTTTTTGTCTTCATGAAATCTCTTCAGTGGGGGATGCTTTTCAGCGACCCAACAATCTCCCCATATTTGATGTAGACAAATAGTTAGGCAACTCCCCCTGAATATGTGAAGGTTTTATATTTAACCTTGAGTATTTTTCACAATTCAGAGGGTTCTTCGACGTACCTAGAAAACATTACGATATATGGTAATCTGATATAATCTGATCACACTATAGTTAATAACTCATATTTTCTTTTTGATTTTTTCTAAGTATCTAGCAAGCAAGTAAACTCAGGTATGTCAAAATCATCATCATTAACTGATGATATTCATCCATCAGACACTAGTAGAAAAATACATAAAGAATTTCAGTTACAAGATAAAAAAATAAGAGTAGTTGTTCTTCATCATTCTTTTTCTTTTGGAGCAAATGGAAGCAAATCGTTCACGTCCTTTTCTTTTTCCTTCATGAGATCCTTGATTAGCTGTGTGATAGGTTCAAGTGAAGGAGTGAACCTGATTGACTTCAAGTGATTGAAGTTTGCTCTTTTCAACTCTACTATTCTTTGGAACCTCATTTCCTGATAAGCACCTCTGAAGAAGAATCCTTCCTCTGGTAGCTTAATACATTTTCCCTCAACTGGAGCAGCATGAGGAGGTAGTGCAGTATTTAATCCTTCACAATTTGGCAGCTCCCCTCTATCAATTAGCATCTGAATTTCTTTTGACGCAGAGGTTCTTTTGGCTTTTTTTCTTGGAAGGAGGTCAGTCTCAGTTGCATCCGATTCTCTCTTCTTGGTGCAGTTTTCTTTAACTTTGTTGTATTCTTCGATAAGTCTGTGCATTTCTTTTTAAACTCTCTGAGATGCTTTAGCCTCAGTGAATTTGTGTTGTGCCAGAATTTCTCTGAGTTCACTTATGCTGAGCCGATTGAGTTTGCTGAACGGTATATAATCCACTTTCTATGGGGATCTCTGAGTACTTCCACACGAGTACTTTGAGCTTTGGAATGACGAGTTCTGAGCTTTAGGATCGGTTCGTCTCTGATTCTGGTTTCTTTTAATTTTAACCATTCAAGAACCTCATTTTTCTTTTCTGCTAACTGCTAAGCAATTCTTCTTTTAGACAGTTTTTGTGCATTGACAACAGAGGCTTTGACATTGTCTTCTATGGCTATGGTTTCAGCATCTCTTTCTGTTTCTATATTTCCTATGGTAGTGTACCACGAAAGCAACCTCCCATATGATATTCCATAGTACTTTATATAGTTTTCCAAAGACATTTGTACATGTAGAGCAATATTTTTTATATGCTTGAGTTCGTCTGAGGATTTTCGTAGACTTTCTAGCACTTCCATCACGTTGCTTGTTTTAGGGCTTTTGAGATCCCTTCTTTCTCTTCCTGAGGAGTTTTTGAACGTGATGCCTCCTCTGCTTTTTCTTCTTGAATTCTGAAGGCCTTATGAGTTCTTCTTTTCTCAGCTAAATCGGGGCTTATCACGTCAGGTTGTAAGATGGAGATTCTTGGTGGTCTGACCGGAGGTTTGGGAGCAAAAGCTGCTGTATCGTTGCTACTTCCAGTACCGAACAAATTTCTTTCCTTCGTTTGTATGGCTCTATATTCTTCAAGCGAGATACATACTGCTCTGGCTGCACGCAGACGTTCTTTCGGTTCATCCTTTCAGGCTCATACTTTATCCCCTTTCCTTTATCACCAGGAGCTAAGGAGGGGTTCTTTTCTATTGAGAAGAGGTTTGTTGGAGCAGGTTCTCTATTTCGTTTTAGCTTCTTTTTATTCTTCAGTTGATACGTTCTTATTTTCGTCAGTTTCCATTTCCTCAATTTCTTCGACCTCAGATACCACCACGTCTTCATTTTCTGTTTCTTCAGCTTCTTTTGTGTCTTCATAAACAATTTGCCTTCTGGCATCAAAGAGTATTAGAAGATCTTTAACTGTTGTGTGTTGAATTTGTTGAAACTCGGCAATTTGTTCGACAACAGGATCCTCCACGGGTGGATAAGTGATTCTAAGTATTTCTCCTTGAGGTCGATATCTTCTAAATATTTCTTGAAAATTGATGACTTTCATATCGCCCCCTTGATCGACCTGTACACCTATCTCCCCCTGACGAATTCGGGGAGGCACCTCCACGAATTCGACAAGTTGGGGGTGCGGGTTCAGGTATCTGAGCTTGGTGAATAAAGAATGCTAGATTTTGGAGAGGCCCAAGAAAAGCGTGCAGTTGTTCATTGATACTGTTAAAACCTGCATTCATCTCTTCACGAATATCTGAGGACGTTTTGGCAATCTCAGCCTTCATATCAGACACTGCAGTTGTAAGATTGCTGACTTGTTCAATCAATGTGTGTTGAGTGGGACAGAGCTCGTCGTGAGAAGCACTTAAGATGTTGATACATTTTGATTGTTTGGAAATTACGTCATGAACCTCATCTTGATTTTTAGCCAGCATCTTGACAGGCCATCATCACATGCTGATGTTCATTAAGGACTTTGATGTCATTCATGATGGACACATTTTGTTCTTCAATGGATTGTTGAATGCTCACCACTTCTTGATTTAGGTTACCCAACACTTGCAGACTTCCTGAGAAGAGATCAGGAACAGTAGAAAGAGTTTCAACACGTTGTTTCATACGATCAAAGGATTGTCGGATTTTCATCTAGTGAAAGTTTTGCTGATGCTGGACTGTATCCATCTGACTGCAAATGGCAGAGACTGCTTGTTCAGTTTGTGTAATCGCCAGAGCAACTTCTTCATCACTGGGTTTTGGCCCTTCTGAAAAAGGCACTATAGCAGGCTCAACGTTAGCAATGGGATCCTTCGGAGGCAACGCAGGAATAGTTTCTTGCTCAGTTTTGTTTGTATGGATAGTGTTATCTGTAAGCAGACCGAATGGATCTGATGACTCATCAATGAGGTAATTTTGATGCAGAGGAGTTGGAGAGCGTTCAACATCTTCATCATCATCATCAGAGCAATCTGAGGGTTTTTGTAATTGAGTGGCATCCTTGTTTAAGTTTTGAATCGGCTGACTTATGATTCTATTATGTACAAAGAAGTTAAAATCCCCATCAATTGGAACTTCACCATAGCTCTCCTTTGGTTCTTCATTATCTGTTTCATATATGATTTCTGGTGGAGCTTTTAACAATTCTTCATCAGATAACTGCAAAAACTGGTTAGGAACTGGAGCAGACTCTAGTGCATGTGTTTTGGTTAGTGTGTGCATACTAGACTCCTGATGAGTTTGGGAGTGACCCTGAACTATATCAACAATCTTTTGAGAGACTGGGATAGAGTGAGGCGGAGATCCCAATTTCTCGTCAGATACCATCTCAGTATCTGATGGGGATTGTGGGGGTTGATTATCCTTGGGCATAAGGTTTTTCTTAGTGACAAGTCTGGCCTGTTTGGTCCTGGCGTACCCTTTTGTAAGGGATACTCCAGTTGGTGGTTTTTGCATAGTGCAAGTTGGAGATTTGTGTGGTGGGGAGACTTGCTCAGAATCCTATGTGTTTTTCAGATTCATGGTCTCTTTTGAGTAATAGCAGGTATCCGGAGATCCTGAAGGATGTGCGTGCGAAGCCACGTTTTCAATCCCCGTCTGATCCTCGTTAGAGGGACCGGGTTCAGGGATTAAGGAAGTAAAGTTCAACATACCTTGGGGAAGAGGCTTGATCTCCTTGACAGACACGCTTGAAAAGTTTGCGTCCCCCACCATGCCGGAAAAATATCGCCCATCTTGACATAATCTCGTACTCTTCTTTTCCAATGAAGTGTTCAAAGATCAGAGATAAGAATCTTGAAAAAGGCACAATGAAGTCTCGCTTGATTGATTTTACTTTTGACACCAGTTTGTCAAAAATTAGTTTTCCAAAATCAACTCTTCGGGTGTATATGAGGGATTCACCCAAGATTAGATCATGTGCAGAAACACATTCCATACCCCCTGTTTTGGTTGTTAGACATTGAGATATCGTCATGAAGAAGGCGGATCAGATGCTGGACATGCCTTGTCTTTTCATATTTTGGGAATGGTCTTCGCCGGATGAAATTAGGGCTAAGATGGATATTTTTACCTCCACTGGAGTTGGTGGAGATACATAATTTGATTCCTCATCTCCATAGTAGTTCATGCTTGTGATACGTCTGAAGGATTCAAGATTGAAGGAGATGGGTTCGATCTCCGCCTAAGATGGTGCCTGATATAAGATCATCACCGTCATTGGTTGTGGTCCTTGTGGAGTGTGTACATGAATACCAGAATTCAACGAGTAGGTGTTTTGATAGAGGGACATCCTGATGAAGAGCCGTTTTCAAGGTATGTTCATTAAAGAGCCGTAAAATGGGCTGGAAATCAGGATGTAATACTCGTGGGTTTACATTACTCCGACGATTGTTTTTTGTTAGCTGTATTGACGAAGCGGCGAAATCGTCTTGAATGTGTTGAGCTTTGTGAACATTTCCTAAGAGTTCAACGCCATGAGGTTCAATTGATTCTTTCTTTGGAGCCATTTGAGTTTTGAGTTTGAGAGAAAGAAATATACGAGATTGAGGATGAATGAGAACAGTGAATTAGATAAGCAAAAATCAGCGGAGGGTTTAGGGTTCTTATATGAGATGAGGGGAGATCATTACTAAAGAGATCAACGGATTAGTTTTGAATAAATTAATCGAACGCTGTATCCCAGAAAGACAGTTGAGTTGCTAGCCCACGATGAAGTTGTCCAATCAAGTCAAAAGAAAATGGGGCGGGAGAGGACGTTAAGGTGTCCGCATTAAGTGCGTACACTGACAGCTTAGTAGAAGGACAGTGGGTCCAATAAAACTGTCCCACCTCATCGGATGCTTGTTTGAGAAATACAAGTGTTTCTGTCTGATGAGGTCATATATATATATATATATATATATATATATATATATATATATATATATATATATATATATATATATATATATATATATATATATATATATATATATATATATATATATATATATATATATATATATATATATATCTGAGCATATGGACTTACAACAGATCTAGAGACAAATTTTGAAGAGTTTGTCTGCCCTGCTCAGCTGCTTGGAGCTTTTAAGTGCATTTAGGCACCCATTGAGGAATGGGTACTGAAGAATTCTTGGTGTCTTCTATCTGAGTCTTGTCTTGCTTTGATATATCTGATGCGTTTTCAGACTCTGTAGATGAGATTTTCTTGTGAGCTTGATTTGGACAATCTTTGGCTTCATGACTTTAACGTTACAATGATAACATTTCCTCTTGTGAACCGGAGATGGTGAAAGAGTGATTTTTGGATCCGGTTGAGTCTTTATATTTTGAGCTTTTTCTTTTGAGCTCTGAGTTAATCTTTTGATTGGTTTGGTAACATTGACTCCTTTGTTCTTTAATTTTAGCTCAGTTGTCTTTATTGCTAAAGATTTTGCATTTACTGAAACTTTGGGCTTAGCTTCAGTTTCTGTCCCTTGAGATATATCATGTTTTTGGGATTCTGATGAATTCACTTCTTCTGGTTCTGAGCTTTGGATGTTTTAAATCTTTTCTTCAGATTCAGTACTATCGGTGTTTGGAACAGATTCAGATTCTTTGACGAAGAAGTTTTCTTTGGTGTTTGAAATATGTGATTTGGGAGTGTAATCTTTTGGTGGTTCGAACATGGGATTTTTGTGACTTGAGTTTGGTTTGAATACCTTAGGGAGAATTGCAGCGGTTTTGTAATTCCCCCCAAGAATTGCTTGAACTTGAGCTGGAATTTGTTCTTCTAAAATTTGTCTAGACACGTTTGAGGATTTTGACTAGGAGTCACAAATTCTTTGGAGAGTTTCACTTTTCTTTATCAGCTCAACGTTATGCTTTCTTAGTGTTTTGTTTATCGTCTGAAGTTCGGCAATCTTGAGCTTCGAATCTTTTAATTGAGAGGATTCTTGCTTGAGCTTTTCTACTTCATCAGTTAGATTCTTCACAGTGATTTCAGATTCAGCGTATCGATTATGAGCACATACCAGATTTCGAGTGAGCACTTGAAATAGAGATACCTTTTCTTCATCAGACGCTTTATGAAATTTTCTCACTCTTTTTAACGTCTCTGGGTCCCATTTCTTAGAAGATGAAGTTTCTGCCAGGTTAGATTCTTGGGAAACATTTGATGACTGTTGTATCTCTGATTCTTCAGTTATGGCCATTAGGCATTTTATTATTTTGTGATTTTCTGGCTTGGTTTCAGATTCTTCTTTTGATGAAGTAAGGACTACTTTATCGTTGAATGTATCTTCATCACTTGATTCTGAGTAACTTACCCAGAATTCAATAGTAGCTTTAAAAGTTTTTGCATCTTTCTCAGCGTTTGCAAGTTGTGCTTTCAGTTCCTAGTACTTTTTCTCAGTATCCTCATACTTCTTTTTATATTTTGAGGGAGAGCTTGAGCTTGATTTTTCAGACCCAGAATTCTCTTTAATTATGCAGTCAGCTTTAATGTGACCTATTCTTCCACACTTAAAACAAATCATCTTTTCTCTGTCATTTTGGCCTCGTGGTTTGTTTAGATTTAGAAACCTTATATATTTTGTGGCTAATAGAGCCATACTATCAGAAAGTTCATTTATGTCATCATTATTACATTCTTCTGAGTTAGACTCTTGATCTTCGAAATCACCATCTTCAGATCTTTTATCATTGGCATCATTTGAGTCGATAACACTTTCAACTTTTGTGTTTTGTGTTTTTCGAGATGATTTGGAAGAGCCTGCGACAAGAGCGGACGAGGAAGAGGTTTCATTCAGATCATCGTACATCTTGTTCTCATTTTCAAAATTCATCAGTGTACTATAGAGACTACTCATGTTCATGTCTCTCATCTGACCAGAGGTTCTTAGCACCGTAGACATGACAGCCCAATCTTTTGTAAGAATTTCCAAAAATTTGTACATTAACTCTTGAACATCTTTGTGAATGCCGAACTCCCTTAATTCATTTATGAGGATGGTGAATCTTCTGTAGGACATATTGAGTGTTTCATCTTTGATGACCTTGAATGCTTCATACTTTCGATTCAACATAGCTATTCTGCTGGATTTAACTTCATCGGTTCCTTCATACGATGTTTTCAAGACATCCCAAATCTCTTTGGCAGTTTTACACTCTTTTACAGTGATAAGAATGTGGTTTGGGAGGGATGTTTGAAGGAGGAACCGGATTTCAGCATCTAAGCCCGCTAGCTCTTTTTCTGCCTCTGACCATTGATCTTTTGGTTTGGGTTCTTCAACTTCAGAAAGATCTTTTTCTTCATCTTCGTCTTTATCGTCACCCTTCTTCTTCTTCTTCTTCTTCTTCTTGGAAATGGTTGTACTTGGAACGAACATTTTGGAATGTGTGGACCATTGATAAGAATATCTAGTCCCATGTCATTTTGATGTTCGACAAACCCTAGAAAACCGATTTTCCACATACCAAAATCGTCATCAGTAAACACAAGGGCATTTGTCTTCGAACCAAGATTCATTTGAGACAGGTTGAAACCCATTTGATCAGTAAGTAAGCAGATCAACAATTATGGATAAATTGTCCCTGCTTTGATACCAATTGTTAGTCCCGGACAAATGAATTTCTACACATATACGCTTTCACTGACCAATTTAAATTTTATGGAGACACTCAACACTTTTTAAACTTTTCTTTATTAATCAATAATGATACAATAAAGATGCAAGCATTTTGCGGAATAGCTAAGAACAAATCCTAACTAAACTACTTGCATGTGATAGACAACAACAAATATTATCTAAGACAAGTTTATGATCAACAAATGATCAAGCACAAGACCAGACACTTTCGTTATACATATTCAATTTTACAATCAGATAACTAAAGTTAACTGGTGGTTTACACTCTGCTCGAGAGAATAAAGTTCTGGAGGAAATTCAGCAGCGTGTAACCTTGTTCGGTGCACACAGAAATCGATCATCTAAGTCCTCAATTTATATCATTGGGAAACGTAGAGCCAAAGGAATGATCGATCGATTCCACGTGTGAGAATTCCGTTGGTGCAGAGGATATATCATGGGACGCGCATAACTAACGGAATTCTGACAGTACTTTCTGTCGTCTTGTGATCGCTGATATCTTCTAGAAGATTTGCAAGATATTCCCATAATCAGCGATGCACAAACTTGTGCTTTACTTGTGTCTTTCTGTGACACTGAAACTTCTAGCCTATGTACACTTCTGGTGGCCATGAGTCTTCGGATACTTATGCTTCTTTTGATGGCCTTCAGCTTCAGTGACCTTCACTAAGAGTTTTGCTTAGAGAAGTATTTGTTCAATGGTTAGGCGTTTTGTCCAATGCGCTGAACCTGTTACACTATCTGATCTGTTAACCGGTATCTGATTCCGCACGGGGAACTGATCGTTGTTTCAGATAGTGATCAGATAGTGTAACTTGGTAACTGAAATCCGAACTGATCAGATTCAATTACCCACAATCTGAGGAACTAATCCTCAGATTGTCTTCTAACTATTTGCCTTTTTGTCTTCATTAAATCTCTTCAGTGGGGGATGCTTTTCAGCGACCCAACAGACTCTTTTACCCTTACTTTTTTACTTTTAAACATCATTAACCCCACTTTATTCAAAAGGTGTGGGACCCATTCCCCACTAACCATCCAATTAATCTAATTTAACCATCATTATATCTTTTGCTTCAAAAACCGTGAAAGCTAAAGTGTGTCACTTATTTTGAATCGGATGAAGTATTATATATATAAGATATATATAAAAAGTGTGCCCCATAAAATGTGGATCATGTGCGGCTGCATCTCCTCAAAGACACCCTTGAATATATTTGTTGAAGAAGATTCCTTGTTAAAGAACAAAGATGAATAACATGAAGGAAGGAAAATGACGAAAATACCCTTACTTTTTTGGCATTTCACATTAGTTAACAGAGAAAATTGGACGGAAGGACAGAAAGACGGAATCCAAAAAAGTTTAGGGACAAAAAAACTGAAGAAAAAAAATTTAAGGACAAAAACGCAGAATCAAATTTACAACATGACCAATTTCTATAATTTACCCTAAATGTTACTATATAAACTTTATATATATATATAGTCTATTTAGCAGCCTATACATGTAGCTTAAAAGGGAATAAAAAAAAGTATCAGACAGACGGAGAATGACATGTTTAAATCACCAGCAAGCTGCTGCAATGGACACCACACAAGGCTACACCAATTACAATTTACATCACACTCCTTTTGGAAACTTAGTTTGAGATCCAAAATTTCAATTTTATGGGTCGTCATATCATCTTTTATTTGCATTTTCTTTTGAGGATTTAAATTTGTGCAGGGCTGGCTTAATGCGCTGGGCAAACTGGGCGATCGATTTGGGCCCCAAACACCAAAGGGCTCCTTATTTTGGTAGTTCTTTATATATCAATTCCAAAAAAAAATCATAACTTGCTAGAAAGGCATAAAATTAGCCAAAATAAGTTGATTGATATTAGATGTGATACCATTATTGATGACTTTGTCTCTAAAAAGGCTCAAATATACAAGTTTATTTAGAGTTTTATTTAGTTGTTATTTTTATGTACTACCTCTGTATCAAAATAAGTGATACACTTTTTATTTAAGGATGGATCAAAATAAGTGATACACTTCTAAAACTTACCTTATTTGGTAAAAAAGTGGGACCTATTCTCCACTAACTATCTACTTTAATAAATTAAATTACCCTTTTACCCTTAATATTATTTTGGGTAAATTACAGTTTTTGTCCCTGGCCTATTGCCGATTCGGGGTTTTTGTCCCTAATGTTTTTTTGTCGGTTTTTTTGTCCCTTAAGTTTTTCAAATTCTGAAAATTTGTCCTTCCGTCCAATATTGGCTGTTAAGTGACGGTTTTTTTGTCCATTTTACCAAATTACCCCTGTTCTATCCTTCTTCTTCCTTCAATGAACCCTAATCCCCAAATTGATGAACCCTAATTCCCCAAAATGATGAACCCTAAATACTAAATAACCGAATCAGGGTGGTCACGAGCAGAACCCTCAATCACACCCGAATCAGGCCCGACTTTTTGTCGAACATCTGGCGTGCACAAATCTGCGAATTCAAAACTAACGGAAAACCTCACCGGAGATCACATAAAATTATTCTCTTACATTTTCCGGTCGCCGGCCGTCTTCCTCCCCCTTCATTTCGAATACGAAAATGCATGTAGTTAGAGGAATGAAAATCGAGGGGCTGAGTTTTAAATTTGATGCAAAATAATCTGAATTTGAACAGAAATTGTTGTCGCTTTGGAATTTCGCCATGTCTTCAGGCATTATGAACAGAGTTTTCAGTAGGGTTCGGAATATGGATGCGTACCCCAAAGTCAATGAGGATTTCTATAGTCGTACGCTTTCTGGTGGTCTTATAACCCTAGCTTCCTCCATTGTAATGCTCTTCCTTGTTATCTCTGAGCTCGGTAATCTGTTTTATGGCATATGATTTCTATTGGATTAATATAATTTTTTTTCTATAATTCTGTATAAGATACTAAATTCCTCATTATAAATGGTAATGTAGTTGTTAACTATCTAATGTCAAATTCGATTTAGTTCGCTAGATTCATGAAAAATATTACCAATTTAGCATGCAGGTGGTAGTGGTTGCAGGTTGTGAAGAGGGAATAAGAAGATGAAGAAGAGGGAAGAAGATGAAGAACATGAAGAGTGAGGAAAAAAGACGAAAATTCCCTTATTCTTTTTGCGTTTTTAGTCACTTAACGGCCAAAATTGGACGGAAGGACAAATATCCAGAATTTGAAAAACTTAAGGGACAAAAAAACCGACAAAAAACATTAGGGACAAAAACCCCGAATCGACCATAGGTCAGGGACAAAAACTGTAATTTACCCTATTATTTTTAAACATCATTAATATCACTTTATTCAAAACAATTGAGACTCATACTCTACTAACTATCTACTTTTATCTATCTTAAACTACTTTTTAATCTTTTGCCTCAAAAATCGTGCTTTTCAAATGTATCACTAATTTAGATACGGGGGTAGTATTATGGTTTGGAGTATGTTAAGGGCCCCATTTTATATTCGCCCCTGGCTCCAAATCGGCTTTCGACGGCCCTGAATTTGTGCCGTTTATTTGTATGATACGATGTTTTCTTAGGTTTAAATAGCGTTAAAGAGATGCGTTCTTTGTAGTCCATTAAAATTTTAAAGTCTCAAGATACAAATCCTAGCTGTTGGATCTAAATAGTCAAGATCAAATCTCTTAGTCATTGACACCTCCGCCCGCCAGCCGCCACCTCCGACCACCGCCTGCCACCGCCCACCGCCGATCGTCGCCGTCCGCCGCCGGTGGCCGGCAACGGCTGGCAGCGGTGGTGGTGGCTAACAGTGGTCGTGGTGGTAGTGGGGGTGGTGGTGTTATTGATGTATATAGGGGTGTTCACTATTCGGATATAACCGGATTGTCCAATTGGACATTTTGGATCGGACTATTTGGATTGGTTATTTGGTTTTTTAGATCGGTTTGGACTTGAACCAAATTAATATTTTGGATTTCGGATTGGATTTGGTTTCCATTGTGAAAACCGGATTGTTCAATAAAACCGAATAATAATATATAGTAAATTGATTTATATACTGACACTTGTTGGTTTCATTGTAAGTAATTATGGTACTCCTTTTCTTCACATCTCTTATAGTAAATTGATTTTTATACTAACACTTGTTCCATTTTATATTGTATCAGTTGGCGATGTACCAATCTTTTTGAAATTTTTGATAAAGTTGATGTCAATATTTTTGCATATATGATTGTAAATGTCACAAGCTATTAATTAGACTTGTTTTTATATACAAAGTAGTTTATGATTTTGAATTTTACATATCGAACTTAATATTATGTATGTTATATACTTTTGTAGTATTTTGAAATTTTAAGGAAAAATCAAACGGATAAAACCAAACCAACCAAATTGTTATTTGGTTCGGATCGGTTTGGTTTTCGAATTAGTTTGGACGGTTCGGTTTGAACTTTTGAAAACCGGACTTTATTTGGTTTCACTTATTTGGTTCGGATAAAACCAAACCGTCCAAACGAACACCCCTAGATGTATACGAACACATGTGATTCACTAAAAACATGTGATTCACTAAAAACAAGGGTTTCTAAAAGCAAAGAAGCATACGAACTACTAATCTCATGTGTTTTAAAAGGTGAAACACACGTGATTCACTAAAAACAGGTGTTCCAAAAATACAAACGAGCATATTAATTCGAATCACATGTGTTTCAAGTCACGAAACACATGTGATTCACTAAAAATTGAATACACAACCACCACCGCCGGTCACCACCACCGACCACGGCCGGCCACCACCTCCGGCTGTCGTCCGCCGTCGCCGACCATCGCCGTCCGCTGCTGCCACCGGCCGCTGGCAGTGGTGGTGGGTTATTTATGTACTGAATCACGTGTGATGGTAGTGGTGGTGGTGATTTGAGTGTTGATCTCGACCTTTGACTTTTTCTCGATTCAAAAGCCAATAATTATCTTTTAGGACTTTATAAAATTTTTAGACTACCTAGAACAAATCACTAACGTTAAAATAATACAACAGTAAACAAACTTGCATTAACAAAATACATAGGAGAAGATTTACATGCATCACTTAAAAATAGAATTATTTGTTTTTGTCATACTTAAATAATTTAAAGATTCCCTTTTTTGTTTGAATGAAACAATTCTTTTATAATTTTTGAATTACTCTTGTTAAAAAAAAGTACATGTGAAAAAGTATATTTCAAAATTGTAATCACACACAAGAATGTGAATGCTTGAAAACAAAAAAGTTGAAAAGGCATTTACACAACTTTTAATAGCGTTTGATAACGGGGAATAATCTCCATGCACACATAAACACGCCCATCTGGCCATCTGGGTAATATCTATACATTCTTCGTGTTTTTTTTCTTGTCTCGTTCTTTCCACTTTTTAATTCTGATTTGAGATTATTTGCATGATAAAAGAGTAGACCTGTATATTATGGAAGCACAAGATCGCGGTAGAAAATGACTCAAGTAAAAAGACCATAACTTTAGGCTCGGTTCTCCGTTTCAGCCCTATGACCCGCCAAATCGAAGCTTGAGACGAGAGATACGACATGATAAACAATCATAGGCGGTTTATCGAACTTTATTTTGGCCCAGTTTTTAGCCCGTTTGTTGTTTTAGCCTCATTCAAAAATATGTGTCATATTTAAAGTGTGTCTTGTGGAATGAAATGATCAGTTGAAGGTTTTGCAAAAATTAAGTTTTTTCTCTCCAAAATTGTTCCTTGTGTTGAATAGATTTTGAAGGTCATTCTACGGTATTCTCAAATCAACGTGGTTTTAGTTGAATATCCCAGTATTCTTTGAATCAATGGACCTAATTTACACTATCATTACTTAGTCTACATCAGTATCATATATGATTATTTACACGCTTCCTAGTAAATTATAGAAATTGTCTATATCTAATCAGCCATAAAATATCTCTAATATCATGCACCTAAATGAAAATTTTATAAATAGCGGAAAAAATAAGTTATGAACATAGTGAAATTTTCAAATTTGTATAGTCCGAAAAATTAAATTTAAATAATTGATCAATAAGATTTAATGGTTAAGATTCATCACATATTTAATACATGAAGGGGTATTTCGGTCATTTGATACTTAAAAAATTTATTTTTTTTTATTTTTTATTAATATTTTTTTTATTTTTAAAAATAATAATATTATTTGATAATTATGTGTGATGCATAATAATATATCACATGTATTTGTATATTTAATCACATGCGATGTTTTAATACAATCACTGAATCACATGTGATCATAACACTGTGTGTTATTAACGAAAAATAAATATTTTTTTGTTAAAAAAATAATAATATAGAACAAATATAGAAAAAGATAATAATTCTAAAACATATAATAAGGAATAAAAAATACGTTTTCTCCACCATAGATAAAATATCTGATTAATCTCGATCGTTACTTAAAATTAACTAATAATAAATTTATCCATTAACTACATAAAAATTAAAGATTACATTAATTACATCTCTATAAACATATTCAAACAAGTCCAACTGAACGTATTTGTGTTCCTAGCCAGTCCTAGGAGTACGAGAAACGTAGAAATGTGAGTCTTATCCATGGAAATGTAAGTAGCGACGCAAAACAAATAATATTAATTATGAATAGGCTCACAAAATTGGAGGCAAAATCATGTGAGTATATGCATATGTACACATGCATGGCTTTAGCACGGGGGTCCATCAAAACATCGACATACTTCCATGTGATTTGCGCTTCAAAACAGCCTAACAAAAGTTTGTTTTCTTGAATAATTGTAATTCTAACAAATAGTTTATTTCTTTTATAGTTTATTTTCTTGCAAATAACTCATGCGATTGAGTCACTCCAACTAATGTTTTAAAACCCAGATTTTGAATTTAACCGTTCAATTTTTTAATAATGTTGAATCGGTTGAACCGGTTTAATCAAATTACAATACTATAAAGTATTTATGTTAAATTAGTCATATAAAAGATATATAAACGCAAAAACCCTAAAAATACAAAACAAATATTATAACAATAAAAAAAGTTACAGAAACTATATATTTTTTCTAACAAAATTCAACAACTTTGAGTTCATAATCTATATATAAAAAAATACCAAACAATTAACATTAAACTGAAAACTTGACGTTTCAAACTTCAAAACATATAAAATAAAATAAATCTCGACACTTATAAAAAGTGATACAAAATATTCACTTAAAAAAAATTAAGATTAAAAGGGAAAAAACGAAAAAAATAGTTCAAATCCGGTTCAACTATCTCGGTCCGACCGGGTTCGTAGTTAAACTACCCGATTTGAAATGGTTCATAACAGACTTTTAAACCGGCCGATTCAGACCGGCATACTTCCATTTCCCGGTCCGACCGGGTCCAACCGGCCGGTCGAACACGGGTTTTAAAACATGGATTCCAACAGTTAACAAAAATGTTAATTTAGTTAAGAATAAAATTATAAAAATTATTAATATTTGTTTCCAAGAAGTTTAAACTCACATGCTCGTGTAGCTTTTATTTTGCTATTTCATAGTGTTTCTAAGTATGATTGACCATTAGACTCATTCTGCACCCCACCTTAATTGACCAGTCGACCATGCCACCACGAATTTAACAAGGACCACTCAAATACCTTTAAATTCACCATATCCTCCCATTTCGAAACATTCGAGTTGTGTGGGCTACATCAAGATCATGAAATAGACAATGCTAATCAAGATATTCAAGTCTTTAATTTTAGGATGCAAATTTGTAGTAGCTCATATAATATATGAGAGATGATATTATTTCATACTAAATCTACTAGTTGTTCTACTATTTGTTTGATCAATATAAGTGTCCAAATTAAAAAATAAGATTATGAAAAAGAATTAGTGAATTTCACATCATAATTATTTTTGTGGCAAATTAATGAAGTATAAAGATCTAGTAAGAATCAATTATAATATATTTTTTATAATTTCTAAGAAAATATATTCAAGAAAAAGAAGATTGGTTTAATGTAAAGACACATCTACTATTTTTAAGGCTTCTAAATTTATACCAAATTTGTTTATACTGGGACTTGAACAAATGATCTTAGACAATAGGCAACATCAAATTTAACATATTTTTTTTTAAACAGTGGACTAGGGGAAGAACTTCGGTATTGACATCACCCCTCACCTAGAAAACCAAAAATTATATATATAACCTTAATTACAAAGTCCATACAAAACACCTACCATACAACAACACAACCCAACCAAAATTAAAACATGCCAAACATCATATTAAACATCAATATTACTAAACTACAACTCTTAAATAATTACATCTACCGAAAGTCTGAAACACAAAAAACTTAGTGTTGTGAACGTTAATTTTATGATGTACATATCAATTCCACCGAGAAGAATAAGACGCCATTTGTTTTTGAATGAATTCATTGTAATCTATTGTAAATGGAAATTTAATTCCTTTACAAAGCCATGTTTGGATAATATATATTTTATAATGAATTTGATTCCTATGTAATTTATAAAACATTTCTTCAATTGTTCTAATTCAAATTCCTTTGCAAATACCAAAGAATTAAATTACAACCTATAATACAAATAGCATACCAAATTACTGTAATTCGCTGAAGCATTTTTCAAATATTATATATAAAAGTGTATATGAAAACATGTCTTAAAAGATGCTTATAGTTCATATGGTAAGATGGCACCCTTTCTTCACAAAGTGCCTAGGTGCGATCCTTTGTGCCCCTATCTAACTTTTAGGCATTTTTTTTCATCATATTTCATAGATTCAAAATAAGTGTTACATTTTTACTTTCACATTTTTTGATGCAAAATATTGTAATACAGATTATGATAGATTAAAGAGGATAATTAGTGATGAAGGGTCCCACAATGTGGTTGGGAAGGACAAATTAATGATGTTTAATAAAGTTAAGGATAAAATGGTAACTTTATATACAAAAATTTACCAAATAAGGAAAGTGTAACACTTATTTTGAATCACCCATATATGGAACGTGTAACACTTATTTTGAATCGGAGGAGGTATATAATATATAATTTACATTTCAGTCCGTTCATTATATAATTTCTCCTAATAAACCTTGGACTTTTATTATTTATAAACTATTAACAAAGTTTTAAATATTTTATTAGTAAAAACACTTCACCCTTAAACTTTTAAAATTCATGCTTTTAATTCCTAAACTTTTATAATTTTACTTAACCTCTTTAAAATATTCTTTTTACTTAGCTGAATTAATGAAAATTTATATACTTCAATGAATTGAAAGTTATATAATATTCAAATCAAGTAAATCATAACAATTTGGTATAGCTTGAAAAATAATTTGAAGAGTGAAGCGAAACATTATAATAATGTGTCACTAAAAGTAAAATAAATATATGATAGAGAATATTGATATACACTATCATACTAACAAACATTATATGATTAAAACTTTTGATATTATTGTTGTTGTAACTACAATTATATGATCCTACAATATAGTTTATTTTCTTCTTTTAATTAGGAATACAAATTTAATCTAATAGAAAAATGCATGCTTTAAAACCCGCAGCATCGCGCGGGATCCACAATCCTCGTTTAGTTACATTCCTTATACTCATTCAAAAAGACCAAAAAAAAATCGGGTATTTTGTATATTTCTGATAACAAATATCGATTTTTTTTGAAAACATTATCTGGATCTGGTATCCAAAATCCAGATATATCTAACATCTGAAGAAACAAATTTTTCAAACACTATTCGAACCCAGTATACGAAATCAAGATAACCGATATCTGATAAAACAAATTATTCACAAAATTTCACACATTTTGGATTTCAAATAAGAGTATCAAGATCTGTTATCCGAAATTCAAATATCCAATATCTGAATAAGAAATTATTTAAAATTTTGGAATACTTCATATACTTCCTCCGTATCACAATAAGTGATACACTTTCCTATTATGGGTGTTTCACAATAAGTGATACACTTCAAAATATTTGACAAAAATGTGGGACCCAACCTCCACTAACTATCCACTTTAATAAAGTGAAATTACCCTCATACCCTTACTTTTACTTTTAAAACTAATTAATATCACTTTATCCAAGAGAAGTGGGACCCATATTCCACCAACTATCTAGTTTAATATATTTTAACCATATTTTAATATATTTTAATCTTACTTTAATCATTTGCCTCAAACTCCGTAATCTTCCAAATGTATCACTTATTGTGATACAGAGGAAGTAATTGTCAAATACTTAGGCCAATAAACGAACCAACGTTAAACGAACTATTCGCGAACGTTCGACGTGAGTTCGTTTATGTTCGTTCGTTTAGCAAAACAAACGAACGTGAACAAGATTTTGTGTTCCTTTAGTTAAACAAACGAACACGAACAAAGGCCCGTTCGTTTGTTTACGTTCGTATCGTGTTCGTTTTGTTTACGTTCGTATCGTGTTCGTTTTGTTTACGTTCGTTTGTCTTCGTTTGAGTTTGTTTATGTTCGTTTGTGTTTGTTTATGTTCGTTTGTGTGTACGTTTGTGTTTGTTTATGTACGTTTGTGTTTGTTTGTGTCCGTTTGTGTTTGTTTCGTTTACGTTTGTGTTTGTTTATGTTCGCTTGTGTTCGTTTATGTTTGTTTCTGTTCGTTTATGTTTGTTACTCTCGTTCACGAACTGTTCGTGAACACTAAATTTTCTCAACAAACGAACACGAACACAAAATTTTCAATTCGATAAGTTTTCGTGAACCGTTCACGAACACACTTTTTCCTCAACAAACAAACACGAACAAGACTCCGTTCTTGTTCGTTCGGTTCGTTTACCAGGCTACGAATACTTCATTAAATTTTTAGAATATCAGATACCAATAATGTAAATTTTACGGATGGTACATGTGGTTTATTTTTTATTAAATTTACAGTCATTTATCATCGCTTTATTACAAAAATACAAAAAATGATATTTTGGCAATTTAAAAAAATTAAGTGTAGTAGGGACCATGAGTGCAACAAATTCTATACACCAGGAATGTTCAGTGTAACAAACGAAGTTCAAGGATTGAAGTTGTAATTAATGATATACCACAAAGACCATCCTCGTAATTTACTCTAATTATTATTAATTAATTGTTGAGATTTGTCCTTTAAGACTACTAGAAAATTAAAAACTATTTTAAACAATTACCTATATACATAATTATGTAACAAATCAAATTGTCCATGATACTTTTTTAATCACAAACATATATTCTCTGAGTTTGATGGCATTGATGTTAAAAACAAAACATCTTAATTATCATCATTTTAAATATTATGCCACGAGCATGTAATAAAATATTATCTTACCGATCTAGACAAAATACATATTAATAACAATTGTGTTTATATAAAACAAATTTTTAGTCAATACATCATGAAATATAAAACTAAATAGTCCAATCAATTTCTTTACATATATATTTATGTTGAATGTGTGGATTATTTTCCAATTCAAAAGAAATCACAATCAACCACTTATAACAAGAACACTATATGTTTGCAACGAGTATGATCGATAACATGTTGTAAAACAAAAATTCTAAGAATGCAAACAATAATAATATGTAAGAGAATGTTGGGACTATGAAGAGAAAGATATATATAACTTGCTATGGCCTATGGGTGTGTCTTGATATTACATTTGGTGCCTCTATTTAATTATGAAAGTAAACATCAATAAAAGGGGAATAAATTAGGTAATGAAATCATAATAAATATTTATAACATTAGTAACCATTATTGTCAATATAGCTATTAGACTTAAAGCTACTAAAAGCTAAAAGCTTAGCATGTCTTTTGTGTTCATCCTTTTCTCTTTTTGACCTTAGAAATGAAAATTTGCTTATATTCTATTTGGAATCTCTCTCTCAACACCCTGTGCTTCAAATAAAAACAACGCTTTAAGAGCAATGACTATGATAAATTGATAATGTTAATGGTGCGGCAAAAGGTACCTTGATGGCGCCAAATCTCACCAAAAGACACTACTGGCGGCGCCAAATGTCCTGCGCCAAACCTATAACATTCGTTAAAGCGATTCTTCTTTTTTTTTGTATAAAAATCTTTGTGATTGATTTGAGATACTTTTTTGGAACGAAATGAATGTTATCGAAATGTTAGGGAGTAAAACATACAACTTTGAATAAACATGTTAAAGAGGCACTAATTCATACCTTGTATTCTAATGCACTAAGTTTGTGTCACTAATTCATACTCATCCAACTTTAGAATACATACACAATATCAATTTTGTAAGAATTATATATCAATCCATTTCTTATTTTTTTACTAAAACTTGCACGTAGTTATATCTCTTCAAAATAACAAACAGTGTTATGTATTTTTCTAACAATTTGATAATACTGAATAATTTACTAGATTTAACGAGTTTAATCTCTCCTTTTATCAGACAACAAAGCTCAAACCCATTAAGGAGTCTATTTTAACGGGAATATTAAAACATTATTATGTATTATTCTGTTGGTAAATCCGTAAAGGTTATCTCTTTACAATACCGCAAAATTCAAACTAATCATTTGAAAAATATTAGCTTAGAAAAACACAGTAGCTCCAAGAGTGAACGACGTCACATCTTCTCTAGGCAATTGTTATATGAAGATCTTGATGTATGCCTAAAAGACCCACCTTCCAAATAATGCCAATTTAAGCTACTCACAAGTCACAACCCAACAAAATAACGTTGATTATCAATTAATCTTTCAATTATTAATATCTCAATGTTAACAAACTTTCACTATTTCTCACAAAAAGGACTTTCAGAATAAAGCTGACTCCCTTTCCCCCCTCAATATTCCATATGTCTTTTACTTCATTAAATAATACACATGCAAATCCCTTTAAGATAAACATAATCCAAATGCCAAATTCTTTTAAATAATAACCAAATACAACTAGCCATTGACTAGAATTATGTTCCAGTATTATTGAGATGGTGGTTCTTAGACTACCTTTAAAGGTACCGTCGTCTAAATCATTCGCCCGGTGTCGTTCACATCTGACGCGTCGCTCCCCCTTACGTGGCCCTCGCCGGACTCATCCCCGAAGGATATTCGGTCACTGCGGCGACCTTTGCAGGTCGCTTTGAATTCGAAGGAAGGAAAGGAGTAAGTTGATTTAGAAGGGAAAGAGATATGCTCACATGTTACATGGGTTTGGTCGGGGTACGTCATGTGTATAGTCAAAAGATAAAGAAAATGATGTGATGCTTATGTGACATCAATGACCAAATTGGGATTGGTCACCCCTTACAGATAGTCCTATGACCACTTAATTATCACAAAATTTATATTAATGTCTTTGTTTTCTCCTAATGCGTATATGATAATGACAATGATATACAATTATGTTATAGACTTAATATGGGAGAGATAAGATGTATAAGTTAAAATCATGTAAGTCATGTCAATAATGTAAAATATAAATCAAAAGGCCCCTATAAGCATATATGTACATATAATTAATTAGGTAAGTATAAGTGTCATAACGATCTTATTCTCCAACAGCCTAAGACTTAGTCCACATTTGTGAGGGTATAATTAGAATGTTTAAAGAAATCGATGGGGGATTTTGAGGTGGATTCCTGAACTTGAGGTACAAGGGCTAAAAGACATACTAAGCAGAAAATAATAAACATATTTTCTTTGGAATTTATCTGCAAAGGAATTCTCTACAATAAAATTCCTTTTTATTTATATTTTCATGCAAAGCAATTAAGCAAACACTTGACCATGTGCTTAAAAGATGCCCAAGCTTTCTTTTCTTATCATTTTTTGTTATATTTTTTTATAATGAATTATATGTAAATATTTTATTGTGGAATTTGATATTATAAAGTTGATTTTTCTAGCTTTTTTGTCCGATGGGTTTATTTATATGACACAAATTCATTACATAACAATAACAACAATAAACAATCATGCTAAACTAAGAGTATATAGAAAGTAAAATATAAAAAGTGATACATTTACTTATGATTAAAAAAACTGGTTCATTGAAAAATGACATAAATATGGGGTGGAAAAAACTATATTTATCACCCAAAAAGTAATATAGAGAATAAGACCATACAATTCCATATAAGTGCTATTTATTTTGAATAAAAGAAATTAATTGTTACTATTTACCAATTGTTTGTGAATATTTTTTTTAACAAAATGTTATTTCATAAAAAAAATACAAAATATTATATTATAACTATATAGTTTATAAATATAATTTATATACTTACAAACTCATCGCAAAACACTAGTAAATAGTACTCGTTGTTACCAAACAAGTAGATTTGGGTGGGTCTAAAACAGTTAAGTACAAAGGTTATCTTTTTTTTTCTTTTTCATTTTAATACTCCGTAAACTAAAATTCGTAACCAAATAAAATGAACTTGCTGACTTGCTAATGCATAAAGAACAACATTGGTTTCCATTTTAAAAATTTTAGATTATGGAATATGCCTTCATTATTAATAAGTCAAAACACATACTTGGAACTTTGATTTAAGGTGGATAAAAGTAAATATTCAATTTTGTTGTTTAGTTATCTAATGGAATTTATTGGGGTACGTACTCAACTAATAGAACGACTCAACGATAGTTTATAAACAATCATATTATACTTTTCCGAATATTTAAAACACTAGTGATGTCCATATCTTGGCATAAGGAGGTCTAGCGGTGGTGGTTGTATATTGAATCACATGTGATTTGATGGTGGTGGTGGTTGTATATTGAATCACATTTAATTTGATGATGGTGATGGTTGTATATCAAATCACATGTGATTTGATGATGGTGGTAGTTTTAAGAGAATCTTGTGATCCAATGACTAAGATTTGTCTCTTGGAACTTTATAAAAATCAAGGACTTCCATGAATACGACTCTGCCTGATTTAAATAAAAATATGATTTAAGAAGACATTTAATCATGGTGTGTTTAGATGAGATTAAGATATATTATTAATTAAGACTAATAAAGAAAAGACAGAATTTGGGCTCTGTTTTACATGGTTTCTGTTTAGGTATGCTCTGACTTCATTACACCCTATTTTCCGAGTGCAAATATTGTAAGTTTTTTATTCGATAGTTTAATTCCATCATGTTTACAAAACAGTGATTCTTAACTAGTTTTTATTTATAAATTAACTAGACATAAATATGTTTTCGTTGCTATATTATATTTTGTTAATTGCATGAACACCTAACATATTTTTAGCCCTAAGATTTTTTTTTATATATCCACTAATACTCCCTTATATACAACACGGTGACACACCACAGAAGTGTGCACTTATTTGATAGTTGTGATTTTTAAATTCTTAAAGGCCATCATTTAGTGATGCACTATTTCGAGCCAAGTTGATTATTTGTTTAATTGGGGTCTGATCTAAATATATATAAGCCCAATACCATTTAAAAGGAATTAGACCAAAGTATAATGGATTCAGGACCCAAACCAACTACATTGAAAATGTTGAAGTTTATAATTTCTCTTCTTATTTGGGCCAGGAAAGGAGATCTTGATTTTCTATAAGAATTTGGCAGCCAGGCTTAGGTAGCGGTCAGCATTTGGCCTAAAACCCTGATCCAAACCGAAAGTTAATCGAAACCAAATCAGACTACGACCGATAACATATAATCGGTTCCGTTTCAGTTTTTAAAAGTCACCATTTCGGTTTCGATTCTATCGGTTTCGGTGTTGTTCGGTTCGATCCTCAGATAGGGATGAGCATTTGGGCTAAAAACATTGAACCGAAACCGAACCAAAACGGAAACATGTAATCGGTTCTATTTTGAAAAATCATTATTTTCGGTTTCAGTTATATCGATTTCGGTTTGATTCGGTTCGGTGTTTTTACTATGCTCACCCCTAGGTTAGTGGAAATCTTCATGATTAATTATAATTGGATGGGTTGTGACGCTAACAACTCAGAGAGGTTGTTTAATACATGTAATATGTTTAAGCTTAGATTGTTTAATACTCCCTCCGTCTCACAAAAAATTTCTCATTTCTCCCAAAATTTTTATCCCACAAAAAAGTTCCCATTTCTCATATTTGATAGGTCCCACATAATAAAATATTATTATTACTAACTGCCTAACCATTTATATCCACTAATTATCTTTCTCTCTCCAAACCAACTTTATATTTTAATCAAATTTATTACCAATTATCCCACCACTAACTATCACCTAAAAACTTGTGCCACACACAAATGGGAACTTTTTTGGTGGGACGGAGGGAGTACTTTTTATATTATTTCTCGATATTTACAGATTATTTAAGAGACCTATAAAGTTAATTTATATAAATAAACTGGAGACATTTTTTGGATTGGATATTTTATTTAGTAATTTAATCTGAAATTATAAGTTGATCAATGGTACTCATTATGTTTCAGTAAATTATCCCAAAAAGGATAAGGGATACGTATCCCATATTATTAACGGAGTACCAAAACTTAGTTAAATATTATTTTGAGAAAATGGTATTAGTGTAAATTATTTGTACCAATTTATGTGTCAACTATTTGATATTGACACGTGTAAAAATCAATGAATAATATGAAAAAAAAAGAATTAATGAATTACACATGTCAAATTTAGAGATAATTAGACACATAACTAGCAACAAATAGTAAAAACATAGGATATAAACTTAATACTATAGGATATAAACTTAATATCAGTTCTCTGTTAATTTATATATTACTTTATTTAGTACAATATATATTATCTAAATCCATAGGATATAAACTTAATACAATATTAAAATTAAATATTTCAAAATTCTAAGAAAATTACACGGATTTATGACGTCACAAGAGATCGACAAGTAACAATATCTACAAATAGAGAAATGATATTAATTAACGTTTACTATTTATGCTTATTTTATTTGCTTACTCACAATAAGATAACATGTGTAATCTATCAATTTTCTTACTTAATATTATCTCTTAATTTTAACTCTTACATGATCAAATTAATAAACATATGAATAAACATAAATAATAAATATCTATATCATTTCTCTAGCAAATAATATCCAGTTTCTAAAAAAAAATGGTAAAGGAGTGTACCATTGACACTGGCCACAAATTGTGACCGGACACCCGACCCAGCAACAGATGCATTCCCCGGCAAATCACCTAACAATGATATACACACCTCTGCTTGGGCTCGATATACGAGACCCAACATTTTCAGCACACAGGGGGACCCACGTTTCACCGGGGCTGGTGGCCACAAGGGGGTTTCACGGGGTTCGAACCCGGGACCTCCCACATAGGAGGCCCAAATCTTACCAACCGCACCCACTCTTGTGGTTATAATATCCAGTTTCTATCATAAGGAGAGTATAAACTATAGATATGAGATGAGATATATAACCCACCGATCTAATATAATATTTTCATAACTTAATACGACGACTATAAATGTGGTATATGAAATAAATGGTCCGACTTCAATATACCTCTGTGGGCTTCAAAATTTCAATTTAACTCGAGCAGCATTCACTTCTATTACACATTGGTGATTTGTATTACCAATATTATTTAAATGTAATGAAATAAACTTGTTAACCAAAAATAATCTTAATAAATATTGAACAAGTAAAGATGGTGCGCAGTGTACACTTTTTTGAATTTATTCTGATTAAAATATCTGACCTGCTTTTAGGCGGTTTTGGACGGTTTGAGTAGTTTTGAAACTACATTTTTGCAGTGTTAGGCAGTTTATGCATGATAGACTTAACCTTCGTTGATGGTCATATCCCTGGTACATTTTTCCATATTAAACTAATAATTCATTGTTCTTGAACATACTGTGATTTCATCTGATTAGAGATTTTGAGAGTATCCTTGAAATACTTTGATCTGATAGTGAAAACACGACTTCACAGTGATCCAAGTAACTCGAAACCAGTACAAATTTTCTAACATTGTATGCATAATGTCACACTACATGTAGAGTTGCCATTATGGCTTCATGGTGGGGATAATAGTGGATCATCCGTTGTGGTCGCCTTGGTGGCCACACCGCCTGTGTTGTGGCCCGTCATGGTCATCGTTGGGTATCGAGGTCTTGAGGATGAGCGTCGTGAGGGCATTTGTGAGAATTGAGATGCAATTTTTTTTTGTTTCTTTTTTAAATAAAGTGAAAAAATAGTGGTGGTGGTAGTGGTAGCAGACCGTAACAAAGATATATGGTGTGATAGTAGTGGAGAAAGAAAATTGATCGATGTGGCTTTTGATGTGATAATGTAGACCACATTTTATGCTTTTACATTGATATAAGTTTGGAATTAGAGATACAATTATAATGTTCTTAAATTATCTATTTAATTAATAATACAATTAAACCTAAACATTGTTAAAGTATAAACCGGAGTTAATTACATGGATGGTCTTTTAACTTTATACCAAATTTCACCAATGGTCCTTTAGTTTCAAAAATTACACTGATTGTCCTTATTTTTGAAACTAATTGCATCGATAGTCCTTTAGGCTAAATGGTGTTAAAAGTTTCTGTTAACTCTCCCATGTGAGATGCACATGAAAGCATTGTAGTCTTTTCTCATTTCAAAAGTTGTATATAAGCTTGTTTTTTTAATTTTTTTGGAAAAAGTGAAATGGGAAAAGACTACAATACCCTCATGTGCATCTTACATGGGAGACTTAACAGATAAATTTAACACCGTTTAGCATAAAGGACTATCGGTACAATAAGTTTTAAAAATAAGGATCATCAGTATAATTTTTAAAACTAAAGGACAATTAGTGAAATTTGATATAATATTAAAGGAGCATCAATCCGTGTAATTTAACTTACTAACTTAACTTACTAACTTGCTGTTCAAAAAAAAAAAAAAACTCTTTAAACTGTAATGGAAGGACAGGCGCAATTATATAATCAATGTCTCTATCTTGAATACTATAAATTATCACGAAGGTTGCATATAAGAAGTGGACGTGACTTTCAATGTCGCCACCAACCTCATACGATGAGTCATCACACGAGACATGGGCATAAAACCATGCATTGCATATACATAACAAGGATATAACAAAGTATATGTTGCTCATGATATAGCAAGGATATGTGTGTAATGATGAAGATGTTGACATGATGTTTCATATAAAATTTTATATGTTGTCGAGAGAGTTGGATTTCTGAATTTGTTCTTATATGGATGTTACTCCCTCCCATGACTTCTTATTGCAAGAACCAAAAGGATAAGTGAAAATCTTAAAACAACACAATCAATCCATTATTTGATGTTTGATGATGAATATGGATAAAAACTTGAGAAGATGGTTAGAGCTTTTAGTGAGAGAAAGAAGAGAGAAGTTAGAGAGAACAAATGCAGAAATGTAATATTGATTAATTGCAAGAGTTGGGGGATTAAGTTTTACACTATGGTTTATATACCATGATCTTAATTCCCTAATTAGCTTAAGACTAATCCCGAGCCTAACTGATACAATATACAATGTTACACATTGCCCCCTAGACTATTCATTACAACAAAATAATACCTAACAATCTCCCCCTTTGTAACAATAGTCTAGGTTGCATATCTTTGAAGTCTTTCTTGTTTGTAAAGCTGGAGCTGTGTGTTAAACCGTTGTGCAGTTTTGTTGAAAAATCAGCTTAAGCTTTTGATGATCGGTGACAAACATACTTTTAATTGGCTTTTCAACCAATACAAAGTATTCCAGAAGACTTCAGGCAAATCAACGGAATGTAGACCCATAGATAGAGCGGTTAGCAGCGGAAGTCCTTTCTTGAAGTTGTGGCGTTTGTTGATTTGCTGCTGATCCTCGGTTCCTGATATTTGCTGAAGTCGTAGAAGTGCGGAATATTGATTTGATTTGGATTTTCTGACCGTTGTTGATAAAGTTGGAGTACGGTCATAGAATCCTTTATCTGATGTATTGACTGTTGTTGATAAGAGTGGAGTACAGTTATCAGATCCTCTATCAGACATAGTGACTGTTGTTGATAAGAGTGGAGTACAGTCGTCTGATCTTCGCACAAGAAGTTATCAGGGTAACCCAGGATCACATTGATTGCCTGTTTGCACAACAGTTACAGAAACTGTGTGACCTACGTACAGTGTTGGTATCGATGTTAACACTGGTAGGATTTCCATTCAATCATCGTGGAATACCAATATTTTTGGTATCACTATGAATGTTCCGGCAATATCCCAAAGATATGCTTGGTAGAGTGCCTGTGTCCTAGAGAAATTTAATTCGGTTCTAGACTCTATACGTGGACAAACGAAGGCGAGGACAGGAGGTGGGTCCTCTTTTTCAATATCAACAATCTCCAAATGAGATGTCGATAGTGGATGTGGTTATCTCCGTGATTTTGAAACAAGTACTTTTTGTACTTGAGTGGTCAGTGGGGGTTGTGCATTGCATCACTGGGTCCATGATGTCTTAATCAGAAAGCAACATATGCAATCACTTTCCGTTTTCTTTAACCCTTTCACACACGCTCCTCACTCAAATCACTTTTTCATTTTCAACCACACCCTCGTTTTTGTTTTTACCATGTGAAAAGCTGATTTGCACCCCATACTTCATACCCCCTCTCAATTTTTACCTCAGCGCACCCCAATCAAGATCCCATGATACTTGATTCTGCTCACCTAGACCTAGGGACCCTCACTTTTTAGTTCCTATATTGTCGGTGGCTCCGGGGAAGATCATGCTGGGTTTAGCAGATCATAGGAGTAATTTGAGACTGGTCTATTACGCTCATGTGCATTTTAATCAGCTTTCAAAAGATGTTGCATTTTAGAAATTCACATGGATTTTTCTTCGGATTTTGATGTAATTCCGGTAAAAGTTGTTGCCTGAATGATTCTGGATTTTAAGGCACATCAACTTTTTCTTTTAAGGTAACACCGGACTCACATAGAGTATCCGTTAGCACATGGTATGAATCGGTAGTCATTTGCATAACAGTTGACTCAAATATGTGACCTGCGTTTAGAGTTGGCGTGATTTTAGCTCTAGCAGGATTTCCACTCGATCCTCGTGAAACATCAGATTGTGATGCCACTACGAGTGTTCCGATGGATTCACGGAGATCCATATTTGTAGTGCAAGTGTCCTATATTGGAAGGTTCTTGAGGGTGAGAACTAGACACACTGTGCATACAAAGAGACTTAACCCGGGGCAGGAGGTTATTATGATTCAATACCGACATACTTCGAATGAGTAGTCAGTAGCTTTTGTGCTACGTCCCCTAATGAAATGAAACAAATTCGTGTTGAGAGGAATTTGAGTAGTTGGTGGTGGCATGAATTTGCTTTACTGGGCCAGTAAAGTCTAGTGAAACATTCAACTTATGAATGATCACCTATTTGTATGGTTGCCCGGTTTCTTGACGGTTTGGATGCACTCAAAGTTGTGTTTTCTTAAATTTATCATGTTTTCACATCACCTTACACTCACCTAGTTCTATACCCTAGACGTATACCCTCACATTTACCATTTGGCAGAAATATTTCCCTGAATAGGTTAGGCCGGATCTGGCAAACCATGGGAAGGTATTGTCTTTATGAAAAGATTTTTCATTGGTTTATTCATGTTGGGTATTTTTGTTTTGATTTTTCTAAATTTTCTCCCCCTAGAAATAGTAATTCTCCCCCTAGAATTAGTATTTCTCCCCCTCGACAAATCAAAAGTATGAAAAAGTTTTGAGATTTGAAGACGTACCTTAAACATCGTCGAAGGGTTGGAGGAGAGTTTTTGCATTGAAGGTTGATTGAGCTTCGAACTTTTCTTTTGATGATCGGGTTCTGAATCTATTGTGATCAGAAGCCATTGATTGAAATGTGGACACTTTTTGACAGGTGTAGTGCCTCCCAGCAATTGAAAGTTAACGCGGACCACGTCTCTCGTTTCGTCTTCTGAGAGCAACCGGTTCACCAGGCCAACAGATGCCATGATATTGACCAAACTTTTGTGGTGGGTTACTGACTGCAATTGTGTAGGTGGGCGTTTTTCGTCGTTCTCGTACCCCCAGATGAACCTCAAAGTGTCTAATCACTATGCGCCAGTTTAATCTTTCCTTAATGGCAGTGATTAGGTTGTCAATGTTGCTTTGTAGAGAGGTGTTCTCTGGGAGTTGGGAAGCTTGTTCAAGTGTCTCCCCTTTTTCTCCAACTTCTTCTTGAGGAGTTTTAATGTGCCGTCACAGAACTTGGCAATGTCTGACACACGGAAGAAAAGTCTTTCATTGAAGAAGTTCGTGTAAGTCATTCCCAAGTTAGGTTCACCCAGAACAACTGTTCTCCGAGTTTGAATTTCAGAGGGAAGTGATCTGTAAGGTGCAGCCAGGTGAACCTGTTCAGTGCCACTCTCAATAGCCAACTGTACATCTTCCATTCGAGCAACAAGGGTTTTGACGAGCATGAAGCGCTTCAGAGCAGCCTGAGCGAAATTTCTCGCATGATTTTGGACTGGATGTGGGGTGTCTTGAAGTTCTCGTACTTTGTTGTATAGACATTCTATATCTTGAGGTTCGAGGATATAGAAGTCTCCTTCATCAATGGTGTACAGTTGATCGTCTGCTCTGCGAATATGGAAGATGGTGTACCAGTAGTAGCCTGAGTAGTGGTTGGTCGTTATCTCCAGGAGCTGTGTGATTGGAGACTTGTTGTATCGATGTGTTTTGCCCCTAAGATAATGCATTGTGAGGTAATACATTCTCTTTTCTCTTGGTGGCAGAATCACTTCTTTGTACATGTTTTGATAATTGATTGGTAGCTCATTCTCCTGGAAGATAGCAGAGAAGCGGTCTTCAAAAATGGTATTTTAACTTATTGGAATAGGCACTTTTTGGAGATTTTTAGATGGCGTTTATTAGCTCTATCCGCCGCTCTCTTCTCGCTATCTGATAAGACCGGCACATCATGTTTTGGAGAGGCAGTTGGTGGTTCCGGTGCTGGTGTTTTGGAGGCAACCAGTTGATCGTAGTTGTGGAAGTATCTGTGATAGTTTTCTCGGGTGAAAGGGAATCTTTTTACCTCCACTCGTTCCTCCTCCCTTGGTTTGTCGCTGTCAGAGTTGTCATCTGGAGGAGAGTTGGCATTTTGAGGTGGTTCGGTAAAAGCGTCCTTCACAATTTTATCTTCTTCGGAGTCACTTTGTAGATCAATCAGTGTGTCCGCCTCTTTTCTTAGAACCCGTTGAACGTTTCCCGTTCGATGATGCTCAACCTCAGAATTGATAGATTGGAGATGACTCATAGATTCGAGTTTTTCTTCTTCAGTCATCTCACTTGGCTTAAGTTTGTTTTGTGGCAAGATGTCTTCACTTTCATCCACACGCCACTGGTTGAGTGGTTCAACGTTCAACACCTGAGAATAATCAAACTCAACAACCGCCTAGTCATCGATATAATCGTCGTCTTATAGGCCTCCTCCCTGTGTTTGATGAGAGGAGCTGGGTTGTTGTTGTGACTGAGTCGCACCTCTTTGATATTGAGAACTGGACCCTCCTTGTTCCAGTATCCTTCTTTGTCCCCCTCCCTGAGGATCATCCTCAGGGTCTTCTGGCCTTCTGTAAATGGGGGGTCCTTGAGAGCAGGGCTCGAGCAGTTCTTCCATGCGATAGTTGAACATCGCTTTAATTTGTTCCATGGTAAATGGACGAGATGCTTGCAGGAGCAGCTCTCTGTTTAATGGATCAGATGCCGGTGGAGTTGGAGCAACCGTCGCCAGTCTACCCACAAGGTTTTTCCAGCCTTGTATTAAATGTTTGTATTGTTGAGGCGAGATGAGGGATGAGCTGCAGTTCTGGAATTCGCATTGCAGTTGTGGTGGTGGTGGTAGCCTCTGATAGTGTAATCTGATGAGGGAGGGTCATAACAACTGTTGCAGGTGGAGTTGTAACGACCCTCGAGGCAATACCAGATGTGATGGAGAATGGTGGAAGTGAGGTTTCCGTTGGTGGTATTGTGGTTGTAACTGGTGGAATGGTGGTTGTGGTAGGTGGAACGGTGGTTGTGGAAGTTGGAATGGTGGATGTGGTAGGTGGGATGGTGGTTGTAGTAGTTTGGATAATTGACGTGGTTGGTGGAACGGTGGTTGTGGTAGTTGGGATGGTGGATGTGAGTGGTGGTATGGTAGTTGTGGAAATGAAAGAAGAAAGAGATACGTATGAGGGTGGTTGTTGGGTGTGTTGTGGAGAAGGATCCATGAAAATAGGATCATCGAAGGGGTTTGGAGATCTTCGCGGTGGTGGTGAAGGTGGACCCGGTGGTGATGGTGGTGACTCTGGCCGATCAGAGACTGTGGCAGCAGAATCTTCTGATGAGGAAGGAGAGGAAGGTTCAGCTGTTTGTGTGGTTGGTCGTATAATGGGTCGCGTTGGTGGAGTTTCAAGCTGTTGAGATGATGGGGTGGCCACCGACCGACTACTAGAGGCACCACTGGATGAGAGGCGAACTCGTTTTGCAAGTCGGTGAGCCGGTGGTGGTCGTGGTCCTGCTGCTCGACGTCGAGGTTGTTGTTCATGAGGTGTTGGTTGTTGTTGAGCAGGTGGTGGTTGTTGTTGAGCAGGTGGTGGTTGTTGTTGAGCAGCTTGTTGATCTGGTTGCAGTTGTTCATCCTCTAGTCTCCATTCAGGATAATGAGTATCCCGGTATTGTCTGATGACATCAAGATTGATGTCACCAATTTGAAGCAGTGGGAGAGGGACCAGTGCTGCATCAACGGCAAGTGTACCACTATTCTTTCTAAGGAACGAAACACTAGCTGGTTTGAATCGATTTGCAGCATCCCTGATGTGAATGGTTGGGAATCGGTTCATAAAATGTTCAATTAGGATGGACCAGAACCTCGGGTATATCAGATATTTTGGTTCCTTTTCTTTGGTGAGCCTGAATTCTTCCCACAGATAGGCAGCGTAGTCCTAATGTCTGTTTTAGCAGAGGGCATAATAGGCGTGGTGAACATTTATAGAGGCCCTGTCATGACCGGATGACTTCCTTGTCATACAACGGTTGAAAATAGTGAATACGTGGGACCAGCTCCTTGCCATATGTTTCTTTGTGAATTCTCTGAGATCCATTGTATCACGAGGAAGGGCAAGACCAATATCGTGGATTCCTTCGTACACTTCCTTGAATGGTAGCTGCGGTTCATGTGTAGTAAATGGTGGTCTTGAATCACCACGAGGTAGCCTGAAGATGTCATATAGATCATCTTTTGTGAATTGTATCGGTTGTTCGTCAATCATGGTTTCAAGGACCCACTTCCAGTCCTCGCCTTCGTTTGTCCACGTATAGAGTCTAGAACCGAATTAAATTTCTCTAGGACACAGGCACTCTACCAAGCATATCTTTGGGATATTGCCGGAACATTCATAGTGATACAAAAAATATTGGTATTCCACGATGATTGAATGGAAATCCTACCAGTGCTAACATCAATGCCAACACTGAATGTAGGTCACACAGTTTCTGTAACTGTTGTGAAAACAGGTAATCAATGTGATCCTGGGTTACCCTGATAACATCTTGTGCGAAGATCAGACGACTGTACTCCACTCTTATCAACAACAGTCACTATGTCTGATAGAGGATCTGATAACTGTACTCCACTCTTTTCAACAAAACTGCACAACGGTTTAACACACAGCTCCAGCTTTACAAACAAGGAAGTCTTCAAAGATATGCAACCTAGACTATTTTTACAAAGGGGGAGATTGTTAGGTATTATTTTGTTGTAATGAATAGTCTAGGGGGGCAATGTGTAATATTGCATATTGTATTAGACATACGATTAATCTTATTAAGCACAAACGTAATAACATGTGTTCTTGGTTGCGGAATAACCAAGAACGCTCCACAAAGTGTTACATTTAGAATTGGGTTACCGGTGATCCACCCAAATGATCAACCGGGACCCAAAAGGATACCAACTAGTGAAGTCTAAACCTCTATTTATAATGTATAGAGATTTTACAATGAACTCTATTCTATATGTAACTCCCAATTCTAATTAAGTGTATCCCATGTTTAATGGGATTTATTGATTACATCCCATGATTAAAGGCTTTGACTAATAAAGTGAATCATGAGAAATCATGCACTGATTGTGGAGCTCGGTCCGTGAACTCGGTATCACCTCATACTGACCAACTCAGTATGATCACATACCGACCAACTCGGTATGAGACGAGTATCACTCAGATTATTTATATAAGTTAAACTTATATATATTCATTTGTTCATCAGATTTACAAAGGTAATTGGTTTGACCGGGTTTTCTACCCTAACAATCTCCCCCTATCTGATGATAACAAATGAATATGTTTAACCTAATAAATAATAACGATCTTGTCTTGTATGATCATCTTTTTGAGATCTTTTCATATTCTTTATTCACTAAGTACTTCAAAAAAATATATATCACATTAACTTTTTTTTTCATATTCTTTTCATATATATCTTTTTATTAATAAAAGGGAATTAATGATGATTAAAGAAGTGTTCTAATTACACTTCTTTTAATCCTCATTAATTCCTTTTTAAAAAAAAATAAAAATAAAAAAAGTTAATGTGATATATAATTATTCACTAAGTATTTCAGGAAAATATATATCACATTAACTTTTCCCCCCACAATCATTGACTCCTCCTCAAATTGTCCGGTATATTTGAGTTGAAATGAAACATATACAAGAATTATTCAACCAGTAGATTTCCTCAGTTTGAAACGATTCAAAAGATTGTAAAATAATGTGTGACACGTACGCTCTTGAATAAGTTAGCATGTACACTTTAGCTTAGCTTCAAGAACTTTAGCTTCACATTAATAGAAAATATATATCGCATTGAGTTTTTCTCCCCCTAAATCATATACTTTCACCTTAAACTATTCGGTATATTTTATCTTTGACTTGAAACCCCCCCAAAGAATCAATCAACTTATGGATTTCCTCAGTTTAAGATGATTTCATATGTTTAAAAAGAGAAAAAAATGTGAAATATACTTACTTGTAAAATTCAGCTTTCAGAATTTCATTTGGCTAATTTTGCAGCAACTTCAAAAAATCATATCTCCATTTAGAATCTTCTGATCAATATGAATTTTTTACACAACATACATCTACCTGTCTTCAACATCATATCCAAAAATCATATTGATCCAACGGTTTAAACTATCACAGAAGTCTCATACTGACCACTCGGTATGAGACAGTCGGTATCAGAAAAGCATCAACTTTGAAAATATGTATCTCTCAATATATGTTTCTGATCAGTCTGAAGTTTTGATACCGAGTACATGTATGTGTTATGGATATAATATCCATAATTGATGAAGATCCAATGGTTAAGGAAGATACAATAGCCGTTTTACCGCAGTTGTGCAGAATTTAAAACATACCATAAATATTCGTCAATAATCTTCAAAAATATATCTCTCGCAATAAACGATTCCTTTTGAAGATCTGAACGGTGAAACCGTTAAAAACATTATGGTGAACCTTCTGTCCAAATTTCACGTTTATTTGAAGGTTGAAGAAAGAGATTTGATTTTTCTACCATGGCTACCCAGAAAGTAAGGAATAAAAAGCAAAGAATCTGACTTTTTGCGCCATACATATCTCTCTACCAGAAACTCGAATTACAATTCTGAACGGTCAGATTGGGTGTCTGGGTGTTGAGAACCTCCTGTTCAAATTTACACAGATTCGACCGTTAACGAAAGAGATCCGACATTTCTTCTACCCGTGCGCAGAATATGACGAAAATTCTGCATTGTTCTTCTTTATGAAAAGACTTGATCTTCAACAATATATAGGGTTATAAGATCATCAAAGTTGTAGATAACTTTGAACCGCTCTGATACCAATTGATAGGACTTACGAACCCCAATATTGTTAATAACATCGGTAAAGACAAGATCATATACGTCATACGATTAATCTTATTAAGCACAAACGTAATAAGATGTGTTCTTGGTTGCGGAATAACCAAGAACACTCCACAAAGTGTTACATTTAGAACTGGGTTACCGGTGATCCACACAGATGATCAACCGGGATCCAAAAGGATACTAACTAGTGAAGTGTAAACCTCTATTTATAATGTATAGAGGTTTTACAATTAACCCTATTCTATATGTAACTCCCAATTCTAATTAAGTGTATCCCATGTTTAATGGGATTTATTGATTACATCCCATGATTAAAGGCTTTGACTAATAAAGTGAATCGTGGGAAATCATGCACTGATTGTGGAGCTCGGTCTGTGAACTCGGTATCACCTCATACTGATCAACTCAGTATGACGACATACCGACCAACTCGGTATGAGACGAGTATCACTAAGATTATTTATATAAATTAAACTTATATATTCATTTGTTCATCAGATTCACAAAGGTAATTGGTTTGACCGGGTTTTCTACCCTAACAAAAGGGTTTTATGATAACTGAAACTTTGATTGGTTTTTCCGTTTCCAAAAAAAAAAACTTTGATTGGTTTTCACATAATTTCGCTATAGGAGAAGAAGCCAGAAGAGAAAAAAGAAAATCAAATTCGGAACGATGAAGACGCCAGCGACAGTGGTGGCGAAGCTGGAAGCTGTGGCGAAATGAAGGTGGTGGTGTCGCCGATGAGATTAAATTCGTCCCGTAGGACACCATCGGAGGGAAGTTATGGTTTGACAAAGCGGAATTCATGTAGTACAATAACCAAAATTGAGCTTCGATTCTTCGAATCAAGAGATCTATAAGCAAACCAATGATCGGCATTTCAGACTTTCATTTGAATTTGAAAACCATATGATATATAGTAAATCACAAAATTAAATATGACAAATCAACAATAACTACACTGGTGAGAGGAGTGAATGAACATATATACATTTCAAATGATGGCTGATGAACACCGGTGACTGAAATCACAATGGTAAATGGAAGAGTCGCCGTCGTCGACGGCAGATGCAAATAATCAGTGGCAGCATTAAGGTCACAGTGGACTAAAGTTGAAATCAGGTATCAACTTAAAAGGACCATTTATATAATTAACTCTAAAAAGACAAACAAATTCTTAGAGTGGTTTTTGAGATCATGTGCAATAATTTAAAGGTGGTGATATTGTCACCACACAAATTAATTCCTATACCACAATTATGAAGGATTTATGTGCACAGTTAGTCAACCTATGATGATACATCCATGCCTACGAAACAGTTAAGGTTCACACCGGTGAGTGCATGTAATACGAGCAAGATATGCAATGATACTACGAAGAGGAATGATTCATAATAGTCATTATGAATCAGTTAAATATTAAGTTAAGTTTAACTTATTACTAGATTAGTTTAACTAACTAATTAATACAAGTGTTTGTACATTTACTAGTTGAGTAAATATACAATGTGTTAATTAAAGATTATCCATGATATGATTTAAAGCTACTAAATCATATAGTAATTGGATAATATTGTTGTATAAATTATATAAAGGTTATTATATATTTAATTATTAAGAGTATAAATACAAGTATATAATTCGTGTGTATGGGTACCGAATTATTAGTGTAGTAATACTAGACATTTAAGTGTTAAGTGCAACAATAATAAACTAGTTAAACTATAAGGGATGAAAGTGTAAAAAGGAAGTTTAATTAAGAAGTTAATGTTTATTAAACTAGAAGGGTTTTAAGTGTAAGATCTTCTATTATAAATAGAAGGCTTATGGCTTAAACCTAATGTTGATTCTCTACACCAAAAAGCCGAAACCCTAGCCCTCTCTCTTCCATTCGGCCGAGATCAAGAACACAACTCTTTGTGTTCTTCCTTCTTCGTGTTCTTCAAGTATTGAAGAACAAGTTCATTGCTTAGATCAACTAGAAGGTCGCTCGATTTGTTCATCATCAGTGGATCTATCTTAAGCAAACAACAAGGTATGTTTTAGGAAACCCTTTTCTCCCTTCTCCCCTCTTGGACGAGTTCGACAAAAGAACCCTAGGGTTCTTTGGTTGATGGTCGAACGAACCACACAAGCCATGTGTGTGTTCGAGTTCTTCGTACAAGGTTTCTTTCTAGTTAATCTAATCTAGATTTCCAACATTCTAATCCTTGGGGTTTAAGGATTAGGTTTAATCCCACTTCCGCTTTAGGGATTAAATCAACTAGTTGGTTTTAACCGGTCAAGAACAAGTTCATGTTCTTGGTTAGCAAGGTTTCTAACCAAGCATACTAGGAGGTCGGTCCTATGGGTCGATCAGGTACAGTGAAACCCTTCAAATTATGCTTTGACATAGTTGTACAGTCTGCTTCATAATTTGTATAGTGTGGTATGAGAAGTAATATTTGTGGTATGAATATCAATTCTCAAAATTTAAAGTAGCCACTTTCATATTACGGAAAAGGCCATGTCCATGGTAATAAGACCACCAAAACAAAATTGTCATTCCGTAAGACATTACCTTATATATACAATCTCCATACCACATTTACCGGCAATTTGATTTGCTGGAATCCTAGGGAATTTGAAGTGTGAAGGCAAAAAGCCTTACCCCTTTAGGATCGTAAGATAACAAGACAACCTAGACTAGCTTAGATTAGATTGTAGAAAATTAGCTAAGTCTCGGTGTGATACTGAGTGGGCAGTATTGGCCACTCAGTATCAGAACTCAGTACTGGAAATCCAATACTGAGTGGAAGGACTGAGTTACATCTTCGATATGTAACTGACCAGATCAAATCCCTTGATCTTGGTCACTTTCCTTACTCTAGTCCTTCCATTACTCCTTTGCCTATTTTGTAAGATCTCTATAACACTATAAATAGAGATCACTTTGCAAAGCAGTATACACAATTTTACACGTTCATTTTCATATCCTTTGTAATTGTTAAGTGGTCTTCTATTTCCGCTACAAGCCACACTTTGTGGAATAATATACGTTTGACTAAATTACTGTGTTCATCACCTTAATTGTCTTAAGTAAATTATAAGACTAACAATTATCAAACAAACCAGGGTTGTCGTGACCTAACAACTGGTATCTGAGCAGGCTAAATAAACTCCTATTTAGTCGATCTATTACCCTGTCAGCCATTCCATATACATACCCTTCCCAACCTTCAAAATCCAAAATCTCTTCTATTGTTGCGCCAGTTATGTCTGGAAAAGGAGTGCCAATCTTTGATGTTAAAGACTTTCATCAGTGGAAGTTGAAAGCACAATGGTATCTTGAATCCATTCATCATGAGATGCTCACAATGCTGACTGATGGTCCCATCATTCCACAAACTGTGGAACCCGTTGCAGCCACTGATGATGCTCCTGAAAGCACAAGAACTGTTCCAAAACTGAAGCATACTTGGACTGATACTGACCGTCAGTTATACAGTCGTGACTCCAGAGCTAAAGGGGTGATTGGTAATGCATTTACCAAAGAAATATTGAATGCAATCATGAAGTTGTCAACTGCAAAAGCTATGTGGGATAGCTTATCCATCACCTATGAAGGCACATCAAAGGTGAAGTTGTAAAGAGAAAGCAACATGAGAAGAAAGTATGAAAACTTCTTCTCAAATCCTAATGAAGACATCACCTCTCTCTACAATAGGTTCAATACTATTATTCATGATCTTATCAGTGTTGGGATTGTAAAGGAAGAAGGAGAACTCTGTAAAAAATTTCTGGACAGTCTTCCTCAACAATTCTGTTAGGTCACAACACCCCTGGTTTGTTTGATAATTGTTAGATTAATAATTTACTTAAGACAATTAAGGTGATGAACACAGTAATTTAGTCAAACGTATATTATTCCACAAAGTGTGGCTTGTAGCGGAAATACAAGACCACTTGAACAATTACAAATCTAAGAAATGAATGTGTGAATTGGTAGGTTCTCCTTTGCAAGATGATCTCTATTTATAACTATATAGAGATCTTACATAATGGGCAAAGGAGTAACCGAAGGACTAAACTAGGAAAATGACTAAGATCAAGGGATTTGATCTTAGAATGTTACAGAAGAAAACGTAACTCAGTCCTTCTACTCAGTATTGGTTTTCCAATACTGAGTGCTGATACTGAGTGGCCAATACTGGCCAAACTCAGTATCACTCCTAAACTTAGCATATTTATTCTACTGATTATTCTAAGCTAGTCTAGGTTGTTTTGTTATCTAAAGATTCCAAAGGGGTAAGGCTTTTTGCCTTAACAATCTCTCCCTAGCTAATGATAACAAAACAATTACAAAGAGAATATTACATAAACAAAAATTCAGGCAACAGAGTCTTCTTCTTCACTGTTTGTTGATTGATTCAAACTCATAGAAGACTTCTTTCTTTATGTGGATGAACTCTTCTCTTTTCTTCAGTTCATCCTGCCTGTAGTTGAGCACAACAACTATCTTCTTTCTGAACCAAGAGTCCTCCTTCTTGGTTATCATCCATATCAAGCCCACCAGATGACTAATAGGGGCCTTTGGTAAATCTGCTTCAGTAATGAAGCATTCCCTATCTTCTGGGTCAGTATACATATATCCAGAGGTTGGATATATGGTACTCTTTTGATCATGAAATATTAGATTTGGAGGAACAGAGTATGAGTTAAAGATCCTGAAAGTGTTAAGGCACTCGGGCTTGTTGTTCTTTACAGCCTCAGTCACTACACTGAGTGCCCTATAGTCTACTTGGTACAAAATGCCTTGTTCAAAGCATATAGCAGAAACGGCCCAGATTTCATCCATCATTACTTGGGCTTCAGAGGATCTTGATGGTAACTCCTTTATTAGTCTGGCAATCTTCACTCAGTCTTGGAGTCCCATGTTCTGAATGTCATGAAGAAAAATCTTCATAGGAGGACTGACTGGTCCAGTGCAGACTGCAACTATGGACTTGTCAACGGTTTTGACTTTTATTTTGTTGACATACATGTTCAGCCAGCATATCTCCTTAACATTTGGGAATGATCTATTCCTCAGCATACTCATCCTGTTCTCCCAATATCTTGTTCTTTGAGCAACAATGTTCCAGTATTGTTGAAGGACTTCATCTCCTGTTCTTCTTATAGTGTGAGGTTTCCATCGAACATCTGCATTAGAATCAGTGTCAGTATCAGGATCTTCTTCCTTAACAGGAAAGAATCTTTAAGCCTCAATCTCATCCTCAACATCACTCTTTTCCTCAGTATCATGTACAGATCTTCTTGGTCTAGAAATTAGAGGAGCTGGATCTGGTTCCTCACTAGATTCTGAGGACATAACCACTTTTGACATTCTTCTGGTTATTGGTCTTCTAGGAACTCTAGAAGGTCCTTCAGCTTGAGGAGAGATTGGTTTTCTTGGAGGCTCTTCATCATCTGAGGATGATGATGAAGAGCTTTCTTTATTTGCCACATCCAGTGCAAAGTTTAAGAAATTTTGAGATGGCACTGGATGTTCTTCATCATCATCAGCAATAGGCCAGACAAAAGGCCTATAGACTATAATCTGCAAATTACTTGGCTCTTGAGCGGGAGGCTCAGTATCAACTTGCTGTGGTTGGTCAGTTGTAGTCTCCCCCTGAGCAGTTGGCTCAGATAATTCTTCAAGTTTTTCCAGAACTGACCTTCCTCTTTGTCTTATTCTATCATACTGAAACCTAAGTGGTTTAGTATCAGGAGTTTGCTGATGTTGTTGTTGTTGCTGTGGAGGTTGATCTTCATTCAATTTCCCTCTTTTCTCCCCCTGAGCAGATGGCTCAGGTTGATCAACCTCTTCTTCTCTTTGTCTCTTCTCCCCCTTATTGTTATCATTTGATGGGGATGGAAGAGGTTCAGTATCACCACCTATGTCCCATTGTTGATCATCATGTGTTGGGGAGGGCATAGGTTCAGTAGCAGCATCATGTTCACCCTCAGTATTAGCATTTGAGGGTGATCTTCTAGGGTCAGTATCAGGGCCTTCTTCATCATCTGCATTATTACCACCAAGTGGAGACTGTGGAGGTGGTGGAAGCTGTTGTTGTTGCTGAAGTAGAGCCACTGACTGCTTTAATGAGTCAATTTCATTACTCATTTCATCCATCCTGGCCAGAATAGTATTCTGAGTGGTCTGCATGGCTAAAATTTGATTAAGAATTGTTTGTAGAGCCCCTTGCACTTCCTGAGACTGAGTGGCTTGTGCTCTATGACCCTGCACAGATGGTGCTAAAGAAAAAAAAATTGTAAACTGGTTAGAATGAAAGGTTTATCAAATAGAATTGCGGTGATGTTAAATTCTATAATCATGTAATCAGAATTTAGAAGTCTGTATTTCATCTGGTTCATGATGAAATATTGTGAACTTGTGCATAGCATGTGTAAGAAATGTTTAGTAAAAGTGAGTGTGAATTTTTGAGTGGCTCAGTATAGGATAGGTCACATTTACTAAAAGGTTTTGGTTTGGGAAAGCGAAGCCTGGGATGTGCTTCTTGTTATTTTCAATGATTATCACTCGGTATCAGAGTGATAACAGAAATGTGGCTAAAACCCATGGAAAATTTTGGCTAATGTGGCTTAAAAGGTTTGGGATCATTTCTTGAATTATGTGACCCTACTCAAAAATAAGTGGGACATCATTCAAGCAACACCAGTGGGTGTCAGTATGACATCAACCACCATTGTCTCTTTAAATGTTGAGACAACTATAGACTGACAATGATCATATAAGTGCTCAGTGTATGAATTTTGCATAGCAACAGTGGGCTAACTATGTTGGCCATAATTGGATATATATTTGAAAGTTCGTTTGAGACTTTCAGTATTGAGTTGGTACTGGCCAATACTTAGTCTGTATTTGGGAAAGATATATATATATATATATATATATATATATATATATATATATATATATATATATATATAAAAGTTTGAGAGCATTATAGAAATTCATACCTGAGACGTTGTCAGATTCCCTTCGAGCATCTGCAGAGGTCGGTGCTGGATCATCTAGATGTTGATTTGAGGCACCAGCACCTTCATGAGCCTCTTCTCTTCTATCATGAGAACCTTCCATTATATGTTGCTCAAACTAAATCTCCACATCAAGAGGAACATGAGGTTCCTCAATTTGTTGTGCAATGTGTTCGGGTTCAGGACCTGGAAGGTCAGCGTTGGCTGCAACTAGACTCTGTGCTTGAAGAGATGCAGTCAAAAATGGAACATTAGTGGGTTGCACCTCTTCTGATGAGAAAGCACCCATTATGACAGGAGATAAGTTTCTTCTTCGTCTTCTTAGGACAAGTGGTTGCTCTTCTGTGGACTCAGTATCAAAATCTGATGCAATATGAAGAGCATCAGGATGCTGTTCAGGTGGAGGTATATGTGGTATGCTTGTTCTTTGTTCTGGTTGAGCATCCACCATTTCAACATCTTGGTCAGCATTACCTCCATCACCACTATCATCATCATTATCATCATCATCATCATCATCATCATCATTTTCTGATCCAGTATCAGAATTATCATCATTTTCTTCATCATTAATGTGTGCCTGCACAATAGCCCACATAGAGTGACTCAGTACAGGCTCTCCTTCCCTTGGCCTGTAAAAATATATCTTCTCATGTAAAGGAGGAAGATCTGTTCTTGGACTGTTAAATTCATCATAAACATGTGCAGGCATGGCACTCTGAAAGATGAGAGAAAGAAATCTGCAGAAAGGAACATTGATTTCTCTAGTTTGAGCCCGAACCAGAGAACCTAGTTCATTAAATATCAGTCTAGCATAATCAATGTCCCGGCCATGGTACATGGCATGGACAATTTGCATCCCAAAATCATTGATTTGGTCCAAAGGTCTAGTCTTGTGGGTCATACACCGAATAAGTGTGGAAAAAACACCCCACATTGGACCAAATTCGTTCCTTTTAATTATGCCCGTGGTTCCTCTTCGTCCAATAAAAGGTAACACCGAGCGAGCCTCTGTTCGATCATCAAAAGGCTCATACTGAGCATGAGCGGGAAGCCTCAGTGTTTCCCGAATTATAGCAGTTGAGACGAACGCCCTCCTTTGATCTCGGATAACCCAACCGGTAATCATGTCCGGAGAGTCAAGGGTTGCAGAGTACCAGAACTCACATAGCATCTCCGGATATATTGCTCGAGGAGATAGAGTTAGTGCACGATTGATTGGACAGTGCTTCAAAAATGTAACAATGTGAGTGAATTCAGGGCAAGCCCAAGCTGGAGGAATGTCGAAATTTGCAGTAATGTTGCTCCTCGCGAACTTACGCAATTCGTCTTTACGAAATTGAGTCGCGGGACCGATCGCCGGTGCTACGAATTGATAATTTGCCATCTGTGATTAAGCATAAGAATTGCTTGCAAGAAAATGTAGAATCGTTAATCGCAGAGAGTAATCGAAGAAGAAAGATTGAAATAACTGTTAGAAAATTTAAAATTAAAAAAAAACGGTTATTTATACTTAATTATCGATAATTATGGTATTGGGAAGTTAAAACGGCTGAAATGACAACCTTATCCTGTTCCAACTGTAACTTTCTTATTAAGAAATGTTACCGTTGGGGAGTATGAGGATTAAAATCAGTTTTACCACTCCAGGAGTCCAATACCGAGTAAAAAAATTTAAATTTAAAAAAATATTAAAAATTATAAAAACATTTAATCTAATCTGTAAATTAAAGAAAAATAAAAATTATTTAATTTTGATAAGTCAGACGAGTGATACTGAGTAGGTCAGTATGAACATCAATACTGAGCGCTCAATATAAGAAACATTTAAAGAGAATTAAGGGTTCAGCATACCCAATTGCCCTAGTAAGTACATAAACCTTTCTTCAGAAAGAGGTTTAGTAAACACGTCGGCCAACTGGTCATCTGTTGGAACATAATCTACCTCAACCTTACCCTTTTCCACATTATCTCGAATAAAGTGGTGTCTGATATCAATGTGCTTTGTTCTTGAGTGATGGACTGGGTTCTCAGTGATAGCAATAGCACTCTTGTTATCATAATGAATAGGTGTCTTCTTAAAATTGATCCCATAGTCCAATAGTTGATACTGCATCCATAAGAGTTGAGCACAACAACTTCCTGCAGCAACATATTCTGCTTCTGCTATGGAAGTTGCTACTGAGTTTTGCTTCTTGGATGACCAACCAACTAGTCTACCACCGAGGAATTGACATCCTCCACTTGTACTTTTTCTATCCAACCTACAACCTGCAAAATCTGCACACAAGCAAGTTTCAAACATGATATCAGGCCTGCTAGCTGTTAAGTAAAGTAAAGAACCAATCATACCTCGGTATGTGGATTGACATACTGGTTTACCAGTTTCAACTTTACTTATTTTATCCTGAGTACCGATAGGAGTGTGCATGGAAGATAAATTTTCAAATTTTTATTTCTTTAGCATGTCATGCACATACTTACTTTGATTTATAAAAGTGCCATCAGGCTTTTGATCAACTTGTAAACCAAGAAAGTAAGTAAGTTCACCCATCATACTCATCTGATACTGAGATGACATTATCTTAGCAAACCAGTCACACATTGACTTATCAGTGGAGCCAAAGATAATATCATCTACATATATCTGAATAAGTAAGATGTCATAACCGTTCCTTTTTGAAAATAATGTTTTGTCAATTTTACCTCTTATAAATTTATTTTCAATTAAGTACTCAGACAGGGTATCATACCAGGCTCTTGGAGCTTGTTTGAGCCCATATAGAGCTTTATCAAGCTTGAAAACATAATTAGGAAATTTAGGATCAACAAAACCTGGAGGTTGTTTAACATAAACTTCCTCTTGTACTTTTCCATTTAGAAAAGCACTCTTGACATCAATCTGATAAACTTTGAAGTTCTTGAAGGCTGCATATGCAAGATACAGCCTAATAGTTTTAATTCTTGCAACTGGTGCAAAAGTTTCATAATAGTCAATGCCTTCTTCTTGCCTGTAACCCTGAGCAACCAGTCTAGCTTTATTTCTAATGACAACACCATCCTTGTCCATCTTGTTTCTGAACACCTACTTAGTACCAATAATAGTTTTGCCAGCAGGAGGTGTACTAAATTCCAAACTTTGTTCCTCTCAAACTCTGTCAGTTCTTCTTGAATCGCTTCTACCCAGTCTTCATCTAATAAAGTTTCATCATCTTTCTTTGGTTCCATGGTAGATAGGAAGCTTGAAAATAAGCAAAAGTTTGCAGTTGATTGGGGTTCAAAATCTAACTTTCTTCTAGTTTGGACACCTTGTTCAATAGGACCAATAATATTAGAATGTGGGTGATCTCTATGTTCCCTTAGATTGTTTCCTAAGGGAGCATTTAAAGCAATGTCAACAATATCTTGTTGCACTGATGTGTTGTCTGCCTGAACTGAGCAGAATTCTGGTCAGTATTAGACAGTTCAGGTTGCTGTTCTTCTTGATTTTGTAGATCTGAGGTGGATTCTTGAAAAGTACTGGAAGATTCACCTTCTTCATAGGTGGAGTTGTTCAGATCAATTATTGGGAACTCAATATTGGGGTTCTCAGATATGTGAACCTCAGAATTTGATGCATTCAAGTTATGCTGAGTTCTTTCTTGATCAGTATCACTCATACCATGATCAAAATAGTATGGGTGAGACTTGGGCTATTCAGCAATTGAGATTTCTGGATTACATAGAATGTGAATGCCACTAATGTCTTCCTTTGCTGAGGTAGAATGCTCATTCTGATCTTCATCAAAAGTGACATGAATGGATTCTACAATCATCTTAGTTGAGATGACATACACTCTGAAAGCTTTATAGTGTGGAGAGTAGCCCACAAACACACCTTCATTTGCTTTGGGAGCAAATTTGTTGAGATTTTGTTTAGTACTGAGTACAAAACATTTACGCCCAAAGATGTGGAAGTATTCCACATTAGTAACCTTGCCATTATATAACTCATAAGGAGTCTTTTGATGTCTCTAGACTATTGTGGCTCTGTTCTGAGTAAAATTTGCATAGTTTACAGCTTCTGCCCAGAAGCTTAGTGCCAGTCCAACATGGCATAACAAAGTTCTTGCAGCTTCAATTAATGTTCTATTCTTTCTTTCTACGACACCATTTTTTTGTGGTGTGTAGGCTGCAGAGAAGTTTTGGACGATTCCTTTTTCTTCACATAAATCTGCTAATACTGAGTTCTTAAACTCAGTACAATGGTCACTTCTTAGTTGCTTGACCTTGTTGCCTTTCTGAAGTTCTTCTCTTTTGATAAAGGCAATAATTTCTGTGGTTGTATCTGATTTGGTCTTGAGAAAGATGACCCAAGTATACCTTGAGTATTCATCAACCAAGACTAAAGTATAGATCTTTTGGCCAATGATGGTGTGTTGATGGGCCAAAAAGATCCATATGTATCATTGTAAGAGGTTCATTAATAGAATGATTGACCTTCGACTTGAATGAATTCTACTTCTGCTTGCCCATTTCACATGCTGAGCATAACTTATCTTTAGAATAAGTAATAGTGGGCAACCCTCTCACCAGCTTCTTCATACTGAGCTCATTAATATTTCTGAAATTGATGTGAGAAAGTTTCTTGTGCCACAACCAGTTCAGTTCTGGCTTGACTTTAGAAAGCATGCAAACTCGATTAGTAGGGTCTATTTCAGACATGTTGACCACATAGACATCTTTTTCTCTTCTAGCAATGAGTACAGGTTTCCCTTTATCATTGTAGATGATTCCTGCAGTCTTCCTGAAGCGAGCTTCATTGTCATCATCACACATCTGGCTGATACTGAGCAGATTGTGTTTAACACCCTCTACATAGGCAACTCTTTTAAAAGTTATGTTGCATGCCTTGATTACTCCATACCCTCTAGTTTTTCCAACTGAATCATCTCCAAACTTGACAAAAGGACCCTTCTCTGGTGTATAGTTTAGAAGGTACTCCATACTGCCAGTCATGTGTCTTGAACAACCACTATCTAAGTACCATTTTCTGTCACCCTGCACAAGACACAAAATAATGATTAGTTCTTTTTAGGAACCCATTTTTTGAATGGGACCTTTGGTAGGAGAAACAGGGGTAGCTTGATCTCTTTTATTGGAGAGGTCAGTATCACTTCAGGGGAAACCTTGGAGGTTTTCTATGGTGATACTGACTTGGTTTCTCTCCTTTTCTTTGGTACTGAGTACCTAGGACTTGAGAGATCAGTCCAGCATTCATCTCCTTTATGTCCAATATGATGACATCTATAACATTTTCTAAGTCTATTTCTGAACATATTTTCATAAGGAATTTTTGAAAATTGTTTGACTTTTGGTAGATCAGTATGAGTAAGTTTTGCAAACTTTTGACTTAAAACTTTGATCTGATCACCAATAGATTTTTAAAAATGTTATTTTTGTCATTTTTTACTGGTGTTTTAATGTTGTTTTTGACTGGTTTAGAAGGAGATGGATCTGGTGTCTTCTTTTTATTTGGCAGAGAAGTCTTTTTAATATTAGACTTCTTGTTTTTGCCACTTGAAGATCCTGTTGAAGTTGATTTCTGATTATCATGTTTTAGAATGATAACTTTAACAGGTTCTTTAGATTCTTGAATAATTATTTAATAAAAATACATTTGAAGGAACAGATAATTCATGTACTGAAGAACCTAAAGAGCCTGTTAAATTTGTCATTCTAAAAAATGATAATCAAAAACCAACTTCAACAGGATCTTCAAGTGGCAAAAGCAAGAAGTCTAAACATAATAAGACTTCTTTGTCAAATAAAAAGAAGAAACCAGATCCATCTCCTCCTAAACCGGTTAAAAATAATATTAAACCACCAGTTAAAAATGACAAAAATAGCATTTTAAAATCTATTGGTGATCAGATTAAATTTTTAAGTCAAAAGTTTGCAAAACTTACTCATACTGATCAGTCAAGAGAGAAACAATTTTCTAAAATTTCTTATGAAAACATGTTTAGGAATAGGCCTAGAAAATGTTATAGATGTCATCATACTGGTCAAAAGGGAGATGAATGTTGGACCGATCTCTCAAATCCTAGGTACTCAGTACCAAAGAAAAAGAGAGAAAATCAGTCAGTATCACCAAAGCTAGAAAACCCCCAAGGTTACCCCTGACGTGATACTAACCTCTCCATTTAAACAGATCAAGTCTAATCCTGTTTCTCCTACCAAAGGTCCCACTCAAAAATGGGTTCCTAAAAAGAACTAATAATAATTTTGTGTCTTGTGCAGGGTGACAGAAAATGGTACCTAGATAGTGGCTGCTCAAGACACATGACTGGCAGTATGGAGTCTTCTAAACTATACACCAGAGATGGGTCCTTCTGTCAAGTTTGGGGATGATTCAGTAGGAAAAACAATAGGATATGGAGTGATCAAGGCATGCAACATAACTTTCAAAAGAGTTGCCTATGTAGAGGGTCTAAAACACAATCTGCTCAGTATCAGCCAGATGTGTGATGATGACAATGAAGCTCGCTTCAGGAAGACTGCAGGAATCATCTACAACGACAAGGGGCAACCTGTACTCATTGCTCGAAGAGAGAAAGATGTCTATGTGGTCAACTTGTCTGAACTAGACCCTACTATACGAGTATGTCTGCTTTCTAAAGTCAATCCAGAACTGAACTGGACGTGGCACAAAAAACTCTTTCACATCAACTTTAGAAATATTAATGCGCTCAATATGAAGAAGAAGAGTTCATTAAAAGATAAGTTGTGTACTGCACGTGAAATGGGCAAGCAGAAGAAGAGTTCATTTAAATCAAAAGCCAACCACTCAATAAATGAACCTCTTACCATGATACATATGGATCTCGTTGGCCCCATCAGCACACCATCACTGGCCAAAAAGATCTATACATTGGTCCTGGTTGATGAATACTCAAGATACACTTGGGTCATTTTCCTTAAGACCAAATCAGATGCTACCACAGAAATCATTTCCTTCATCAAAAGAGAAGAACTTCAGAAAGGCAACAAGGTCAAGCAACTAAGAAGTGACCATGGTACTGAGTTCAAGAACTCAATATTAGCAGATTTAAGTTATATCATTGAAGGAATTATGTGCACAGTTGGTCAACCTATGATGATAGATCCATGCCTACGAAACACTTAAGGGTCACACCGGTGAGTGCATGTAATACGAGCAAGATAAGCAATGTTACTACGAAGAGGAATGATTCATAGTAGTCATTATGAATCAGTTAAGTATTAAATTAAGTTTAACTTATTACTAGATTAGTTTAACTAACTAATTAATACAAGTAGTTGTACATTTACTAGTTGAGTAAATACGCAATGTGTTAATTAAAGACTATCCATGATATGATTTAAACCTATTAAATCATATAGTGATTGGATAATATTGTTGTATAAATTATATAAAGGTTATTATATAATTAACTATTAAAAGTATAAATACAAGTATATAATTCGTGTATATGGGTACCGAATTATTAGTGTGTTAATACTAGACATTTAGTAGTTAAGTGCAACAATAATAAACTAGTTAAACTATAAGGGTTTAAAGTGTAAGAGATAAGTTTAATTAAGAGATTAATCTTAATTAAACTAGGAGGACTTAAATGAAACTTATTCTATTATAAATAGAAGGCTTAAGGTTTCATTTAAACCTAATCAATAATTCCCTTTACACCTAGAATTCGAAACCCTAGCCCCTCCTCTATTTGGTTTCGGCCGAACACCCAAGAACACCAAGTTTGGTGTTCTTCGTTCTTCGTGTTCTTCGTGTTCTTCAAGTCTTGAAGATCCAAGTTCATTGCTTAGATCAACTAGAGGATCGCTTGACTTATTCATCATCAGTGGATCTATCTTAAGCAATCAACAAGGTATGTTTTGGGAAACCCTTTTCTCCCTTCTCCATCTTGGACTTTGGTTGATGGTCGACGAACACACAAGTATGTGTGTGTTCGAGTTCTTCGTACAAGGTTTCTTTCTTGGTAACCTAATCTAGTTCTCCAACATCCCAATCCTTTAGGGTTTAAGGATTAGGTTTAATCCCAGTTCCGCATTTAGGGATTAAATCAGCTAGTTGGTTTTAACCGGTCAAGAACAAGTTCATGTTCTTGGTCAGTATGGTCGAACCAAGCTTACTAGGTGGTTGACCCAAGTGGTCGACCAGTGTTATGAAACCCTTCAGTGGTATCAGAGCGTTGGTTTTGAGATCTAGACTAGATTAACAAAGATTGTTTGTTTACTTTAATTTTAAGTTTTTTTTGTTTCAAGTTTTTTTTCCTTCTTCCTAAATTTCGAAAAGGGTAAAGAACCCTAGGACCAAGAATATTAAACTAGTCTAAGTTTAATTGGTCAAGAGGTTTCTAAGAACCCTAGAATTTTCGAAAAGCAAGAAAGAACCCTAGGACCAAGAACATTAAACTAGTTTAGTTTAATTGGTCAAAAGGCTTCTTTCCTTAACCCTAGAATTTTTGAAAAATTGGAAGAACCCTAGGATCAAGAATTTCAAAGTTCTTGATCAAGAGGATTCTTTCCTTATTGTTTGATCTTCAAAATCTAGGATCAAGTATGTTAAACCAAGTTTTGGTTTAATTGATCAAAAAGGATCCTTTCCTTTTCTCAAAGATTTCGAAATCAAGGAGGTTACTTGGACACCAAGTTTGTTAAACTAGCTTAGTTTAATTGGTGGAAAAGTTCCATAGGCTTTAAGCAAATTTTCGAAACCCTAGATATAATCTAGGATTAAACTAGTTTAGTTTAATTGAAAGAATTAATTAGTACAATAATAATCTAAAACCTAGATAATTAAACAAGTTTATGTTTAATAGGTTTAATTATTATTTTAATAGATTTATTAAGACTAGTTCTTTAAACCTAGTGATTTAGACAAAGTTTTATTGTCTATAAGGTTTAATTTAAAAAGTTTAAATACATTTATTAAAGGTTATAATCTATCTTAGAATTTAAACAAAGTTTATTGTTTAGATAGGATTGATTAAAAGAAATTAATCTTTTAAAAATGATGTCTTTGATCAAGAAAGTCAACACCCTAGTTTTGATTGATCAAAAACAAGATTAGGGTTCATCTAATTAATTTAGGGAATTGATAAAGAAGATGTTAATTTTTAAGTTCTAAAATTAACAAGATGTATTTAATTATTTATATATATGTATTAAAATTTTCGGAATTTTTATATATTAGGTAAAATTGAATTTTAAAAGATATAATAAGTTTATACGTATTTTAATTAGATTAAGTTAAAATACATATGTATAAGCTAGATGTAATATTCTTATTAGAATGGTACAAGTTTATTATAAAATATACATATATATACGAATACATTAAAATAGAAGATAAAATGGAACAATTAAAAAGGGTAATGTTGTTTTGATCTTTAAAAATAATATTATAATTAGTTATTGTATAAGTTATAATATAATTAAAACTAGAAAGTACAAAGTTATGATTTAATTATAACTAGAAATTGTACAAGTTGAAATTATATGATTAACTAGAAATATACAAAGTTATATATATTAAGATGTATAAAGTTATAAGTTGTTATAACTAGTTAATTATACAAGTATAGTATAAGTATTTTACAAGTCATGTAATATACTAGATTAATGATCAAGTATAAATAACAAGGACCTATATTTAACTAGTTCAAGTTAAATATAAGAAAGGTTTAAACAGACTAAGAGTTATTATATATAGTCTTTATATAGTAAGTTTATTATTTTCACCAAGTATAAACCGGTGATTGTGTTAGCTTAAGTTTCATCATGGTTGTTGAAGCTAGTGGGAGCTACACAAGAAAATCACAAAGTTTGTAAGTGTGTCGTTAAGACATAAGTCTTGGTCGAATCTAATAAGTCATAAGAAATGTTTAATTTCACTATTAGACATATGGAAAACTAGATGTGTTAAAATAGGTTTATGTTTCAAGTTCATGAATCATAAAAGTTTTAAGAGTTTAACATAAGTTTACAAGTTTTTCAAGTAATATAAAACAAGTAAGTTTTATTAGAAATAAGGTTTCTCACAAAACCTAGTAAACGTTTTGTACACATCGTTTTAGGTATACATGTAAAATCGTGCAAATTCTTGAAACTATAAGTTTTAAAGAATAGTTCTTAAGTTTTAAAAGGTGACTTGTAGAACTCTTCAATTCACAAGTCACACATTTTAAACAAGGATTAAGATTGGAATAAAGGTTTAAGTTTAGTTTAAGACATAAACAAACCCAAGAAAATCTTAGATCTAAGTACTATCCACCTAATGGAACACCTCACTTGTTAAACGATATTCATATTGTAAGGATAAAGAACCTTAGATATGGATTCAAATCATTGCGAGTGTTAGGGTGCATAAGGTTCTGTGATAATCGGGAGTCCCGGCGCAGAGCATCGCACTGTCTTAGATGGTCTGATCTACTTTGGTGATAATCGGGAGTCCCGACCCAAAAAGTACTTGAGTATAATAAACATACTAGACTTTATTACTAACTTAGAAATGTATAATTAGATTGTACAAGGTTGTAATAAGTTATAAGTCTATAGATTCTACGACCCCTAGGAATCGTGTCAAGTCTTGATACGATTGGTAAGGAAGTTACCTACCAGAAATAGCATGTCTCGTCGGGAAGTGCCCAAACCTTGCGGCGAGAATGTGATATATGGATCCTAGGCCTAAAATATAAATTATGGGTTTATAATATATTTTAGAGAATGTTTATTGATGATTACTAATTAAACTGGTTTGATTTGTAGATGGCAGCAACAAACATAACGACACGTACCAACAATCTCTCACTACGCTTGTTTCTAGAAAAGGACGAATTGACTGGGTCAATGTTTCTCTATTGGAAGCGTGATCTTCGGATTATGCTTACGCATGAGAGAAAAGGAAATGTCCTAGAAAGAGCAATGCTAAGTACTCCTGCCGCAAATGCTAGAAATGAACTAGGATAAGCATATTACGCTTATAGGGTGTTCAAATCTCGCAAGCTGGTTAAAGGGATCATCGGTAAGTGCTCACATCATAAAAATGAAAGAGTACATGGATCATATTAGGTCACCCAGTATCGTTGCAGTTGGAAACACTAATGATACTCAACTCGTTGTTAGATGACTATAAGTCTTATGTAGTCAACTACAACATGCATAACATGGAGAAATCCATTGTTGAGCTACATTCCGTGCTCAAGACTACTGAGTTGATTTGGGGACCAAGTTTAAGAATGATCTCGTAGTAACCGATGATGGTAGTGATCAGAGAAAGAGGCGCAGTGGAAAGGGAAAGGATAAAACCGATCCCAGCCACGGCGTGCCTAAAGGGTAATGGAGTCAAACAAAAAGGTCAAGAAGGTAAAGCCAAACAAGGACCGAGAAACGGTGTCTTGGTTGTGGCAAGGGTCAAAGGGTAGGAGGCAATGCTTGCTCCTTAGTTGACTTGACCAACTTCTAGATACTCGCTTCCTACTTGTAAAAGTTTATTACAAGTAACTCAACCTTAGCAATCGTTTATTGCATAAGATGATAAGTGAGATGACCGACATCAGATGGTGATGATCCCACGAGCACCAAGTTTTTATAATTCAGCATTTTGTGGATTCGTTTTATACAATTTTACTTTATTGTTTGGATAATTTTATTTTGTTAAAACAAGTTTTATTTTGGTTTTAATTAATCTCGAATCCGTGGTTGAATTATATTGTGCATGTGTGATAATTACAATAGTCAAGGTTTATGACTAGATTGTAAGTCAAGTTTTGATTTACTTATATTTCATGTTTATATGTATTTGTTTGATTGTTGTATGAATAATGTCTTGATAGCTCAAGGTATTTAGATACTAGTAATTAGAAAGTTTTTCTAATGAAAGTATTTAAGAGTTTTGTGGAAGCATAAGGTTCAAAGGTTATTGAACTTAGTTAAAACATCTTAAGTAATAGTCATTACTTATGATAGAAAGTTTTATAGTATTAGTATTAATATAGTATGATTATATTGGATATAATCAAGATAGATTTAAAGAGTATTATTACAAGTCTTTTACATTTGTAGTAAAGGCTTTAATGAAGTCATAATTCCCTAGTAGGAATAATTGGATATTCGTATGATCCAAGTAAAATGCCTTAGACATTAAATGACTCTTAAAAAGGGACAAAACTATATTAAAGTTTTTAAGAATTAAAAGGTATTATTGCAAGTGTTTTATACTTGTAATAAATACAATATTTAATCAAGTCATAATTCCCTAATAGGAATAATGGATGTTTGAAAAATCCAAGAAGTGACTTTGGCATTAAATGAAGTTCTTAAAGAATATCAATGTGTTTAAGAATTGATAGTATCATTTCAAGTGTTTTATACTTGCTAGATACAGTAATCAATAAAGGTCATGATTCTCTAAAAAGGAATGTTTGGACATTCGCAAATCCAAAGGATGATCTTAATCATTGATTGAATTCTTAAAAGACTAAACTACAAGTTATTGACTAGGTCAAAGTAGTTTAAGAAATGCTTAAAATCCATAAAAGTAAGTGGGAGCTAAGGCTAACGTAACTCATTAAAGATGTTAGTGAATTCAGTAAGTTAGTAAGACATTAACAACAAGGTTTTACCAAGTCGTTAGCCAAAGAGTTAAGAGAAATAATAAATGATCGATTAGATTATTGCAAAACTAATAGCGTGATCACAAGTCTTGTGATTAATTATTGCATATCTAATAGGTTGTTAACACTTCAGTGGATAACATAGTCATTTAAGGAAATTTCTTTAACTAGTAAGAATATCTACAAATCAAGTAACTAAAAGAGGCTTTAGTTACAAGAATGATTTTATGAATTCAAGAAACTAAGGAGTTAAACTTCCAATCCTCCTATGTTTTTAGTTTAATAGAAATGATTGGTTTAGTGATAAAGTTACAATTAAGTTTGCAAGAATCATTAAGTAATCAACACAAACGAAAGGAATAAGTAATGATCCAGTAATAAATTCAGTATCTATGTCCACTGAGGAATAGTACATGAGTTAGTATCATTTTTATTCAGACTTTGTATGTTTTACAAGATCCATGAATAAAAATCTATTTATTCAAGAAGACACAAAATCCGTGACTACTCGTCTTGGTGGGAACCTTGATGGGACGTTAACGCATCGCGGTATTTGGTGGTAGATTCGAAGTTCTTCGAAGATAGCTACACAAGTTTTGTGTAAACCAAATATTGGTGATATTCTGTTGGAGGCTCAACGAATATTGGATTGACCACCGTGACAATACTTCGTGGTTGAAAAATTCAAAAGTATTGTTCACTAGGATTGTCCTTAAGCCTGAGGTATTTGGTTTAGGATACAATGACTAATGTGCTTTGGTTCAACTTAGACAATTCTGAAATACGTTTGTCATACGAGGCGATACTGGGTACAAAGGAAGTTCTTTTTTTAAGCGAAATATACAAGATGGTAATTGCACCTCCTCTTTTGGAGAGATATTTATAGGTCCTTTGACTTGATAAGAAACTGGCAAGTGCACGGCCGTGCCCAAACGAACTGATCTGTTCTTTGTCGTTTATCACAACAGTTTGAATCAAGAAGTCATAAAATGATTTCGAATACAGGAGTTGATAATTTCTACCATGCTCGTATTCGTTATCACAAATATCGTGCTGCAAGGGATAAGCCTAACATAGTTTGCCCAAAAAGTAAAGACCGAGTGTTCTTTACTAGGAGACGCTATTAAAGAGTTTTTCATAAAATATACCTGGGTTACGTAAGCTGTTTTTATGGGGTTGGTTACCTACATGCCCATCTAGAAGGCCACTGTAGCTCGTATCATTAAGACAAAGGTTACAGAATTGCACAAGTGGGAGTCTGAAGGAATTATGTGCACAGTTGGTCAACCTATGATGATACATCCATGCGAACGAAACACTTAAGGGTCACACCGGTGAGTGCATGTAATACGAGCAAGATAAGCAATGATACTACGAAGAGGAATGATTCATAATAGTCATTATGAATCAGTTAAGTATTAAGTTAAGTTTAACTTATTACTAGATTAGTTTAACTAACTAATTAATACAAGTAGTTGTACATTTACTAGTTGAGTAAATATACAATGTGTTAATTAAAGACTATCCATGATATGATTTAAAGCTATTAAATCATATAGTGATTGGATAATATTGTTGTATAAATTATATAAAGGTTATTATATAATTAACTATTAAAAGTATAAATATAAGTATATAATTCGTGTATATGGGTACCGAATTATTAGTGTGTTAATACTAGACATTTAGTAGTTAAGTGCAACAATAATAAACTAGTTAAACTATAAGGGTTTAAAGTGTAAGAGATAAGTTTAATTAATAGATTAATCTTAATTAAACTAGGAGGACTTAAATGAAACTTATTCTATTATAAATAGAAGGCTTAAGGTTTCATTTAAACCTAATCAATAATTCCCTTTACACCTAGAATTCGAAACCCTAGCCCCTCCTCTCTTTGGTTTCGGCCGAACACCCAAGAACACCAAGTTTGGTGTTTTTCGTTCTTCGAGTTCTTCGTGTTCTTCAAGTCTTGAAGATCCAAGTTCATTGCTTAGATCAACTAGAAGATCGCTTGACTTGTTCATCATCAGTGGATCTATCTTAAGCAATCAACAAGGTATGTTTTGGGAAACCCTTTTCTCCCTTCTCCCTCTTGGACGAATTTCGGCCAAAGAACCCTAGGGTTCTTTGGTTGATGGTCGACGAACACACAAGTATGTGTGTGTTCGAGTTCTTCGTACAAGGTTTCTTTCTGAAGGAATTATTGAAGAAATTATGTGCACAGTCAGTCAACCTATGATGATACATCCATGCCTACGAAACACTTAAGGGTCACACCGGTGAGTGCATGTAATACGAGCAAGATAATTAATGATACTACGAAGAGGAATGATTCATAATAGTCATTATGAATCAGTTAAGTATTAAGTTAAGTTTAACTTATTACTAGATTAGTTTAACTAACTAATTAATACAAGTAGTTGTACATTTACTAGTTGAGTAAATATACAATGTGTTAATTATAGATTATCCATGATATGATTTAAAGCTACTAAATCATATAGTAATGGGATAATATTGTTGTATAAATTATATAAAGGTTATTATATAATTAACTATTAGAAGTATAAACACAAGTGTATAATTCGTGTATATGGGTACCGAATTATTAGTGTGTTAATACTAGACATTTAGTAGTTAAGTGCAACAATAATAAACTAGTTAAACTATAAGGGTTTAAAGTGTAAGAGATAAGTTTAATTAAGAGATTAATCTTAATTAAACTAGAAGGACTTAAGTGAAACTTATTCTATTATAAATAGAAGGCTTAAGGTTTCATTTAAACCTAATCATAATATTCCCTTACACCTAAATCGAAACCCTAGCCCCTCCTCCCTTTGGTTTCGGCCGAACACTCCCAAGAACACCAAGTTTGGTGTTCTTCGTTCTTCGTGTTCTTCGTGTTCTTCAAGTTTTGAAGAACAAGTTTATTGCTTAGATCAACTAGAAGATCGCTCGATTTGTTCATCATCAGTGGATCAATCTTAACCAAACAACAAGGTATGTTTTGGGAAACCCTTTACTCCCTTCTTCCTCTTGGACGAATTTCGGCCAAAGAAACCTAGGGTTCTTTGGTTGATGGTCGACGAACACACACAAGTATGTGTGTGTGTTCGAGTTCTTCGTACAAGGTTTCTTTCTTGTTAACCTAATCTAGTTTTCCAACATCCCAATCCTTTAGGATTGAAGGATTAGGTTTAATCTCAGTTCCGCATTTAGGGATTAAATCAGCTAGTTAGTTTTAACCGGTCAAGAACAAGTTCATGTTCTTGGTGAGCAAGGTTCGAACTCGTGTACTAGGTGGTCGATCCAAGTGATTGATCAGTCGCATGGTGCGTAGTAAATCCCTTCACTTTCTTGTTAACCTAATCTAGTTCTCCAACATCCCAATCCTTTATGGTTTAAGGATTAGGTTTAATCCCAGTTCCGCATTTAGGGATTAAATCAGCTAGTTGGTTTTAACCGGTCAAGAACAAGTTCATGTTCTTGGTCAGTATGGTCGAACCAAGCTTACTAGGTGATTGACCCAAGTGGTCGATCAGTGTTATGAAACCCTTCAATCATGGCAGGGTTTCTAATGTGGAATACTTTCACATCTTTGGGAGTTTATGTTTTATAGTTAGTACTAAACAAAATCTCAACAAATTTGCTCCCAAAGCAAATGAAGGTGTGTTCATGGGCTATTCACCACACTCCAAGGCTTTCAGAGTGTTCATTATATCTACTGAAGGGTTTCATTGAAACTGATCGACCACTTGAGTCAACCTCCTAGTTTTCTTGGTTTGACCATACTGGTATGAACATGAAGGTGTTCTTGACCGGTTAAACCAACTAGCTGATTTAATCCCCAAAAGCGGAAGTGGGATTAAACCTAATCCTTAAACCCTAAAGGATTGGGATGTTGGAAATCTAGATTAGATTAACAAGAAAGAAACCTTGTATGAAAAACTCGAACATGTTAGTGATTTATGGTTTAATCAAAGTAAAACGCAGTGGAAATATAACATAAATCACCAGTCAAGGATCTACATATTGACAATATAATTAAGCATGAAAATCAAAGAGATTAGTATGTAAGAATCATACCCTTGAAGCCTTTGATTACACCAATGATTGAAGACAGTTTGTAGGGATGAAACCGCGTATCCAAAGTAGGATACCTCTAGAGTACTCCACACTACACCTCAAGCAATACCACTAGAATGCTAGTCCCACTTAGTAACAATCCATAAACCAAAGAAGCCAAAAGATCACTACAGAAGATACGATCTTCTTATATTATTGTTTTGTATGCAAACAATTAATAAACAAAGCAATAATTTGTTTAGTGATTTTGGGTTACTGTGCGCCAACCATCAAGGAACAATTCCTTGCCTTTTCCATTTATTTTGATCGTCGAATCTTAAGACACACGAGCAAATTAAAACCAAGAGGTTCTTGCGGCCGTATCTTAGACCAAAAAAAAGGAGATCGGAGCATTTTTGGTTAGGGTTATCTCTGTAGATCATTAGGGTTAAATATCTTATATATTAATCAAGTCTAATGATCTTTGGACTTTTTTTACTTAATCCTTTTTATATCCTTCTAATTAAATAAAACTTAACCATTAAGCCCATTTAATTCTTTTATGTTACTTACAATATATAAATAATGTAAATACAATATTTACATTATATATATATTAAATGGTATCTCAGTGTATAAGTGTGTGACCCTATAGGCTCACATATATCTAGCCATATAATTATATGTCATGAGATAAGCATATTCCAACAGCTCCCACTTGCGCATGTCATAACAACAAGTAATTATACAAGCAATGGTTAGCGTCTAGCAACACGACAATGCCCCTAGAGACACATGAGGTGAGTTTCAGAAAAGTCCAGGTTCAAAGTTTTTCAATCGGTTATCCTTTTGTTACTGATACCATGTTGAATTTTAGAGAAGGATTAATGTCAATCTAAAATTTCAACGATTCTGTTTCTCGATCTTTACATTTAAGTAGATTACCAAACCAATCAAGATTCATCTTGATTACCTTTGGGTACGGCCGTACAAGCATCTATTCAAATCATCGAGGGGCCCAGTAGTATCTAATCCAAACATGTGGAGGAACAAATTCTTTATTGACAACACGTGTTTGATATATGCTTAATATCAAACCTGAAGATGGTTGTTATTGCAGCCTTATTCAGGTCAGCGTTTAACCACATCAAAGAGTGACACTCCACACACACAAACTAACTTGCATCTCAAGTCAGAGGATAAGCGACAAAGCCTTTGTGAGATTCACTTGTGACATAAATCCAGGAAGTGATTTCTCATAGGTTGGGTCAGTCCAATTGTGCATCACAATGAACAACATGTGAGTTTGATTTCATAATCCTTTGTCATACTAAGATCATGTCATCAATGCCCTCAGATTTGTCTTAATAATATTCCCATATTATTAATATGACAATGGACAATTTAGAATATAAAACACAGTAATTATTCAAGGATATAAACATGCAAATATAGAACACAGTAGATATTCATATAAAAACGATCATATCAAATATATCAATTTATTCCAATAAAAACTGCTCAACGTTCCATTATTCAAATACTAAAACAGATTTACATGAAACTACTAGCTTGTCGAAGTCCAATGTTCCATCCATATTCAATATGTTTGGTACAAGACATTGAGTTCGATAAAGCGTCAGCTAGTTAGTTATCTGTTTGAACTTTAAGAGTACGAATTTCACATACCTCGATAAATCATTCGAAAGTAGTGAACCTTCGTACATAGGATCCAGCGTCATCACGACCTATTTCAAAACCATCATAAGTATAGAAAGTATACTTAGTTTCAGTTTGGTATCTCCACCACATCCAAGGAACATATATCCAGTATTTCAAAAATACTTCAATGTGTTCTTAACAGCAATCCAGTGACTCACTCGTGGATTCTGTTGGTATTTTCTAGTAAGGTCCCCTAATGACTTTACATTTGGCCTAGTGCACCTTACAGCGTACATGATGAATGGAATAGCCGATTCATAGGGGATTACATTCATTCGCTTCACCACATCAGGTGTGGAAGGTCCTTGAGTCTCACTCAAGTTTACAATGTGTTGCATACGAGGACTTCCTCGTTTGGGAGCATCCATTCTAAATCGTTTTAGAATTTTGTCAATGTAAGCACTTTGACTTAAACCAATTAACCGCTTTGATCTATCACAATAGATTCTTAACTTCAAGTATGTGTGTCGTATTTCTACAATTCATCATGTCAAAACATTTTCCAAGCCAGGATTTTCATCTTGTAGCATTGGTATATTGTTTCACATGAGTGACATGTCATCAACATGTATGATTTTAGAAATAACAATGCTCCCAGTAGCTTTCATATATACACACGCTCAGTTTGGATTTTAGGTGAAACTAACGTTTTTATTTCATCATTAACCAAATCTCATAGTCATAGTACACTACTTTGGCTATAAGATTCCTAACGTCTTTAGTAACAAGCGAGAAGGTTTCATCGTTGTCAATCTCGTAGGATTGAGTGTAACCTTTTGCTACTACAAGAGCTTTATAGGTGTGTATATTTTCATCCATGTCAACACTCTTAGTGTTTTGAGAAAGACCAATTGAGTTCAAAACTTGATTGTCTCTTATGGATTTCGTTTTCGCATTCATAGCTTCAAGTCATTTTTCGAATTCAAAATTCGATAATGCAACTTGGCAGTTAGGGGGTTCATTATGATCCTCGAAACTTTGCTCCTCAGCATCGACATAAATCTATATCGTTCAGGTGCATGAGGTGTCCTTGCGGACCTACAAATGGGAACAACATCATTTTGTGGTCCAACATCGATATGTCCAGCCTCAAAATGATATTTGCTAGTGTTACCAAAAGGTTGTGCATCATCGCTTTGAATCTTGTCAAAGTCTATAGTGCTCCCACTTGCTTGAAATGAGACTGTTCTCAAGAAACTCAGCATACCGAGCAACAACAATTTGTTCTCAGGTGGGTAGTAAAATAGTAACGAAGATACAATTGATAGATATGGGCTCAAGTTCGTTCGGCATGTCTCGTTCCACGAGATCCTCACAACCCCAGATCTTCAAGTAAGACAAATTAGGGACTTTCCCATGCCATATTACATATGGTGTCTTTTTAACCTTTTAGTCGGAACCATATTAAGTATTCGAACAACAAACTTCAGTGCATGCCCCTCAAAAGGATAGTGTAAGAGTAGTAGGACTCATCATCGATCGAACCATGTCAAACAGGGTCCGATATCTCCTTTCAGACACACCATGATCTTGTGGAGTGTATGGAGGAGATAATTGTGAGACAATCTCACGTTGGGTTGGATGATCCTGAAACTCTTGGCTCATGTACTTTCCTCCTCGATTAGGACGGAAATCCTTTGTTGTCTTGCTGAGTTGATTTTCTACATCACTTTAGAAAGATTTGAACGTTTCAAAGATTTTTTGTTTATGTTTAATCAAGTAAACATAACCATAACTACTGAAATCATCAGTGAAAGTGATAAAGTAGGTAACACCTTCCCTAGTCTTAGTTCTAAAAGGGCCACATACATCAGTATGTATGAGTCCAAGTAGATTTTTAGCTCTTTCGCCAACATGGGAGAAAAGTTTTCTTGTTATCTTTCCATAATATACAAGAGAGACATTTAAATGATTCATAATCATTTGTTAAGAAGCCCTTCGTGTGATAGTGTCAAAATGTGTTTCTTGTTTATGTGGAAAAGATGACAATCCTCTAGGTAAATGGAATCCAAACCGTTTTGGATTCTTGAGTGCTACATCAGTAATAGAACTATCATTTGAATTTAGATCATGCATATCAATTTCAAGTATACTATTAAAAGGAATAGTTATAAAAATATGTTATTTTTCATAAAACAAAATATCATGATCCATAATAGTTTGAATAAATCATTATTCAACAAATGATTAAGCTAAACAATGCATAATTGACAATTGTTCAAAACAATAATTAACGCATTAGGAAGGATTAGATCATAGTTTCCATTATTTTAGCTTTATACATTACTTTTAATCTTGCACATTTGTGTAAACGTGAGTTCCACAACTACTGTCATACACTCAAGATTTGTTAGTAAAAGTATAGAGTTCTATAATGAAGATACCTAATGTGCTAGCCAGAACACATTTGTCCTTCATCAACTCTGCCAAGTAGGCAGGACAGTTCCTCCTTCAATAGCCGGTTTCATCACAATGATGGCAAGAGACATCCTTTGTAGGGTGCTCCTTTTTAGCATGTGGGGGAATCATAGGTTTGGAAAAGTAAACTAGCTTACCCTTACCTAGACTCTTGCCTTGTGCTTGCGGTTTACCTTCCCTGATTTCTAGAAAAGAATTGAGTAACCTTTGCTCAACCAGTAATAACATGTAATAGACCAATTTTCTTCCCCATGCTATGTATTTTTAAAACTCTTTTCAAACTGGTCATAGTCTTTGGATAGTGAGGTACGAATCAAGCTCATTCCAAGAACTTGTGGCAATGGGTAACCAAGACGTTCCATTTGATCAATATAGCATTTCATATTCAAGATATTAGTGCTATTTGATTGGCCTAGCCTGCTTGTAAGCATGGAATGCTTTAACTGTTTTGAACAGTTCATGTTCTGCTTGTTGTTGAAATATCATTTTCAACTCGCTTATCGTGTCATATGCTGTGAGTTCCTCGAAGTTCTTTCGGATCTCGGGGTTCATGCTCACAAGCATAGGAGTAGCGACTTCTTGGTGTTCGTTAAAACGTTTCGATAAAGGCTTGACGAAGAGCAGCAGAAGCATTTGCAGGAGGTGCCTCAGGTAAGGCCTCTTATAGGTGTATCAACCTGTTCTCATCTCTAAGGACAATCCTTAGAGTTCGATATCAGTCGATAAAGTTGATATTAGTCAGTTTCAGTTTTCAAGAACTGATTTTAGAGTGGAGATACTTAGGTTCTGATTTGTTGTTGTTATCTGTATAACACACAAAGTTCAAAAAATAGTATTTTCAATAATAATTTCTTTTAATCACTTAACTACCCAATTAATTTTAATTAAAAGCTAAGATCCCATTGAGCTTCTATCACCGCATCAGTTGATCTGCTAGACATGATAGATCCAATAGGTAGGTGACGATCAACAATTGCATTACAAGTGCAACTCTTAGAGGTATGAGACTTCATGGCACCTAGTGAACAAGCATCTAGGGTCAAGTGGCATGTTTGTCGCATCTTCGCCTCGAGTCAAGGTCTCACCGTTAACTCGATTAAGTCATCCAATGTGAAATCATGTCAAAATAGCTCTAGGTCTCACGCATAGAGAATAAGGACCTCGGATCTAAATTCAAACCACGTCTCACGTGAATTCAAAAATAGAAGCAAGTGATTTTCAACCGATTGGACGGCGTGACTTAAATTTTAGGTATGTTAAATTTTAATTATAAAATTTTATTTAAGATATGAATGAATCATGTACTTCATTCATACCACTTCATAAGTCGTTTAATAAACGGTAAAAACATGTAACGATTATTAAGGGTTAAGTTCAAATCGTATTTAAACTTTGTTTAATCTTAAATACAAGTTTATATTAAAAAATTAATCATTAATGATTAACAAGTAATCATAGATGATAAAAAGTTTGGATGTTTTAATGTTTGTGTCTAAAATCGTATTTTTTATTATTTGAAATTTGTATCTAATAGAAAAGAAAACAACCACAAACATAAGTAAAACATGCAACCAATTTTTGTGCAAACCTCGACCGATGAAATCCTAGGTTCGGTCACGTGAGTCATCACGACGGACCGAAGGGTCAAACTAGGGGACGGGCCAACATGAACCCAAACGGGCCTACATAAACCCGATGGGCTCCCACTTGCCCCATGACATTCATGGGCAAGTAGAAACCAACATTTTGTGAAAAAATGCAATCTGCCAGAAAATCCAGTCTGACTTCAAGGCCTGAAAAGTCACTGAAGGAGTCTTCGGTGGTCTTCCCCGCCTTCCGTACAGTTGTAGGTCTTTGAGTTGCGGATATTTTGGCGGTGGCTTCAGGTCCAACGGAATAGCCAATCTCCGGGAAAGTCGGTTTTTGTGCATCTGCACAGGAGGTGCCGAAAATTGTTGTTTTGTCCTCATTTTCTCTTCAACTTTGGTCAACAAATTACAAAATAAAAAGAAACAAAATACAACTATTCTAATTACTTTTACAATTGAAAATTGCTCCAAAAATGGCACCAAAAATTAAAAGAAAAAATTAAACAAATTACAACAATTAAGCTAAAAACACGGCTTTTCCCAAGACAACCAAACAACCAAACACTCCACATTCAATCACAAACGCTCTAGGTTTTCATCGGTTTGCACAAACAACCAATCAACAATTTGACAAGGCATTGGCTTGGGATATGACAAAAAAACATGTTTTGCCATATACAACATTTAACAATTAAAATAGAAATCCAAGCCAAAAATTATAAAAAATTCAATAAACAAGATTAATTTTTTATTTAGGTGTTTGTAACTAGTAGCAATTAGGGATCCAAAAAATTAAAATTATAACCCAATTTTATAAAAAAATTTGCTACTTTTTACAAAAAACTTGCTAATTAAATCATCAATATGATGACTCGTGATACCACTGTTAGTGATTTATGATTTAATCAAAGTAAAACGCAGCGGAAATATAACATAAATCACCAATCAAGGATCTACATATTGACAATATAATTAAGAATGAAAATTAAAGAGATTAGTATGTAAAAATCATACCCTTGAAACCTTTGATTACACCAATGATTGAGGACAGTTTGTAGGGATGAAACCGCGTATCCAAAGTAGGATACCTCTAGAGTAGTCCACACTATACCTCGAGCAATACCACTAAAATGCTAGTCCCACTTAGTAACAATCCACAAACCAAAGAAGCCAAAAGATCACTACAGAAGATACGATCTTCTTATATTATTGTTTTGTATGCAAACAATTAATAAACAAAGCAATAATTTGTTTAGTGATTTTGGGTTACTGTGCGCCAACCATCAAGGAACAAATTCCTTGCCTTTTCCATTTATTTTGATCGTCGAATGTTAAGACACACGAGCAAATTAAAACCAAGAGGTTCTTGCGGCCGTATCTTAGACCCAAAAAAAGGAGATCGGTGCATTTCTGGTTATCTCTGTAGATCATTAGGGTTAAATATCTTATATATTAATCAAGCCTAATGATCTTTGGGCTTTTTTTACTTAAGCCTTTTTATATCCTTCTAATTAAATAAAACTTAAACATTAAGCCCATTTAATTCTTTTATGTTACTTACAATATATAAATAATGTAAATACAATATTTACATTATATATATATATATTAAATGGTATCTCAGTGTATAAGTGTGTGACCCTATAGGCTCACATATATCTAGTCATATAATTATATGTCATGACATAAGCATATTCCAACAGAACACACACATCGATTGTGTGTGTTCGTCGAACACTCACCAAGAACCCTGGGGTTCTTGGTGTTTTCGTCCGTCGAGCAAGAGGGAGAGGGAGAAAGGCTTTTCCCAAAACATACCTTGTTGCTTGCTTAAGATAGTCCACTGATGATGAACAAATCGAGCGACCTTCTGTAGGGATTTGGCTACGCACCATGCGACTGATCAACCACTTGGGTCGACCTCCTAGTGTACTTGCTTCGAACCATGACTGACCAAGAACATGAACTTGTTCTTGACCGGTTAAAACCAACTAGCTGATTTAATCCCTAAATGCGGAACTGAGATTAAGCCTAATCCTTAAACCCTAAAGGATTGGGATGTTGGAGTTCTAGATTAGGTTAACAAGAAAGAAACCTTGTACGAAGAACTCGAACACACACATTTCTTGTGTGGTTCGTTCGACCATCAACCAAAGAACCCTAGGGTTCTTTGGTCGAATTCGTCCAAGAGGGGAAAAGGGAGAAAAGTGTTTCCCAAAACATACCTTGTTGATTGCTTAAGATAGATCCACTGATGATGAACAAATCGAGCGATCTTCTAGTTGATCTAAGCAATGAACTTGTTCTTCAATACTTGAAGAACACGAAGAACACAAAGAACACAAGACTTGTGTTTTGTGTGTGTATTCGGCCGAAGCCAAGGGGAGAGGAGGGGAAGAAATTCGTGAGGTGTATCAGGGAATAAGGGTTAACCTTAGCCTCTTATTTATATACAAATAAGTTGCGCTTAGAACCCTTCTAGTTTAATTAATATTAGATCTTTAATTAAACTTCCTTTTAACACTTCCATCCTTTATAGTTTAACTAGTTTATTATTGTTGCACTTAACTATTAAATGTCTAGTATTTATACACTAATAATTCGGTACCCATATACACGAATTATATACTTGTATTTATACTTTCAATAATTAATTATATAATAACCTTTATATAATTTATACAACAATATTATCCAATTACTATATGATTTAATAGCTTTACATCATATCATGGATAATCTATAATTAACACATTGCATATTTACTCAACTAGTAAATGTACGAATACTTGTATTGATTAGTTAGTTAAACTAATCTAGTAATAAGTTAAACTTAACTTAATACTTAACTGATTCATAATGACTATTATGAATCATTCCTCTTCGTATTATCATTGCTTATCTTGCTCGTATTACATGCACTCACCGGTGTGACCCTTAAGTGTTTCGTAGGCATGGATGTATCATTATAGGTTGACTAACTGTGCACATAATTCCTTCACCTTCTAGTTGATCTAAGCAATGAACTTGTTCTTTGAAACTCGAAGAACACGAAGAACGAACAAAGAACACGAAGAACACAAGCTTGTGTTCTTGTGTGTTTGGCCGATCGAATGGGGAGGGAGGGAGGAAGTATGCGTGTGATGATCAAGGGGTTTTAGGGTAACCCTAAGCCTCTTATCTATACATAAATAAGTTACGCTTAGAACCCTTTTAGTTTAATTATGATTAGATCTTTAATCAAACTTTCCTTTTACACTTCCATCCCTTATAGTTTTACTAGTTATTATTGTCACACTTAATTATCAAATGTCTTAGTATTATACACTTATATATTTCGGTACCCATGTACACGAAATATATATATACTTGTGTTTTATACCTTTAACAACTAATTAGACAATAATATTATCCAATCACTATATGATTTAATAGCTTTAAAAATGATAAGGATAGTCCCTGTGGTTTGACCTGAGTTTTGGATTTGGTCCCTAAGTTCCAGAAATTACACGGATGATCACTAAGTATCGGACTTCGTATCAGGTTTGGTCCCTAAGCCTAACAGCCATTAAAATACTCCGTTAAATCTGATCATGTGCGACGCATGTGTGGGCAATTTAGTCATTTTACACACAAACCCTCCCTCTCTCTCTCTCTCTCTCTCTCTCATCTCATTCATGTAGAAAACCAAATTAGTCACTTCTTCTTCCCCATTTCTTCATTAAACACATACAAATATGCAGACACAAAATCAAACAAAATCACCAATTTCAGAAAAGGTTAGGAAGTTTTAAGGGGTAAATGAAAGTTTAAAAGGAAGACGATTAGCAATGAACAGATCGGAAAAACAAGCTTTCAAACAAATCAAAGTAATTTACCAATATTAATCGTAGCCTGGCGAGATATGACCTTCGGAGAAAGCGGATGTATCAGCGTTACATCCAGCTTGCTCAAGTCCTGCTCCATTAAACCTTTTTGAGCCATATTCACTGTTCTTAAAGAGATTCGAAATCTGAAATCGTATAAACCCTAATTACCCATTGATTACACAGTGCTATTTGCGCCGATACACCTCAGTGTAACACCTTGAACGACTGTCAATATCAATTTCAAAATCGATTCAAGCAGATGGATAATGAAGAATTAAGTAACCTGGCAAGCTTTTTGAGTGACATGATAATGACCTGGGACCTTTTGTGGCGACAATTCATCGATCTGAAATCTGATTGCGTTTATGGTAGAAAATATCAACTCCTGTATTCGAAATCATTTCTTGACTTCCTGACTTAAACTGTTGTGATAAACGACAAAGAACAAATCAGTTCGTTTGGGCATGGCCATGCACTTGTCAGTTTTTCATCATGTCAAGGGACCCATAAATATCTCTCCTAAAAATGAGGCGCAATTATCATCTTGTTATATTTCGATTCAAAATACAACTTCCTTTGTACCCAGTAAGACCTCGTATGACAACCATATTTCAGGCTTGTCTAAGACGAACAAAAGTACATTAGTCATTGTATCCTAAACCAAATACCTTAGGCTTAAAGAAAATCCTAGTGAATAATACTTTTGAACTTTTCAACCACGAAGTATTATCACGGTGGTCAATCCAATATTCGTTGAGCTCCAACAGAATATCACCGATATTTGGTTTACACATAAATTGTGTAGCTATCTTCGAAGAACTTCGAATCTACCACCAAATACCGCGATGATGTTATCTTCCCATCAAGGTTCCCACCAAGACGAGTAGTCACGGATTTATATCTTTTTGAATAAAGAGACTTTTATTCATGGATATTGTAAAACATACAAAGTCTGAATAAAAATGATACTAACTCATGTACTATTCCTCACTAGACATAGATACCGAATTATTACTGGATCATTACTTATTCTTTGCGTTTGTGTTGATTTCTCAGTGACTCTTAATTGTAACTTCTATCACTAATTACAATTAGTCATTTCGATTAAACTAAAGACATAAGACGAGTATAATAAGAATACTATTACTTTTGTCTTTGCTAGATATTGTTCATGCAACATTAGAACATATTCTAGTCTTGCCCCTTTTCATATAATTCGGTAAACATAGGAGGATTGGAAAATTACTCCTTTAGTTTCTTGAATCTATAAAACCTGCCTTGTAACTAAATCTCTTTTAGCTACATGATTTGTAGGTACTTTTACTAGTTAAAAAAAATTTCCTTAATTGATTAACTTGTTCACTGGAGTGTGAACATCCTATTAGATTTGCAATAATCAATGATCATTTATTTCTCTTAACTCTTTGGCTAACGACTTGGTAATTCCTTGTTGTTAATGTCTCACTAACTTACTAAATCCATTAATGTCTCTAATAAATCATGTTAGTCATAGCTCCCAATACCTTTTATGGAATTTAAGCATTAATTTAAACTACAACTTTGACAAAGTCAATAATTTGTAGTTTAATCTTTTAAGAATTCTATCAATAATTAAGATCATCATTTGGATTTGCGAATATCCACTATTCCTATTTAGGGAATTATGACTTTTATTGATTACTGTATCTAACAAGTATAAAACACTTGAGATGATACTTTCAATTCTTAAACACTTTAGTATTTTAAGAACTTTATTTAATGCCAAAGTCATTTCTTGGATTTCTTAAATATCCATTATTCCTATTAGGGAATTATGACTTGATTAAATAATGTATTAATTACAAGTATGAAACACTTGCGTTTAATACCTTTAGTTCTTAAATACTTTAATATAGTATGAAACACTTGGATAACATAATCATTTAAGGAAATTTCTTTAACTAGTAAAAATATCTACAAATCAAGTAACTAAAAGAGGCTTTAGTTACAAGGCTTTAGTTACAAGGCTATGTTTACCGAATTGCATAAAAGGAAAGACTAGAAAATGTTCCAAATGTTGCATGAACAATATCTAGCAAAGACAAAAGTAATAGTATTCCTAATTACTCGTCTTATGTCTTTAGTTTAATAGAAATGATTGGTTTAGTGATAAAGTTACAACTAAGGTTGTAAGAATCATTAAGTAATCAACACGAACAAAAGAAATAAGTACTAATCCAGCAATAATTCAGTATCTATGGCCAGTGAGGAATAATACTTGAGTTAGTGTCATTTTTATTCAGACTTTGTATGTTTTACAACATCCATGAATGAAAGTGTTTTTATTCAAAAAGGTATAAATCCGTGACTACTCATCTTGGTGGGAACCTCGATGGGACGTTAACGTCATCGCGGTATTTGGTGGTAGATTCGAAGTTCTTCGAAGATAGCTACACAAGTTTTGTGTAAACCAAGTATCGGTGATATTCTGTTGGAGCTCAACGAATATTGGATTGACCGCCGTGACAATACTTCGTGGTTGAAAAGTTCAAACGTATTGTTCACTAGGATCGTCCTTAAGCCTGAGGTATTTGGTATAGGATACAATGACTAATGTACTTTGGTTTGTCTTAGACAATTCTGAAATATGTTTGTCATACGAGGCGATACTTGGTACAAAGGAAGTTGTATTTTAAATTGAAATATAATAAGATGGTAATTGTACCTCCTTTTTGGGAGAGATATTTATAGGTCCTTTGACGTGATGCGATAACTGGACGTGCATGGGCATGCCCAAACGAACTGATTTGTTCTTTGTCGTTTATCACAACAGTTTGAATCAAGAAGTCATGAAATGATTTCGAATATAGGAGTTGATAATTTCTACCATGCTCGTATTAGTTATCACAAATATCGTGCTGCAAAGGATAAGCCTAACAACGTTGCCCAAGAAGTAGAGACGGAGTGTTCTTTACTAGGAGACGCTATTAAGAGTTTTTTACAAACCTATACCAGGGTTACATAAGCTGTTTTTATGGGGTTGGTTACCTACATGCCCATCTAGAAGGCCACTGTAGCTCGTATCATTAAGACAAAGGTTACGAACTTGCACAAGTGGGAGTCTGAAGGATTTATGTGCACAGTTAGTCAACCTATGATGATACATCCTTGCCTACGAAACACTTAAGGGTCACACCGGTGAGTGCATGTAATACGAGCAAGATAAGCAATGATACTACGAAGAGGAATGATTCATAATAGTCATTATGAATCAGTTAAGTATTAAGTTAAGTTTAACTTATTATTAGATTAGTTTAACTAACTAATTAATACAAGTGTTTGTACATTTACTAGTTTAGTAAATATACAATGAGTTAATTAAAGATTATCCATGATATGATTTAAAGCCATTAAATCATATAGTAATTGGATAATATTGTTGTATAAGTTATATAAAGGTTATTATACGGTTAATCATTAAAAGTATAAATACAAGGATATATAATTCGTGTATATGGGTACCGAATTATTAGTGTATTAATACTAGACATTTAATAGTTAAATGAAACAATAATAAACTAGTTAAACTATAAGGGATGAAAGTGTAAAAGGGTAAGTTTAATTAAGAGATTAATCTTAATTAAACTAGAAGGGCCCTAAGTGAAAGTCCTTATATTATGAATAGAAGGATTAGGGATCACTTATGGGGTTACACCAAAAAAGCCGAAAACCTAGCCCCCTTTCCTCCATTCGGCCGAAACCAAGAACACCGCCACTTGGTGTTCTTCGTTCTTCGTGTTCTTCAAGTATTGAAGAACAAGTTCATTGCTTAGATCAACTAGAAGACCGCTCGATTTGTTCATCATCAGTGGACTAATCTTAAGCAAACAACAAGGTATGTTTTGGGAAACCTTTTTCTCCCTTCTCCCCTCTTGGACGAATTCGACCAAAGAACCCTAGGGTTCTTTGGTTGATGGTCGAACGAACCACACAAGCATTGTGTGTGTTCGAGTTCTTCGTACAAGGTTTCTTTCTTGTTAATCTAATCTAGATTTCCAACATCCCAATCCTTTAGGGTTTAAGGATTAGGTTAAATCCCACTTCCGCTTTTAGGGATTAAATCAGCTAGTTGGTTTTAACCGGCCAAGAACAAGTTCATGTTCTTGGTCAGTATGGTCGAACCAAGCATACTAGGTGGTCGGTCCTATGGGTCGATCAGTTGCAAGATGCAAGTGAAACCCTTCAATCATCACTTTACATCTCCTCCTACAATAAACGATTGCGAAAGTTAGATTACTCGTAATGTACTTTACAAGTATCTAAAAGTGATTAAGAAGTGTGGTTGTGTTACCTGAGGAACTTGCAATTCCTCCACCACTTGCACCCTTTGGACAATTTCTTTTCCAGTGCCCAGCCTCGCCACACTTGAAGCAACGATTCTCGGTCCTCGCTGTGTTAGGCTTTACCTTCTTGACCTTTTGTTTGACACCTTTACCATTTGGCACTCCTTGGTTATGATTGGTTTTACCCTTTCCTTTACCACCATGCCCTTTTCTCTTCTTCCCACCGCCACTGCCATTACCGATCATCATAACATCCTTAGATTTGGTCCCCAAACTCAACTCAACTGTCTTGAGCATAGAATGTAGCTTAGCAATGGATTTCTCCATATTATGCATGTTGTAGTTGATCACAAAAGGCTTGTAGTCATCAGACAACGAGTTGAGTATAGTACTCGTTGCCATCTGCAACGGAATGCGGTGACCAAGTCTAGCGAGGTGATCCATGTGCCCTTTCATTTTCATGACGTGGGCACTCACCAGTGTTCCTTTGACCATCTTGCAAGAGTTGAATGCTCGATTGATGTCGAACCTCTCAGTGTGAGCTTGCTCTTGAATTGAATCTCTTAGTTGCTGGATCATTTCAAACGCAGGCACATCCATAAATCCCGCTTGTAACTCAGGACTCATAGTGGCGAGCATTAGACAGCTCACATCGAGTGCATCACTGACATGCTTATCATAAGCTTGCCTCGTTTCAGCTCTAGCATTTGCGGCAGGGACATTTGGTACGGCTCTTTCCAAGACATACCACTTTCTCTCATGCCTGAGCACAATGAAAAGATTGCGCTCCCAATTGAGAAAGTTTGACCCAGTCAACTTTTCTTTTTCGAGGATTGAGCGAAGTGAGAGATTGTTGGTACTTGTCGTCGTGGTTGTTGCTGCCATCTACAAATCAAATCCAGTTTAATTAGTAATCATCAATAAACATTCTCTAAAATATATTTATAAACCCATAATTAATATTTTTAGGCCTAGGATCCATATATCACATTCTCGCCACAAGGTTTGGGCACTTCCCGACGAGACATGTTGTTTCTGGTAGATAACATCCTTACCAGTCGCATCAAGACTTAACACGATTCCTAGGGGTCGTAGAATCTTTAGACTTATATCTTACTACAACCTTGTACAATCTAATTGTACATTTCTAAGTTAGTAATAAAGTCTAGTATGTTTATTCTACTCAAGTACTTTTTGGGTCGGGACTCCCGATTATCACCAAAGTAGATCAGACCATCTAAGACAGTGCGATGTTCTGCGCCGGGACTCCCGATTATCACAGAACCTTACACACCCTAACACTCGCAATGATTTGAATTCATATCGAAGGTTCTTTATCCTTACAATATGAATATCGTTTAACAAGTGAGGTGTTCCATTAAGTGGATAGTACTTAGATCTAAGATTTCCTTGGGTTTGCTTAAGTCTTAAACTAAACTTAAACCTTTATTCCAATCTTAATCCTTGTTTAAAATGTGTGACTTGTGAATTCAAGAATTCTACAAGACACCTTTTTAAATCTTAAGAACTTTTCCTTTAAAACTTATAGTTTCAAGAAGTTGCACGATTTATATGTATTCCTAAAACGAGGTGTACAAAACGTTTTACTAGGTTTTGTGAAAAACCTTATCTATAATAAAACTTACTTGTTTTATCTTACTTGAAAAACTTTAAAACTTATATTAAACTTTTAATTCTTTTATGATTCATAAACTTGAATCATAAATCTAGTTTAACACACCTTGTTTTTCACATGTTTAATAATAGAATTAAACATTTGTTTTGACTTATTAAATTTGACCAAAACTTATGTCTTAGCGACACATTTATAAACTTCGTGATTTTCTTGTGTAGCTCCCACTAGCTCCAACAACCATGATGGAACTGTAAGCAAACACAATCACCGGTCTATATTTCGTGAAGCTAATAGATTTATTATATAAGGACTATATATAATAATTCTTAGTTTGTTTAAACATTTCTTACATTTAACTTGGCTAGTTAAATATAGGTTATAAAGTTCTCTTGTTATCTATTCCTTGATCATTAATCTAGTATCTTACATGATTTGTAAAATACTTATATTATACTTGTATAATTATCTAGTTATAATAACTTATAACTTTATACACCTTATAATAATAATAATAATAATATATAACTTTGTATATTTATAGTTTATCATATAATCTTAACTTGTACAATTTCTAGTTATAATGAAATCACAACTTTGTACTTTCTAGTCTCAATTATATAATAACTTATACAATAACTAGGTATACTATTATCCTTTATGATCAAATAACATTACCTTTTAATGTTCCATTTAATCTTGTATTTAATATATATATATATATATATATATATATATATATATATATATATATATATATATATATATATATATATATATATATATATATATATATATATATATATATATATATATATATATATATATATATATTTCATTACTTTAAAATAAACTTAAAACATTCTAATAAGAATGTTACATCTAATTTATATATATGTATTTCAACTCGATCTAATTAAAATACGTATAAACTATTTTATCTTTTAAAATTCATTTTTCTTTTAGATATTTAAAAATCTGAAATTATATATATATATATATATATATATATATATATATATATATTCATCTTGTTAATTTTAGAACTTAAAAATTAACTCTTCTTTTAATCCTTATTAATTCCCTTTTATTAATTAGTCAAACCCTAATCTTGTTCTTGATCAATCAAAACTAGGGTTTTGACTTTCTTGATCAAAAACATTATTTATTAAATGATTAATCCTAATCAATCCAATCTAAACAATAAACTTTGTTTAAATTCTAGGATATATTATAACCTTAATTAATTTATTTAAACTTTTAATTCAAACTTTATAGACAATAAAACTTTGTTTAAGTTTCTAGGTGTAACGCCCCGAAATTTATAATAATTAAATAATATTATTATAAATCACATGTTATTTTAGTAATAATTAATCTATTTTAATTGGGTGGTGAGTACATCTAAATAAATGAGTTAATATTTATTATGGAGTTAAATTAAATTATGTTAATATTGTATTTATAATTAACTATATTAACTAGACATTAGCCGTAATTAATTTGTTGTGAATTTGTTAGAATGTCATATTTTAATTAATTGAAAAGTCATCTAAGATTCTTGTGTCGGGTTTTGAGGGTAGTGCTTGCGAGTCGGGTCAAGGCGTATTCCATTCTCGTTTTTCTTATTTATTTATTTACTATATTATAATCCTTCATTTCAACCAATTGTATGCCAATTCATGTGATTTCAAACAAGCTCGAGTAGGGTCCGATGGGCTGTGTTGTGGGCCAAAATAACGAATGCAGGCCAAGGGCTTTAGACGTATCTTCCATTGTATCCCTTTTTTCCTTGTTATAGCTGATCGAAACCCCAAGGCAGGAAACCTAGCCGACATATTCTCACAAATCCCCATTTCCTTATCCATTTTTCTTTTTCTTCCGGCAGCAATCAAATACACCACCACCGTCTTATTTCTGTAAAACACCACCACCACCATTTATCTCCATTTCCGGCTAGAACATCCAGTTTGTTTCCACTTCTGGCGAAAACCCCACCACCGTTATTTATGTTAAAATCCATTGTTTTCCGGCGATTGTTTTCTGCTCCGCCGTGAGTTCCACCACTGTCGAGCTTCATTGCGGGTGTCCCATTTCCGGTCCGGTGAAGCTTAGTGTACGTATTCGGTACTTCTGGTCGCATGGTGCGTCTCAAACAGTGAGGAATTCATGGGTGGTAGCTAGCTCGTTTGTGGTGGTTATGCGACGCACTTTTCCGGCGAGCCACATCCTTTCTCCGGTGGTGCAATCTCGAGCAACTCTTCTGTATAGTTACGAATCAACGAGGGTGAGTTGGATGAAACCTTTCTGCTGTTATTTCTTTTTGTTTCAATCGTGGTTTGAAATTCGTGAAGATGTCAAGGTTTTGGGTTTTGGTATTTGATTGGTTCCCTTCTCGTACAGTTCCGACCAAAAGCATATATGGGGTCTTGGGTTTTTGTAGCAGGTTAATCCAAGTTAGTAAAAAGAAATAATCTATTATGATTTTATATATAAAATAAAATGTCGATGGTTTTTAATAAAAGAAATGCTTCTTGTTTTCAATAAAGATGTTTATTATTTTAGTGGAGGAAATGTTTATTGTATTTAATAAAAGGGAAATGTTGCACATATGAAAACAAGTTTTGAACTCGGTTTGATTAGGGTTATATTTCTTATTTTAGGTTCATCTAAACGCTAGCCAGACAGTAGTGTAGAGTGCTGAGAGATATTCGGAGCTTACATTTTCTCGAGGTGAGTATTCTCACCGTGTATTCAGTTTTAACGTTGTACATGCATGACTTACGTGTTACATTACTTGCACCATATTTGCTATCTGAGTTATCTGTTATCTGAGTTATCTGTGATCTAGCATCTTGTGTTCTGAGTTTCCGAGTTCTAAGTTTCTGAGTTTTGATTTAAACATTAAACATAATATATCTGACTTGACACCGAAGAGCACTGGTGTCAGATGTTTTGACTTGGCACCGAAGAGTACTGGTGCCAGGCCTTTTTGACTCAACACCGAAGAGTACAGGTGTTGAGGTGGTGTGAGGCGGGTCGAGGTTGATCTCTCGGCCCAAGTCACACTAGCGCGCTATATAAATTAAAATTTGAGTAATAAAATCCGAGAAATAAATCTGAGTAATTAATTGAGTAGATTCTGAGTAGGAGTACACCGATGTGCCCTCATGTGTTGTATGTTATGATTGTTTACATTTTGAGATTATTCACTCAGCTTCCCAGCTGACCCAAATCTCCCCCATTGTTTCAGGTACCAGGAAAGAAAAAGAGAAGGTGGACGGTTGACCGCTGTATTTCCCAGAGCTGATGTGGACAACACTTAACATTTTAAAATACTTTATTTTATTTAAACTATTTCCGCATTAAATACATTTTAAAATGACAATATTATTATTGGGTTTTAATTATTCAAGTTATTGGGACCTTTTTATTTAAAATCTTGTACTCAAAAAGTTTTAAACTTTTACGAATTTTTGGGTGTTACACTAGGTTTAAAGAACCAGTTTCAATATATCTACTAAAATAATAATTAAACCTTATTAAACATGAACTTGCTTAATTATCTAAGTTTTAGATTATTATCTTAATTAATTCTTTTAACCAATTAAACTACACTAGTTTAATGTTCTTGGTCCTAGGTAACATCTAGGGATTTCGAAAATGGTGGTACTTGTGCTAGGCCCTAAGGACATTCCTTAGGTTTCAAGACCAGTCCACAAAGTTCGTTCCATCAAGTTTCTATTTTTCGAGACCGGAACGAATGGTGGTATGTGTTAGGGTTTTATTGTTTGAAGTCATCTACAAAATTACAAAGTTCATTAATTAGTATTTTCAATAATAAGTTCTTTTAATCAATTAACTACCCAATTAATTTGAATTAAAAGCTAAGATCCCATTAAGCTTCTATCACCGCATCAGTTGATCTGCTAGAGATGATAGATCTAATAGGTAGGTGACGATCAACAATTTCATTACAAGTGCAACTCTTAGATGTATGGGACTTCATGGCACCTAGTGAACAAGCATCTAGGGTCAAGTGGCATGTTTGTCGCATCTTCGCCTCGAGTCAAGGTCTGACTGTTAACTCGATTAAGTCATCCAATGTGAAATCATGTCAAAATAACTCTAGGTCTCACGCGTAGAGAATAAGGACCTCGGATCTAAATTCAAACCACGTCTCACGTGAATTCAAAAATAGAAGCATGTGATTAGCAACCGATTGGACGGCGTGACTTAAATTTTAGGTATGTCAAATTTTAATGAATACAATTTTATTAAGATATGAATGAATCATGTACTTCATTCATAGCACTTCATAAGTCGTTTAATAAACGGTAAAACGTTTAGCGATTATTAAGGGTTAAGTTTCAAATCGTATTTAAACTTTGTTTTAATCTCAAAACATTTTTAGATTAAAGTATAATCATCAATGATTAGCTAATAGATGATCAAAGGTTTGGATGTTTTTAATATTTGTGTCTAAAATCATATTTTAATTGTTTTATTTATTTTGTATCTAATAGAAAAGAAAACAACCACAAACATAAAATAAAAACAGGCAACATATTTTTGTGCAAACCTGGACCGATGAAATCCTAGGTTTGGTCATGTGAGTAATCACGACGGACCGAAAGGTCAACCTAGGGGAAGAGCCAACATTAACCCAAACGGGCCTACATAAACCCAATGGGCTCTCACTTGCCCCATGACATTCATGGGCAAGTAGAAACCAACATTTGTGAAAAAATGCAATCTGCCAGAAAATTCAGTCTGACTTCAAGGCCCGAAACGTCACTGAAGGAATCTCCGGTGGTCTTCCCCGCCTTCTGTAAAGTTGTAGGTCTCTGAGTTGCGGAAATGTTGGCGGTGGTTTCAGGTCCAACGGAATAGCCAATCTCCGGGAAAGTCTGTTTTCGTGCAGCTGCGCAGGAGGTGCCGAAAATTGTTGTTTTGTCATCATTTTCTCTTCAACTTTGGTCAACAAATTACAAAATAAAAAGAAACAAAATACAACTATTCTAATTACTTTTACATTGAAATTTGTCCCAAAAATGGCACCAAAAATAAAATAAAAAATTAAAGAAATTACAACAATTAAGCCAAAACACGGCTTTTCCCAAATCAACCAAAACAACCAAACAATCAACACATTCATTCACAAAGGTCTAGGCTTTCATCGGTTTGCACAAACAAGCAACAATTGACAAGGCTTTGGCTTGGGATATGGCAAAAATACATGTTTTGTCATATCAAAAACAAAATTAAACAAGTAATTCCAAGCCAGATAATCAAAAAATTCAATAAACTATATTAATTTTTTGATGTGATTTTGTAACTAGTGACAATAGGGTTCCAAAAATACATGTTTTAACCCATCTTTTTAATTAAAAACCGGAAAAAAAAATTTAAAAACCCGTAGGGTTTTGATTATTGCCGATCGGTAATTTTAAACAACAAAAAATATTGATTTTTGCCACTTTTCACAAAATCTAGCTAATTATATGATTAATATAATGACTCGTGATACCACTAATGGTGATTTTCGGTTATTACAAGTAACAAACGCAGCGAAAAATGTTTATCACCATAAACGGATCTAATATTAAATCATACAATCAAACTAATCAAGAAATCAAAGAGAATGGTATAAGAATCATACCCTAGTTGCCTTTGATTTAGATGGAATCCAATGGAGGTAGTGACAGATGAAAACCAAGTATTCCAATGGGTAATACCTCTAAAGATGGTCCACACAAAACCCTTCTTGAACACCAAAGGAGGATGCTAGTCCTTGTGCTTTGCAAAGAAGAAAAACTTGAGAGAAAACACAAAGGGGGCGCCGGATTTGTGAGGGGAGAAGTGAGGAGGGAGGATGCCCTAATCCCTCTTAATTACTTCCCTAAACAACTTGTGAATCTTGCACTCTAGCCCCTTGCCTTTAGTTTTTCTTATAAGCACACAATTAGTTTCAATATTAACATTTAATATTAAACATAATTACATACAAGCTTATAGCTTATATTAATGTATAGTGTAATTACCCTAATTACACTATACATCTTATGGTGTTAAGTGTTTAAGTGTGTGACCCTTTAGGCTCACAAACAACTAGCCATATACCTATATGTTATACGCGTGAAGCATATTCCAACACCACCGCCTCCACCACTATCGTTGTCGTCGCCACCACCTCCCTCCAACGCCACCCACCACTACCTCCACCCACCGCTACGACCACCCACCACCACCACCCCCTGCCACTGCCTCCACCACCCACCCACCACTAGCGCCATCAACCGCCTCCACCAATATCGTTGTCGCCACCACCACCACCACCACAACCACCACCTACACGAATAAGGGCAAATTCGTCTTTTTACAGATATTCAATTCCATTTCCTGAGAACCAAATATAGTATTGAATTTAATTTCAATTCCATTTCCTACCAACCAAACAGAGTACGGAATTGAATCCAATTCCTAACAATTCCAATTTTTTCCTAGATTCCAATTCCTTCGTAAACATTCCAACGAACCAAACGCCACCTTACTGTTCATAAGAATTTCATAGTAACCCTCAAAGATTATAATATTTACATTTTGCCCCTTAAATGTTGTAATAATTAAACGTTTCCTTATGTAACTTAACGTAAAGACTAAAGAGTAAAGACTCCAAAAATAAATTTTGTAATCTAAAATAGATGTTTAGATTATATTCTGCCCTTTAAATTATATTTTCAAATTATTACGACAAAAAAAGTACAATAATATTGAAAAACCTAAATTTTGTAATCTAAAATAAATGTTTAGATTATATTCTGCCCCTTATATTATATTTTCAAATTATTACGACAAAAAAGTATAATAATATTGAAAAACCTAATTTTAAGTATATAAAAAGATCCTAAATTCAAAATTTTATTTATATAGGATATATTTTAGTAAAAAAGAAAATCCTAAAATAAAATAAATACAAAAATGGTTAAATATTATACTACCTTCGTCCAAAAATTATTGTCCACAAACAATCAAAGTTTAAGAAAATTGAATTTATTACTCTTTACAACCAATAGAATTTTATCATAATTTAATTACTCCCTGCGTCTCAATTTTATTTTCCATATCTCTTTTTTATTATTACAAGACTATAAATAGTTTTACTTCTACGTTTAATTAAATAATCAAACATGTACAAAATCAAAATTAGTGAGTGTCAGCTCACTACTTTTTAGCAAATTAGAAAAGTTTTCAAAGTATATCATTTATTATGAAACATCACAAATGAAAAGGGTATCACTTATTTTGAAACATATGAACTATTAATATTAAAAAGGTAAGAATTTAAAATCCGCAGCAACGCGTGGAGAGAAATTATACTCGTAAAATACAAGTATCATTACTAGTAAAAAAAGTGTAACTAAAGTCTAAAATTGTCGCTAAGTAGAAAATCAGACACTAAAGTGAAAAGATATATATTCAATATATAACAATTAAGCTTTGGTGAACAATACATATTTTGTCGTTTGTGAACTGAATTATTTTCTAAATACGAGCAATATGGCCAGTGCGATGCACGGCTTTGTTCAGGATAATTAGTTATTGATATTACCTGCAAAGTATGAACAAAGGAAGGTGTGTCGGGGGAAATGTAGTATAATAAAACATGAGTGCTTATATTAACATAACACATTAAAGGTTTTTTTATTTTTATTTTGCTATATTTTTTGCTTCAATCATTAAAATTTTGATATATAAATGGGGAAAATGTTGTCATTGTTCTGGTTATCCTAAGTTCGAACTTACAGTTAAAATTGCCCCTAATTCAACCCAAAAATTGTTGTATAATCTAAAATCATAAAAATTAACTTATATATGCACATTACGTTTGTGATGTGCAAATCTGTCCGTAGCGATTATGTTAAACTTCAGGTTACTACCTAGGCCTCTGCCACCAAAGACATACAAAGTTTCAAAGCCTTTTAAATAACATTTGTCCATTTTCAAAATTCAGGCCCATTCATCATTTCATGATTTAAGCTGTAAGCCCAAATGCCTACTTAACCATCGACAAAACTGTCCATTTTCAAAAATTTAGTGCACCTCTCATTCCTGTCTTCTGGCCTCCAGATTTCGTTCAGATTTCGGATTTCATAATTGATTTTGTTCGTTCCTTTTCATTTCGTAATCGACAGTAATAAATCCTTCGTTAATTGATTATGAATTTCTGAAATTTTATTTCGTTCGTCCCTATTCATTCCGTTGGTGATTATTCTGTTGTTCTGTCCATTTCTCGGCTAATCCGGTAATCAGTTGATGTTATTTGAATCTGAATTTCAGAAATTTTGATGTTGTCTGATTTAGTGATTTAGCTTTTCTATGTTTCTAATGAGTTTTTGCTGATCGGTTTATTAAATATACCAACGTTTAATCGTTTATCATTAAAGTTTGATAGGTACTCTATTTTCACTATGCATTTTACTTTCTTGTTGGTGGAGCTGTAATTTATTAAAAAAATTGAAAGGTCCATATGAGTTCTTAAAAAATTGCAGAAATACCATTTTGACATTAAGATGTTGTGTTTGTAATGTTTTGGTTCAAGATGCAATTAGTGAAAAGGTATAAAAGAACATTTTTTGGGATTTTTCTTCTATAATTATGACTTTTATATAATTTTGCTACTATGTGTGTATTGCGGTTAGGGATATTCATTCACTAAATGACAACATTTGTTTCTGGTTTGTGGCTGGATTTACAATGGCAATTGGCATTAGTTACACTTGTCATTGTGACACTTTTGCACAGATTCGATAAATTCATACAACATTAACTAATATTATTCTAAAAGTATAGCTCTTTGATAAGTGAGTCGCTATCTAATTACCATAATCTTCATTAAGGTACATACTTTATTAATGAATTTTACTTATCTGGTAAAATTTTGTTTAGTATAGACAGGGGGCATTTTTTAAGATTATGCCCACAGAACAAAAAATTGATTGGAGCGACCCTGGTTACCTTAGGAAAACTTGCGAATATTTGCCGTGGGTTTTGGATGATAAGGTCTAGATACTGTAATCAAGCTAATTGATGATACTATTTTGGAATGAAGTATTGTTTGAATATTTTTCCATTAATTTAAAACGAAATTTTATTTGCTTCAAGTTGTGAATATTTTGGAGGTTTAAAAAATGTTTTGAACTTTTAACGCTAGTCCTTTTTAATCAAATTGTCTAACAATATTGCCTACGTCCATAGGATAGCATGCAATATAAGTCATGCCATATCTTTAGAAAACAGATTATAATATAACTATTATTATTAGGGCAAATTTCATAATAGTATAATTAACACGGGATCCTAAAGAGTTTGCAATAAGGAACTAAAGATGGCTAAGTTGTACATGTTTGTAAGAAAGTAAATGTTCATTTTTATTTAAAAAGGTAATACAGTGTGATGTGTTGCTTTTCATTGTACAGTGTATTGTGTTTCCCTAGAAAAATAGACAAAAACATACGAATGATCAAGAAGCAAACAAAATAAAAACGAGTACGTTTAATGTTACCTTTTCAACGGAAACAAAAAAGTTAGTGCTTAGGTATTTCCCATTAATATTATGCACCTCCCGTTTGCGACAAATTACCACAATGGGCGCGTGATCTACCTTCAATTGATCGAGTGGGTAGTTGCTGGTTTTTTTTATGAGTTCTACATTTTGTTGTAGTAAACGATGGAAACTGTGCAAGCTGTACTGATCCGTTTTTATACAATTGCAGGAAACAATTGATTAGGTACTGAAAGGGCTGTAATTAAGTTTGATACAATTAAAATCATATGATTTGTTGTAAACCAATTAGCTCAATCATAAGATCTTCTCATTCATATATATGTATTCTTACAATATTGTGTGTCTTACAAGTATACATGATAGTCCTTTATATAGGCACAATGTGATGAATCAAGAGTCATGGAATTAATATCCATAAGTACCTAAGTTAATGAAAGACATAAATACAAGTAAACCAAAAGACTATGAGTTACAACACTCCCCCTTGGTTGCTTTGATTTATGTTGAACTATACATGTACTTCTTCTTGTATCTTCAGACAATCCATGAAACATTCGTCTCGTTAAAAACCTTGACGGAGAAAACCCTTTGGGACAAAACTCTGGTTGAAGGATAAAAGAGTACGATCAGGATGTCTTGAGATAGGGAAGGAACCATATATGATGTGCCTCATTAAAACCTTGTTAAGAGAAAACCCTGTGGGACAAAAACTCTAACGAAGGACAAAAGAGTGCACAATGGCTAATAAGTAATCAACTCGATACTCCCCCTGAATTCAGCAACTCTTAGTGAAAATGGGGTACTGTTAGTGTCTCATTAAAAACCTTTGTCAAGGTAAACCCAATGGGACAAAACCCTTGAACTAAAGGAAAAGAGTACACAAGCATTCATCGGGATGCTCCCCCTCACATGCACTCAACAGGGTGCAAAGCATACGCCAGGATGCAATTATCTATTCTCACTCAACAGGGTGCAAAGCATACGTCAGGATGCAATCATTATCCGCAGTCAACAGGGTGCAAAGCATACGTCTGGATGTAATCATTATATGCACTCAACAGGGTACAAGGCATACATCAGGATGCAATCGTTATTCGCACACAACTAGGTGCATGATATATGTCATTTAGGTAGCTCATAGACTTTCTTAAGTCAAATAGCTTTGACATGTTTTGGAAAGAATACTTTGGCAGTGACTTGGTGAACAAGTATGCATGATTCTTATTTGATCCAATATGTGGCATTTCAATCTTTTGAAATGCTTGTTGTTCATGTGTAAAGAACAATTTCAGCGATATGTGTTTGGTGTTATCGTGTTTTGATATAGCCATGTTTCAATTGATCGATAACAACAGTGTTATCTTCATATATGACAACTGGTTAATTGGGATCATGATCCAAACCACACTTACTTCGAATATGGTCTCTTACATCTCAAAGCCATATACACTCTCTAGTCGCCTCAACGAGCGCGAGTAGTTCGGAGTGATTTGTCGAAGTATCAACTAGAGTCCATTTACAAGACCTCTAGGATATCGCCGCATTCCCTATGGTAAAGACATAACCAGATTGGGAACGTACCTTGTGCAGGTCTGATAAGTAAACTGCATCGGCATAGCCGATAAGGGTTGCGTTATCTCGAGTATCAATCACATTTGATCCACTCGATTCCGCGTAGGGATAGAATAAGCCCATATCCGTACTATCTTTAAAGTAACAGGAGATGTCTTTAATACCATTTCAATGGTGGCGTGTTGGCGCATTGCTATGCCTAGTCATGCATATCACAACAAACAAGATGTCTAGTCTAGTACATTGGGCCAAGTACAGTATTGCGCTTATTGCACCCATATATGAACACACATGGATCAATATCTCATCACCATCCTCATTTGGATGGAATTGGTCCCTTTTAATGTCTAGAGAATGAATGACCAACCATGGGGGTAGATGGAGGTTTGTATCACGATAACTAAAGCGTCTAAACACCTTTAGGGTGTAATTCTCTTGATGGAGGAAAACCCCATCTTTACGGTCCTCAATCTACAGGCCGAGGCAATGCCGTATTTTCCCATGATCTTTCATCTCGACTTCCTTCTTCAGGATTTCAGCAGTTTCAAATAACTCTATCGAGGTACCTATGAGATTCAAATCATCTACATAGACTACGATAATAACATATCCTGAAGTGGATATCTTTATAAACACGCATGGGCATATCACAATATTCAAATATCCCAGTCTGATCAAGTACTCACTTAGACGGGTATACCACATCCGTCCGGATATTAATCCAAAAGTGATCATCTCAGTCGTTTGAGTTTATATAGATGCATTTGAATTATGTAAGCATTCATGCATAATTGTTTTCTGTGTATAAACATAAAAAACTCAACAAAAGGTACCTTCATGAACTTTTGTGTTTTGATGGATCATGCAGAGAAGAGGCAGAATGAAAAGATGACTTTGACCATTTTTTCGTCTCACATGACCAATGAAAACTATAATTCCCATGATACGTTCCTCAATATCTTCAAACCATGCAACCTTCAAAACCTACAACTGAAAACTAGTAGTTGTTGTGAAGAACCATTGTTTATATCACTTGGTTCGAGCATCGTGCTGATAACGTGTTGTAAACCAATTAGCTCAATCATAAGATCTTCCCATTCATATATATGTATTCTTACAATATTGTGTGTCTTACAAGTATACATGATAGTCCTTTATATAGGCACAATGTGATGAATCAAGAGTCATGGAATTAATATCCATAAGTACCTAAGTTAATGAAAGACATAAATACAAGTAAACCAAAAGACTATGAGTTACAACATGATTTTTTTATTTGCAGATGTAACTGCCCGAACAGGAAAATATAGAGCCTCCATCTGCTGGAACATTCTTGTAACGGGTTGGATTTGTGTTTGCTTGGGAGTTTAAATGTCCTTTAGTATTGTAATTAATTAGTACATTAAATTCTTTGAAAGGAGTCGAATTGCCTTTGTGGTTATAGAAAAGGTTGTAATTAAGGATGGTCAATTAGTACATATTTGAAAGGGATGTAAATCAAACTGTCGAACCTTTTTTTATTAGTAAATTAACAAACTATTGGTTTTTCTTTGCTGGGTGTAAATGATGGTAATAAATGCAAGGGTAAATGTTGAGTAATAAATACAACATCAAACTTGAAACTCGTTTTTTTTTATTATATAGAGATACTAGCTTCAAAACCCGCCCGGTTGGGCGGGCATGCTTCGAAATATATAATGCATAACAATGAGAAATATATAATGCTTCAAAACCCGCGTGGATAAACGTTTTGTTATACATGAATACCTCTTCTTTTAATTACGATCATAACATTTTCTGGTCATACAATATATGGATCATTACATTTTAAAATCATAATACTTTTGGTTCATAATATATTTGGATCATAACGTTGTTTTTTCAAAATTTCAAGACTATACTCATTTTGTAGAGAATTTAATTTTAAGAACTTTGACATTTTAGAATTTTTTGTTTATAAAGAAAAAACAAAGTTATGATCGAAAACATAAGTAGGGGAAATAAATAAATTGCTATAATTAGAATAAAGAAGTTAATTTTCAATTATAACCCTGATTATAAGGCTAATGTTGATTAGTGTTATTAAATTCCGATTATGTTTTTTGAGTCAGCATTACACGTCATAAAAAAGGACCAATCAAACGATGGTAAATGGACATGTCATCATTAAATTGTCATGCTTAGCTCCATATATAGGTGGTCTCATAAAGAGGTATAGTTTCTGAAAATTTATAGGTGATAAACATTTAAAATATTTCGTATCGTTTATAAATTTTTAATATTCGTTTTTTTAATATAATATATTTTTAATTCGTATTAGGTAAATCTCCAGGTATACATGGAACATTAAATGGGTTTTTAATAAAATATATTTTGAATTCGTATATTAAATTCGTATTTTTAATTCATTCCGAATTTTGTGGCACATATTGTTGAGTTTCTTATTTGATTTGAGTTTTTGACTTGATCTATTTATGGGGCATACGGCTTGTTAGAAGAATCATTTAAGTATTTAATTGTTCTAATATTTCGGTTGTGATTGCATGACCATTCCGAATTTGTGGCATATATTGTTGAGTTTTTGAGGTTTAAACTGTAGATGCTATGTGGCATTAAGGGCTTATTACACATGGCATTGGCAGTCAATGAGAGAGTTGTAAAGTGATGAGTTGTCAAATTAAAGTCAAATCTATGCCTCATATATAGAGGAAGATAACGAGGTTTACATACCAAGACCAAATAACTACTTCACCCAGATGGCAATGATGTTGCCCCATTCAAGTTCGACTCCCGACAGGGACTTATTTCTCTGTTTTTTTCTTAGCCCTTTCCATTTGTTTTTCTTCCAACTTTTTTTTTTCTTTGCCCGTTTATTTATTGCAAGTATTAATATTATTGCCCATTTCGTTTTTTCTTTGTCTTTCCTTTTCATTTAATTAATTTATATTACATTTATTTATATAGAGACAATATAACTAGCAATTCACAAGAAACTTGTAATTTTTTATTTATTTTCACACGTTATCTATTTCTCGCGTTATATTGCATGTAGTATTATTACAATAAAATGTATTTCTAATTTTTTAAAAGACAAAGATCCATGTACATATCATATACACAATTAATATATCACTAACGTTTTAATGTTGACTCCTGCTACACAAATTATTATATGTACGTCAATAAGCATAACTAACATACGCTAATTCATAAAACTTTTATGTAAAATAGATTATAAATTTGCATATTTGGGGAGTTTGAGAAAGCTTATTTAAGTGATTTTGAGCTTATTAGTTGAATAAGCTTAAGTAAGCTTTTCAAACTTATTTAATAAGCTCACAAACCTCTTAAATTAGTTATTTCATACATGCCCTAAGATATAAGGAATTATTTTTGGACGCCACATAATTTACTCTAATTATTTTACAACAGAATTTGAACTCAAGACCTATAGGTCATGGGTAACACATTACGTCAATATCACTAGGCTACAAACCATATGTAAGAGATAAAGAATTTAAATATAGAGTAAATTACTATTTTTGTCCATGTGGTTTACCCGATTCTGCGTTTTTATCCCTGTGGTTTTTTTTCTGTTTTTTTGTCCCTGAACTATGCACGTGAGGGCTTTAACGTTTTCAGGGACGTGAGGGCTTTAACGGCCAAAAAGAGACGGAAGGTGGACGGAAGGACATAAAAAGGAATTTGGCATAGTTCAGGGACAAAAAAATAGAAAAAAAAAACCACAGGGACAAAAACGCAGAATCGGGTAAACCACAGGGACACAACAGTAATTTACTCATAAATATATGTTTTAAGATACCCGACACAACGCGCAGGATATGCATGCTTACTCGTTAAGAACATAATTGAACCATACAACTTATGCATGATCAAATTAAAATATATAAAAACAGTTAAATATTGAGGACTTTTGAGCCAAAATACTCAATATTCAAGTTCTTCATTCGCAACAATTTTCATAAAAGAACATATATTGGTATTCAATGATGAAGGTGATAGGTGAGAGTTATATATGGGTTGAATTCACATATCGATACTGATTTCGATTATATGGCGCCATTTGGTCTTAACATATGGATATAGTGTAATTTTGCGACACTTTGAAATATTACGATACTTGAAATTATCATGATACTCAAGTAGATTATCGTTCAGTTTGATATTTAATTCTCTGTTTATGTATAAATCTCAACCTTTGATTAATAATAATTAATGGTTAAAATTAATTACCTATTTATACATGGAGGAGATTTTGGTCATTTGACACATAGAAATTAAAGACTATTTTAAACACATCTCTACTTAAGTAAATGGAAATTGACTTCTATTTGATACGAACAAAATGATTAAGTGTTGAATGATTCAACGGCCTGAATGATTAATAGACTATTTATAAAACTTGTTTTGAATTTGAGAAACTTTTTGATAAGTATTTTGACTGCTTAATGATTCAGCATATGTTATAAGGTATAATGATTCAACATTTTTTTGATGTCCCATTCAACACAATCTTCATTTAGAGGAGCTAAAAACACACTAAATGATTAATGATTCAGCATTTAGCGCTGTATGATTCTATTAATCTGCAAACAAACAGCACGTTAGTAAAAGAGCAATATCGATATATAGTATAGCATTTGAATTAAATTTGGGTAACTTAAAATTTTGTTCAACTTCTTGGTTACATATTTATAATACATTTTTTTGAACGATAAAAGAGAACCTAAGACAAAAGTTTCGGATTGCCATCAATCTTATATCAAGAATCCTAAAAAATGCATTAAAAAGCTAGCAACGAACTAGCCATAAATACAAACGAAAAAGAAAGATTAAGAAAACATACAAACGCCCAAATTAAAACCTCCTAAAACAGTACCAAAGAATCTAAACCAAATAGACGCCAAAGAACCTATAATACATTTTATTACATCCTAAATTTCAAATATTTATTTATATAGATAGTTAGACTATTAACGTTTCCACTCGTTTCGCATTTGGAGTTTTTTTTCTTTTGAAAATGATATTCTAGTTATAACGGAATTTCTTAGGGTACTCGAGGTTGACTCGGAATGTACATGATCTAACCGTTGCAGTAATCATTTTTGAAATTTTCACTGGCTGTCGAATAACTATTTAACCACTGAGGGGTCGAATTTTTTACTCTAATAGTTATTTGAGAATATCACGGATAATTCGTGTTGGGATTGTTTTATAATATTGACATGCTCTAACGCTTTACTCCCCAGCTTTTATTCATAGAAGGTAGGAGAAAATTGGAAAGAAGATAAAAGAAAATTTTGATGTTCTGAGAAAAATTTTCTAATTAAAAGAAGAAAGGATAAAAGAAATTATCGTCAATTTTTTTTAAAAGTTTCCTCCCAAAACTGAGAGAGTTTGCAAAGAAATAACTTATTAATTATTTATTAAAAAACTCAATTACCTAATTATCCTTAGTCCTACCTAATTAATTTAAGTATTAATGGAAAATTATAAATTTAATAATATGTAAGGTCGCTGAAAAATGAAAATCATCCCCCACTGAGGAGATTTAATAAAGATAAAAGGGCAAATAGTTAGAAGAAAATTTGAGGATTTGTTCCTCAAATTGTGGGTAATAATATCTGATCTGATCGGATTTCAGTTATCCAGTTACACTATCTGATCACTGTCTGAAACAACGATCAGTTCCTCGTGCGGAATCAGATGCTGATTAACAGATCAGATAGTGTAACAGGTTCAGCGAAATGGACAAAACGCTGAATCATAAAACAAATACTTCTCTAAGAAAAACTCTTAGTGAAGGTCACTGAAACTGAAGGCCATCTGAAGAAGCACGAGTATCCGAAGACTCATGGCCACCAGAAGTGCACATTGGCTGGAAGTTTCAGTGTCACAGAAAGACACAAGTAAAGGACAAGTTTGTGCATCGCTGATTATGGGAATATCTTGCAAATCTTCTAGAAGATATCGGCGATCACAAGACGACAGAAAGTACTGTCAGAATTCCGTTAGTCGTGCGCGTCCCATGAAATATGATCTGCACCAACGGAATTCTTACACATGGAATCGATCGATCGTTTCTTTGGCTCTACGTTTCCCAATGATATAAATTGAGGACTTAGACGATCGATTCCGGTGTGCACCCAACAAGGTTACACGCTGCTGAATTTACTCCAGAACTTTATTCCTTTGAGCAGAGTGTAAACCACCAGTTAACTCTAGTTGTCTGATAAGAGAATTGAATCTGTACGACGAAAGTGTCTGGTCTTGTGCTTGATCATTTGTTGATCATAAACTTGTCTTAGATAATATATGTTGTCTATCACATGCAAGCAGTTTAGTTAGGATTTGTTCTTAGCTATTCCGCAAACTGCTTGCATCTTTATTGTATCATTATTGATTAATAAAGAAAAGTTTAAAAGTGTTGAGTGTCTCCATAAATTTAAATTGGTCAGTGAAAGCGTATAAGTGTTATATTTCACTTATTACGAGACTAATAATTGTTATCAGAGCAGGGACAATTAATTCATAATTGTTGATCTGCTTACTTACTGAACAAAAATGGGTGAAAAGCTATCTCAAATGAATCTTGGTTCGAAGACAAATGCCCTGTGTTTACTGATGACGATTTTGGTATGTGGAAAATCCATTTTCTGGGATTTGTCGAACATAAAAATGACATGGGACCAGATATTCTTATCAATGGTCCATACATTCCAAAAATGTTCGTTCCAAGTACAACCAGTTCCAAGAAGAAGATTGAGGAGGGTGACGATAAAGACGAAGATGAAGAAGAAGAAGACATTTCCGATGTTGAAGAACCCAAACCCAAATCAAATGGTCAGAGGCAGACAAAAAGCTAGCCGGCCTAGATGCTGAAATCCGGTTCCTCTTTCAAACACCCCTCCCAAATCACATTCTTATCACTGTAAAAGAGTGTAAAACTGCTAAAGAGATTTGGGATATCCTGATAACATCGTATGAAGGAACCGATGAAGTTAAAGCTAGTAGAAAAGCAATGTTGAATCGAAAGTATGAAACATTCAAGGTCATCAAAGGTGAAACTCTCAACATGTCCTACAGAAGGTTCACCATCCTTATAAATGAGTTAAGGGAGTTTGGTATTCACAAAGATGTTCAATAATTAATGTACAAATTTTTGGAAATTCTTCCAAAAGATTGGGCTTTCATGTCCACGGTACTAAGGACCTCTGGTCAGATGAGAGATATGAACATGAGCAGTCTTTATAGTACACTGATGAACTTTAAAAATGAAAACAAGATGTATGATGATCTGAATGAAACTCCTGCCTCCTCCGCTCTCATTGCAAGCTCTTCTAAGTCCTCTCGCAGAGCACTAAAAGAAAAGGTGGAAAACACTGTCGATCCAAAAGATGCTGATGACGAAAGATTTGAAGATGCTGAAGACGGTGATTTTGAAGAACGAGAATCTAATCCAGGAGAGGGTGATAATGATGATATAAAAGAACTCTCTGAAAGTATGGCTCTATTAGCCACAAAGTATAACAGATTCTTAAATAGAAACAGATCAGGTGGTCAAAATGACAGAGGAGAGATGGTATGCTTTAAATGTGGAAAAATGGGTCACATCAAAGCTGATTGCAGAGTAAAAAGAGAACTCTAGTTGTGAAAAATCAAGCTCAAGCTACTCGGCAAACTATAAAACGAAATATGAAGATACTGAGAAGAAATACCAGGAGCTGAAAGCTCAGCTAGCCAAGGCTGAGAAAGATGTAAAAGCATTAAAGGCAACTGCTGAAGCTTTGTTAAGCAACTCAGAGACAAGTGAAGAAGAAGTAATTACTTGCAACACAAAAGGTCTATTTGCAGGAATAGAAGAAGAATCTGAGCCAAACTCTGAAGATCAACAAAAAGTTATCTGTCTGATGGCAAGGTGTGAAGAAACTGAATATCGTCAGGAAGAAAAAGGTTCTCTTGAACCTGACACTCAAATGTTCCCTGGATCAAGGGAACGGGAAGACAAACTTCCAAATGAAAGAAAAAGTGCCTAACACAGCTTCTCCAGAAGATTATCCACCGCTAGTCAGATCACTTGCTAAAGATCTGATGATCACTCACGAGAGAAATGCTCATTTAGAAACCACTCTTTCCACAATGACAAAAAGGTTAGAAGAACTCACTCAAGCATCCTCAGAAGCTGAAAATTCAAGACTTGAAGTGATCAGGCTTCAGTGCTTCAACAATATTCTGAGAGAACATAACTTACTATTAGCTCAGAAAAATGAAGCTCTTCTAAAATCATCCAACTTCAACAAACAAGTCCTTAAAGAACAGAATTCCACTCAAAGGTTTCATGAGAAGTATGAGCAATATCCAATCTGCAGAACTCGTACATCTGGAACATCAAACGTTAAAAACCAAACATCCAGAATGTTCAAATCTCAATAAGTTAGCTATGAAAGAGAAGTTTTTCAGACGGCAAGCAGAAATCTGATCATCACCAGAGATTATGCTTCAGAGGAGCTCATGTTCCAGGATAAAAAGATGTCTCGGGCTACTACCTCACATGAAAAAGTAGAATCTACGAGTCATCAGAGACAAGCAAGAACCACTGATGTTGATTGCGCTAACCACCAAACACTAGTAAATTTCACCACTCACATCAGCCTGCTAACATCATCAATAGCTGACACTAAAGCTGATCTTGCTCAACTCTCAATCGAAATCAAGGCTGAGACGAACGAAGGGTTCACACAAATTAAGAATCAACTGCAAATAGTCTTTAACCTACTAAAAAACAATGCCATTTCATCATCTCCAAAAGACTTTGCAAGCTATCCTTTTCAGCATCTCATTTCATCCAGAGGAAATATCAGACGAATCAATCAATGGTGACTGTCTGATGACATTCTTTGATCAGATGGATGACCTCAACCAATCCCAAAATATCTCAATAGAAAAATATATCAATCAAAATGTTATCTTTGAAGAAGTTGAGGAAATGGAGGTTGATGAAACTCAAGCTGATCCAGTTATTCAAAATCTATCAATGGAAAAATATGGAAGACAGAACATCATCGTGAAAGTTACTGAAGAGATGGAAACAGATCAAAACAATAAGCTTGATAGTGGTAAAAAGAAATGTAGTTACCACAAGAACAAAAACTGTTACAATCTCATTCATGAAGAGGCCATTGCCTCGAGCTCAAAAAGATCATCAGAAACTGGAAGGTATGCTTCAAAATGGTTAGTTACTTTAAATGACAACTAGTATCCATTCTTCAGCGATGGATACTCAGAAATCTAACATTGAGCTGAAGAACAGTGCAGGGAGACAATATGATGACATCTGATATATTATATGTTGTAAGCCTCTGCGACTCCACCACCTCATCAATAAGGCAACGTGAAAATTTATTTTCAGACACTACCTATCGCCAACCACTGTTGCAGCTATTTTTCCTTGTATGAAGCCGTCTATTTTAGTATCGGTTACTTAAATTTTATATTAGGTACGAGTTATTTCAATTTTCCCTTAAATGACCAGCTACTCATTTCCTTAACTGATCAACTTAAGATTGTCATTCTATGACTGCTTAAGTCTGCCTTTACTGACATACAAACATATTTCCTGATTTATCAGCAATATCTTCGTATCTCATTAAATTCAGATATAAGACATTTTTATTAAATAAAAATTAATAAAAAAGAAAAATAAACTTCAGATACGTCTTCACGGCTCAGTGATTCAGATAGTCAAATGATTTCAGATAGTCAAATGAATTCAGATAGTCAAATGAATTCAGATGCTCAAACTTTTCCTAGACTATCTGATGGTAATGACCATCTGATGAAGTATCAGTTGCTAGACTTCATCAGATAATCATGAGGTGGAGCAATCTCATTGGAACTATCTTCATAACTGACACTCAAGTGCCATTGGACACGTCTGTCTCGCTGACATTAAATGCGACGGCACGATGTCTTTTCCCGCCACACTACCCTACCATTTGATTGACTTCCTCCATCATTCCTAGACTACCTACAAATAACATCTCATCTCCACCACACGATCAATCTTAACGGTTCAAATTCAAACCGTCGATCACAACCGTCTTCCCACGATCTTCCCCAAATTACTCTATACTTCATCATTTCGAAAATTTTCACCAACACTTTCTCTTTCGCAACTCTCAAAACCCTTTCATCCTCCTCGCAAAATCTCTCACACTACTTGCAATCAATGGCAAACTCTAAAAGAACTTATCTCAGGGTTTGTCTCCCCGCATCAATTCGACCATCTCCAAACGTCCCTTACCCGTCTAGCAGCATTTACTACACGAAGAACAACTCAATAAGCTTTATCAACTATCGTCTCAGGTTTCTGAGACCGGAGTTCAAGGAGTTGTTAAAATTCTTTGATCAACACCCAATCAGAGACACGCTAAACTATGATATCCCTTTTCCGAAACCAATGCTGCTCGAATTCGAATTCTCTGCACCATCTCCAAAGAATCCGGAGAAGACGTTATAACAGTAACAATTCTACCAGGTAAACACACTGTATCCTTCAACCTCACTACATTTAGGGAAGCAGTATAACTCGATTACGTGAGACCCCCACAAGTTCATGAACCAACCCCGTCGCTAGAAGAAGCAAAATCAACCGTCCTGCCGTACATTCAATATCAGGGAGACCACTCAAGGGGCATCTCAAGGACGAAAATGGGCTCGCTGTGGTCATCATTCTTTATGACCATCTCTCAATGCCTGTCTTGCAAAACCGGAGGGTACGATTCCGTATCCGGTTACGAAATGATCATAGGAGCTGCCCTGTTTTCTGACATAAGGGTTGATTTTGGGTCGTTGATTTTTGAGCAATTAGTAAAGAAGGTTGGTGCTAAAAGAAAAGATGAGCTAATTCCTTTTCCTCATTTCCTGTGTATGGTCTTTCTTCATTCCGTAGGTGAACAAGAGTTTTATGATAATGTTGGATGCTCTCTCAAAGCTGGTATAGTGGGAAGCTCAAAATTTACAGGGCAAGAAGAGAAATTTTCTCCCGAGCTTCCAGAAGGTATATTGACATTTACTCGATCCGATCTGTCTGCCTCTTCTCAAGAGGATGATGTCGAATCTCACAATGATGACAATCAATACTCCTCTGATCACTCACCACCACCACCACCACCACCACCAAACCAATCCCACAGATATAGAACCAGAAGCTCCAACCCCAGAATCGTGCCAATCCAACCCCAACTGAGATAAGAGAAATCTCGTCCTCTCCTTCATCAGTCCCATAAAATGTTGAAATGGACCATTCTCCGGTCCATCAGGAATCCAGATTAGAAGCTGAACTCGATGCTGTTAACAGACTTATTGATGAGTTCCATGAATCATACCTTAGTTTAGCTTAAGATAGTCCACTGATGATGAACACGATGAGCGATCCTCTATATGATCACTTGCAATGATCTTGATCTTCGAAACTCGAAGAACACGAAGAACGAACGAGGAACACGAAGAACACAAACTTGTGTTCTTGTGTGTGTGTTGCTTCGGCCGATCGAAGGGGAGGAGGGGCAAGGGATTTCGTGCGATGTGGTGTAACCTAATAAGAGATCCCTAAGCCTTCCATTTATAATAGAAGGACTTTCACTTAGGGCCCTTCTAGTTTAATTAAGAATAATCTCTTAATTAAACTTATCTCTAACACTTCAAACCCATATAGTTTTACTAGTTATTATTGTCACACTTAATTATAAAATGTCTTAGTATTATACACTTATATATTTCGGTACCCATATACACGAAATATATATGCTTGTATTTTATACCATTAACAATTAATTAGACAATAATATTATCCAGTCACTATATGATTTAATAGCTTTAAATCATATCATGGTTAATCTATAATTAACACATTGTATATTTACTTAACTAGTAAATGTACAAATACTTGTATTAGTTAGTTAGTTTAAACTAATCTAGTAATAAGTTAAACTTAACTTAATACTTACCTGATTCATAATGACTATTATGAATCATTCCTCTTCGTTGTATCATTGCATATCTTGCTCGTATTACATGCACTTACCGGTGTGACCCTTAAGTGTTTCGTAGGCATGGATGTATCATCATAGGTTGACTAACTGTGCACATAATTCCTTCAATCCATATGGAGCATATGCAAGCAGCGTGATTATAAGGATTCATATCAAGTTTATATACGTTGTTATTTCTTGGTGCGATAAGCACGAGTTTTCCACTTTTATCTGTCACCGATCCTCTGTACTTATTAAAGTTCACTGAGAACTCTGCATCACATAGTTGGCAAATGTTAATTAAATTACGTGTCAGCCCATTCACATAACCAACTCTTGTGATTTTTATACATCCATTTGAGATGGATCCATAACCTTCAGTTGAGCCTCTACCATTATCACCAAAAATTACTAGAGGACCAGTACATACTTCGAACTCTTCAGCAGGGATTTGTATCCAGTCACATGTCATGAGCAACCACTGTCTAGGTACCAGACGTGTTTGCTTTGATCACCATGCACATGAATTTAAAAGAGTTAGTTCTTTTTGGGAACCCACACTTCTGTGGGTCCTTGTGATTTCCTGCTGGAGCTCACAGGGGTTGGGTCTTTAATAGACTCACAAGCTGAAGTTTGAGAGGGTCTTAAGCTTGTGATGTCACACTCACTTGCCATGTGCCCACGGTCTCCACAATTGTAACATTTTCTGTTCTTTTGTAGTGGAGTGGAGGGCGAGGCAGCAGGGTTGGGTACTGGACCCAAAATCCCTTTCATTTTCTGATTATCGGAGATAGTCAGAGTTTGAACGAGTGATGTCAGCTTGCTGACCTTTCCTTTCAGCTGTTTGACAGGACCAGCTGAAGAAGGACTTGGAGTGTTTTTGAGAACACTCTTACCTTTGTTCTTTGCAGATTGAGTACGAACTCCAACTGAGTCACCATTGAAGGGTGTAAGAACAGTTTTCTTTCTTGTTGTCTTGATAGTCTTCCTTTGAGGTCTTGTGGAAGAGACAACAGGTGCTGAGCCCAAGATAGACTTACTTGGTTCAACAATAACTACTGTGGGTGTCCTAACAACTATGGCTGAGGAATCAGCTGATGATTCTTCACCAATAGTTTCAAAAGGTTCTTCTTTGGATATCTCAGTAGCATAGGTATTGGTTGACTTAACAAAGCAACCAAACACCAACTCCTCAGCTGGAACAGAAGCATCAGCTGATGAGTAGTACGGATCATCCGTACTGCTGTCAGGTACAGCGGCTGCAGCAAGGAAATCTCCTCCTAATACAGCTTGTACTTGACTAGGAATCTGTGAGTTGACACACTCACTCACGCGTTTGGATGAACGAGACCATGATTCACAAATATTTTTAGTTGCTTCAAGTTCTTTAACTTTCTCATTAAGATCATGTTGAAGAATTGAGTTTATAAATTTTGTTTCAGAAAGTTCTTCTTTTAAAGTTTTGTGATCGGTTAATCTTTCTTTAAGAAAGGCATTTTCACGAAGAATGACACTGTGTTTATCCAAACATTCACCTTTCTAATGATCAATGAAGTGCAAGTCACAGACAATGGAATCAACAATATTTTTGGCTTTTGAGGCCTCAGCAGAGATTTGAGTGGTTACCTTTTGTGAACTATGTTAACCCATTGATACGAACCAGCATCATTAGCTGTAATGCTTTCATCAGCACGAGCCATCAAACACATTGTGTCCATTGGTTCATCATCATCAGATGACTTGTCACCAGAGTCAGCTCAATCGTGAGTTTCAGCTACAAGACCCTTGTCAGCAACCTTGCCTTCAAGTGCCTTCTTATCTTCTAGGCTCTTTTTGGTGAAGGCTTGTAGCTTTTTGTATTTCTCTTCAATGGACTCACCAGCTGAAGATGATGAACTTGCTTTCTTTTGCTTGCAGTCGTTAGCATAGTGTCCCTTTTGTTGCAGTTGTAGCAGGTTATCTCAGAGATGTGAGGTGTACTTCCAGAGGGTTTTGAAGATGCAGCTGACGAGATAGGTACGCTACTAGAGCTTCTAGCTGAGGAGCCATATTTGCCTTTGAAGAATTTTCTGTTTTTGACAAGTAAGGCAAGCTCAGTTATAAGGGCTTCATTGTCTTCTTCTTCATCGATCTCTTCAATGCTAACCTCGGGCATGTTGAACAGATCAACAGCTGAAGTTGTATCAGCTTCATCATCTGAGGGAGGATATTCAATCTTGCTTGGTTTGTTTAGAGAAACAAGAACAGTTGAAGACCCTGAGGAACTCACTTTTGAGTCCTTTGGAGGTTGAAATTTGTTGAGTACGGTTCTCTCATGGCTGAGAAACATGCCATAGAGAGAGGAAAGAGTGTAGTCTTTTAAAGCAGCAGACGTACTCATGCAATTTATAATGGTAGCCCATTTTAAAGGAAGAGCTGCCATGAACTTACACATTTTGGACATATCGTCCTTTTCAACCCCATGAGACTTCAGCTCGTTTAACAGAATGTTATAACGATTGAATGTTTGAGCTATAGTCTCACTAGGCTTGGCTTTAAACATCTCGTAGTCATGAATGAGCATGTTTTTGTTATGTTCACGCACAACGGATGTGCCTTCATAAACTTCACCCAACCTTTCCCACATTTCCTTGCCTGAGTCAAAAAATTGAATGTTGTGATACAGTTCATCACCAACTGCTTGAAAAAGCATATCCCTTCCTTTATTTTCAAGATGGACAAGACGTTTTTCGGCATCTGACCATTGTGCTTCTGATTTCACAACATAGTGTTCTGGTACTTCAAGGGTACCAGGAATAAGGGTTTTAGGGATATGTTTTGTAACGACCGGAATTTTCAGTTAATGAATTAAATGGAATTATTGAGGAATAAAGGTGGTGAAATATTTAATCGAGTCTCCGTTGTGTTTTATCGAGTGTTTGAATGTTCGGGACTTGGGGTAACCAAGTATGGGTCAAGACTTGGATGGAAACAAGTTTGAAAGGCAAGAAACTGACCCAGACAGCCCTCGCGGCGCGAGGCAGTCGCGAGGTTGAACAGAAGCTCCAGAGGTGAAACGCGAGAAGCTCGAGTTGAGGCTCGAGTTGAGACAAGAGCCGCGAGCGAAACGCGAGCGAAACGCGAGCGAAACGCGAGGTCTGTATTTCAGCGGCAACCAGTAGGCAAAGCCGCGCAGGCAAAGCCGCGTCACTTCGCGGCGCGAGGTGGGCGCGAGCGGGGCGCGAGGAGCGTCAGGAATACATAAACTTGTGTGTAAGCTAGGGTTTCATTTCACCTTCAACCACACACATAGTGCAGCCGATTTGGGAGCAAACTTGGGCGATTTTGGAGCTCAAGAGCTTAGATCTTCATCATCTTGAAGGATTGAAACATCAAGGGTAAGTATTCTTGAGTATCTTGCTTATCTACCTTGATTGTGAGCTTGGTATGAGTAAAAATGGTGGTTTGGGGAACCAACCATGTCATCTTTGGGGAAGATGACTAATCATGGGTGTAGAACACTCATTATAAGCTTGTAATCGATGTGTACAAGTTTGATTTGGGTTTATTGATGGAAATCTTGAACTAGGGTTTGAGATTCCACCAAGTTGGATGAACTTGGTGGTTAGGAATGTGAATATGGATTGATTAGTGATTAGTTATGGATAATAACTAGTTATTGTGATGATATTGATGGTAGGTCAAGAAGACCTAAAGATTGGTGACATTTCACAAGTTGGAAAGCAAGGATTCGTGTTGTTAGACACGATTTGGAATTAGCTTGGCTAAGGTGAGTACATGAGACTTTTACTGAGTGCATAGCAAACGATTTTGAAAATATGATATGTTAGGAGTCTTTATTAATAAATGTTTTTAATAACGATATGATTAATATGATGAGAAAATGCTAGTAATAGACTATTTAAGTATGTCTAAATGTTTGATGATTTTGAAAGAGTTTATGATAATGAAAAGTATTTAATGAGTTTTCATAAATAAGATGCATGAATAAAGATAATGATTTAAAAGAGCTTGATAATCGGTTTATCAATAATATGTATTAATAGAGCTTGAGACAATGATTTTTAAGTAATAAGTATTGGTTAGTATATTATGCTAATAAAAGTAGTTATCGAATTACTAAGTGAATAAGTATGAGGTGACTAGTAATAGACATGTATTCTAGTCAAAGAGGAGTCAGAATATTATGATTTTGGATAAAAGATAAATATGTTTTAAAATTAGTAAAGGACTTGGTAAAGTCAAGATTTGAAATTATTTAGTAAAGAGAATAATATGATAAATTAGAATAATTGTATTCTAATAAATGACGAATTTGATGAAAGGAGCTAATGCTCATATTTTGATGAAAGTAGCTGAGGCTCATAAGTGTTAATGAGATATCCGGAATAAGACCGCCCAGAAATGGGGGAGCATGAGACGTCTACTTGGGGTGGTACCTCCCTGCGCAAAGAGTAGAATGTCTTAGTTTACGACACCCAGTGTTGGGTGAGCATGACGACCCGGGAACGGGATAGTTTACCTATGACGTCCCATATCGGGAGAGTTGGCTTCGGAGAGGTCCGTTGCATATGTGATAAAGAAAGTGTAAGCTTGGAGATAGCTTACAAGTATGTGATTAGATGATGAGTAAGCTTATGGTAAGCTTATTAGTTATACGGTTAAATGAATAGAAGATGAATTATGAATTAATAAGAAGTGATAAGGATAAGTATTTGTAATGTTATAAGTATTAATTTTTAATTCTTTTGAGAATGGGTCGAAACCCATGTATCTCACGAGACTATTTTGTCTCACGTACTACTTTGTTTTTGGCTATGTACTCAGGTTCAGGATCAAAGGATTAGAGGGTCGCGATAGAAGTGGCCTAGTGTTGATTAGTTCGGGAGCTCATAGGTAGATCCCGTTTATCCTATGGTTATGATATTGTATTTGTAACACCGGTTTTAATACTCTGATAAACTTTTATTGGTTTTTGTTAAACCGTGATTTGGGAACATTGGACTTGTAATATTTTTATTTAAAAATATGATTTAAAAAGTGTTTTAAAAATTGAGGTGTTACATGTTTTCCTATCGTTATATTGTCTTGAAGTCTTGAGTGATAGGTAACCATGTGAGACAACATGCGTGTCTTCCACATGGGATAGTTGGTTTGAGTGAGTTTGGGAGGTTTTCCAGATGATGGAAGATCAGATGTAGTAGGTTCAGCCATAACAGATGCTCAAAGTTGATGAAAACAAATTTGACACTTGCTCTGATACCAGTTGTTGGATCCCAACAACACAAACGTGTTGCGTTATGGCTAAGTAAAGACGATAAAGTAAAGAACACATAATTTCAATGATTAATAGTTTATTAAAACAATGTAATATCGTACAAAGTTTGCGGAAATGGATAATACACACTAACTAAAATTTTATACTTGAAGTGACACTTTTGCTCGCCCAAACTAGAAATATATGCAAGGAGAGTTATATCAATTGATACTGACAGCTGATATTGAATGCCTGAGTATTAACTATGGAGAAGTTTGTTCCAGATAATAACAAACTTTCAGAGAATGTTCTTGTGCTATGAATACTAAAAGGTGTGTGTAAATGCAAGCATTTACGTCTCTATATATAGCCCAAGATCCATGTTCCTTTGTCCACAAGTTAATCTACATGTAAACTTATCATTCGTAGATGTAGACTTGTCCACGGAAACATTTAATGCACTTGCATAGGTTATAGTCCCATTTGTACTTTGTGTCAACTTCTTTTAACACCTTTTCAGACAAACAGTGAAAAGTTGTACTATGATAGTACAAAAGAAGTTGACTTTCCCTTTACATATTTGGAGGGACAAACGATGAAGTACTGACAAGTTATCTTCTATTCTAGAATAGAAGATCTTCATCATTTTCTTCTTCTTTGAGCGGGAAGGAAAATGTTCAAAGTGTCAAGAACATTTTCCACCAAATCATTATTTGCAGCAGGTACCATCAGCTGATTCCACTATCAGCTGATTGGTCTTCTTCGGGTTTCTGTCCTTTGGCCATAAACTTCGAATGATCACTCTTGTATAGCTGCTGATTTAACTTGATTCCTTGAGCTAAGTACGTACTCAGCTGAAGGCTTATGAATATACTTGTACTTCAGCTGAGATACATACTTCAGCTGATTTTATTCTTCTTAGCTATCGATCATCAAATCTTATTTACTTAGTCTGTGGACTAACAGTGGGTAACTATATCTGATCTGATCGGATTTTAGTTACCCAGTTACACTATCTAATCACTATATGAAACAACGATCAGTTCCTCGTGCGAATCAGATACTGATTAACAGATCAGATAGTGTAACAGGTTCAGCGAAATGGACAAAACGCTGAACCATTGAACAAATACTTCTCTAAGCAAAACTTTTAGTGAAGGTCACTAAAGCTGAAGGCCATCTGAAGAAGCATGAGTATCCGAAGACTCGTGGCCACCAGAAGTGCACCTAGGCTGGAAGTTTCAGTGTCACATAAAGACACAAGTAAAGCACAAGTTTGTGCATCGCTAATTATGGGAATATCTTGCAAATCTTCTAGAGGATATCAGCGATCACAAGACGACAGAAAGGACTGTCAGAATTCCGTTAGTCGTGCGCGTCCCATGAAATATCATCTGCACCAACGGAATTCTTACACGTGGAATCGATCGATCATTCCTTTGGGTCTACGTTTCCAAATGATATAAATTGAGGACTTAGATGATCGATTCCGGTGCACCCATCAAGGTTACACGCTGCTGAATTTACTCCATAACTTTATTCCTTTTTAGCAGAGTGTAAACCACCAGTTAACTCTAGTTGTCTGATTCGAGAATTGAATCTGTACAACGAAAGTGTCTGGTCTTGTGCTTGATCATTTGTTGATCATAAACTTGTCTTAGATAATATCTGTGTTTGTCTAACACATGCAAGCAGTTTAGTTACGATTTGTTCTTAGTTATTCCGCAAACTGCTTGCATCTTTATTGTATCATTATTGATTAATAAGGAAAAGATTAAAAAGTGTTGAGTGTCTCCATAAATTTAAATTAGTCAGTGAAAGCGTATAAGTGTTATATTTCACTTATTACGGGACTAACATAATATTTTTTCTTTGTCTACGATGATTCAAGAACATAAAATATCACTATTAATTTTTATTCTTTTCTTGGAAACATGAACAATAAAAATATTTTCTTCCAAAATATCTTTTTTTTTTCTAATAAATTTTTACCCATTTTTCCTTTTTTTTTTATTTAAAATATCTAGAACACAAAGTTGAAGCTAAAACATCGGTGGGACCAAAGCTTTTATGTTCCATGAGCAATTCATAAGATTTCATATTCCTAGAAAAAGATTTGCAAGTTGGATTACATTCTAGCCAACGATTCGACAACCGTTAGGCACATGCTAGCCCAACATTAACCTTCACACAAAAATGCTTCCTTGTCTGCCTTTATCTTCAGATTCACTTATAAATACGTTTTTGGCTCCTTAAATTATGTTGCATCTAGCAAGGACCGTGTTTTAGGGAGGTTAAACTTAATCAACACAGAGCATTTAGGCACATGCTTCGTGACAACATCAAACCACTCTCATTATTCCCATAATCCACCACATCAAACTTAACTATGATCCCATCAGTACTGGTTAGCCCACATGTACCATTTGGCTAGTACGGTTTTGGTTCGATCATCATAAAGTGGTATTAATTGAACAACGCAAGCATTATGATTTCATATGGCGAGTACGTACTTGTTTAGGATGGAGCTAAAATGAAGGCAATATATGCAGAGACATATCGAATCTGTATCTCTATGATTACAAAACCAAACAGTTGCCTTTTGCACTGAGTTGACAAACTTCAAATCTGAGGCAAAATTTCTGAGTCCATTTTTTGTCTGTTTTATATGGAATTTATTGATCATTAACTTATCTCAATAAACTGATCTTCGGGGCAATAATGAGCCCTTTTATTTTTAAAGATCATGATCATGTCAAGAAAAAACATCCACTTGAAAGGGCATAACTTTTACCTTGGGTATGCGTTTCAGGAAAGGTAACGCGCCAAAAGTTATGTATCAACGAAGGCTGCCTACTGGAAAGCTGCCGTAGGTGATACTGAACCTATTCCTTCCCCATCAAATGATAACAATAAGGGGGAGAAGAGACAAAGAGAAGATGAGGTTGATCAACCTGAGCCATCTGCTTGGGGGAGAAAAAAAGAAAATTAAATGAAGATCAACCTCAACAACAACAAACACAGCAAGTATCTCATACTGAACCACTCATGTTTCAGTATCAAAGAAGAAGAACAAGAGGAAGGTCTGTCCTAGACCAACTTTAACAAGATCAGCCTGAGCCATTTCCTTACGATCAGTCCGAGCCATCTGCTCAGGGGGAGACAGTTCAAGACCAACCTCAGCAGGTTAAACCTGAGTCATCTGCTAGGGGGGGGGGGGACAGTTCTTGACCAACCTCAACAGGTTGAGTCTGAGCCATCTACTCAGGGGGAGAACAACCTGCAGATTGTTATATACCGGCCTTTCGTGTGGCCAGTTGCTGATGATGAAGAATCAAATCCAGTGCAAGTCCAAAACTTTTACAATTCAGCATTGGATATGGTTGATAAAAAAAGCTCTTCATCATCCTCCGATGATGAAGAGTCTCCTCAAGATCCTCAAGACTATCTGTTTACTAGAAGTAGAAGACCTTCAACAAGAAGAATGATCGACAAATGTGGTGCTAACTTCGTCTGAATCTAGTGAGGAACCAGCTCCTCTAATAACTAGACTAAAAAGGCATGTTCATACTGTGTCCAGTGATGATGAGCAGGTTCCAAGGAAGACTGCACAATAAATTGAAGAAGCTCAAAGATTCTTCTATGAGCATGAGCTCGGTATTAAAGAAGAATCAGATACTGACCCAGATACTGATGTTCCTTCTCCATCTCACAGAATTAAAAGGAAAGGTCCTGAGCATATTCAGCAGTACTGGAATATGGTTGCTAAAAGGACATGGTACAAGGAGAGAAGGGTAAATTTCTTGAGGAACAAAGCATTCCCAGTTGTGAGAAACATACACTGTTTAAACCTTGATGTCAACAAGGTAAAAGTGAAATCAAGAGAAGGATCAATCATAGTCACTTGCACTGGAATAATCAGTCCTCCCATGAAGATCTTTCTTTATGACATTCAAAATCTAGGTCTTCAAGAATAGGTCAAGATTACTAGACTGATCAAAGAGTTGCCAACAAGATCATCTAAAGCTCAAGTAATCTTGGATGAGATCTGTGTTGTTTGAAGCTTAAGTAATCTTGGATGAGATCTGTGTTGCCAACAAGATCATCTGAAGCTCAAGTAATCTTAGATGAAGAAGAAGATTCAAAGATCTTCTTAATTTTTGTTTGTTTTATTTATTTACTTCTCTTTGTAAATGTTGTCTTGTTATCATTAGATAGTGGGAGATTGTTAAGGCAAAAAGCCTTACCCCTTAGGATCTCAAAGATAACAAGACAACCTAGACTAGCTTAAATTAATATGTAATAGAAAATAACTAAGTCTCAGTGCAATACTGAGTGGGCAGTATTGGCCACTCAGTATTGGAACTCAGTATTGGAATCCAATACTGAGTAGAAGAACTGAGTAAACATTTCCATGTTTCGTGACCAGATCAAATCTCTTTGATCCGGCCCACTTTCTTTTATTCAGTCCTTCAAGTACTCCTTGCCCGTTTTGTAAGATCTCTATAAATAGAGATCACTTGGCAAGGTATTACTCACCAATTTATACGTTCACTTTTATATCTTTGTAATTGATGAGTGGTATTGTTATTCCGCAGCATACCACACTTAGTGGAATTATACATTTGACTATAATCTTGTTCAATACATTATTTGTCTTAAGTATTCTTAGTTCTATCAATTATATAAGTAATCCAGGGTTGTTGTGACCTAACAGTTTACGGAACTTTCAGGCAAAAAATGTTGTTTTTGTTGACTTATTCAAAATTTTATGTTTTTTTATTTATTATTTTAGACTTTGAGCGTTCAACTTGACCTGTTCGTCTTTTTTTATCCACTTGAAATTATGGGCCTTATTTAAGATGTGCTTGTGTGACTGGAATGAGTAGTTGAAGTTTTTGTGAAATTTGGTTTTTCTCTTACAAAATTATATTGAGTCGAACAAGTTTTGAATACCAAAATCCACAATTTTATTGAATCAACGTGATTTTCGTTAGATTGTCACGGTATTCATAGAATCAACATGACCAATATGTATTATTATTTTTAAGTCTACATCAGGCATGTCGGTCAAACCCTATATTGTCATGCCTTTCAAGAGGTGCCCCTCACACTATATTCTCTTTTCTTTTTTCATCGTAATTGTAAAACATATAAAAAAATGTGTTTTGTAGAGGTTTAGATATAAGAGTGTGATTTGAACATCACAACTTATTACATTTATTATAATTATTGCTTAACATATATAATTTTACAGTTAATTGTAGAACTTATATTATATGATGTATAACGTAAAAGTATGTGTATGAGCTATAAGATGTGATTTATAAATGAATTCCCATAAGTATTTATTTTTTTATAAATGTATGTGTGCATCGATCCTCATATTGCAACCACAATTCGCTGATCTAGCTATCATCATGTCAATTTAGGATATCCTAAATCTCATTCGCTTTTTTTTCGGTTTCCTTGAGTTTACTATGAAAAAAATTTAGTCTTCTTTTTATCGATAGTTTGGGCTTTGATAATGACAGCCCTTAGGGCTGTCTCTAAATGCATTAAAAATGATATAAATGAGTATTTCTGATAATTCAGGAATCGGTTATAAATGGATGTACAATTTTTTTTATGCATATGGCTGTCATTATTAAAACCCTCTTGTTCCAATAGATTTCATTCAGTATAAACGTACAATTTCAAATAAAATTAACAAATCTATCTTATCTTACCTTACTTTTTCTTAAAGCATTTACGCCTTCTAAGTTTAGAATGTCTTAATTTTAAACTTAATCTTATATTTTTACTTTGGGAAACATCTTAAACACCACAAAATAAAAAAAATAATACTTAGGGGATTCGAACCCAACACCTTTTGCGAGTACGGACTGTGTGTTAACCAATTGATCTACTTGATACTTTGCTTTATCCCTAATAAACATCCAACATAACGCATAAACTTAAAACGTCCAGTCAACCAGTAGGCACTATCCGCACGACCACAACCAGCAGCCACTATCACTACCGTCATCATCACCCAATACTTGATCACCGTCAAATTTTGTCACAGGGTACCCGCCGCCGCTTTGCACGGATAACCTGCTAGTTTTGGTTCATGTGTCAAACGTTGTATCGTGTTTAAACTAACGAATTAAATGAGTAGGCGTTTCCATATGATAAGATAAAACATTTTCCACGAAATGTCATATCGAACGATGTACACTCGTAAGAGTGGTGGGGAGATGGGCAAAAAGGGTGCATACGACTGAGCCAAGGCCACACTTGACTCCAAATTATTCCAAACCAGATAACCCTACTGATATGATAACTCTTTAACTTGATACTATCCACAAATTTGTTCTTTTGCTAGATACACAAGGGCATTCATGTCATTCCATTACTCATGAATGGAAACCATCATCCGGTCGTTGCTTGTAAGAATTTATGACTGCTATATATATTATTTGGTGGCCGTTTGGTTCATTGGAAATATTAGAATTTAGGTTGGAAAAATATTAGAATTTAGGTGAACTGGAATTTAGTTTTATCATATTTCAGTGTTTGATTCTACAGAAAATAAAGATTGGGTTCGTAAATATTTAAAAAAACACCAAATGAAGAAAATATCTCCATCCAACTATTGATGGAATTAAAATTGGATGGAATTAGAAAGGAACTATAGGAATGATTTACGGCTAATAATTTAACAAAGATACATAGGGGTATTATTTTAATTCTTCATTACTAGTAAACATCTTTTTTGTATTTCTTAAGAAAACCCGTTATGTAAAATTTAGGCTAGTGGATCCACCTGCCATACTAAAATTATTGTAAAATCAAATGTTACAAAAACAATCATGTTACTATATCATTTTAAAGGAATATTCATTACTCCACCACACCTCCCAAATGTGAAAGGACTCCGATCAAAATGCCCCAGAAGTTGTTAGCTTATTAAGGCTATTCGGAGAGGGTTCAAGCCCCGTGGTGTGGTGATGATGTGGCCAAAGGGCCACGGTGTGGTGATAATGGTTCACTTAAACTATAGTTCTGATATCAAGTTGTAACTCCTCAATTTTTAAAACACCTTTTTAAGTCATATTTTTTATATAAAAATATTACAAAGTCCAATATCTCAAAATACGGTCTAACAAAAACCATTAAATGTTTATCAGAGTATTAAAACCGGTGTTACAATATGATATCATAACATAGGATAAACGGGATCTACCTACGAGCTCCCGAGCTAATCAACACTAGGCCACTTCTATTGCGACCTTCTGATCATTCGATCCTGAACTGAGTACATAGCTAAAAACAAAGTAGTACGTAAGACAAAATAGTCCGTGAGTTACATGGGCTTTCGACCCATTCTCAAAAAGATTTATAAATAATATTTATAACAATATAAGAACTTATCCTTATCATTTCTTATTAATTCGTAATTCATCTTCTATTCATTTAATCGTATAAACTAATAAACTTACCATAAGCTTATTCATCATCTAATCACATATTTGTAAGTTGTCTCCAAGCTTACACTTTCTTTATCACCTACGAAACGGACCTCTCCGAAGCCAACTCTCCCGATATGGGACGTCATAGGTAAACTATCAAGGTAATTGGGAGACCCCATCTTACCAAGATTCATAAGTTCTCCCCGTTTCCGGGTCGTCATGCTCACCCAACACTAGGTGTCATAAACTGTGACATTTTACTCTTTGCGCAGGGAGCTACCACCCTAAGTAGACGTCTCATGCTCCCCCATTTCTGGGCGGTCTTATTCCGGATATCTCATTCAACACTTATGAGCCTCAACTCCTTTCATCAAATATGATCATTAGCTCCTTTCATCAAATTCATCCCTATTTAGAATACATCTAAACTAATTTATCATATCTTTCTCTTTACTTATTCAGTTTCAATATTGACTTTACCAAGTCTTTTACTAAATAAAACATATTTATCATTTATCAAAATCATATTACTTTAACTTCTCTTTGATTAGAATATTTATTTATTGCTAGTCACTTTATACTTATTCTCCTAGTAATTCAATAACTACTTTTATTAGTATAATATACTAATCTTTACTCATTACTTAAAAATCCTTGTCTTAAGCTTTATTAATACATATTATTAATAAACCGATTATCATGCTCTTTTAATCATTATCTTTATTCATACATCTTATTGATAAAGGATCAATAATTACTTTTCATTATCATAATCTCTTTCGAAATCATTAATCATTTAGACATACTTAAATAGTCTATTACTTGCATTTTCTTATCTTATCAATCATATCTTTATTAAAAACGTTTATTAATAAAGACTCATAAAACTTCATAGTTTTCAAAACCATTTGCTATGTACCCAGTAAAAGTCTCATGTACTCACCTTAGCCAAGCTAACTCCAAATCGTGTCTATTAACACGAATCCTTGCTTCCCATCTTGTGAAACGTCACCAATCTTTAGGTCTTCTTGACCTAACATCAATATCTTCACAATAACTAGTTATCATTCATAACCAATCACTAATCAATCCATAACCACATTCCTAACCACCAAGTTCATCCAACTTGGTGGAATCTTAAACCCTAGTTAAAGATTTCCATCAATAATCCCAAATCCAACTTGTACACATTGATTACAAGCTTACAATGAGTGTTTTACACTCATGCTAGATCATCTTCCCCAAAGATGACATGGTTGGTTCCCGAAACCACCATTTTTACCCATACAAAGCTCACAATCAAGGTAGAAAAGCAAGATAATCAAGAATACTTACCCTTGATGTTTAAATCCTTCAAGATGGTGAAGATTTGAGCTCTTGATCTCCAAAAACGACCAAGAATGCTCCCAAATCGGCAGCACTATGTGTAGGGTTGAAGGTGGAATGAAACCCTAGCCTACGCACAAGTTTATATAGTCCAGACCATCTTCGCGCCGAGCTCGCGCCGCGAAGTGACGCGGGTTTGCCTCTTAGATCCCGCAATTTTCCAGTCCTCGCGCCTGGCTCGCGCAAAGTTTGTACCGCGAACCCGAACGCGAGCTCGAGGTGAACCCTTCGCGTCTGATCTCTGAAATTGTTGTTTTGCTGAAATGCTTACGCGCGCCTGCCTCGCGCCTGGCTCGCGCCGCGAGGGCTGTCTGGGTCAGTTTCTTGCCTTTTAAACTTGCTTCCATCCAAGTCCTGACCCATACTTGGTTTTACCAAGTGAAGGGTTTCATAACACTGATCAACCCATTGGACTGACCTAGTCACTTGGTTCGAACCATACTGGTAAGAACATGATGGTGTTCTTGACCGGTCAAACCAACTAGCTGATTTAATCCATAAAAGCGAAACTGAGATTAAACCTAATCCGTAAACCCTAAAGGATTATAGGAACTTGGAAATCAAACTTGATTAACAAGAAAGAAACCTTGTACGAAAAACAATGCTTGTGTGGTTCGTCGAACACTGACCTGGTTCGTCGAACACTGACCTGGTTCGTCCGATCGCACAAGAGGGGAGAGGGGAAAAGGGTTTCCCAAAACATACCTTACTCTTGCTTAAGTAAGTCCACTGATGATGAACACAACGAGAAACCTTCTAGTCGGTTCTTGCAACGATCCTTGAATAACTCGATCGATCTTCGAAGAACGCGAAGAACGAACGAAGAATACGAAGAACACAAACTAGGGGTGTTCGGCCGAATTCAAGGGGAGGGAGGAGGAGAATTTCGTGGCTTAGGGTTAAGCATTAGAGGAATTAGGTTAAGGCTAAGATTTTCTATTTATAATAGAAGATCTTTCACTTAGAACCCTTCTAGTTCAATTAAGATTAACTTCTTAATTAAACTTATCCTTTTACACATTCAACAGTCATAGTTTTACTAGTTATTATTGTCACACTTAATTATCAAATGTCTTAGTATTATACACTTATATATTTCGGTATATACATACACAAAATATATACTTGTGTTTTATACCTTTAATAATTAATTATATAATAACTTTTATATAATCTTTAGACAATAATATTATCCAATTACTATATGATTTAATAGCTTTAAATCATATCATGGATAATCTATAATTAACACATTGTATATTTACTCAACTAGTAAATATACAAATACTTGTAATAATTAGTTAGTTAAACTAATCTAGTAATAAGTTAAACTTAACTTAATACTTAACTGATTCATAATGACTATTATGAATCATTCCTCTCCAAGTATCGGTGCATAATAACTACTCGTATTACATGCACTCACCGGTGTGACCCTTAAGTGTTTTGTAGGCATGGATGTATCAACATAGGTTGACTAACTCTTCACATAATTCCAACAGACTCCCACTTGTGCAAGTTTGTAACCTTTGTGTTAGGTCACAACAACCCTGGATTTCTTGTTAATTGTTATATTATAATTTACTTAAGACAATTAAGGTGTAAAACACAGTAATTAAGTCAAACGTATATTATTCCACAAAGTGTGGCTTGAACTGGAAATACAAGACCACTTGAACAATTACAAGGATTAAGAAATGAACGTGTAAATTTGTGAGTACTCCTTTGCCAAGTGATCTCTATTTATAATGATATAGATATCTCACAAAATGGGCAAAGGAGTAATGGAAGGACTGATCAAGGAAAGTGTCTAAGATCAAGGGATTTGATCTTAGTCAGTTACATTAGAGAATGTAACTTAGTCCTTCCACTCAGTATTGGATCTCGAATACTGAGTTCTAATACTGAGTGGCCAATACTGGCCACTCAGTATCACACCGAGACTTAGCTAATTTTCTACAATCTAATCTAAGCTAGTCTAGGTTGTCTTGTTATCTTAAGATCCTAAAGGGGTAAGGATTTTTGCCTTAACAATCTCCCCCTATCTAATGATAACAAGACAATTACAAAGAGAAGTTTAAGTACAAAAACAAAAAAATAAGAAGACAACAGAATCTTCTTCTTCATAAAAACAGCTGAATCTTCTTCTTCATCTGATGTTGATGGATTCATGCTCATAGAAGACCTCTTGCTTGATGTGGATGAACTCTTCTCTTTTCATCAGTTCATCCCTTCTGCTATTTAGTACTGCAATGATCTTCTTTCTGAACCAAGAGTCCTCCTTCTTGGTTATCATCCATGTTAGCCCAACCAGATGACTGATAGGGGCTTTTGGCAGGTCTGCTTCAGTGATAAAGCACTCCATATCCTCTGGGTCAGTATACATATCCAGAGGTTGGATATATGGTGCTCTTTTGATCCTGGAAAACAAGGTTATGAGGTACAGGGTATATGTTTATAAATCTGAATGTGTTAAGACATTCAGGTTTATTGTTCTTGTAAGCCTCAGTCATCACACTGAGTGCCCTAAAATCTGCCTGAAAAAATATGCCTTTCTCAAAGCATACTGCAGCAACAGCCCAGATTTCATCCAGCATTACTTGGGCTTCAGAAGATCTTGATGGTAACTCCTTTATTAGTATGGAAATCTTGACCCAGTCTTGTAGCCCCATGTTCTGGATATCATGAAGAAAGATCTTCATGGGAGGACTGACTGGTCCAGTGCAGAATGCAACTATGGACCTGTCAACAGTTTTTACTTTGATTTTGTTGACATAAATGTTTACCCAGCATATGTCCCTCACACTGAGAAATGTTCTGTTTCTCAGCATACCTATTATATTCTCCCTATACCTTGTTCTTTGAGCAACTATGTTCCAATACTGTTGTAGGAGATCATCTCCTTTTCTTCTTACTATGTGAGATTTCCATGGAACATCAGCCTTAGTATCAGTATCAGTATCAGGATCTTCTTCCTTGATAGGGAAGAACTTTTGAGCCTCAATCTCATCCTCAATCTCTTGAGCAGTCTCCTCCCCAGTATCATGAACAGATCTCCTTGGTCTGGTGATTAAAGGAGCTGGATCAGATTCATCACTTGATTCAGAGGACATGACTACTTTTGTCATTCTTCTAGTAATTGGTCTTCTAGGAGCTCTAGAAACACTTCAGTATGAGGAGAGTGTGGTTGTTTTGGAGACTCTTCATCATCTGAGGATGATGATGAAGAGCTTTCTTTAACAGCCACATCCATTGCAAAGTTGAGGAAGTTCTGAGATGGCACTAGATGTTCTTCATCTTCATCATCAGCTATAGGCCAGATAAATGGCATGTATACCACAATATGCAGGTTGTTCACATCCTGAGCAGGTGGCTCAGTGTCAGCCTATTGAGGTTGGTCAGTATTAGTCTTCCCCTTAGCTGTTGGCTCAGATGATTCTTCAAGTTGTTGCAGGACTGACCTCCCTCTCTATCTTCTTCTCTCATTATGGAACCGAAGTGGTTCAGTATGAGTGATTTGCTGATGTTGTTGTTGTTGCTGTTGAGATTGATCTTCATTCAGTTTTCTTCTTTTCTCCCCCTGAGCAGATGGCTCGGGTTGATCAACCTCTCTTTCTATTTGTCTCTTCTCCCACTTATTCTTATCATTGGATGGGGAAGGAAGAGGTTCAGCATCACCACCTATGTCCCCTTCTGGATCATCATGTGTAGGGGAGGGCACAGGCTCGGTGGTAGCATCAGTATCACCCTCAGGAACAGCATTGGAGGGTGATTTCCTTGGCTCGGTATCATTGCCTCCTTCATCTTCTTTTTGTTTCCACCATGTTGAGACTGTGGAGTTGGTGGGGGTTGATGTTGTTGTTGGAGTAGTGCGACTGACTGTTTTAGTGAGTCAATCTCACTACTCATGGTGTCCATCCTGACCAGAATGTTGTTTTGTGTGTTCTGCATGGCCAAGATCTGCTGCATGATTGTCTGCTGGGTCACATGTTCCTCTAGAGCCTGTACTGCCTGATTACCCTGCACAGATGGTGCTAAAGAAACAAAAAAACATAAAACTGGTTAGAAAGAAAGGTTTATCAAATAGAATTGTGTTGTTGTTTAACTCTATAATCATTTAAACAGATTTTTGAAGTCTTGATTTCATCTGGTTCATGATGAAATATTGTGGACTTGTGCAAAGCATGTGTAAGAAGTTTTTCAGTAAAAAGTGATGTGTGATTTTTGAGTAGCTCAGTGTAGGATTGGTCACATTTTCTGAAAAAGTTTTGGGTTTGGGAAATCGAAGCCTGGGATGTGCTTCTCATTATTTTCAATGTTTACCACTCGGTATCTGAGTGATAACAGAAATGTGGATAAAACCCCACGGAAAATATTTGGTTAATGTGGCTTAAGGGTTTGTGATCACTTCTTAAATCATGTTATCCAACTCAAAAATATGTTGGACATGATTCAAGCAGCACCAGTGGGTGTCAGTGTGACATCAACCACCATTGTCTCTTTAAATGTTGAGACAACTGTAGACTGACAGTGATCATTTTGGTGCTCAGTGTATGAATGTTGCATAGTAGCAGTGGGCTAACTATGTTGGCCATAATAGGATATATATTTGAAAGTTCGATTGAGACTTTGGTCAGTATTGAGTTGGTACTGGCCAATACTTATTCTCTATTTGGGAATATATATATATATGTATATATATATATATATATATATATATATATATATATATATATATATATATATATATATATATATATATATATATATGAGTTTTAGAGTATTATAGAAATGCATACATGAGACTTTGTCGGATTCCCTTCTACCATCTGCAGAGCTCGGTGCTGGATCATTTGTGTGTTGATTTGAACCACCAGCACCTTCAGGAACTACTTCTCTTCTATCCTGAGCACCTTCCAGTGTATGTTGCTCATATTGAAGCTCCACATCAAGAGGAACATGAGGTTCCTCAATTGGTTGAGCAATTGGTTCCGGTTCAGGGCCTGGAAGGGCTGTAGTTGCAGCAATCACATTCTGCTCTTGAAGAGAGACAATCAAAGATGGAGCATGTGCATGCTGCATGTCTTCTTCAGATGATAAGGCCCCCATCATGACTGGCGTCAAACTCCGTCTTCTTCTTCTTAGAACAAGAGGCTGCACCTCGATTGACTCAGTATTAGTATCCAATGCAGTATGAGGGGCATCAGGATCCTGTTCATGGTGTGGACTATGTGGTTGTTCTTGTTCTGGATCGGGTTGAGCATCCAGCATTTCAACATCTTGATCTGCATTACCACCATCACCACCACCATCATCATTATCATCATTTGATTTAGTATCAGAATCATCTTCATCATCATCTTCTTCATCATTTAAATGTGACTGTACAATGGCCCACATGGAGTGACTCAGTACAGGTTCTCCTTCCCTTGGTCTTTAAAAATATATCTTCTCATTTAGGGGAGGAAGATCAGCTCTTGGATTGTTAAATTCATCATAAACGTGTGCAGCCATCGAACTTTGAAAGATGAGGGATAGAAATCTGCAAAAAGGTATATTGAATTTTCTGATTTGAGCACTAACAAGAGTGGCTAGCTCATTGAATATCAGCCTTGCATAAACAATGTCTCGACCATAGTACATGGCATGTACTATCTGCATCCCAAACTCATTGATTTGGTCCAAAGCTCCAGTCTTGTGGGTCATACATCGAATGATTGTAGAAATAAGAACACCCCAAATTGGACCAAATTCATTTCTTTTAATGATACCCGTGGTTCCTCTGCGACCAATGAAAGGCAATACTGATCGAGCCTCTGTTCGATCAACAAAAGGCTCATACTGAGCATGGGCGGGAAGTCTCAATGTTTCCCGAATAATAGCAGTTGAGACAAACACCCTTCTTTGGTCATGAATGGCCCATCCAGTAATCAAATCTGGAGAGTCGAGTCTTGCAGAGTACCAGAATTCACACAACATTTCTGGATATATGGCTCGAGGAGATAGAGTCAGAACTCGAGTGATAGGACAATGCTTCATGTATGTGAAGATGTGTGTGAATTCGGGGCAGGCCCAAGCGTGAGGAATATTGAAATTAGCAGTTATGTTGTTCCTCGCAAACTTGGGCACTTCATCTTTTCTAAACTGGGTCGCCGGTGCTACATCAGGTGCGACGAATCTGTAGTTTGCATCTGTGATCTGAAATTAAGAAATTTTTTTGCAAAAGGAGAGTGAATTTGTTAATCGCAGAGAGAAATCGGAGAAGAAAGAATGAAATAACTGTTAGAAAGTTTTAAATGAAAAAGAAAAACGGTTATTTATTCGTAATTAGGCGATAATTTGGGTATTGGGAAGTAAAAACGGCTGAAATGACAGCCTTATCATGTTCCAACGGTAACTTTCTTATTAAGAAAGGTTACCGTTGGGGAGTATAGGGGTTAGAGTCAGTTTTAACACTACAGGACCTCCAATACCGAGTAAAAAAATAAATTAAAAAAAATATATAAAATATAAAAATGTTTAATTTAATCTGTAAATTAATAAAAAAAATAAAAATAAATTTTGATAAATCAGACGAGTGATACTGAGTTGGTCAGTATCAGAAAAGTTTTGGAAGATTTAAGGGTTCAGCATGCCCAATTGCCCTAGTAGATACATAAACCTTTCTTCAGAGAGAGGTTTAGTAAACAGATCAGCCAATTGGTCTTCTGTAGGAATAAAATCTACCTCAACCTTACCCTTTTCCATATTATCTAGAATAAAGTGGTGTCTGATATCAATGTGCTTTGTTCTTGAGTGATGGACTGGGTTCTCAGTGATAGCAATAGCACTCTTGTTATCACAATGAATGGGTGTCTTTTGAAAATTGAACCCATAGTCCATAAGTTGATACTACATCTATAAGAGTTGAGCATATCAACTTCCTGCAGCAACATATTCTGCTTCTGCTGTAGAAGTTGCTACTGAGTTTTGCTTCTTGGATGTAGGGATGCAAATTTGATACGCGGATTCGGGTACCTGCGGATACCCGACTATAACGGGGCGGGTATTACCCGTCCAAACGGGTAACGGGTCGGGGATGGGTTTTAAAATTCATACCCGCAGCGGGTACGGGTAGGGTACGGGTATTATAATATCCACCCCGTTTATACCCGAATATATATATATATATATATATATATATATATATATATATATATATATATATATATATATATATATATATATATATATATATATATATAATTTATATTATTCTTTAATAAATTCCTTAGCCCAACTCCCATTAATATTCCTTCCTTGCTCCATAAGCCCAATTACCATTAATAAATCGGCTGATTCCAATCTAACGCCTCGTCTCCTGGAGCCCTCGAAGATCGATAATAACACATTGAAGATCGACGCCTTGAACAGACAAACATCATTTTTCATTAACCAGTTTTCACTTTCTTCAAGAAATTAAGAATACTCTCTTAGTCTTCGATTCGTCTTGTATAAAATGAAACGAGCAGATTACACATACACATTTGTCCATCAATTTCTCTGGTTATACTTATGGAGCCGGGTTTGGACGGATTGCTTCCGAATAATCAAGGCAGCGTAGAAGTTCCACCTTCATCCTCTGATCCAAAGCTCTGGTAAGATTGTAATTTGTAACCCTAATTCGATTTTAATTTGTGAAATTAGGGGTTTTTATTCATCGATTAGTATCTAACGAACTGAGAATTCTGATTCTGATTATTGGACGAATGCTAATATAACGAATGCTATTCTGCTTCTAATTCTGATTATTCGTCGATTAGTATTTATTGATTCTGACTGTAGGTATGATTCTGAATAGTATATAATGAATAATTCTGATTCTGAATGTTATATTGATATTAATTCGTTGAATAATTTTAATTGTGGTATGATTCTGATTTTTTATTGAGAATTATGAATGTGGTATGATTCTGATTGTATTGAGAATTATTGAGAAACTGAGAAAGTGTATGATTATATGATTAACATACATGATTGTTTTCTATTGTTTTATGTAGTCATGAGGCTGTTGGAACAGATGTTGACGAGGCTGCCAGAAAAACAAATGGCGAGGCTGATGAAACAAAAAAAGAGGAGGCTGTGGAAGGAACCAATAGATTGAAATCTGTAGCTTGGAATCATTTCAAAAAGAAAAAGATTGATGGTGTTGATAAGGCGATATGTAATTGTTGTGGGAAGAAATTAAATGGAGTAAGTAGGAATGGAACCACACACTTTCATGAACATTACAAAATATGCATACATAAAAAGAATCAAGACATAAGACAATCAATCTTGAATATGCGTCAAGAAAAAAAAGATGGGCCTATTTCGGTTGATGCACATACGTTTAATCAGAAGGTTTCAAGAAATGAACTGGCCAAGATGATCATTCTTCATGAGTATCCACTTAACATGGTGCAACATGTCAGATTTAGAAGTTTTGTTAACTCGGTTAACCCGTTATTTAAACATGTGTCACGAACTACCATTACTAGTGATATAAAGGGCATTTTTGAGAGTGAAAAAAAGAAACTAAAAAAGATTTTGAACTCCAACCAAGGTAGAGTTGTTGTGACAACTAATATGTGGACGGCTTCTAACCAAAAAAGAGGTTATATGGTTGTCACTGCACACTATATCAATGAATCATGGAATTTATGCAACAAAATCTTAAGGTATTAACTAACTATTTTTTTACTGTTATTATTTGTTTACTATTATTTGTTTACTGATTAGTTTTTATGATTTATAAATTACAGTTTTATGTATGTTCCGGCTCCCCATAATGCTAAAACACTAACCAAAGAATTAATGGGGTGCTTGGTTGCTTGGTCCATTGATTGAAAGCTATCTACCTTGACTTTGGATAATTGTAGTGTAAATATTTCTATGATCGATAAAATGAAAGAAAAGTTGCGACCTGATAATCTTCTTTTGAAAAGGGAATGGATTCACATGAAATGTTGTGCCCATATCTTGAACTTAATTGTTCAACAAGGATTAGGTGCAATTCAAAGTGGGGTAGACTCTATTCGCGAGAGTGTTGTTTTTTGGACTGCAACTCCAAAAAGAGTGGAAAAATTTGAAGACGCGAAAGAAGTTTTGCCTCTTACGAGTAAGAGAAAGTTAGTTTTAGATTGTAAAACCAGATGGAATTCCACTTATTTGATGCTTACGAGTGCGATTCCGTATAAGGAAGTTTTTAATCGCCTTATACATAAAGAAAAAAGCTACAAGCAAGCACCTAGTGATCAAGATTGGGAATTAGTAGAAGTTATGTGTGATAAACTCAAGTTATTTTATAGTGTCACCGAGATGTTTTCTGGGGTCAAATATCCAACTGCTAATCTGTTTTTTCTAAAAATTTGTGAAATTCGGTTGTTGCTTAAAGATTTCCTTATATCACCTTATAAGGAGATCAAGATATTAGCTACCAACATGGTTGACAAGTTTGATCAGTATTGGTCTCTCATACATGGAGTATTAGCCATTGCCACTATTTTCGACCCAAAATTCAAACTGAAGTTAATTGAGTATTATTTCCCCAAGCTATATGGTAAGGAGTCAGACAAAGAAGTTGATCGAATTAGGAAGTTAACTTATGATTTGGTGAAAGAATACAAGCCATGTGATGCCAAAGAAACTCATTCTTCATCGAATAATTCTGATTGTGGTATGGATATTGATGATTGTGGAGATCCTTTAGCTGGATTTGATCTATTTGTGAGTACCACTTCAACTGTTGATACTAAATCCGAGTTAGATTATTATTTAGAGGAAAATGTTTTGCCAAGGAATGGGGTTTTTGATATTTTAGCATGGTGGAAGGCTAATGGTCTTAAATATCCTACTTTACAACGAGTTGTTAAAGATGTTTTGGCTATACCGGTGTCCACAGTTGCTTCTGAATCAGCATTTAGTACTGGTGGTAGACATGTCAATCCTCGCCGTAATAGGCTACATTCGGAAACATTGGAAGCTCTAATTTGTGTACAAGATTGGCTATGGGATGAAAAACTAGGTATGATTAGTTTATTTAACATTATTTATTTTGTAACAATAATTATATTTGTTTTTTATTGCTAGGTGCACATTCAAATAAAGAAAAACATATTGCAAAGTTTGAAGTTATAAAAGATGAAGAAGCAGGACCGAGCTTTGTGGATTTTGATATATAGTTTTCTTTTCAAATTGTTGCTTTATTTTGGTATTTTAACAAACATTAAAATTGTCATGTTTATCGTTTTTGCTATTTCGTGTATGAGAACGAATTAAGAAGTATCAAATGTTTTTGCTATCATGTTTAATATATTTTTTATTGAACGGATATCCGGCGGGTTCCCTGTACCCAGCGGGGATTTTTCTACCTGAACCCGGCGGGGATTTGAGGGGCACGGGCGGGTGCGGGTATGGGGATGAGTTCGGGTGCGGGTACGGTTATGGCATCCTCCGCAACTATCCGCCCCCGTTTGCATCACTACTTGGATGACCAACCAACTAACCTTCCACAAAGGAATTGACATCCTCCACTAGTGCTCTTTCTGTCCAACCTGCAAAGTCTGCATATGTATACCCTTCAAGGTCAAAGTCTGAGTCTTTGGGATACCAAAGACCCATGTTAGGAGTACCTAAAAGATATCTAAAGATACGCTTAACAGCTTTCATATGTGATTACTTGGGATCAGCCTGATACCGAGCACACAAACATGTTGCAAACATGATATCAGGCCTACTAGCTGTTAAGTAAAGTAAAGAACCAATCATACCTCGGTATGTGGATTGAAAAACTGGCTTACAAGTCTCATCCTTACTTATTTTATCCTGAGTACCCATAGGAGTGTGCATGGAAGATAGATTTTCAAATTTATATTTCTTCAGCATGTCATGCACATACTTACTTTGGTTTATAAATGTGCCATCAGGCTTTTGATCAACTTGTAAACCAAGAAAATAAGTAAGTTCTCCCATCATACTCATTTGATACTGAGATGACATTATCTTAGCAAACCAGTCACACATAGACTTGTCAGTCGAGCCAGAGATAATATCATCTACATATATCTGAATGAGTAGGATGTCAGAACCCTTCCTTTTTGAAAATAAAGTTTTATCAATTTTACCTCTTATAAATTTATTTTCAATTAGATACTCAGACAGGGTATCATACCAGGCTCTGGTAGCTTGTTTGAGCCCATATAAAGCTTTATCAAGCTTGAAAACATAGTTAGGAAATTTAGGATCAACAAAACCTGGTGGTTATTTAACATAAACTTCCTCTTGTAGTTTTCCATTAAGAAAAGCACTCTTGACATACATCTGATAAACTTTGAAGTTCTTGAAGGCTACATATGCAAGATACTGCCTAATAGCTTCAATTCTTGCAACTGGTACAAAAGTTTCATCATAGTCAATGCCTTCTTCTTGCCTGTAACCCTGAGCAACCAGTCTTGCCTTGTTTCTGATTATAACACCATCCTTGTCCATCTTGTTTCTGAACACCCACTTAGTACCAATAATAATTTTGCCAGCACGAGGTGGTACTAAGTTCCATACCTTGTTTCTTTCAAATTCTGTAAGCTCTTCTTGCATTGCTTCTACCCAATCTTCATCTAATAAAGATTCATCAGCTTTCTTTGGTTCCATGGTAGACAGAAAACTTGAAAAGAAACAGAAATTGGCAGTGGCTTGGGGTTCAAAAGCTAACTTTCTTCTTGTTTGAACACCTTGTTCAATTGGACCAATAATATTTGAGTGAGGATGGTCTCTGTGTTTCCTAAGGGAGCATTTGAAGCAAGGTCAACAATATCTTGTTGAATTGGTGTGTTGTCCGCCTGATACTGAGCTGAATTCTGTTCAGTATCAGACAGTTCAGGTTGTTGTTCTTCTTCATTTTGCAGATCTGAGGTGGATTGTTGAGAAGTATTGGAAGTTTCACCTTCTTCATAGGTGGAGTTGTTCAGATCAATTATTGGGAACTCGGTATTGGGGTTCTCAGAAATGGGAACCTCAGTATTTGTTGCAGTTGAATCATTTTGAGTTCTGAATTGATATGTTTCACTCATACCATGATCAACATAGTATGGGTGATACTTGCTCTGTTCAGCAATGGCGTTTTCTGGATTGCATAGAATTTCTATGCCACTTATGTCTTCCTTTGCTGAAGTAGAATGCACATCCTGATTTTCATCAAAAGTAACATGGATGGATTCTACAATCATCTCAGTTGAGATAACATACACTCTGAAGGCTTTGGAGTGTGGAGAGTAGCCCATGAACACACCCTCATTTGCTTTGGGAGCAAATTTGTTGAGGTTTTATTTAGTACTGAGTACAAAACATTTACTCCCAAAGATGTGGAAGTATTCCACATTAGGAATCCTGCCATTATATAACTCATAAGGAGTCTTGTGGTGTCTCTGGACTATGGTAGCTTTGTTTTGTGTAAAATTTGCATAGTTTACCGCTTCTGCCCAGAAGCTCAGTGTCAGTCCAGCATGGCATAACAAAGTTCTTGCAGCTTCAATCAATGTTCTATTTTTCCTTTCTACAACACCATTTTGTTGTGGTGTATAGGTTGCAGAGAACTTTTGTATGATTCCCTTGTCTTCACACATATCTGCTAATACTGAGTTCTTGAACTCAGTACCATGGTCACTTCTAAGGTGTTTGACCTTGTTGCCTTCTGAAGTTCTTCTCTTTTGATAAAGGCAATGATTTCTGTGGTAGCATCTGATTTGGTCTTGAGGAAGATGACCCAAGTGTATCTTGAATATTCATCAACCAAGACAAGTGTATAGATCTTTTTGGCCAGTGATGGAGTACTGATTGGGCCAAATAGATCCATATGTATCATAGTAAGAGGTTCATTTATTGAGTGGTTGACCTTTGATTTAAATGAACTCTTCTTCTGCTTTCCCATTTCACATGCAGAACATAACTTATCTTTGGAATAAGTAATTGTGGGCAACCCTCTCACCAACTTCTTCATACTGGCCTCATTGATGTTCCTGAAGTTGATGTGAGAGAGTTTCTTGTGCCACATCCAGTTCAGTTCTGGATTGACTTTAGAAAGCAGGCAGACTCGAATAGTAGAGTCTAGTTCAGACAGGTTGACCACATAGACATCTTTTTCTCTTCTAGCAATGAGTACAGGTTGCCCTTTGTCATTGTAGATAATTCATGCAGTCTTCCTGAAGCGAGCTTCATTGTCATCATCACACATCTGGCTGATACTGAGCAGATTGTGTTTGAGACCCTCTACATAGGCAACTCTTTTAAAACTTATGTTTCCTGCCTTGATCACTCCATATCCTCTTTTTTTTCCCACTGAATCATCCCCAAACTTGACAGAAGGACCCTTCTCTGGAGTATACTTTAGAAGGTACTCCATATTGCCAGTCATGTGTCTTGAGCAGCCACTATCTAAGTACCATTTTCTGTCACCCTGCACAAGACACATAATTATGATTAGTTCTTTTTAGGAACCCATTTTTGAATGGGACCTTTGGTAGGAGAAACAGGTTTTGACTTGATCTCTTTAAATGGAGAGGTCAGTATCACTTCAGGAGCAACCTTGGAGGTTTTCTTAGGTGATATTGACTGGTTTTCTCTCTTTTTCTTTGGTAATGAGTACTTAGGATTTGAGAGATGAGTCCAACATTCATTTCCTTTATGACCAGTATGGTGACATCTATAACATTTTCTAGGTCTACTTCTGAACATGTTTTCATATGGGATTTTAGAAAATTGTTTTTCTTTTGGTTGACCAGTATGAGTAAGTTTCGCAAACTTTTGACTTAACACTTTGATCTGATCACCAATAGATTTTAAAATGTTACTTCTGTCATTTTTCAAAGGTAACTTAATATGATTTTTAACCGGTTTAGGAGGAGATTAATCTGGTTTTTTCTTTTTATTTGGCAAAGAAGTCTTATTATTTTTAGACTTTTTGAATTTTCCACTTGAAGATCCTGTTGAAGTTGATTTTTTATTATTATTTTTTAAAATAACAACTTTAACAGGTTCTTTAGGTTCTTCAGTACATCACTTTTCTGTTCCTGCAACTTTAGTATCAGTTAATACACTAGAAGTAGAAGTAGTTTCATTATATCTTTCGAAAGTAGTTGTATTAAACAATAATTCAAATGGAGAAATAGCAGATGTATCATACTGTACTACTTCGAGTTCAGTATCAGAAATTTCTTTTTCAGGAAATTCAGTACTAAGCTCTTGTAGTTCAGTATAACACTTTGAACGGATAGATGGACCAATGGGTTTATCAAAAGTGATTTTGTCCTCATCATCGGACTCAGTTTGACATCCAACTTCACAAAATGTTTTTGATTTGACAAATTGAATAGGGTTCATATCTGAAAATTCTTCAAATAAATCAGCAAAATTGTTTCTATTTTTTAGCTGAGGATCAACACCAAGTGCAGCCCTCACATTTTCTGTAAATTTTTGATTTAGACATTTATTTAATTTAATAGATGCATTTCCCCAAGATTTACACTGTTTTTCTAATTTTTCTTTTTCCAGTTTGTGTAAATGAGCTTTATCAGCTAATTTTTGGTTAATGTCTTGTAAGTTTAAAAAATTTAATTCTAAATCTTTAAATTTTGCTAATTTATCTAAATGTTCATTATTTACCCTTTCAAGTTCAAGAATAGTTAATTTTAAAGCTTTTTCTTTCTGTATTAAAGTTTTAAAGGAGCTCTTCAAATTTTCTTCAGGGAAAGCCATAAAGGCTTTGTTTTCAACTTCTTCGTCATCATCACTGAGCTCTTCATCCATCCAAGCTTCAGAGTAAAGTGCCTGATGAGGTGCTCCATTCCCTGATGCACCCTTGCCCTTGCTCCAGTTCTTCAACTTGACATACTTGTCTCTATACCTTTTAGCTCGGTATGCAATCTTGTCATTCTGATCAGTTTCAGTTGACTTAGTATGACAGTTGGCAGCAATGTGTCCAGGCTTTCCACACCTGTAGCATAGACCTGATCTTGGATCAGTATTGGAAGAGCTAACACCCAACCTCTTCTTCTTCAACTGATCCAGCTTCATAGACATGAGAGCCATTTGAGTTTCAAGCTCCTCTGCCTCAGCATCAGCAAGATCAACCTCTGGCTCTTCAGGCTCAGTGACAGTATAAGCCTGTTGCACAACTAAAGCCATGCCAGTGGAAGTTTTGTCAATTTTCTTCCAGTTGATCAGTCTTGCAGCATTGAGGAAGTTCTGAGATGGCACTGGATGATCTTCATCTTCATCATCAGCTATAGGCCAGATAAATGGCTTGTATACCACAATCTGTTGGTTGTTCACTTCCTGAGCAGGTGGCTCAGTGTCAACCTGTTGAGGTTGGTCTGTATTAGTCTCACCCTAAGCAGTTGGCTCAGATGATTCTTCAAGTTGTTGCAGGACTGACCTCCCTCTCTGTCTTCTTCTCTCATACTGGAACTGAAGTGGTTCAGTATGAGTGATTTGCTGATGTTGTTGTTGTTGTTGAGGTTGATCAACCTCACTTTCTCTTTATGATTCAACATTAAACCATACAATGTTTGAAGAGTGTATGTTTCAATGTTGTTAGAAGCATTGAGGAAGACTGTCCAGACTCTTTTGAACAAGTTCTCCTTCCTCCTTCACAATCCCTACACTATTGAGATCATGGATAACAGTATTGAACCTGTTATAGAGAGTGGTAATGTCTTCATTAGGACTTGAGAAGAAGTTTTCATACTTCCTTCTCATGTTTCTCTTTATTTGCAACTTCACCTTAGTTGTGCATTCATAGGTGACTGATAAGCTATCCCACATAGCCTTTGCAGTTGGCAATTTCATAATTGCATTCAGTATTTCCTTGATAACTGCATTACCAATCACCCCCTTTGCTACAACTGACGGTCAGTATAAGTCCATGTATGCTTCAGTTTAGAAACTGTTCTTGTGCTCTCAGGAGCATCATCAGTAGCTGCAACGGGTTCCACAGTTTGTGGAATGATGGGACCATCAGACAGTACTGTGAGCATTTCATGATGTATGGACTCAAGATACCATTGAGCCTTCAACTTCCACTGATGGAAGTCTTTGCCATCAAAGATTGGCACACCTTTTCCAGACATAACTGGTGCTCCAATGGAAGACATTCTTGATTTTGAAAGTTGGGAAGGGTATGTATAAGGAATGGCTGCCAGGGTAATAGATCGACTAAATAAGAGTATATTTAGCCTGCTCTGATACCAGTTGTTAGGTCACAACAACCCTGGATTTCTTGTTAATTGTTATATTATAATTTACTTAAGACAATTAAGATGTAAAACATAGTAATTAAGTCAAACGTATATTATTCGACAAAGTGTGGCTTGTAGCAGAAATACAAGACCACTTGAACAATTACAAGGATTAAGAAATGAACGTATAAATTGGTGAGTACTCCTTTGCCAAGTGATCTCTATTTATAATGATATAGAGATCTTACAAAATGGGCAAAGGAGTAATGGAAGGACTGATCAAGGAAAGTGACTAAGATCAAGGGATTTGATCTTAGTCAGTTACATTAGAGAATGTAACGCAGTCCTTCCACTCAGTATTGGATCTCCAATACTGAGTGGCCAATACTGCTCACTCAGTACCACACCGAGACTTAGCTAATTTTCTACAGTCTAATCTAAGCTAGTCTAGGTTGTCTTGTTATCTTAAGATCCTAAAGGGGTAAGGCTTTTTGCCTTAACACTTTGTCTTGATGACACGAGCTACAGTGGCCCTCTAGATAGGCATGTAGGTAACCAACCCCATAAAAACAGCTTATGTAACCCAGGTATAGTTTCGAAAAACTCTTTAATAGCGTCGTCTAGTAAAGAACACCCTGTCTCTTTACTTCTGGGGCAACGTTGTTATGTTCATCCCTTGCAGCACGATATTTGTGATAACTAATACGAGCATGGTAGAAAATATCAACTCCTGTATTCGAAATCATTTCATGACTTCTTGATTCAAACTGTTGTGATAAACGACAAAGAACAAATCAGTTCGTTTGGGCATGGCCATGCACATACCAGTTTTCTTATCATGTCAAAGGACCCATAAATATCTCTCCTAAAAAGGAGGTGCAATTACCATCTTGTTATATTTCGATTCAAAATACAGCTTCTTCTGTACCCAATAATGCCTCATATGACAATCGTATTTCAGACTTGTCTAAGACGAACCAAAGTACATTAGTCATTGTATCCTAAACCAAATATCTCAGGCTTAAGGACAATCCTAGTGAACAATACTTTTGAACTTTTCAACCACGAAGTATTGTCACGGTGGTCAATCCGATATTCGTCGGGCTCCAACAGAATATCACCGATATTTGGTCCATAACAACACTTGTTGTAGCTAGCTTCAAGTAAACTCGAATCTCCACTAAATACCACGATGAAGTTAACGTCCCATCAAGGTTCCCACCAAGACGAGTAGTCACGGATTATATCTTTTGAATAAAGAGACTTTTAATCATGGATATTGTAAAACATACAAAGTCTTGAATAACAATGATACTAACTCATGTATTATTCCTCACTGGACATACATACAGAATTATTACTGCATCATTACTTATTCCTTTCGTTCGTGTTGATTACTTAATGACCTTTACAATTTTACTTGTAACTTTATCACTAAACTAGTCATTTCTATTAAACTAAAGACATAAGACAAGTAGTGGAAAAACACTATTACTTTTGTCTTTTCTAGATTTTGTTCTTGCAACATTCTAGAACATATTCTAGTCTTTGTCTTTTATGCAATTCGGTAAACATAGAAGTATTGGAAATAACTCCTTAGTTTCTTGAATTCATAAAATTCACCTTGTAACTAAAGCCTCTTTTAATTACTTGATTTGTAGATATCTTGTTACTAGTTAAAGAAATTTCCTTAAAAGATTATGTTATCCACAGGAGTGTGAATAACCTATTAGATATGCAATAATTAATCACAATACTTGTGATCACGCTATTAGGTTTGCATTAATCTAATTAACGATCATTTATTATTTCTCTTAACTCTTTGGCAAACGACTTGGTAAAACCTTGTCGTTAATATCCTACTAACTTGCTACATTCCTTAATACATCTAATGAATATGTTAGTCATAGCTCCCACTAATTTTATGGAAATAAGCATTACTTAAACTATTACTTTGACCTAGTCAAAATCTTATAGTTTAATCTTTTAAGAATTTATCAATTATTAAAGTCATCCTTTGGATTTTGATAATATCCAATATCCTGTTTAGGGAATCTTGACTTTCATTGATCAACGTATCTAACAAGTATAAGACACTTGAAACGATACTTCCAATTCTTAAATGTATATTAGTAACATTTTAAGAACTTCATTTAATGCCAAAGTCATTTCTTGGATTTCTCCAATATCCATCATTCTTATTAGGGAATTATGACTTGATTAAATATTGTATTCATTACAAGTGTAAAAGACTTGCAATAATACCTTTGATTCTTAAATACTTTAATATAGTTCTTACCTTTTGAGAGTTCATTTAATGTCTAAGTCATTTTCCGTGGATTATACGAATATCCAATTATTCCTATTAGAGAATTATGACCTCATTAAATTCATTTATCACAAGTATGAAAGACTTGTAATAATACTCTTTAAAGTCTATCTTAATTATATCCAATATAATCATACTATATTAATACTAATACTTTAAAACTTACTATCATAAGTAACCCTTACTTAAGATGTTTTAAATAAGTTCAATGTACCTTTTGAACTTTATGCTTTCCATAAAAACTCTTAGATACTTATATTTAGAAAAACTTTCTAATTACTAGAATCTAAGTAATTTGATCTTCTAAGATATCACAACAATCAAACAAATATAAACAATGAGATCATTATTAAGTCAATACTTGACTTTATAATCTAGTCATAAAACTTGACCAGTATAATCAACACACATGCACACACAATATAATTCAACCATAGATTCAACGATGATAAACTTAAAACCGAAAAATTTATCATAAAATAGAAAAATGTAATTTTGTTCAAAAACAACTTAAAAACGAAAATTGTTTTACTGAATCCATATGAAAAATACTGAATTAAAAAAAACGTGGTGCTCGTGGGATCATTATATCATGTTAGTCCATCTCACTTTCCATCATCTCATGCAATAGACGATTGCTAAAGTTGATTTACCCGTAAGAACTTTACAAGTAGGAAGCGAGTATCTAGAAGTTGGTCAAGTCAACTGAGTAGCAAGCATGGCCTCCTACCCTTTGACCCTTGCCACAACCAAGACACCGTTTCTCGGTCCTTGCGTTGTTTGGCTTTACCTTCTTGACCTTTTGTTTGACTCCATTACCCTTTAGGCACGTCGTGGCTGGGATCGGTTTGATCCTTTCCCTTTCCACTGCGCCTCTTTCTCTGATCACTACCATCATCGGTTACTATGAGATCATTCTTAAACTTGGTCCCCAAATCAACTCAGTAGTCTTGAGCACGGAATGTAGCTCAACAATGGATTGCTCCATGTTATGCATGTTGTAGTTGACTACATAAGTCTTATAGTCATATGACAACGAGTTGAGTATCATTAGTGTTGCTAACTGCAACGGTATTGGGTGTCCTAGTCATTCAAGATGATCCATGTGCTCTTTCATTTTCTTGACGTGAGCACTCACCGATGATCCCTTAACCACCTTGCAAGATTTGAACACTCTAGAAGCGTAATATGCTTGTCCTGGTTCATTTCTAGCATTCGCGGCAAGAGCATTTAGTATTGCACTTTCTAGGACATTTCTTTTTCTCTCATGCCTAAGCATAATTTGAAGATCACGCTTCCAATTGAGAAACACTGACCCAGTCAATTCGTCCTTTTCTAGAAAAAAGCGTAGTGAGAGATTTTTGGTACGTGTCGTTATGGTTGTTGCTGCCATCTACAAATCAAACCCAGTTTAATTAGTATTCATCAACAAACATTCTCTAAAATATATTATAAACCCACAACTAATATTTTATGCCTAGGATCCATATATCACATTCTCGACGCAAGGTTTGGGCACTTCCCGACGAGACATGTTGTTTCTGGTAGGTAACATCCTTACCGATCGTATCAAGACTTGACACGATTCCTAGGGTGCGTAGAATCTTTAGACTTATAACTTATTACAACCTTGTACAATTTTAATCATACATTTCTAAGTTGCAATAAAGTCTAGTATGTTTATTCTACTCAAGTACTTTTTGGGCCGGGACTCCCGATTATCACCAAAGTAGATCAGACCATCTAAGACAATGCGATGTTCTGCGTCGGGACTCCCGATTATCACAAAACCTTACGCACCCTAACACTCGCAATGATTTGAATCCATATCTAAGGTTCTTTCTCCTTACAATATGAATATCGTTGAACACGTGAGGTGTTCCATTAGGTGGATAGTACTTCGATCTAAGATTTTCTTGGGTTTGTTTAAGTCTAAACTAAACTTAAACCTTATTCCAATTTTAATCCTTAATTGTAAAAAAACTTGCGATTCGTGTACTTAATTTCACAAGACGCCTTTTCTAAAATTACCTTAAAACTCTAAGTTTTAAATTTGTTCGATTTTACTTTGTATACCTTAAAACGAGGTGTACAAGAAGATATTACTAAGTTTTGTGAAAAACCTTATCTTAATAAAACGTACTTATTTTATTTACTTGAAAAACTTTAAACCCTATGTTAAACTTTAAAATAGAGATTATAATTCTTTACGACTTACGAACACAAGTCATAACTCTAATTTAACATAATTAGTTTTTCTCTGTTTAATAATGAAATTAAACATTTAGTTATTAGATTCTCCAACATATGTCCTAGGGACACATTTATAAACTTTGTGACTTTCTTGTGTAGGTCCCACTAATTCCAACAACCATGATGGAATTTGAGCATGAACACAATCACTAGTTTAAACTTGGTGAACACTAATAATCTTATATATAAAACCTATATATAATAATCTTAGTTTGTTTGAACCATTCTTATATTCAACTTAGACTTAGTTAAATATAGGTTCTTAAATTTCCTATGTTATTTTACCCTTGATCAATAATCTAGTACTCGTAACTCGTAATATACTTTGTATAAATAACTAATTATAATTACTTATAACTTTATACAATCTAATATTTATATATTTCGTATTATTATCTAATTATAATAAAACCTTACTTTGTACAATTTCTAGTTGTTTACAACTTTGTACATTTCTAGTTTAATTATAACTTAATACAAATTTCTAGTTATCAAAATATTACAACTAAATGATCAAAATAACATTTATATTTAATGTTCCATTTTAATCTTGTATTTAATATACATATATATTTATATCTTTAAATCCTTATAACATTCTAATATGAATGTGACACCTAAATTGTACATGTGTATTTTAACTTATACTACTTAAAATACGTACAAACTATTTTATCTTTTAAAATTGATTTTTAAATAATTTGAAAAATCCGAAAATTATATATATATTAATATAAATACATCTTGTTAATTTTAAGACTTTAAAATTAACACTTCTCTTTTATCCTTAATTAAATTTATTAATTAAACCCTTATCTTGTTCTTGATCAATTAAAACTAGGTTTCAATATTCTTGATCAATAACATCATTTAGTTAAAGATTAATCCTAATCAATCTTATTCAAACAATTATAAACTTTGTTTAAGTTCTAGGATTATTATAACTTTAATAATTTTATTTAAACTTATTCATCTAAATCTTCTAAACAAAACTTTGTCTAGATTTCTAGATTTAAAGAATTAGTTTTAATAAAGTCATTAAAACAATAATCAAACCTCATTAAACATAAACTTGTTTAATTTTCTAGGTTCTAGATTATGTTCTTGATTAATCCTATTAACCAATTAAACTAAACTAGTTTAATGTTCTTGGTCTTAGGGTACTTCTAGGTTTCGAAAATTTCCTTAAGCCTAAGAAACTTTTCCACCAATTATATACTAAGCTAGTTTAATCACACTTGGTGTCCAAGTATCCTCCTAGATCTCGAAAATCTTGAGAAAGGAAAGAATCTTTTTTGACCAATTAAACTAAGCTAGTTTAATATACTTGGTCCTAGATTTTGAAGATCAAAGAATAAGGAAAGAATCCTTTTGACCAAAAATTTTCACATTCTTGATCCTAGGGTTAGGGAAAGAATCATTTTGGCCAATTAAACTAAACTAGTTTAATGTTCTTGGTCCTAGGGTTCTTTATGGTTTTTAAAAATTACTAGGGTTGAATCCTTATGACCAATTAAACTAAACTAGTTTAATGTTCTTGGTCTAGGGTTCTTACCCTTTTTCAAAAAAATAAAAAATAAACTTGGAAATTAAACAAACAAAAACTGTTAATCTTGTTTAAATTTCTAAACCATCGCTCTGATACCACTGAAGGGTTGCATAACACTGATTAACCCATCAGGCCGACCACCTAGTCACTTGGTTCGAACCATACTGGTAAGAACATGATAGTGTTCTTGACCGGTTAAACCAACTAGCTGATTTAATCCCTAAAAGCGGAAATGAGATTAAACCTAATCCTTAAACCCTAAAGGATTATAGGAACTTGGAAAATCAAACTTGATTAACAAGAAAGAAACCTCGTACGAAAAACTCGAACACACAATGCTTGTGTAGTTCGTCGAACACTGACCTGGTATGTCCATCGCACAAGAGGGGAGAGGGGAAAAGTGTTTCCCAAAACATACCTTAACCTTGCTTACGTAAGTCCACTGATGATGAACACAACGAGAAACCTTCTAGTCGGTTCTTGCAACGATCCTTGAATAACTCGGTCGATCTTCGAAGAACGCGAAGAACGAACGAAGAACACGAAAACACAAACTTGTGTTCTTGGGGTATTCGGCCGAATTCAAGGGGCGGGAGGAGGAGAATTTCGTGGCTTAGGGTTAAGCATTAGAGGAATTAGGTTAAGGCTAAGATCTTCTATTTATAATAGAAGATCTTTCACTTAGAACCCTTCTAGTTCAATTAAGATTAACTTCTTAATTAAACTTATCCTTTTACACATTCAACACTCATAGTTTTACTAGTTATTATTGTCACACTTAATTATCAAATGTCTTAGTATTATACACTTATATATTTTGGTATATACATACACGAAATATATACTTGTGTTTTATACCTTTAATAATTAATTATATAATAACTTTTATATAATCTTTAGACAATAATATTATCCAATTACTATATGATTTAATAGCTTTAAACCATATCATGGATAATCTATAATTAACACAGTGTATATTTACTCAACTAGTAAATATACAAATACTTGTATTAATTAATTAGCTAAACTAATCTAGTAATAAGTTAAACTTAACTTAATACTTAAGTGATTCATAATGACTATTATGAATCATTCCTCTCCAAGTATCGTTGCATAATAACTACTCGTATTACATGCACTCACCGGTGTGACCCTTAAGTGTTTCGTAGGCATTGATGTATCAACATAGGTTGACTAACTTTGCACATAATTCCAACACCAAGTCTCAAACATTCAAACACTCGATAAAACACAACGGTATACGAAAACTAACATAAATAACATAATTCGTATAAATTACGGTCGTTACAACTATCTACCCCTTAAGAGGATTCCGTCCTCGGAATCATCTCAAGGAATTTTAATCCTCATTCCGCTTCCCATTATGATTTAATATTACTTGTGCGTCTAAACGCCCACTTGACCCCCGTTATACCCAAACGGGTCAAAAATCAAATTTGAGTTCCTAATACCTGAACGGGTCAAAATTGTACAATTTGACCATAACACTTTTAATCATTTAACCAATCCTTTCATCCACTTAGGATCGATATAACCCAATCATCACTATTAGCCAATTAATCAAAACGATAGTCAACGTCTAGCTTTGACCAAGTTGTCAACAATGTCCAATCTTTGACGTAAGCACAAAGTCAACCATAATTTGACAATTTCCTTACTCACTAAGGTTCCATTAATCATCCTTTCCTTTACAATCGACCTTACATTCATGGTTCATCGACAATCATACTCGATTCCCAAATTCAACTCGAAACACCCAATGGTCAAAGTCGCACCCTCATACTACAATTATTTCCATTAATCCATTAACCACTATCATACACATGTAGATGATACATTATGTTCTTATCCTTGTCTAACCATTTTAAACGAAAGTCAAAACCCAATTTTGACCAAAGTCAACAATTTACTAGTTGACCAACATTGACTTATGAATAAAGTCAAACTTACTTTGCAAAATTCACATATTCTTTATTAACGAGACATCTCTTCCCAAGCTTTTCATTCCCGATTTCAATATCTAAAATTCCTTTCTCAATTGTTTCTCTTTTCTTCGATTTCAATTTTATTTTCCCACAATTGATTTCCATCTAATGCAATACCGATCTCTATTACTCCTTAACTTTCATTCAAACACATATACCATTTATAATTTCCTTCAAATATCCTTATACCATACTTGTAATTCCCAGTTACCGGCTTTAGGGCCACAATCATATCCAAATGTGGCCTAACCACCCATTATACATCTTTCACCACTCACTGGCTACTAACAAATTTTGCTTCCTAAAAGCATTCATTCTTCGTAAATCATGAACTTGTAGGCATCCCCTACACATGCTTACACTTAAACACGACCCATGTTTTTAACCCAAGTTCTCATTTTCTACATAATTACATCAATAATTAATCGCACGACTCTACATACGTCAGATACAAACATCATATCCCTGATACAACAAATCATACTTTAACTATCTTATCGAGATGATCGGAAAGCCTCCAATCCATCAAGATTCAAACTGTCACAATAATCCGAAAGCCTCCAATCCAAAGTGACTCATCAAATCTCATTAACCGGAAAGCCTCCAATCTAACGAGATCCATACAAAATCGTTCTATCTTGCATACAATTCGTGTATACATCATTCACTTAGCATCATGCTATCATTTTCTTTCATAATCAATCACATTCTTTATTTTACTTAAAATTTTCCACCAATCTACTCATTTATCAATCGCCCTTAGTTGATTCATTTTTTCATTATCAAAATTTCCAATCTTTCTTTCACCCGGTCATCTTGAGTCAACCAATTGACTTCGATCGATACCCATACGTAAACTATCATACTTTTCCTATAAACTTTTTCCAAAAATAAGTTATTTACTCTTGGTGTCGCACTCGACATCCCTGGCACAAACATTCGCTATGGCTATTTGCCAACATTCACTCGATCACATCCAATATCAAAGGTTCCATTTTATATATATATATATATATATATATATATATATATATATATATATATATATATATATATATATATATATATATATATATATATATATATATATATATATATATATATATATATATATATATATATATAGAAGTGGGATCCTGTGAGGACTCTTTTTTCGGTGAGGACTCGCGAGGACACCTCATAAAAATTTCAAAAAAATCCGAAAAAAATATATATAACCCACCATGATTATTACTACATTTGACAAAAAAAATTCAAAAAAAAATTATGATCCACTTTTTTTTAGCGAATCATAACAATGATCCAGATTTTTTTTGTGGATCATTATTATGATCCATATTATTATTTTTGGATCATTTTTGGAAAAAACAAATTTGGATCTTATACATAGCGATTTTAATGTTTAAAAAAGGAATTTTTTGAAAAAAGTTTGTTTTGGATCATTTTTAGAGTTTTTTTTGGAGTCCTCACAGTCCTCGCGAGTAAAAGAGTCCTCACCGGATCCGGACCCTATATATATATATATATATATATATATATATATATATATATATATATATATATATATATATATATATATATATATATATATATATTTGAAATCTATTTTTCTATAGTTTTTCGTTCGTTCTTCACAATTTTCACTAACACTTAGTACTTCATTGTACTACCATCCTCTTGTCGAAAACGTCTACCACTCTCGTGATTCGTCCTTCAATATTCCATGATAACATAATCCTTCCTTTTCCTTATTTCTCGCGACATACCAGTCACCAACCCATTCTACTATACACATAATAACCCGGGGAGATTATCTCTCAAACTTATATTTTTCACATTATGCATTCCATCTATAATTATTTTCATATGTAGTTCACATAAGCACCAATTTGTGCGACAAATAAGAAATTAAATCCTAATCATTTATCAAAAGTTTCATAAACGAGTTACATGAAGCGGCTCCATTAACTTCCTTAACCCGATTCCGATTGGCGTGTGATACTGACGTGTCGGTTTTTTTCCTCGGGCACGCACTACTATAGTGTCCCACCTCGTGACAAGTGTAGCATTCCACTTCCTCGAGGTTCCTCACTTTGCAATCCTTCGCTCGGTGCCCCACTCGTCCACACTTGAAGCATATAGCCGGATTTTCCTTACATTCCCCATGGTGATTCTTTCCACAAATTTGACAACTCCCAACAATACCTTGCCTTGACGAACTCTGTTTGAGCTTTTCCTTCTTCGTTGATCCTAAGCTACTATCGAGCTTCTTCTTTTCCCCCTTTGATGCCGACTCTTGTGCTTTTCGCCGAAAACCCCTCTCAACACCTCGAGCGGTACAAATAGCCTCATCTAACGTGGCTGCTCGCTTGACTTCCAACTCAAACTCCGGTGGTAGCCCATTTGCGTACCGAACCACCTTCAAACGTTCCGTCGGATAAGACTTTCTTACAAACGGAAGTAATCCCGTAAACTTTTTGGTGTATTCTTCCACCGACATATTACCCTTCTTGATGAACATGAATTCTTCTTGCAACTCTTCTAGATCTCTCTCGGGACAAAACTTGTCCTTCAACCTACTCGTGAACTCCTTCCACGACATTGTGTACAACACTTTCTTTCTCAAAGTCTCATACATGGTATCCCACCATGTCAGCGCTTCATCCTTCAACTGTCAAAATGCATAAGTGACCTTGTCTTTCTTCAAACACTTGCTACTTTCTAGCACTTGCTCAGTTTCCTGAATCCAACGCATCGTCACCTTCGGTTCCGAACTCCCATTATACGCACAGGGGTTGCACGTCATGAATGTCTTGTATGTACATCCTTCCCTTTCCTCCGACCCCGAATCATCACTTTCTTCGGTCGATGGCTTCTCGGTACGGGCCTTGCTACCCGAAGACTTACTTCCCCCACGGGATCTAGAATCATCATGCTTATCTTCATTCAATCGGTTATCCATAATTCGGTTGACATCCTCGTTCACCACTTCTCTTATCTGATCAAACAATTTCCGAAACCCTCTCCATTATTACCGGGATGAGTCGGGACTCGATTTGGATCCATCACACGATCTAGTTGAGCTTCTCCCCCCCTTCTGTTCACCATTTTCTATATCAATACATTAAACATTAGAACTCACGATTGACTCAATAGTCAATTATAACCCATATAGCCCAAAATTTCATTTTTCCTCTTAGGGATCAACCCTATTATTCTCATACTTTACGGTCTCAAAAGACTAATCATGGACATCCTATGGAAACATATGGTCCCACTAGCATAGCTTAAGACTAGGGAGGTCAAACCTACCTAATTCACTTAAACTATAGCTCTGGTAACAAGTTGTAACACCTCAATTTTTAAAACACGTTTTTAAGTCATATTTTTAAATAAAAATATTACAAAGTCCAATATCTCAAAATACGATCTAACAAAAACCATTAAAAGTTTATCAGAGTATTAAAACTGGTGTTACAATATAATATCATAACCATAGGATAAACGGGATCTACCTACGAGCTCCCGAGCTAATCAACACTAGGCCACTTCTATCGCGACCTTCTAATCCTTCGATCCTGAACATGAGTACATAGCCAAAAACAAAGTAGTACGTGAGACAAAATAGTCTCGTGAGATACATGGGTTTTCGACCCATTCTCAAAAAGATTTATAATAATATTTATAACAATATAAATACTTATCCTTAGCATTTCTTATTAATTCGTAATTCATCTTATATTCATTTAATCGTATAAACTGATAAGCTTACCATAAGCTTATTCATCATCTAATCACATATTTGTAAGCTGTCTCCAAGCTTACATTTTCTTTATCACATACGCAACGGACCTCTCCGAAGCCAACTCTCCCGATATGGGACGTCATAGGTAAACTATCAAGGTAATTGGGAGCCCCCATCTTACCGAGATTCATAAGCTCTCCCCGTTTCCGGGTCGTCATGCTCACCCAACACTGGGTGTCGTAAACTGTGACATTTTACTCTTTGCGCAGGGAGCTACCACCCTAAGTAGACGTCTCATGCTCCCCCATTTCTGGGCGGTCTTATTCCGGATATCTCATTCAACACTTATGAGCCTCAGCTCCTTTCATAAAATATGATCATTAGCTCATTTCATCAAATTCATCACTATTTAGAATACATCTAAACTAATTTATCATATCCTTCTCTTTACTTATTCAGTTTCAATATTGACTTTACCAAGTCTTTTACTAAATAAAACATATTTATCATTTATCAAAATCATATTACTTTAACTTCTCTTTGACTAGAATATTTATTTATTGCTAGTCACTTTATACTTATTCTCCTAGTGATTCAATAACTACTTTTATTAGTATAATATACTAATCATTACTCATTACTTAAAAATCCTTGTCTTAAGCTTTATTAATACATATTATTAATAAACCGATTATCATGCTCTTTTAATCATTATCTTTATTCATACATCTTATTGATAAAGGATCGATAATTACTTTTCATTATCATAATCTCTTTCGAAATCATTAATCATTTAGACATACTTAAATTGTCTATTACTTGCATTTTCTTATCTTATCAATCATATCTTTATTAAAAATGTTTATTAATAAAGACTCATAAAACTTCATAGTTTTCAAAATCATTTGCTATGTACCCAGTAAAAGTCACATGTACTCACCTTAGCCAAGCTAACTTCAAATCGTGGCTATTAACACGAACCTTGCTTCCCAACTTGTGAAACGTCACCAATCTTTAGGTCTTCTTGACCTAACATCAATATCATCACAATAACTAGTTATCATCCATAACCAATCACTAATCAATCCATAACCACATTCCTAACCACCAAGTTCATCTAACTTGGGGGAATCTCAAACCCTAGTTCAAGATTTCCATCAATAATCCCAAATCCAACTTATACACATTGATTACAAACTTACAATGAGTGTTCTACACTCATGCTAGACCATCTTCCCCAAAGATGACATGGTTGGTTCCCCAAACCACCATTTTTACCCATACAAAGCTCACAATCAAGGTAGATAAGCAAGATAATCAAGAATACTTACCCTTGATATTTAAATCCTTCAAGATGGTGAAGATTGAGCTCTTGAGCTCCAAAAACGACCAAGAATGCTCCCAAATCGGCTGCACTATGTGTAGGGTTGAAGGTGGAATGAAACCCTAGCCTACACACAAGTTTATATATTCCAGACCACCTTCGCGCCGAGCTCTCGCCGCGAAGTGACGCGGGTTTGCCTCTTAGATCCTGCATTTTTCCAGTCCTCGCGCCGAGTTCGCGCCGCGAACCGGAACGCAAGCTCGACGCGAACCCTTCGCGTCTGATCTCTGAAATTGTTGTTTTGCTGAAATGCTTACTCGCGCCTTCCTCGCGCTTGGCTCGCGCCGCGAGGGCTGTCTAGGTTAGTTTCTTGCCTTTTAAACTTGCTTCCATCCAAGTCTTGACTCATACTTGGTTATACCAAGTCCCAAACATTCAAACACTTGGTTATACCAAGTCCCAAACATTCAAACACTCGATAAAACACAACGGTAGACGAAAACTAACATAAATAACATAATTCGTATAGATCCCGAATTAAGTATACGAAATCACAAACAAAAAATTACGGTCGTTACATTTAACATCTCAAGTCCTACTAACACTTCCAAAATCTTTATAATTATCACCATAAAACATGTTTAAGAATTTTATATACTAATCTCTTCGTGGACAAACATGGGCGTCTCCGAGATTTCGAAGGCCCTATGCGAATATAAGAAAATGGGCCCCTAAATACAAAATATATTAAAAAATTGGACTTTCTAATTTTTTTTCATGTTAACTTATTAAGTTGACTTAAAACTTTAAGCTTATACATAAGATGTATATAAAAAAAACTGGGGCCCTTCCGAAATGCGAGTCCTGTGTGTCTGCACCTGTCGCACCTCCTCAAAGACACCCATGTGAACAAATGAAGTAAATTAGAAGACATTTAAAAAAATCCTTAAAATTCATATTGCAAGTGGATTTATACCAACAATTAACTAATGTAAGAATGGCCGCATCTAAACCCTCCAATTGGATGAGACTTGTGACGGGAAGAAAGGAAAAATCCTCAACAAAATTAGCAATCGATATTAATTTTTTTATTTTTTTTTAATGGCTAGTTAGTAAGTTAGTGGTTCGAGCCTAAACAATGACATCCACAAGAGGCAGTATGACTTCCCTCGAACCTTCCACCTATTTGTCCACAACGGGACTTGAAACCATGACCAATAGATCATGAGCAACATCTTAAACATTCCTCCAATACCATTAGGCTACGAGTTCACTTTACATGCTCCAGATAACAAATTCTAATGGCTCCTCCATTGGTGCATCAGCGTTTCCCTAACTGAGGCATACCACTTTTTCCGCTAAAATCCCCAAAAAAGATTAATACTACCTCCGTGTCAAAATAAGTGATACACTTCTAATTTTTACCTTATTTGGCAAAAATATGGGACCCCTTCTCCACTAACTATTTACTTTATTAAAATGAAATTACTCTTTTACCCTTACTTTTACTTTTAAAAATCATTAATATCAATTTATTTAAAAAAAAGTGGCACTCATTCTCTACTAACTATCCATTTTAATCTATCTTAACCCACATTTTAATCTTTTGCCTCAAAAATCGTGAAACTTTAAATATATCACTTATTTTGATACGAAGATAGTACATATATATACATATCGCTTGATGTGACCGCAAATATTATGTACTTATATTTTCTTGTGACCAAACATTGTTCGTTTACACTTTTTTCTTAACAAAAATTATGGTGATAGGTGATGGTAATAGTAATAGTTGTAGATGGAAGTGGCAGCTTTGATCATCTATAATGGTGATTTAAAGATAATGGGTTTACTTCTAATTTATGTGGCTTTAAGCCATTAACAATTCCAATTTTATGAACTTATTCAAGCTTAAATTTATTTTAGCTTGATATTTATTTTAAATAGTTATAAACCTTTATGAAAATTATTCATAGTGAGTATATAACTTTATAAAAGACAAAATTTATAAGCTACTGATATGATAGTATTTTAACAATTTTATAAATTTCTATGTAAACTTATCATAATTGATGTAATTAAAAAGCGGTGCCTTGTATATTACTAAGACCGGTGCCGACTGCATAAGCCGAAGGCATTGGTTGGGGTAAAATCCGTACCCCATTGGCATGGCTCTTCAGTTCGGGGATAAGGGGCTGGCGCATTTGGCTAGGGGAAGAGTTGGGAGAGATTTTAGTGGGCCCAGGGTATTTTAATAAGGTATTAGTATTTTGTGTGTATATATGATGGAACCCAAAAATATGAATAGAATAAGTATTGTTGGCATTGGTATGTCAGTTGTCGTATTTCAAAATTCTAAAAAAAAGAGAAGAAGAAGAAGAAGTTTATACATATTACAATAATTACCCTAGGGTTTGATGCGGTAGTTGATCGCTAATCCATATCAAATTACATGATTTAAGGATATAATGTTTCACACTAGCGATACAACAACCATTTTTTTAACCCGATGTTTCTGTCATCTGCATATGATTGGCCAGAAGCGTATGTACGGACTTTGGTATATATATTTCATTTACATTACGTCGACAGGGAACAAGATCACTAGCTTGATGATACCCAAGGCAATTGTCCATCCTTTTGTCTCTGGTTGTTTTAATATTTATTTCTCTATGATATGGTGTTTGTCTATAGACCCATGTTCCTCATTCCATGATTTAGACAACATTTTATTATAACCCTCGAAATTAACCCGTTCAAACGTCGGACCCGTTACTATTTTGACCCTCTAATATGCAATTCAAGATTCTTTTTATAATAAAGACATATATATATAAAGTGAAATGATATTGATTCTTACCTTTCATGCATACTTATATATCTACTCAATTGATAAGATTATTAAATGAACAATGATGATGGGTATAAATGTATAAGAGAGACAGAGAGAGAATACAGTGGCGTACAGGTTATATTCTTATTATCTACCGAAACTAACGTAATGTATCATATACGTATCGGTAGTATGAGATTAAAAATTCTCATCTCTCAAGAATTAGAGATTCAAAGTTGTGATTATGTCAGTTATTTTGATTAGATTTTAAGAAACTACAATTATAAAGTAATTGTTGCTCGGATACAAATTATTAGTCTGTTAATTGTTGCTCGGATACAAATTATTAGTCTGTTAAGACTAGGGGTGAGTAGAAAAAGGGGTAACTGGAATTGGAACCGGAACCGCTTCGGAATCGGAGGTTCCGGACGAGGAACCTGCTAGGAGGTTCGGGTTCCGGTTCCTAAAATCATGGAACCGCCCTAAGAGGTTCCGGTTCCGGTTCTCAAAATTAAGGAACCTGGAACCGGTGTATACCCTGGAACCGGCGGTTTTCCCATTTTTTTACAATAAATATAATAATATATAAGATAATATCCTAAATGTAAAATACCTCACAAACTTAATAGTCTAAATAAAATGAGTTTTATCTTTATTATCACTGATTGAGCCATATTTAAACTCGTTGAATATGGAAGTCAAGTACCAGAAAGTGATTTTTACTCACTTATTTCTACTTTGAACTCGTTCAACCATATTTAAAATCGTTAAACGGTATTTATAATCGTTAAATGATATATGTAATTGCTAGTTTGTGTGATTTGTTGTCTTGTTTATTTAGTTTGTAATACTTAAATTTTTATGAATTTAGAGGGAGGGTAACCGGAACTGGTTCTGGAACCGGCGGTTCGGTTCCGGTTCCGAAAATTTAGGAACCTGTTTTCCAGGTTCCGGTTCCGATATTTCAGGAACATGCGGTTCCAGTTCTGGTTCCGGTCAGAACCGGCGGGTACCCTGTTGTGTTCACCCCTAGTTAAGACCCCTTCCAACTATCCGTCCTTACACCTGTCACAAACCTTTTTTGACTTGTCGGGGGATGACGCCATAGGCACCACCCCGTCAGTAAACCCATCATTAAAAACCCGTCGTGGTGGAGACCCGAGGGGGGGTATGCGTCGGTAGCTTGTGTGTGTGGGCGGTGGGGGGAGGGGGGGATGTAATATTTTAATATTTGTTTTAAGTGTGGATGAGTTAGTGATGAGATATTGACGTGTTGCTTTTGGTACAACTTCGTCAGTAACCTGTTAGTAGAGAAGGATTTAGTGATGTTTTTACTGTTTAGTGACGCGTCATTATTAGAGATGCTAAATGTTATACATATGTCTAGAATTAGGAGATTAAATATGTTTCTTTCGATTGTCTAATGACTCTAATCAATTGAATTTAATATACGTTTAAAGTACTAAACAAAAGGTAGTAATACTTTTCAACTATTCTATATTGTTTATAATAATAAAGGAATACATGTGATTGTGAAATAAGCTAAGAATTGAGATATTAGTCTAATGACTTGCAAAGAAATACAAATTACAATCGAAGTTCAAGATTAATATTGATTAACAAAAAATCGAATAATATGAAAAAAATTTGACATCGTCATTTAAAGTATATTTCCTATGCGAAAAAATGTCAAATCGGTGATGATGAAAAAAGAAATCTTTGGATTTGGAATATGGAATATGGAAAAAAATTATACATATACAATAATTGTCTTGAGTGGTGTTGTAAACTTGTAACCCACTAATTCTCTTGTAATAATTATAACCTAGCTTCTTAATGTTTTTTTAATGGGCGCAATACTGACAAAGTTCGTGAGGTTCAATAATTTTAGTATGTTAATATTAGAGTTAACTCAAAAATCTACTTCAAAGATTTGAGCTCGAGCTTAACTTGAATTAAGAGTTCATTTCTAATATTTTTCAAGTTAATCTTGTATAGATCGAAATTGGCATAATTGGATTACAAACCTAACTATTACTAATAAGACCCTTAAAGGAATTTATGTATATTTGTACTAGGGTTTGTGAATCAAGAAAATAGTAAAAGAGTTTGTTTGACATGAGGATATGGGTTTTGACTTTTGAGAATAGGGTCATTGCATTAAAAGTGAGTATCTTTTAAACTCACTTCTATATGTTGTGTGCCACATGGCGTGTCCTCCTTGACTAACAAAAACGCAGATTGTAAATCACGTCCACATCCATTTAATTATGAACGAAAAATTAAAATATATATTTGTAAATGTATTTATTGTATAATTGAAATATTCTACCACAAAGACGTGGTCAACATATCATATCCTTAGGTCAAATGTTTTTTGTTACGTTCATATATATAAAACAGAAAAAAATATTTTATTTTCGGATAATTAAGCATACGAACAACTAAGTAATTCCTCTTTTAAACGATAGTACTCCATCCAATTAGAATTCAAAGACATGAATTACGATTATTGATGAATGAAGATCGTGAGATTTGTAATGGACCACTAATTTGGAGATAATGATCGGAAGAGCCACGCAACCAGTAGATGGTATTAATGCAATCGCCTTTTATTTAAAAAAGAGTAAATTACACGGTTCTTTAAGTTTATAGCAAATTTCATCAATGGTCATTTAGTTTCAAAAATTACACCGATGGTCCTTAATTCTGAAAGATTTTTCACCGATGGTCCTTTACACTAACTGACGTTAATTTTTTCTGTTAACTTACCCCATGTGCAATGCACATGAGGGTAAAAAGTCATTTTTCATTTTATTTTTTTTATTCTTAAACTAAAAACTTTTATTTAAGATAAAAAAAAAATTAGTTAAAGAATGAAAAGAAATTAAAAATGACTTTTTTACCCTCATGTTCATTGCACATGGGGTGAGTTAACAGAATAAATTAACGTCAGTTAGTATAAAGGACCATCGGTGAAAAACCTTTCAGAATTAAGGACCATCGGTGAAAAACCTTTCAGAATTAAGGACCATTGGTGTAATTTTTAAAACTAAAGGATCATTGGTGAAATTTACTATAAACTTAAAGGACCATTCGTGTAATTTACTCTTTAAAAAAAGTTTATTCTATTTACTAGGTAATATTTACTGAATAGTTAAAGGTATTTTTAAAAAATTCTCATCACAGCAGTTAAGTCGTATATATTAGGAATAAATCTCGACCACCCTAATGACGTGAGCTATAGACGTAAATATCCTTTGGAAAACCTTTAATTTAAAATTACGAAATTAATGAATAAATATAGTGAAATTAAAAGTAAGACTGCTTTTTGCTTAAAAAGAAAATCAAACAGCTTGAAATTATCAGACTCTAAGGCCCCGTTTGTTTTAATGTAATCCTCCGTAATCTTCCGCAATTGTAATTTAATTACATTACGGAGGACGTTTGGATGAACACTTTTTTTCGTAATTCAATTACGAGGTATTTTCGAATTACGATATTCGTTATAATTGAATTCCGTCCCAAAACCCTACGAATTCAATTACGGTTCTTTAATGTACTAACAAATTTGAATATTTTATATGTTTCAAATTTTAAAATCGTTTAAAATAAAAAAATAAGAAAAACTAAAAAAATTTAAAAAAGTTTAAAAAAATTTAAAAAAATTTAAAAAAAAACTAAAAAAATTTAAAAATTTTAAAAAAATTTAAAAAAATTTAAAAAAATTTAAAAAGTTAAAAAAATTTAAACAAATTAAAAAAATTAAGAAAATTTAAAAAAATTAGAAAAATTAAGAAAATTTAAAAAAATTAAAAACTTTAAGAAAATTTTAAAAAAAAAAAACTAAGGAAATTTAAAAAAAAAAATAAAATAAAATAAAAAATTTAAAAAAATTAAGAAAAATAATAAAAATATTTGATTTTTTTTTAAACTAAAAATATAATAAAAAAAATTTAGAAAAAAAAATATTTTTTAAAAAATAAAATAAAATAATAATGATAAATAATAAAATTTTAAAAAACAATTTTAAAAAGTTTTTAAAAAAATGTATAAGTATTGAATTGAATTACAACTCTTGCTAATCAAACGCGTAACCGTATTCAATTACAACCAAATTCAAACCGAATTCAATTACAACCAATTTCAATTACATTACGGAGGATTACGTCGAGTCAAACGCCCCCTAAGACTATGAGGTGAATTTGTAGTATCTATAATAGAGTAATGGTATTTAGATATATCAGTTAGTCATACTCATAGTCCTACATATTAGATGAAGACTTATGTCTCTAAGGTTTATACACGTTGTATATGTTATTAGCATCAACGTATCACCTAAGGATTTGATGCAGTATGACGGTATTTTCTTACAACAAAGAAGAACCGACAACACAATGTTTTTTACTCGAAAATAAGAAGAAAAAATGCAGCAGCAAAAGTGAGAATTTTTTTTCTGATTTTCCCCAAACGTTGCAGATTGGCCAAAAATAAGCTCCCCAGCTCCTCGCGAAGTGCAAAATCGCGCAATTTTGCGCCTACACTTCTTTGGGAACTCCATTGACATGCTTACACTACCGGGTGTGAGTTTAGCCATTCAGCTTCTACTAAAGCCTTTAAAGACTTAAAGTTTCAAAGATTATGCGTGTATGTATGTCGTCTGGAATATGTTAACCTTTTTTTATTTAGTTTCATTGATTTAAAAAAGTCACAAAAGAATTGTAATTGATTTAATATATATGGTTGTTACCTGAGATTTAATCTGCAAGTAATTTTTTAAAACATCTACCATATATTAACAAAAGAAACTAGTGATAAGTTAGAGATTATATATAAAGGTTTTGCTAATGACAGCCCTTAGGGCTATCAATAGACATGCATCATAATTTTGTACTTCAACCCTTAACTAACTACCGGATTTTAGGAATTACCACACCCTTTGAATTGATGTACAACTCTTTATGCCTTATTGACAGCCCTAAAGGCTGTCATTAGCAAAACCCTATATATAATTAGGTTTTTTAATCAATTTAAATAACCAATAAGTAACTTTTTTATGATTATATATTCAAATTAAAGAGTACTCTTAAATAAAATTATACGTAGTAGTATATTTCATCCTTAAATATGAAAACATTTCTATATTCTCAAATCATCTAGTAGTAACAAAAATATCTTCAATTGCTCTCTTTATATTATTATTCCAATTACTCAATGTAATCCCTTCTATAATGTCACCGATATACTTCACATTAGCCTAGTATTTGGTAGGGATGAATTAAAGAAGAAATTTAATCAACTATTCCAATGTAATACAAAAATGTTATTTGTTCCAATGTAATACAATTCATATTTTCTATTTCATAGGCCACATGTATTTTTTCATTCCATTCACAAAAGAATTGTAATTTATTTAATATATATGTTGTCATTACCTGAGATTTAATCTGCAAGTAATTTTTTAAAACATCTATCATATATTAACAAAAGAAAACTAATGATAAGTTAGAGATTATTTATAATTAGATTTTTAATCAATTTAAATAACCAATAAGTAACTTTTTTTATGATTATATATTCAAATTAAAGAGTACTCTTAAATAAAATTATACGTAGTAGTATACTTCATCCTTAAATATAAAAACATTTCTATATTCTCAAATCATCTAGTAGTAACAAAAATGTCTTCAATTGCTTTCTTTATATTATTATTCCAATTACTCAATGTAATCCCTTCTATAATGTCACCGCCACATTAGCCTAGTATTTGGTAGGGATGAATTAAAGAAGAAATTTAATCAACTATTCCAATGTAATACGAAAATGTTGTTTGTTCCAATGTAATACAATCCATATTTTCTATTTCATAGGCCCCATGTATTTTTTCATTCCATTCATGGAAAATTTTATTTTTTTACCAGTTATATATGCCCCTTAAAACATGATTAATATTTATATGAGTAAATTACACGGATGATCCTTTACGTTTATTGAAAATTTCACCAATGGTACTATAGTTTAAAAAATTACATTGATGGTCCTTATTTCTGAAAAAAAAAATTATCGATGGTCCTTTACACTAACAGACGTTAGATATTCTTGTTAAGTCACGACATGTGCAATGCACATGAGGGCATTATGGTCTTTTCCCATTATGGGCATTATGGTCCTCCCCACTCGTCGTCGCATATAAAGGAGAGAGAGATGTCGTCGCAGATAAACGAGAGAGAGAGATCATGGAAGAAAAATAAAAAATTAAAAGAATTTATTAAACATTTAAAGCATTAAAAAATAAACAAAATAAAATTGGGAAAAGACCATAATGCCCTCATGTGTGTTGCACATGGGGTGGGTTAACAGAATTTTTTTAACCCCAGTTAGTGTAAAGGACAATCGGTGAAAAATCTTTCAGAAATAAGGACTACCAATGTAATTTTTAAAACTAAAGGACCATTGGTAAAATTTGCTATAAACTTATAGGACTATCCGTGTAATTTACTCTATTTATATTACAATTAAGGATATTTTAGTCTTTTTAATATAATTTCACTCCTTTCTAATATTTATTTTTACATATCAAATAAAAGATATTAATCATTCATTACATTCCAGTATAACTTTCAAACATGACAATATAATCGTAACTAATTATTCTAGTAGTTAAGCTCATTTCATTACATGTTAATTCCATTACAGTTTTCCCAACAAAATACCCTAGGAATATTGATTTGCAGCCATCAACTAATCTCCACCCAAATGTACAATCTGGTATATCACACTTCCTTAAAATATGATTGTTATCTTCAAATATCAAACACCCCCATCCCAACACACACACAATTTCTACTGAAGAGTTGTAACAACTCTTCCTCATATCGAAGTGTTTCTATCGACGCGTTTGAAAATTAGGATTAGCCCCGTGCGAACAGACGAATCTACCGATGGTTTTGCCAAAGCTCTAAATATGTTTCTTTTGCTGTTAAAGAAATAAATTTAATATATGAGACAATGATTACTAATGGGGTCATGATGGTTGCACATTCGCATCAAATAAAATGATTGAAATCGGAAAATATATAAGAGAGAGTGTGTGTGACTGCGCAGCCAATTTCTTTTCTTCTCTTCCTTTTTGTGATTGAAATTAAAATTATATTTTTCTTATCTTAAAAAAATGAATAATAAAAAATAAGGAAATTTAAAGAGGGATAGCCCAGCCCAAGATCATGTATATATATAGCCTATATCATGGAAGAAGAGAGCACATCAAATTCAATGATGAACCAGTCACCCTTTCTCTCTCTATATCTATAGTTCTCTCTCTCTCTCTCTCTTTAAACATAAGGAAAAAGTGACAGTTTGAAAACTACGTACGGCTCCTTTTTTCCGTGACTCTACTGAACTTAAATTGTTTTACGAGGCACCTTTTCATCATCATTTTCATTCGACCACACCCTTCCTTACTTCCCTCCATCCTTTAAAGTAAGCATGCCGGCGGCGGTGGTGATTAGAGAGTACAACCACCAAACAGACAGTGAAAGAGTTGAACAAGTGGAGAATAGCTGTGAAGTGGGTCCCAACGGTCAACTCTCTCTCTACACTGATCTTTTGGGCGATCCGACTCGTAGAGTTCGTAACTCCCCTGCATATCTGATGCTGGTACCTTCATTTCTTTTCAGTTTTTTATTTCTATATCAAATGCAATAATCAAAACAGTTAATGAAGTTTAAATTTACAGGTGGCGGAGATGGTGACATACGGCGGCGATGGCATGGAGGAAAGGAGAGAGATAGTGGGGATGATAAGGGGTTGTATAAAAACGGTTACTTGTGGTACAAAATTCTCCCGGAGTAAATCCGGCTATCCACCAAAACCTCTACCGGTTTTTACTAAACTCGCATATATCTTGGGCCTCCGTGTGTCTCCGTCTCACCGGTAATTTAATTTCAATCTCGGCTACTACATATTTCATCGTAATTTACTAAAAATAGAAACTTTGACTCGACCCATGGTCTAAAAGATTGTTTCCTTCGTTCATACTTTCTTGGTGTTTAACCGAAAATAGAAATCAATTTTTTTTTTAATGGTTAAAATAATTAAGAAATTTAGAATATTATTTATAAGGATATTTTGACATTTTATGTCAAAATGGACTGAAAAAAAATTTGAAATTCAAAAACCGCAGAGATAAAAATCAAGAACAAAAAAGTTTAGTGACAAACTGACAATATTGAAGAATTCAAGGATAATTTCTGCAATTTACTCAAATTTTAATTTAGTTTCTTGAAATGTTACAGGAGAATGGGAACTGGATTAAAGCTCGTTTGTAGAATCGAAGAATGGTTTAGAGATAACGGCGCCGAGTATTCTTACATCGCCACCGACGAAGCTAACGAACCTTCCGTCAGACTCTTCACCGGAAAATGTGGCTACTCAAAATTCCGTACACCTTCCGTCCTCGTACACCCAGTTTTCGCTCACCGTCTTCCGGTCAGCAACCGTATAACCATCGTCAAACTCACCCCTTCTGAGTCCGAGTCACTCTACCGCCGCCATTTCTCCACAACCGAGTTTTTCCCGCGCGACATTGACTCAGTGCTCAATAATCAACTCAACTTAGGGAGTTTCCTCGCGTTACCAAAAGGATACATTTGGGCCGGGTCGGGTAAGTTCTTATCCAACCCGCCGGAAAACTGGGCGGTTATGAGCGTGTGGAACTGTAAAGACGTGTTCAAGTTGGAAGTGAAAGGTGCATCGAGGTTAAGAAAAGGGTTTGCTAAAACTACCCGGGTCTTGGATCGGGTTTTCCCTTTTTTACGGTTACCTTCACTTCCGAAGATTTTTAGCCCATTTGGGCTTCACATGTTATATGGGCTGGGTGGTTCAGGCCCACTGTACACACGGTTCGCCAAGGCGTTGTTTGGGTTCGCTCATAACTTAGCCAAGGACTGCAAGTGTGGGGTGGTTGCAACCGAGGTGTCAAGTGAGGATCCGCTCAAGTTAGCAATCCCGCATTGGAAGGTGCTATCGTTCACGGATTTGTGGTGCATTAAGAGACTTGGGGAAGACTACAGTGACGGGTCTGTGGGTGACTGGAGAAAGTCACAGCCTGGTTTATCCATTTTTGTTGATCCTAGAGAGTTCTAACCTTTTAACAATATCGTTGGTCTAGTTTACTGCTTTAAGGCTTTGTTTGGCTGTTAGTTACCTTTTTTTAAAGCCTTTTTTTAGTTAATTTTTTGGTTTTAATGGGTGGAAATGAAATGAAACAAGTGGCAAATGTGTTTCATGGGACATGGGGTATATGAATATCGCCGTTTCCTAAATGAATGTAGTTTAAGGTTCTATGAACTGTAAATTATTTTAATTTATATGACATATATAAAAAATTTATAAAATTGTTATACTTGAATTTATAATTATTATCTTTCCTAATGTTCTCACTTGATTTTCACACATTTATTCATCTAATGAGTAGCACTAAATACCATTACTCAATTATTTATATCATATTTTCTTTCTTTTAAAAGTCCATTTATCATTTATTTCGTAACACATGCCTAGTGATGCCACGGCGTACGTTTTTCAACCCTGATGTAGCTTTTCTTTAGTAGATTCAATTTGCATTCATCTAAATCGTGTTATTTTAATTCTAAGAAGAGTAAATAGTTTTTCTTGCTAAATCTTTTTAGTTATACTTTTGTCTATTTAATCAATATAAATGTGCAAACTAAAAATAAAATTACTGAAAGAAATTAATGAATTTTATATGTCAATGATGAGATTATAAAATTTTAATATCAATCAATACAGTTTTTCATGTTATACTATGCACCTTATGGACATGTATTATATGATCCAAAGGGTGTTTTAAAATTCGTCACATCCATACTATTATGAAGCACTTCAAGATTTGAAAATTACTAAAGATATCTAAGCATCTGTCTTTGATGACATTATGAATCTTTTTTAGATTATATGTGGATTCGGACACCATTGTCGTTGTGGAGATCCAATTAATATACAAGATGTTTTATATTATCTTCTACGTGTTCAATGAACAAGTATTGGAATATTGTGTTTTCTTTTCAATCGTATTTCCTATATGAATCAATCCCTCACCACTCACCTCTCTTATTATCGAAGATTTGAGACGTAAAAAGGGAATTATGTTTGATACTGATGATACCGATATGATTCTGCGAAGATTATGGACATTATAGAATATCCCGTTACATATTTTATAACTAAACGTTTTCTTTTTTACAAAATTTCCTTTACATTATTTATTTTTTACTTTTGATTTTATTTATATAAAAAAATATTGATAAACTAAATTGAAGAATCATTGGTGTTGTAATGGAGATTTTTGGAAGTCGTATTGGAAATACACAAGGGACTAGGGAGTGATGTTTTTGTTATATAATGTGGGCCTTTGCGTTTTAAGTTATCTTGGAGGGTTCTCTTTTTGGTGATGATTGTCTTCTTCCCCACTGATCAATTGATGGTAGGAGATTTGGACTTTTGCTGATTTGGCACATTTCTTTTTCTTTAATCATAATTATTGTTTCTCCATTTTGATTCATGGCATTTTTCTTAATAGTGACATTTTTGTTTTGTTATAATTTCAATTTTTTGGGTAGTGATCATGGGTTTATTTTGTAACTTTTGTTGTGGTATGATTGTGACCTTTTAGGTCCAAAAATATACTTAGCACATGCTTGTTTTAGATTTTATATGAGATTGTGACATAGCCACTCTATATGTTTGTATAATTTTATATAATAAAAAACATGCTGATATTAATATGCATTGAAAACTTTGTTTCACAATCTTACCATATTTTAATGACCTCACATATAATATTGAAGAAGCACAATTACTGATGACACTAACTAATACTAGTCGACTTAAAAACCGGATTGAAAACCCATCCGGAACTGAAACATGGCGTAGTGGGTATAAGCATGCAAGTGTTAGGCAATTACTCAAAAGCTTAGCACTAGAAATTAATTAATTAATGAAGGCCAAACATGCATAAACTTAAACTAATGGTAATTTAGTTGGGTATGAACAATAATCTTGGTAAGTCTTCCAATCTTCCCTTAAAAAAGCAACTTTGTCACACTCATGTCTAAGAGGTGGTGAACAAAGGGTTTTGGTAAGATTAAAAAATGTACACCTTTAGATTAATTAACCTGCTTTTTCTTGGTTGACTTTATAAGTATTAAGGGCGAGTTTGGTATATGGAAGAAACCAATAGGTCTAACAAGTCTTCTAATGTTGCCAAAATACCACTAAAATATTTGGTTAAATGGATGAAGACTATCTGGCCCCCGTATTTTCAAGTGGAATAATACCTTTTCTTTTCACCTTCATTATTATATTTCACTGAGTTATCTTACTGTATACTTCCTCCGATTCAAAATAAGTGCTATAATAAATTTTTTTATTAAATCATAGACCTCCTCGAACGCAACTCTTATTTTTTTATTATGTAACTATGTAAGCAAAGTTTTATTAATTAATTTTCATATCTTATATCATAAGGTACGAGTTAAAGAAAATCCATATGTAATTCTTTAATGATTTAAAAGGGGAGAAAATGATTAATGATAGTTAGTCCTACCATTTGGTCATACTTATAGTCATACTCATTAGATGAAGACATGTGTTAAAATCAAGTGATAATATTAAGAGAAAGAATTAGTGGAGTATACATGTCAGCCTATCAAGTAGGTTACTATGAATAAGACCAAATGATAGGACTAAATATCATTTCTCGAAAAAAAAATATGTGTTTTCCCAATGTCGATTGTAGATAGGAAGGTAACGATGGTGACATTGGATACAAATGTTGTATCCGTGATTATGTAAATCTAAATTAAGTAACATTTATACTCAAATTTTAACAATCTAACAATCTATTACTTCCTCCGATTCAAAATAAGTGCTACACTTTTCATAAATTGGTGATTCAAAATAAGTGTTACATTTTCCATAAATGGCAAAAAATAGTAGGACCCACACCCACTAACTATCTACTTTAACAAAGTGAAATGACTCATTTACCCTTACCTTTTTACTTTTGAACATCATTAACCCTACTTTATTCAAAAGGTGTGGGACTCATTATCCACTAATCATTCAACTAATCTAATTTAACCATCATTACACTATTTTGCTTCAAAAACCGTGAAAGTAGAAGTGTAGCACTTATTTTGAATCGGAGGAAGTATATGCTTATTTAGTAAGGTTGAACCAACCATCTTTGAGGGTTAGGGGTGTAAATTTATGTTGGCATTCCAAGATGTCGCATATTCAAGCAGGGCCGGCCCTGAGTTTATCAGGGCCCTAGGCAAATATTAATTTTGGGCCCTTTCATTATTGTAAAAAATCAATAACATGAGAGTTAACTACAATTCAATTTTTTTTTTTCAAAACATTAACAAAATTCAATTAAAGAAACTCAAAACATTAACATTAAAAAGTAAAATTAATACCTTTGAGTTGTGAATTGAAGTTGGCGATTGGTAATTCACGTTTTGATGCATAACCGTAATTGGGATTAGAGATAAAAGAGTAAAAAAAATTTGGGTTTAAAAATACAGATGTGGTTTAAAAAAATGGGCCCTTTATTTATTTTCTACTATAGGCGGGGGCCTACTGCATCTCCTACCAGGGCCGACACTGTATTCAAGGTTAGTATTCGCCTCCACAAAGCTTATTGGTCTGCTGATGAGAGTTTTAGGGAATAAAGAGTATAGGGTCGACTCATGCTCAATCCAAGTGCCCCATTGAACCAAAATAGTTGTCAGAACTATTACTTGTGGGGTGGACAATGACTGGTGCAAAGGTACCGATGTTAGAAACTTAGAATGTCTCTGCCACTTAAAACTTTGAAGTCCTGTGCCTTTATGTATATTTTGTATGTGTGTGTATTGTACCTTTTCTATGGCTTCTCTAACTATTTGATATAATATGACTTTGAAAAGTTAAAAGAAGAAGAGACTTTTATGGTGGAACCCCATTGGTATGACTTTGAAAATAATTGAAAGAATTTTGAAGAAAAGATGGATAACACGATTTTAAATTTAGAGTTTAGAATTTGGAATCTACCCTTTATTGATCACAATCATATCAATGGATATTCGACTTAATATATATTTTCTTTGGATGCTTATGAAGAGGGGTCGGTCAAGTCAAGCAAGGTTCAAAGCATTTTGACTTTATAAAGTCAAATGAGATGTCATTTTCTTTCGTTTTCTATATTAGTTCAACCAAAGAGTGTTTTATATCCTTCTCTTTCGGGTTTTTTAACTATTGATTCAATATGCTCAAGGACTCGCAGAGAATGAGTTAACGTTGGAATTTATGTTTAAATGTAGTATATATGTTTTTATATATTATATCTATAAAAAAAGTGAGTAGATATCTAGTTCAAGTTCTTTTCGATCACTTGTATCGTTTGATGGTAATAGATTGTCGTAATTAGAGGGAATGAAGCATGAACAAATAGGAGTTAAATATGTAAAATTATAGACTTTTGGTTGTTGAAATAAGCCAAATTACAACTAGTCGTGTAGAAGATGAGATTAAAATAGATATGGGCCAAGACAATTTGGATTTGAGTGTAATCACATAAGACAGCCATATTAATGAATCATGATTATTATAAGGGTGCTGATCCGTACATAGCAGATTTTAGTAGTATAGAGCAATATCAAATAAAATTACAATTATACCCTTCTTATTTACCAAAATGTTATCATCATAAACACCATACAACTAATGTTTTAAAACCCGGGTTGACCCGCCGGTTCAACCCGGCCGGTTCAACCCGGTCAACCCGGGACCCGGGGGACACACCGGTTCAATAGTAGGCGGGTAATTGATGAGGAACGACCCGTTAAGATCCGGGCGGTTTTGGTCAAACCCGGCGACCCGTGACCCGCAATTAACCCGGGCAGTTTAGGAAAATAAATCTTTTTGACTTTTTGAGATTGGGTATTGCCTTAAATCTCTCAGGCTTCAGTTTTAAATATTTCATATATTTCATTCCCATAAGTAAGAATCTTCTTCTATATATGCAGCTACATATGATTTTGGTTTGACAATTCACCCATTTGAAAAACTCTGATTGGTTGTTTATGCCACGTGTAATTCATTCATTGGCCAACGATTTCCTCTCAATTTTCCTAAGCCTTGATATCTGCATTTAATTAATACCATTTGGATTTAACGTGGGTCAAATCGTTGCCTCTTCCACCTAATCCTTTCCACAATTCTGGACTGTTTTAAGATGGGTGTCAAATTTTCAAAATTCAAACTTAATCTTTTTTTTTTTTGAACGGAAAATTCAAACTTAATCGATCCCTAATTTTGGGACAAATTCAAATCATTAATTAAAATTCTAAAATTATTTTGAATACCAAATATTATCTTCCATATCTGCTTCACCAATTTTATGGAAACGATTAAATGTGATCCTTTAATTAATACCGATATATACCATTCTTTTTCCTCTCATGATTCTACACATTAACCAGTAATTTTATTTACACATTCTTTCACTCCGCAAGAATAATCCTTCTACAAAAAAAACACAATGTATGCAACGTTTATTTTTTAATTTCTTAAGGTTGGTTATGCATTATTTTTAAATCTATTTACAGTTCTATTTAATCTGCATTTGTATGTTACTCATTTTTCTTAAAGACATGGTCATAGAACTGTACTTACATCAAAGTTAGGCGGATGAAACTGAGTTTTACAAAACATATTGTTAGTATTTTTCAATATTGTGCGTAATCAAGGTTGGTTATGCATTATTTATAAATCCTTAAACGGTTCTATTTAATTTGCATTTTGTTACTCATTCTTCTTAAAGTCATGGTAACAGAACCGTACTTACATCAAAGTTAGGCGGATAAAACTGAGTTTTACAAAACCTACTATTTGTATTTTTCAATATTGTGCATAATCAAAAATCAAGGATACAAAATAGAACATATTACAAAATTCTGCATTGTCCGAATTTTTTATTTTTCAGTATTTATTTGGATTTTTTACTCTGGTTTTTTTGAAGAACCCGAACACATGCTTAAAGAACCTGAAGATTTTTTGAAATAATTCTCAAAAAATATGATGTACAATCAAACATAATACTGATTTTTTGTTTTGTAATATTTTTTCATAATTTTTAAATTTTGTTTTTCCGAGTTTATTATGAAATATGCAAGATTTCTGTTATTACTACTTTTGTACTATTATGTTACATAATACTGATTTTTTTTCCGGATTATTACTATTATGAAACATAAAACTGTTTTTTTTTTAATTTTTTTTCTGGGTTATTACTATTATCAAACATAATATTGATTTTATTTTTCAAAAAAATCAATAAAAATATAAATTATGCAGGATTTTTGTTATTACTATTTTTTCGTGATTTAAAAAAATCGAATTACTTTTTAAATATAAAATATTAATAGCATAACCAACTTGTCTCTCTCGAAGCATGCCCGCCATTCGGGCGGGCTTTGAAGTTAGTACATTAATATCCATGGTTTTTCCTCTCATCCCCATAACAGACTCATAAATACATTATAGTTTTATATTTAGATAATAAAGTTAATTTTAATAATTGAATCATCAAAATGTAAACCAATATGTTGCAATCGGTGTTTTAAAACCTTGAGTTTTAATCTTTTAATTTTTTATGTGTAATAATGTACAAACCTTACTACATGATGTACACATCTTTTATAAAATATCTTTTATATGTTGTTAGTTGACCCGTGTTGATCCGCCGGTTGAATCGGTTGACCTTTGACCCGGTCATCTTACCAGGCCGAGTAAACCCAAGTTTTAAAACATTGCATAAAACAGACAAACAAAAATCAGAGCAGAAACAGAAACCCATCAATTGCTCGACTCAATTTATCATAAACAGCACTAAATCTGGTTACCATTGCTTCAGCCTTCAATATCTAAATCATAACATTAAAATTATTATGTCAATAGCTCTTGAACAATATTTTCCCCAAATTAAATGCTTTCGTTTTTCAATTTACGCAAATACAACATACAGATTTCAGGAAGATGACCATCAAGATGTCGAAGCTCTTCCAACAATGGCAGATGATGCCTTAATCGTCTAGCTAGGGTTTGGTTTTTTTCTTCTGCGTTCCTCCAAATTCTCCAGATGATTTAAACAATTCTGGAATTCGATAACATCTTCTTCCATTTGTACAATCCGTTTCTCAAGATCTGAATATATAATTAGACCTGAAATTGAGTATGAGATAGATCGAAATAATTGAACATAAGTAAACCTAATCCTAAGTTATGTTGGTTTGAAAAGGGGTTTAATGTTGTGTAATGTGTTAATGGAGATTGACGAACAGATCATGGACCGGATGGGGGAGTAAAATCTGGTAAAGAGGAAAAAGGATATTATTGTCTTTTTAATTAAAATTGGTCTGTGTTATTAAAATGTGCTCTCAGTCCCCTTATTATTATAAGACTCCATGTAACGCACGACCAAGATTTTGGTCGTGACCTGCCACATCCCCCAAAAGACGCGTCCCCCTCTTACGTCCACACCACTTCGACGCGTCGAAGGTGTCCATCGGTCGTCCAAACGACCGATCAATTTTCAAAGGGGAAAGGTTTTTTCAAAGGAGAATGATTTGGTCGCTTGGTTACGTGTGTTTGGTCGGGATTTTTTATGTGTTTGGTCAGACTGATGTGGCGCAGAGGTGGCAGGAGTGATCAAACTTAGTTTGGTCACCCATTACGCATAGTCTAAAGGCCCTAATTGCCTCCCACTATAAACATGTATAAGGAAAAACTTCCTCAATATCGCGAATCTGATAAATGTTATTATTAAGCTTCATAATGTACAATTCATCATCCTTATAAAATTAAGTTAGATTAATATGATATTTTAACCTACATTTACGTACTTTTTAGTGAAAAAAAGGGAAAGCTTGCAAACTAGGAATTACATGAAGAGTCAAAACTATCATACATGTGTGATGTACGGAGCAAAAAAAAAACATCCAACCGAGCTGGGGTGTGCATTTTAACCGAGAAAACCGAACCGCTTGGGTCAAGTTTTTGGTTTTGGACTCTTCTCGGTTCCTCTTTTTTGTCTTTTCTGGTTCTCGGTTTTTCTGTTATGGTATTTTGGTTCTAGAACCTAAATTTGACAATTTTAAGTCTAACTCAAGATGGTTAATGTTGATGTTGATGATGTAAGTTTTAGCTCTAACCGGTTTCAAAACCGAAATAACCGGACTGAACCGAAACTAAACCGAACCAAAACCGGAACCATTATTTTTTCTAATTCTTGATTGTTGTTTTATGTATTTTACGGTTCAGGTCCGGTTCTGGACACTGGAAAGTGTAAACTACAATGTATTCTTGTATTGTAAGAATCTTCCTTGTTTTATGCACAACCTCAAATACAATGGTTAGACTACAAATTGATATAGAACCACAAGGGATATATATATATAGGTTGTAAAATGATCGTTGTTGTTAAACCAGAAAATAAGCTAATATTATTAGGCTCTAAAATATACTTTAAACTCACAACTGAATAAGGTAAAAAAACTCTTTTGGGCTATAACTAGAAAATGAGAAGCCCATTTTGTGTATTGAACTGGGCGCTCCCTCGCTCAATTATAGCCAGTGGGTTGAAAATAAGAAGCCCAACAAGAAATTTTTATGTGATTTTCAGCGTATGTAGCTCTAGAAAAGACAATTTGGATTAAATATGAATCATTTAGTAAATTTGTAAGAGTTTGATTGAAAATTATAAACCATTATAATTTCATAAATACCTCTAAAAGTTGAGATAAAAACACACAATGAACCATAAGTTATAGTTTTGCATGCATAACATTAAGGAAAATGCTAGGCTATGATTAAAAAAAGTGAGTTTTTAAAAAGCAGAAACTAAAATGTTTAGCATTAGACCATCTGTTATAAATTTCTTTAAACCATTAACAATTAAAAGTGGTATGCTTGTATTGTTAATCAAACAATCACCTAAATTTGGTTTCATAACCACCAAGAGTTCTCGTCAATCATCTAAAGGTCGTTCTTTTTTAAAACAATTGTTGATCAATAATCATGAGGTTATCATTTCACTATAACATAATAATAATAGTAATAATTGTACTTTCTAAAATAAACGAAAGTAGCTCAATTACCTAAAAAGTAAAAACTACATAAATTCAGCATTTAAGACTTAGAGTAAATTATGGAATATAACAAATTTCACCTATGATATTTTACTTCTAAAAAATTATAATCAAAGTATTTTTTGGAATCTTCACTTTACTATGGTAGACTAAACATGCATTAAATATTTCCGTTAATAAATCATTTCTCACACACTTTCATTTTACGGAAATATTTAACGGATATTTGGTTAAAAAGTTGCATATATTAAAGGAATCCAAAAAGATCGTGAATGTAGTTCTTAAAATAAAAAATAAATAATAAAAAATTAAAATTAATAAAAACCAGCTGCTATAATACCATTGAAAATGATACGAGAAGCTCCTTTAGGTACATGTTATTGTTAGGTTACCATCCTAATATAACATTTTTTTATAGGTTTAGTTCTTCCATCTAGACTCCGCCCTTTGGCTCCGGCGCCGGTTCCATCTTTACTCTCACCACCACCGCCTGACTTCCGTTTTATACGGACTCTCAGATTCCTTCATCAACCGTTATGAATTAGGTAAATACATGTTTAATTGCTTCGATTGCACAATTCAGTTCACACACACTCTGCTAAACCCTAGGCGACTTTAATCAGGCTTCGTGCTTTTTGTATGTACTTGTTTATTGTACTCCTGTCTTACAATTAGTGTTGATTTTGGAACAGTTGAAACTTGGATGAAATTTTAATCACATTTCTCAAATTTGCGAACGTTAAGGAAACATGTTACCATTTGGATCGATTGTTCGTATACTTGATGAAATTGTCCCATTTTACAAAATATTTAGGGAACTAGACCTGCATAATCTCCAGTATTCTTGATCAGAAAGTAATAGTAACTAGACCTACATAATATTCTTAATCAGAGAATATCAACATTTTTCAATATTGAATTATCTAATATAACCTAGCTTGAAAAGAAAACTGATAGTCGATCCTGCACATGTTGAGATTATATGCAGAATTTTTAGCATCATATCTCCCTTTGTGCAAATGATGTCTAGCTCAGCTGGATTGATGCATGGGTTTTACTCTCATATGAGACGTGAGCTCGATTCCTGTAATACACCTCTTGTGGTGCCAAATATGGGGGATTTTTCCCTGGAAATCCCTGTGGGGGCTGAGTTTGTCCTGTATCGGAGCTCGTTGGAATATTGCGAGTAGGCTTCCGCTATTATCATTTGCCGTTTCCAAAAAAAATATTTCCCTTTGTGAAATTATTGCAGGATTGAGTGAGTAAGCGAATCATGCAAACAGCTCCCTGTCATTCCATGCACTTTTGTTTACCTTGCAGGTATTACTTTATTCATATATGTTTGTGTGAATACGTGTTCCATTAAAGAAACAGAATCATATAATTAAATGTATTGATTTTCATGCTTGAATTGACGAGACACGAATTATCATTTCAATGTATGTAATTCCATTTTAACTGAATTATTGTGCAATTTCTAACAAACAGCAGAAGAAGCTCTACAAAAGCATGTACTTGGAAGGAAACCCGAAACACAAATCAAAGTCAACTCCCTCAACGAATTAAATCAATTACACGTGTCAACAACAATTACAATTTCAGACACTTTACTCTAACAAGATCTTTCAAAATTCAAAATTCAAAATCAGAGGATGGTCAACCGTCATGCATTTCCGTATCTGAAGACATTTCAAACCCAAACCCAAACCAAGAACCCGACCCGTTATTCAGCAAATGGACCCCACCCAAGTACCTATGGCGAGGCTTATCTGTTTTCATCCTAGCAGGCCAGGTAATACTGCGAATAATAACGGGCAAAATCCACTGGAAGAACACCCTCCAGCAGCTAGAACGGGTCGGGCCAAGATCAGTAGGCGTCTGTCTCCTAACCTCAGCTTTTGTAGGCATGGCTTTCACCATCCAATTCGTGAGAGAATTCACCCGATTGGGCCTGAACCGGGCGGTAGGCGGGGTCCTAGCCCTAGCCTTCACCCGCGAATTAAGCCCGGTGATCACATCAATCATAGTGGCGGGCCGAATCGGGAGTGCATTTGCAGCAGAGCTAGGCACGATGCAAGTGTCGGAACAGATCGACACGTTGCGGGTGCTGGGAACCGACCCGGTTGACTATCTGGTGATCCCGCGGGTCATTGCTTCGTGTGTGGCGTTACCGTTTCTGACCCTGATCTGTTTCACAGTTGGGTTGGCGTCTAGTGCTATTTTAGCAGAAGGGGTTTATGGGATCAGTATCAATGTGATATTGGATTCGGCCCAACGGGCTTTGAGGCCTTGGGATGTGATTAGTGCGATGATTAAGTCGCAGGTTTTTGGTGGGATTATTTCGGTTGTGAGTTGTGGGTGGGGGGTGACTACTTTGGGTGGGGCTAAAGGGGTTGGTGAGTCAACTACTTCCGTTGTTGTTCTTTCGCTTGTTGGGATTTTTGTAGCCGATTTTGTGCTTTCGTATTGTTTCTTTCAGGGAGCTGGTGATTCTCTTAAGAATTTGTAATGTTTTAAATTTTTTACTTTTAATTTCTGTTGGTGTATTTGGAAAATTCTTATTTGGACTTGTTGTATGGGTCTATGAATTGACTAGAAGCTGTAAACAACTAAACATGGTGTTATTTTGTAGCACAGTGTGTAAGAATTGGATGATATCATATTTATACTAAACACAACATTATATATCCGGTGATATAATCAAATGAAATTACATATAACACCAACCAATAAACTCAACAAACGTTTAGCACTTAAACCATAAACCCGAATTACGTTACACAAATATCGATAAATATCTACAAATTCAATTTATGTTGTCTATGTAATAATACATGATAATAAACTAGTTGTTTTCGCTATGGTCAACTACGGTAACTCGAGAAAGAAGAAGCAACTTACTCAAATGTTAATTGGAGGCTTAGCTTGGTTATTATGGAAATCGAGAAACGATGTTATCTTTAATAATGGTGTGGTTTCTATCCTAGGCATCAAGGATGATTTGCAAGCTATGATTTTCTCTTGTATCAAATATATAGAGCTAAATGTTATAATATATCTTGGTACTTGTGGTGTTTTTGTCCGGTAATTATGTTTTAAACTTGTATTTTCTCTAGCTTCTTGCTAGAGTTGTTTATATATATATATATATATCCTACCCTATATATGAGGCCTAAATTTGAAGAGGGTTTGACACCATGGCAATTCCAAGCATTCCTATTCGTCCATAATGCCACTTGGAATTCCCTGATTGGTCCACGTCATTTGCACTAATACAAACGAATCTGGTACAGCTTACGGTCTACATTCATACGCTCCATATACGGCAAACGAATCTGGTACGGCTTACGGTCTACATTCATATGCTCCATATACGGCTTCCTACATACAAGGAAACAAATAAATAACTATTTAAAAGATCTTACATACAAGGAAACAAATAAATATTTAAAAGATCAATCAGCGACTCAATCGTATTTATTAAGAAGTGATACACGACTCAATATAATTTCCATAAAACCGGCATTCTATGATTACGGCATAAAAAGCTGGATTGTGCAACGGAACCAGACTTCAGATATTACGGATTACGGCATAAAAAGTTGGATTCTTCATTTAATAAAATGCCCGTGTAACATTTCTTCATTTACCCTTTTTTTGTACAAAATCATCATCACATCTATCGATTATTATGTCATTTAGAAATATATAAAAATTTTGGACATTTTTCTACATACTAAAATTTACAGCATACCCGCCCATCGGGCGGGTTTTGTAGCTAGTATATATATATATATATATATATATATATATATATATATATATATATATATATATATATTTATGTTGTTGGGGTTTTAGGAGGTGATGACAATGCCGAAACTTCTCTTTTCTCTGCTTTTTGCCGTTAAAAAAAAAACTAGTTGTTTACGCATATATCTTGCTAATTGATAAAAAAAAATAATAGATATGTTTGAAACAACATATCCACTAATCGTTTAAAATTTATATGATAATTCAATATTCTTTGTTTTTTTATTTCTTCATAAAAAGACATTAATGATTGAATAGGACACGAATGATTCATATTATTATGATGGTGTATGCTTAAATATTACCAAAACATAATTCACATGTATTAGAAACCTTTACGCAATAACTTTAACTCATCACACTTTGGCTTTTTGACTATTAAATTCATTGTAATCATGCTTCTTCATTACTACTTACTTACATTATGCTTCTTTATTCGTTTTTTTTTTCCTTTTTGCCATTTTCACAAGTTGCATGCACACAAATAAGAAATCCACCATGGAACAATATGGGTTTTATTGAAGGCAAAACATACGTATGTATCTCATATCATTAATGAATCTTGAATCTACAATCATACTTTTGATAATACTTAATAAATAACAGCTAATAATCAATTACTTTTTATATATGAGATGATATACATATATATCTCATATATCATCAATAAGATGATATGCGTAACTAATAATCAATTGCTTTTTATGTATGAGATGATATGCGTATATATCTCATATATCATTAAGAAACTTGAACCTATAATCATACTTTTGATAATATTTAGTAAATAACAACTATAATCAATTGCTTTTATATATATGAGATGATAAGAATGGGAAAATGGCCTGCGAGAATACGTTATTTCTAACCAGTTATAACTTATAAATCAAACGAAATTACAAGTTCATTTCTAGTTAATTTTATTTAATTTTAAAGAGGTTCATAGTCTTGGATCTCTTTATACCATGTAGACTTAAAATAAATAATCAAAATGGTTTGTAAAATATGAGTGATCAGTATCTTATATTTATTTTTGAACCGTCATACGAAAGTGTTAAAATCACTTTAAAATATAAAAGGAGGTTGGAATTACAAGTTTCTCACAATGAAATGATTTGAGGTCCCAAAGTAAGTGGTACAACTACACTAGTACTAGAAGAATATGCCCTTCCTTGCATAACCATCTCTAAAGTTATAATCCAGATAAAAGGAAAAGAATAAATAATACTCCATCCGTCCCACAAAAAAGTTCCCATTTCTCCTAAAGCTTTTGTCCCACAAAAAAGTTCCCATTTCTCACATGTGGTGGGCTCCACACAATAAAATATTATTATTATTAAAAACTCCATCAATAACATCCACTAATTATCTTTCTCTCTCCAAACCAACCTTATATTTTAATCAAAATAATACCAATGACCCCACCATCAACTATCACCTAAAATCTTGTGCCAAAGGGAAATGAAACTTTTTTGTGGGACGGAGGGATTATTATATATTATAATCACAAATTTTATGTTAGAAAACCGGAAGCTTACTACAAATTACAAAAAAATGAATTAATATAAAGAAACAATGTTTACTACATCGAATGTTAATAAAGATAACGTTCGACCTCATTTATCCAAACATACAACTCATTTATTGTTGGAACAAAATCACAGATCAACTTATTACTGATGCTGCAGTTAGTACTGATCATGTTTATTACTGATGAAGTTGATACTGGTGAAGTCTATAACTTAGTTACTACTGATCAAGGCATATTGAAGATACTACTGATCATTAGTAGTTACTACTGACGATGTATCTGGACTTACTACTGATCACCTTACTTACTAATGACGTTGCAAACTTACTACTGGTGATTAGTTTTACTACTGATAACGCGTTTATGGAACATATCAAGTCCGAGATCTTCGCAGAGATAGTTATAGAATGTAATTCAATGTATATCTTTATAATTCGAATGTAAATCAAGTTCTAGAATAACTAGGGTAAATAGTTAGGCTTCAAGGACTATTATAAATAGTTCCTTACGAATTGTAAACGTACGTGTGTATTGTGATTCAATAATATACATTGAAGCTTTTTGTGAAACTGTGTTCTTAATACTCTCGTTTATAATTTACAGTTCTTTGTTCTTAATATATTGATAAAAAAGTTCCCATTTCTCCTAAAGCTTTTGTCCCACAAAAAAGTTCCCATTTCTCACATGTGGTGGGCTCCACACAATAAAATATTATTATTATTAAAAACTCCATCAATAACATCCACTAATTATCTTTCTCTCTCCAAACCAACCTTATATTTTAATCAAAATAATACCAATGACCCCACCATTAACTATCACCTAAAATCTTGTGCCAAAGGGAAATGAAACTTTTTTGTGGGACGGAGGGATTATTATATATTATAATCACAAATATTATGTTAGAAAACCGGAAGCTTACTACAAATTACAAAAAAATGAATTAATATAAAGAAACAATGTTTACTACATCGAATGTTAATAAAGATAACGTTCGACCTCATTTATCCAAACATACAACTCATTTATTGTTGGAACAAAATCACAGATCAACTTATTACTGATGCTGCAGTTAGTACTGATCATGTTTATTACTGATGAAGTTGATACTGGTGAAGTCTATAACTTAGTTACTACTGATCAAGGCATATTGAAGATACTACTGATCATTAGTAGTTACTACTGACGATGTATCTGGACTTACTACTGATCACCTTACTTACTACTGACGTTGCAAACTTACTACTGGTGATTAGTTTTACTACTGATAACGCGTTTATGGAACATATCAAGTCCGAGATCTTCGCAGAGATAGTTATAGAATGTAATTCAATGTATATCTTTATAATTCGAATGTAAATCAAGTTCTAGAATAACTAGGGTAAATAGTTAGGCTTCAAGGACTATTATAAATAGTTCCTTACGAATTGTAAACGTACGTGTGTATTGTGATTCAATAATATACATTGAAGCTTTTTGTGAAACTGTGTTCTTAATACTCTCGTTTATAATTTACAGTTCTTTGTTCTTAATATATTGATATAGTATTGATCCGCTGCAACTTCTATTATCAATTAGATCTAAGGTGTTTATTAACTCGTTCATAGTTAATCGATCCTGACATTTATCCAAACATACAAATAACTATCAGAACAATGTTTCAACGCAAATATGCAATCTTGGATAGAAAGATTACCCAAAATGGGAAAATATCTCCTCAAAGTAATTTGCTTTTTTGTATGGAATTTATGTCGTTGTACTATTTTTCTCTTTATATAAATTATTTTAATGTAATGGTAACGACCTCTGAAATCTTTTCTAGAAATTATAAGTTCGATTATTTTAATAAGTACAGATTTATCAGATTATCATGGAAAATTCGGAAATTATCGCAACATGCATCTTACATATTACTCCATAATATATAAATTTGTATTTCAGTATACTATTGAAAATATGATACGAGATTATAATGCAAAACTCAAATTTGTGGTCCTCTTGATAACATGTTACATGCATGGTAGTCTTCATTCTACATTTTCCATCCTTAAAATTAAATAAAAAATAAGAAACTTTAAAAAAAAAAATTAAAGATATTCACGGCTCACTCCTGCATATCTTCTTCCTCCACTCATCTCATCTTTTTTTCTCCGGGAAATAAGCAAAAGAATAAGCATATTAACTTCTTCTTTTTTAACACCATACACGCTCTCTATGACTTAGAACCCATAAATACATGTTACAAGAAAATACCTTCGAACATCTTCTTATGAGTTTTCATATAATCCGATTCTCCAACTGAACCATCTCGCCTAGTTTTTTTTGGCTTTTTGGATCTCTTTCGTCGACTTAAACCAAATTAATAGTTTGATTTCAAATTTAATTTGGTTTCCATTGTAAGAAGTAAGAACTTGAATCCCCCTTGTATTTCGGCTATCAAGCTATCAGTACTACAAAGTTTATAAACCATATTTTGATGTTGGAGTTTCTGTTCTAATTTCTAAATTGTAATTTAATTTGGATTGGTCTTTGAATTATTTTGGACAGTTTAGTCTGTACTTTGAGAAACAAAAAATCATTTATTTTCATTTGTTTGATTCAGGTAAAATCAATCTAACAAAATGAACACCCTACTTATGCTTACATCGCCACTACACCAAAATTGGCTTTATAGGACTCTCATTAGTGTCTTATCAAATTAGTTTATAGGACATTTAACCTAATAGGACCTAAATAAAAGTGTCACATCTAAAGGGGTTACAATAGATGACTAGGACACTTAAGAGAGTCGTAATAGACATCAATATTATGAAACTTATTATTTAGTCTCATGAAGTTGTTTTTTAAGACACAAAAGGTGTCCTAATAGACTACATAATAGGATGTATTTAGATGTTGTACTATATGTTTATATTTTGGGACACATTCAAATGTCCTAAAAATTATTTTCATATGACAATATGACGTCCTAATAGACTATATAATAGGACATTTTATGGTGTTCTAATATATGTGCGCTCTTCTATTATGTTTTGGGACAAATTCGCGGGTCCTATCAAATATTTTTATAGCACTAAATTGTAATGTGTTGACACTTTTTTAATACTAAAAAAAGGGTCCTAATAAAAAGATATTTTGTTAGGACCAAATTTAGTGTCGTAAAATGAATGACAGTGGATGCATAAAAGTGTCGCAATATGTTACTTAATGATGCTTTTGATTCTATAGGACCAAATAGATTGTGTCGTAAAAACAGATGGAAAACTAATACATAAAAAAAACTATAATCTTGATTAGCGTTGTCATAAATGTGAATATCGAACATATCAGAAAAGATACAACAAAATTTAATAAGGCATTTTAATTAATAACTCATCCAAGAATTTCGTATGAACCCGAAAGAATAATAAGGTGAAGCAAAACAAACAAAAACTTCTAGTAAATACAAAAATGTCATTATTTATGAGACATATATAAATTGCAACTCTGAGAAGATCCTTGAGCACCATCCTCATTCACAACCTATGTTTAAAGACTACTCATATAAACATGAGGTTGTATGTTGATTAATCCAAATAAACCAAATAGGTTATGATGTAATAGTCTTCGATAGTTTGGTATGAACAACCATGAATTCGACTCCATTCTTCTCTTGACCAAATACTTTGCATAAATGTAGGACCTCTAACTTTTAAGCATAAGTTTCCATCAACATCTACAAACATATAGAACGGCAAAAAGAAGATTAATGAATCAATTTGAATAAACACACAAATTCCGAAATCAAATTAATGAATCCGATCATGTTGGCCCATGATTTCTGATCGATAGAAATTAGAAATACCGAAATTGATTGTGCTTGATTCATGTTTGTGAATCGTGCCCCTAGAAAACTCTAAACGCCTTCCCCCTTCCCCGGACCTACGGTCAAATCTTCGTTTTCACCTGCTTCCTCCTTCGATGCGATTTTTTTGAGGTACTAGAGGTCCATGGAGTTATTTGTAACGTGAGGAAACAAAGAGTTCGTGTGCCATATATCGGAATAACCGGGGCTCACGTATCAAACGGTTCATATCTTTAACTGCCTCATCATCTCTTATTTCAATTTCAATTTCAACTTTTACTTATCTCTTTTATATTCAACAATAGTTATAGAATCTACGAATAATTAAGGGTGCGTTTGATTTTTAATATATTTTATAAATTGATTTAAGTTTGAAAAAAATACGAGTAAGAAAATATTTGATATTTTAAAAATATTTATTTTAAAATTATAAAAAATATTTCTGGTTAATTTTTTTTTTAAGAAAGAGAGAATAAAATAGAGAAATGATATTTATCCTATCATTTGTTCCTACTAATCTTGCTACCCACTTGACAATATAACACAAGTAATCCATTAATTTTTAAGCATGGTATTATCCTTTGATTTTGACACATGTCTAGAACTATTGAGTAGGAAAATAAGTAGGAACAAATGGTAGGAAGCAATAACGTAACTCAATAAATATGACCACTAGCCGTGACCAATAACTTATAGGTATTCATTTTACCAGTATTAGGTGTCCATAACCCATACACATGACTCGTGAAACATTATAACCACTAGTCATCACAAATACGCTATGGATATCCATTTATAAGTAATATGTGTTCATAACCAATAACCATGAACCATCAGCCATTATAACCACTAGTCATGACCAATTAATTATCTATAGATATCTAATTTACCAGTAATAGATGTCCATAACTCGTACCCAAGATCTATGAACCATTATGACCAATAACCTTTAGATTTCCATTTTACCAGTAATAGGTATCCATAACTCACTCCCATGACATGTGAACCACTATACCCACTAGCCATTACAAATAACCTGCACATATCCATTTTACCAATAATAGGTGTCCATAACCCATACCCATTACCCGTGAGCCATTATAACCACTAGTCATGACGAATAACCGATAAATATCCATATTACCAGTAATAGGTGTACATAACACGTACACATGACCCGTGAACCATTATAATCACTAGCCATGACAAATAACCAACATATATCTATTTTACTAGTAATAAGTGTCAATAACAAATAACCATGACCAGTGAACCATTATAAGTACTAGTGATGACCAATAACATACTGATATCCATTTTACGAGTAATAGGTAATCATAACCCACTCTCATGACCCGTGAACTATTATCACAACTAGCCACGATAAATAACCTATAGATATCCATTTTATCATCAATAGGTGTTCATAACCCATTCTCATGACCCGTGAACCACTATAACCACTAGCAATGACATATAACCTACATATACCCATATTACCAGTAATAGGTGTCCATAACCCATACATGTGGCTCGTGAACCATTATAACCACTAGCCATAATGAATAACCTTTAAATATCCATTTTACTAGTAATAGGTGTACATAACCCATACACATGGTCTGTGAACTACTATAACCACTAGCAATGATCAGTTACCTACATATATCTATTTTACCAGTAATATGTGTCCATGACAAATAACCAAAACCCGTGAACCATTATAGCCACTAGCCATGACCAATAACATATAGATATCCATTTTACCAATAATAGGTATCCATAACCCACTCCCATTACCCGTGAACTACTATAACCACTAGCTTGAGTTCTCAAACGAGATTTTCAAGTTTGTAAATTATTTATGTCATAAAATATAGAACCATAAACGAGTATCGAGCTCAAGCTCGAACAATATATAAATATTTGAGTTCAAGATCAAGCTCGATTTTAAAAAATATTCGAAATTGAGTCGAACTCGAGCCGAGTAATTATCAAACGAAGCGAGCCCAAATTTTATGATATTCAATTCGACTCAAATCATTAACATCCCTACCCAAGAATAAGAGACTTGTAAAACTTAGTGCTATACGACTTATGTATCAAGTGTCCTATTTTGTTTAATTATTAAAACCAAAATAAATAAACGTCCTATGAACATGAATATTATAGGACCCACATATCAAGTGTCATATTAGATTACATTATAATAGGACACTATTGGATAAGCGACCTATAAAAGCCAATGTAATATGACTTATATATTAGTGTCCTATTATATGTTACTATAATAGGACCCATACGAATAATTGTCCTATAAAACTTAATATTTTAGTACCCGTATATCAAGTGTCTTATTAGGTTACAATATAATAGTACATCAATGAGTAAGTGTCCTATAAAACATAGCGTAATAGGACATGCATATTAAATGTCCTATTACAACCAATCATAATAAAACTCCAACGGATAAAGGTCCCATAAATTAGTTTGATAAGACACACATCTAAAATGTTGTATTAGATAATATCATATTAGGACTCAAAAACTAGTTCGTCCTATTATATATGTTTTTAGGACGTCGCTATAAAAGTGTACCACGAAAAGGGTCCTAAAAACCCATTTTTGTTGTAGTGCGCTGAGCTAGAAGTTATTTAAAATGCTTCCACCGTTTCATATTAAATGATATGGTTTCCATTCTTAGGTATTTTAAAATAATAAGTAATACACTTTGAAACTTTCTTCAAAAAACGTTAAACTCAAAGTGTATACTTATTTTGAAACGGAAGAAGTAAATATATTAACTTGATAAATATAATAAGAGAAATGATATTGATATGTAATATTTATCTCTATTTATATGTTTACTTATTTGATCATGTCAGAGTTTAAATTAAATAATGATATAAAAAGTTAAAATTAATGAATTATATATGTTAGTTGTATCAATCAAATACCATTTCTCATGATAAAATGCTCCAGAGAACAAAACAAAAACATGGACAACGGGACTTTGTCCTAGCGGTATGATGTTTGACTCTCGACCTTGAGGTTAGAAGTTCGAGTCCCAACTCCCCAACGTCAAATTACATTGATGGGTACCCGTGCAAACATCGTCTATCTCTCTGGTCAAGTGGCCCAGTAACCTTTCGGAATGGGGGATCCCCGTTGGCAACAACCACGGTAGTAGTTGCGTAACTACTGGATCGGGAGAGGACAACCTCTTGTTCCTGCTCCTCTTTCTTCGCTTCAGGGTCGTACATAAGTGATATTTAGGAGTGGATTAGATTTGTGTTTTAAATTAAAAAAAAAAAACAAAAACAAAAAAACAAAACAGGGACAGCATCTACATCTTGCATACTACAGAAGCTTCTTCTATATATCTCACGCACTAAAACACACACACACACACAGTTGCAGGTTTGTGGTGACACGACAAAAACATGATTAATGTGAAGAAAGAAAACAAAATAGAAGCAACTGAAACAACACCATGAATCCTTATTTAATCACCTTCGTCTTCATTTTCCAGTTATTTACATCCGTCACAACCACCACCCACCGAAGAATTCTCCACCAGCCATTGTTTCCGGTGAGTCCACCACCACTATCACCCACCACCTCCGAAAACCCTTTCTTTAACCAAAACCCAAATGGACAAACCCCAGATCAACCACAATCACCGGCGGCAGGATCCGCCACAAACAACACGGTGATCCACCCGACTGCCCCACAGCCGGAGGAACCTGGTAAGAAGATAGCGGTTGTAATTTCTGTTGGGATTGTGACTCTTGGAATGCTGTCGGCTTTAGCGTTCTTTATTTATAAACACAAAACGAAACAACAAAGTGAATCAAGAATTACAGCCACTTCCGCCGTTGAGTAAACCCCAGCCGCAACCGCCGCCGTCCATGAATTCCGATGAAGAAGAAGAAGAAATTCATGATTTCTATACTCCTGAGGGATCAATTGCGAGCACCGATTATGGGTTTTCTATTCGGAGCTTAAACATGAAACGAAATCATCGAAAAATTTCAAGCCCTGTCATTCCTCATTCAAAAAGAACTTCACCAAGATCAAGACTTTCGGTTTCTTCTTCGCCACATCCACAAGTAGCCATAACAAACGGACCCAGAAGAGCTAAACTTGCACCACCACCTCCTGGACCCGTTTACATTCTAATCAATCTCAACAAAAACCTAAAATCCCAATTCTAGTTCCACCACAGCCGCCCTTAACACAACCGCAAAACTTTCCCGATCAAACAACAATTTCCAAAAACAGAATCAATGAGCCCTAGTACTAAAGTAATTCCCAAAATTGTGAAAACAATGCCTCTTCAAGAAAATGATGATTTAAAACCGAAATTGAAACCTCTGCATTGGGATAAAGTCCGAGCAACTTCCACCGTGTGGGACCACCTTAAATCAAGCTCCTTTCAGTAACTATACAACTAATCATTTGCACTAAAGATCATTAAAGATTAAATTTTGGATGCATTGTTTTTGTAGATTGAATGAGGATATAATGGAGTCACTTTAATTCAACAAAGAAAGAAGAGACTAAAAAACCAGTTATTATACAAGAAAACAGAGTATTGGATCCCAAGAAATCACAAAACATAGCATTACTTTTAAGGGCATTAAATGTAACACAAAAACAAGTATCTGAAGCACTTCTACAAGGTAATTAATTGACATTTATAGTTATTTCACACAAAAATTGGAAATTTGTAACCAAAGATTTCAACTTTGCAGGAAATCAGGATACTTTAAGTGCTCAACTATTGGAAACACTTGCAAAAATGGCTCCAACAAAAGAGGAAGAAATAAAACTTAAAGATTATAAAGGCGATTTATCAAAATTAGGGTCTGCAGAAAGATTCTTGAAGGAAATTCTTGATATCCCACTTGCATTTAAAAGAGTTGAAGCTATGCTTTATAGAGCTAATTTTGAAACTGAAGTTAATTACTTGAGCTCTTCTTTTCAAACATTAGAGGTATTTTGTGAATAAAAGTTGCAATCTTTATAAGTTTCCTGTTGTTTTGAAGCTGATTATGAATTTAATTTCAGGCGGCAAGTGAAGAGCTGAAAAATAGTCGGTTATTCCTTAAACTTCTAGAAGCTGTTTTACTCGCTGGAAACCGTATGAATGTTGGTACAAATCGTGGTGAAGCTACAGCTTTTAAGTTAGACACCCTTTTAAAATTAGTCGATATAAAGGGTGGTACAGATGGAAAAACGACATTACTTCATTTTGTAGTGCAAGAAATTATAAGATCAGAAGGCATAGATACAAATCCAACATTTAATGAAGGAACATCCAAGAAACAAGGATTACAAATCGTGAGTGGATTAAGTAAAGAGTTAAATCATGTGAAAAAAGCAGCAGGAATGGATTCGGATGTCTTAAGTGGTTATGTGTCAAAACTCGAGACCGGGTTGCAAAAAGTTAAATCAGAAGTTGAATTAACACAAGAAATTGAAGGAAACTTTTATGGGTCGATGAGGGTTTTTGTTAAAGACGCGGAAAAAGAACTTGTGAGGATCAAGATTGATGAAAAGAAGGCGTTAACGTGTGTGAAAGATGTAACCGAGTATTTTCATGGTGATAATGTGAAAGAGGGGAATTACCCTTTGAGGATTTTCATGATTGTGAGAGATTTTTTAGGAATATTGGATCATGTTTGCAAAGAAGTTGGGCAAATGCAAGATAGAATAGTGGTGGGGTCCGCGAGATCTTTTATGGTTCCTACAAGTGTAGCGTTACCGATTGTGACAAGATATAATACGCGGCTTAGTAGTGGTTCAGATGAAGAAAGCTCGTATTAATCTCCAAGAGAACGATGAGATTGTTAATTAGTGTACAAAAATAAGGTTACGTTCTTATTGTATATATCAGATCGAGAGATGATTTATACACTTAGTAATTTACTTGGCGCTGATAAAATACATCTTTAAAAGCACGAGTACAACTACATAATGCTTACATTATGTACGTACGGAGTAAATGTATATGTGTACGAAGTAAAGGTATATGTGGGCAAATCATCTCTCTACGAGGAAACCACTACAAAATCTAGTGGAAGTATTAGGAAGACTAAAACACGGGATTTGGTGGATCTTGGAAAGGGAGTTATTATTTGAGGTACTCATTTTTGTTTACATAGACACATAAATTTATTTGAAAGTATCATGCTTTGGTTTCAATCTTAGAAGAGCATTATTTGATTAACGGGTAAATTTTTTTATGTTTTTTCTTGAATCTGATAGTTATGTGATTATTGTAGGAAAGTTTTTGGATATTGTCCCTTCTATGTCTTCCATAGCAAAAAATCATATTGCTCCTAACTATATTATTTGAAATAAACCATCAAATTGGACCTAACAGTAAAAAGGGTTAAGGATTCAATTTTTTTTCTATGTAAACATTTACCTGATGGTCAGGAGAAAGTCTGAAAACAACGTACCATGGAAACGATTAGGTCACGTAAATTGTGAGCAAAGCTAGTTTAAAGTTGCAAAATCTGGTATAATCAAAGTGAATCCTTTATAACGAAATGAAAATGAAAATGAATTAAAGAAATGAGAATTGGGTTGTTGTAAAGCTAATGCAAGCAAAGAAAGTCAAACTGGAACCATCTTCAATATAACGGCAATGGGCATGCTGAAAAAGCCAGTCAAGATGCTATAATACCACTGCTTCATTGTTAAGGGTGTCGTATTTGCAAAGGTCCCCAAAAACTCTATTATTATGACTTGAAAGACCGCAGTTGCACTCAGAACGCTAACAAACACATTATTCTTCAGTATCCCACTCAACACGTCCACTTTCTCCATTTCTCGAGAATTCACCTCATTAAAAAGCTGCACTCACACCACCGGTAAATAAAAGCAATTACAATTATTATTATTATTATTATTATTATTATAACAAGTTAGGTTAGGTACCTGACAGAAGACGAAAGAGTTGAATATTAGTGTGTTGAGGATTAAGTCAGAATCCTTTCCCTTAAGGTTGTAAAATTCTTTCCCTTTGGACTGAAGTAGCCAAATGATGACAAATTGGTATAAAGACTGCCCGAATATGTTCCTCCACATCACGTTGCTGATGAAATTCCCTTGCCTTCCAACGGGGGTGCGCTTCATCAGCGCATCATTTGGGGGCTCTGTTGCCAGCGCAAGTGCCCCCAGTGTGTCCATTATCATGTTCACCCACAACAGCTGGACAGCTGTCAGTGGAGTGCTCCCTAAACAAACATTATACTACATACATTATTCTTGCTTTTGCTTTTGCTTTTATTTATTTATTTATTAATAATGAATAATTTATTCTTTATTTCTTCTACCTGTTAAGCAAGCTGACGTGAAGTTGACCAATAACGCAACAATATTCACAGTCAGCTGAAACTGTACGAATTTCTGAATGTTGACGTACACTGATCTTCCCCATTTTGCAACAGTTACGATTGTCGAGAAATTATCATCTAGAATAATAACATCTGCACTCTCTTTCGCTACCTGATTTTTTTCTCAAATTAACATATACGGTATTATAATTATAGATTTTTAATATATATCTAGATAGATTTATACTTGCCTCAGTTCCAGCAATACCCATTGCAAGCCCAATATCTGCTTCATGAAGGGCAGGGGCGTCATTTGTTCCATCACCAGTAACCGCCACAACTTCCCCAAATGTGGTCCGCAAGTGTTTCACCAACGTATGCTTATCCAACGGTGAAGATCGGGCCATCACCTGATACATACAAATTGTTTTTTTATTTTTATTTTAATTAATTATCAAAATAATTTCACACCCCAACATTACACAAACCTGGATCTTAGGAACCAATTCATTCAATTCCTCCAAACTTTTCTCCCTAAAATCCGGACCTTCAATTGCAACACCACCATCTCGCAATATCCCACATTCTTTGGCAATAGCTTTAGCCGTGTTAATATTATCCCCTGTAACCATACGCACCGTAATACCAGCGGACCTGCAAAGAGCCACTGACTCTTTGACACCTGGACGGACAGGATCCTTAATCCCCACAATTCCAATACACGTATACCCAGAAGACGGGATCGGTGTCTCACTCGTCACATTATTATCCATATCAATATAAGCAAGACATAAAGTTCTCAAAGCTTCACTTGCAAATTCATCAATTGTGGTTTTCAGATGATTAAGTGATCCTTCCAGCAAGTCAACTATTTCACCGTTAGCGTTGACCAGTTTATCACAATTAGCCAGTATTATTTCAGAAGCACCTTTAACATGTGCTCTAATTCCGCCTTCCGGAAGCTTCAGAACAACCCCCATTCGCTTTTTGGAAGAATTAAACGGCTCAACTCGAAGAACATTTGACTTTTCTCTCTCAGCTTTAAAATCACCACCAAGTGACAAACCATATTCCAAAATTGCAGCTTCAGTTGGTGATCCCAGAATCTCGCGTGTCCCTTGTTTGTTATTTACAACTTCACCCCCTGTATTATTGAATATTGACTGTAACAGAATTTTCAACGCTTTATCTGGTATATCTGGTTTCACTTGTTTGTTTACATCTTTCACGTTTAGACAAATGCACGATTTAACAACTGTCATACGGTTAGTTGTAAGTGTACCGGTTTTATCACTGCAAATACTTGTTGCGGACCCCATTGTCTCACAAGCTGCCAGGTGGCGAACAAGTGCTTTATCATTCATCATTTTTTTCATTGCAAACGCTAAACTTAACGTCACAGCTAACGGTAACCCTTCTGGTACTGCAACAACAACAATTGTAACAGCAATTGCAAAATAATCCAGTAACTCTAATGCATCATCACCAGACCAGCTACTTAGGGTTCCTGATTGGATCTTTTTAGTAACCAATTTTTGTACCAAAACCGCAAATGTCACAATCGCAAAGAAAAGACCGATTTTTCCAATAATTGTTGCAACGCCGTTTAATTTAACTTGTAACGGTGTTTCATCATCACCACCTTCACTTAAAGTCGCCATTAATTTCCCCCATTGTGTTCTCATTCCAACTGTTGTAACTAACATTTTGCATGAACCATCTTGTACTTTTGTTCCAGACATTAACCAAGGGTTTTCAGCACTAACCATAACTGGTTCACTTTCTCCTGTTAAACTAGATTCATCAATAGAAACTGCAAAACCTGTATTAGACAAGATAATGATTAAAACATAAATTATAAATACAGGTAATTGTTCAATGTAGCCTATAATTTTCTTGTAGTTTTAAGGGACAAATCCCAACCATTGATCAATAATAAATAATGGTCAACATTAATCATATATTTTATACATAGAGGGGCATTTTGGTCATTTGACATCCACATAAATTTTAATCCAATTTTTTTATTTAAAAAATTAATATTTTTTTTTATTATTTTTTTTTGTTATATAATTACATGTGATTATATACTTAATCATATGTAATTCTTTCGTACAACCACATGCGATTAAGCATACAATCACATGTGATTATCAATATCATGTTTTTTAACGAAAAAAATAAAATAAAAAATAAAAAAATATTTTTTTATAGAAAAATAAAAATTTTAAAAAAATATTTTTTTTTAAAAAGAAAAAAAACTATGTAAGTGTCAAATGACCAAAATACCCTCCATGTATAAATTATGTGATTAATATTTATCATTAATTATTATTGATCAATGGTTGAGATTAGTCTTTGGGAGTTGGGACTGCAAAAAAATTAAAGACTACCTTGAACATATTTTTATAAATATATATAAATAATGATTGATCAGTAGTTTATGAACCTGAAAGAAAAAGACCATCTGCAGGAACTTGATCTCCAATTGCAAGATGAACAATATCACCAGGAAGCAATTCATATATTGACAATTTCTGTCTATAACCGCTTCTAGTAACTTGAATCGCTATCTTCTTTTTCTCTTTATCAAGATCACGAAACTGTAACGATTGTCGATAATCACTTGTTGCAGTTACAAACACAACCAACAAAATACTTGCAACAATTCCCAAACCATCATGAGCTCCATGTGGCCATCCTTCTGTTGCAATTCCAACAACTAATGAAATAAAAGCACACATTGCAAGAATCATAAGTGTCATATCATGTAACGCTTCCCAAACAAACACCCAGAAACTTTTCTGTGGGCTTTCAGCAAATTTGTTGACTCCAAATATTTCTTGTCTTTTAGCTATTGCTTCGGGTTCAACAGCAAGCCCGTTTGTGGTTGATGTTTTGAGTTTATTTGCAAGACCTTCGACTCCGCCATGGAATTTGAGCTTTTTTAGGTCATGAGCTTCAACAAGAGATCCAGCTTCATCAGCACAGATGTCATAACCAGCAGCTTTTACTTCTTCTGGCACCTTGTATTCACCGTTTTGTGCTCCTGTGTGTATTATTTTAAGAAAAAAAGTAGTTTAAAAGTAGTAATATTATTGTATAATGGAGGAATAAGAGAAATTTGAATATAGCAGTATGATGAACTTGCCTTGAATAAACTGAAATGCAGCCTTTGATACCAATACTGCAATCCTTAACTTCTCCTGATCATTCAAGGTAAGATTCATGAGTTACTAATATGTAATAACAACAGTTGTAGAATACAAAAAAATTAAATTAGCATAAATTATTTCCATCTTCAGAAGCTCAAAAGTTGTATCATAAGGTGTAACTGAATTACGCTTTAATCATTATTCTTTCGTAAATAGAGAACAAAGAAATGCATAACATATGAGATTCATGAATAAATTTATTCAGATCACACCAATTACGATTCCAATTGACTAAATAATGGCATGATTTCTGTAATAGGTGCTCTGCAATTTTGAAGATAAAACATGCGAGCGTCATATCACGCATGTAGAATCAGGCAACCAATTTTCAATCGTAGATCTGTTCTTCAACGTCAATCACCAATGTTGAATTGATAATTATAAAATAAGAGAATCATAAACCTGATTGGTACGTCGCATAGCAGCAGCCTCATTGCGTTTGTCGATGTTGGCGGTAAAACGGAACCGTCGCTTAGGGTTCTTAACAACATGACACATACTCCTCCATTTCTGCAACACCTCTTCGGAAGAATGTTTCGACTTCACTGCGTGGAAGTTTTGGTTCAAATAATTCTCCATCACCATTTTCTCGTTAAAATCCTTTCCGATCGCTTACTTTTTTTTTTTCCTTGTTATTCTTATATCTCGATCTCCCTAAAATTCTTCTTTGTTCAAGCAAATTGAAAGATTAAATCTCGAAATCAATGACGATATCTCTTGTTTTCCAAACAACATTGCATTATACATTCAAATTTGAAGCTAAAATTGGGGCAAAAGAAAAAATCAGATACTCGACATAATCATCATGATTGTGTTGTTGAACGAAACAAAAAGCATTGAAATAAGTTTCCTCAGAAAGTTGGTGTTGTTAAAATAAAGAATTTAAAGGGGATACAAAATGGCTGGTGTAGATGAAAGAGAAAATGTAATGAGCTGGTGATAAATGACATGAAATGAATGACGATGGTTTGTTGTGAGGAGTGGTGTTAGTTTATACAATTTCCCGCGACTTATGGAAACGCAATGACCGGGTTCTGTTTTTCCTTTTTCTTTTTTTTTTATTTTCTCTTTTTGGAATATATACGATTGGAAATAGTGAATATATTTATTTCATAGCATTTGGCGCCCTTTATTTTCACTCTCAATCTGCAAGTAGCTATACATTTTATCTTTCTCGTATCATTTATTTGAAGAGACTTCTTTACCAGTTGGGATACACTAAAAAGTGTTGCTGTTGTATTACTTCCCTGTATGCATTGATAACAAGAATAACATGGAGATAGTACACAAAGGCAATGAAACTATTAACTTGAATATATAATGTTTAGCGCAAAACTGTAAATTACAGAAAACATTGATAATTGATCAATGAAACCATGACTAAAATATTGGAAATGACAACGATCAAAATACCAAATAGGTGGCAATGGATGAGTATTGACCAAACAATCAAACTTTAATCAGAATCGAAATGGTTGGACCATGCTTTTGGTTTTTGGTTTGGTTCTCGGTTCCCCTTTTTGTCTTTTTCGATTCTAGAACTTAAATTTGATAATTTAGAGTATAATTTAAGATGTACTTTATGTTGATGATGTAATTTTTAATATTAATCGGTTCTACACCAAAGTTAAACGGACTGAATCAGAATCAATATTCCGGTGACCAAATAAGTATATTTATCTAACAACTACATAAATATAACAAGGGTAAATGTCAGAAATTGTCCCTATGGTCTTGGGTTTTCTGGCTTTTTGTCCCTAAACTTTTTTTTTCAAATTTTTTGTCCCCGTACTCTTTAAAATTCTGGTTTATCGTCCTTCCGTCCAAATTTGGCAGTTAACTAACGGAATATGCCAAACATGTGAGGGTATTTTCGTCCCACACCATTTTCTTTTTTATTTTCATCTAAAATGCAGCTCCTTCACAACTACAGATCCAAATCGATGACTAATACCACCGATTTCGGTTTTGCAGATTATGATCGGTTTGTACGAAGGGGGATTTCGATTTAGCAAGTAGGAGGATTTGGAAGTTTGGTCGCAAGATCAAGAGAAGGAGTGAAGAAGGTGGTTTCGATGTAATGAAGAAGCATATCTGAGCCATCGTCATCTTCAGACATTCGACGAATGCCATCCAGAATGGTCTCAAATCGGAAACCAGATGAACCATCGAGGCAGTGGGGGCGACCTGAACTGAGCAATCGCCTGTGTTGAAAACCACTACCTGCCACCAGCGTTTCCGGTCGTCTTCTCCGGCATTAACCACCGTCTTCTCCCGTCGTCTCTCTCTCTCGCCGACCTGCACTAATCCCAACATTAATTTCGTGGACCTATTTTTAACCCTAAATCGATTGCAGAACTTCGATCTTCTCCTGATTTGGGGTTTTAACCCTAAATCGATTCGCCTGAAGGAGCTTCTCCTGAAGAAGATGAATCTGCGATTTGGAAGAAGCTCTGTGATTCGGAAGATCTGAAGAAGATGAATCTGCGATTCTGAAGAAGAAGAAGATGCCCTTGCGATTTGAAGATCTGCGATTCTGAAGATCTGTGATTCGGAAATATCCACAGCGAGATCTGCGTGGGATTTTGATTTTGAATTTGGTCAAATGCCTGAATCCATGGTTGATTTTGGTTTAGTGTTCATCAGAGATGATGAAAAGGGAAGAGGGTAAAAGAATAAAGTTAAAATTAGGGGTAATTTGGGAAAAAAGACAAAAGTATCGTTAGTTAACAGCTAAATTTGGACGGAAGGACGATAAACAAGAATTTTAAAGAGTACGGGGACAAAAAATTTGAACAAAAAAGTTTATGGACAAAAAGCCAGAAAACCCAAGACCACAGGGACAATTTCTGACATTTACCCATATAACAATTAATATTTATCAGTTGACCTCAACGAACTTGGCGCCAATTAAAGCAAAGGAAGCTTCACGAATGTCTTTTTTAATAACCGGTATTGAAGTAAATTCAAAAGAAGGTGGTTCTATAAACAGTTGTGATGATTCTAATGATGGTACTAAATTGTGACATATGTGAATTATAAAGTTGATTATATGGAATATTCTGTAACTTTTTCATTAAAAGTAGGTTCAATTCGTCACAGATCCACGAATATTGTTTGGTATAAATGCTCTGTAGAGAAAAATGATAGACAGGGGTTGCTTAAGCAAAAAGGTTGTGTCATACGGATAAGTGGCCTCAGTAGTTCAGGTTATTTACATAAATTTTATTAATCTCGTTACTAATCAAGATTAACCAGCTATCACTAAATGCTGATTATACTATTAATCAGCAGCGAAAAGGTTTAATTATAAATTTGAATTCACATTGGGTTGTGCACTAACTAACACGAGCTTTGCATTGTCAAGGGAGGCTGGGGTGACATACGTTCTTGATGGTGATAATGTCAGACATGGTCTCAATACTGAATAATAATTGGATAATAATATTCCTTGTAATAATGTTAAATTTTGCTTTAATCTAGGGGAAGTTGCTTGGTGATGCTGGAATTATCTGCATTGCTAGTGTGATATCTCCTTATAGAAAAGATCGTGATGCTTGTTGATGATGATTTAAAGATTTTCATCGATGGGTTTGTGAGGCCAGAGATCCTAAGGGTTTTATACACGCGTGCTGGAAAAATTAAAGGTAATTTATAATCAAATTCATAGCATGAATCCCCATTTTGAATTAAGGTCATATTGGTTAAAGTGCATTTTTGTTGGCTGATTTGAGGTAGTTTTTTTATTTATCCAATTTGATTAGCAGTGTTGGTGTAATTTTGGCAGGTTATACTGGGGTTGATGACCCGTATGAACCGCCATTAAATTCTGAGGTATACCTTTAACATTATATGCTGCATCAATAAGATTATTTAATTATTTATGCAATTGGAAAAAGTGTTAATTTTGAATACTGCAAGAAGGAGATGTGTGTCCTGCAGCTGAAATTATGGCTGAAAAAGTGATTTCTGACCTTGATACAAAAGGGTATTTGCATGCATAGATAATACCCTTCATCTCCATCTCTGTGTATGTGCCAAACTCTCAATAAATTCTTATATTTTCAAGAAATTACTCGGTTCCAGGTTCTAATGGCTAAAAGTAATTAATTAATATATGAAAATTTGGTGTTAGGTATGATATGTTGGTGGGGGTGTTTATTATGTATGAATATATGAAAATTTGGATTAGGATTCAGTAATGTTATTGTTTGCCCAATAGAGAATAATATTATTTCATCTTCTTATGTGTATTTTAGCTTTTAATCCTGAGGCATTCTTCTGTATATATAATTGTGTGATTCACAACAAAATCTTTTTTGTTTCATGTTTTCTTATGTGCTTGTTTTATAATGATATGAAGTTGTTTCCTACTGCTATGGTTATAAATCGGAAAACACAACGAAGACGTTTAATAATACAATCCAGTTTACTAATAAAACAAGATTAGTGAAACATGTTTACTTAAATGGCTTTTGTGTAGGCAACCATCTTTCCCCACGAATCTTTTTCAACTCTGCGACTCTTTCTTCCTCTTTTTTGGCTTTTGCTTTTGCAGCTGCATCTCTTGCTTCTAACTTGGCAATACATCTTTCATGAGATTCTTTTGCTGAATTTATAATATCATTCCCATCAACAGCAACCGCTTTCACTTGCTTTCTAAACTGCAACAACCACCGAATGTTATATCACAACATCTTATTGTAAATGTAATAAACAATACAAGAAAAGAATCACACCTTTCTTGATTTCTCATCCACCTCCGTGTTAGGAAGTATTCTTGGTCGCTTTAGTGGCCCTTGAACTTCATCTGGTGCAACAAAACCGGTCAAAATGCACTTTAGTACTCTTGAACTATTAAATGTGTAACATGATAGCATTAAAATGCAAAAATGGTCAATTTTGTACTTTGACTTATGAATTCAATTACGTTTTCTTACAAGCCCTTATAACTTTTGACAAAATAGAAAATATATATTTATGTCAATTTATTGAAATTAGAAGCAAATGATTGATTAGTAAGTGATGGTATAGAATTGGCTAGTTTTCCAAATTCATTGTGTATCTGGTTAAACAAGTTAATGTGCATTGAATGGACTCACCAAGTTGATCAAACAATATGCCAATCGGAGCATCTCTAAACAATCTAACACCGCCATCTGCATCTTCCTTTATCATACAACCATTTTCCACAACTTTTGTGGGAACTATTTCTATGCTCTTTTCTATCATTTCATCCAATACCTTCTGTGCCTGTGTAAATTGCAACCGTCACATCTACTAATCGTCTACATCTGGGCGTGTTTAATACCAACAATTCAAGGAGCCTACCATCTTAATTCAAGTTCGATAGTAAAATTAATAATACCAAAGAGTGTGGATAATGTTTAACCATATAATTAATAATGAGTTATCGATTGTGAGTTTAGAATACGAGGGCGAAGAAATACCTTGATTTGGTAGACTTTGATGCTCTTGCTCTCCGCTTTATTTTCCCGACGAGTGGGGGTTGTTCCATTGGCAGGCTGGTCAAATACGACGGACTTTATGGCGGCTCTCCACTCAGCATCGCCGTCTTCCTCCCCGCTGCTGCTAGAATCACCACCCATTTCGGCGGACCAAATATTTTTGCTTAGAGATCTGATTTAAGCGTAGGGCCTCACATTTGGGCATCATTCAATGTTCATCCTTGGGCTTTCTTTAGGCTTCATTAAATTTCATCAGGGCAAAGCCCACATATTTTTCAAATGAAAATTCATCAACCCAAATTTTCTACTTCATATGTCAAGGATGATTATCTAAAAAGTATTATTAAACTAATAATATGTTCTTTTAAACAAACTAATTTAGATGGTCATAAACATATAATTATATTCTAGACGACTTGTATACTTGTTTATATTTTTTAATTTCTCTAGTTTATTTTATCTGTCGTACTTTTTATAATTAAAATATACAAGACAAAATTATCCATTTTTACATATGTGAACGGTTTGTTCTCTAGAAGAAGTTGCAAAAGAGACAAATAATGGCATTATAAGAGGAAGGGGTGTGGGGAGGGTTATTTGCTCGTTATAGAGCATTGACCCCGCCAAAGGGGTTTTTTCCACACCAACTATTTCGTTATTTGCTCGTTAAAGTGTTTTCGTTATGGGTTTGGCGAATAGCCAAAGCTTTGAAGAGGGGGGCAACGGTTATATTTTTTGAATTTAACTCTTTTAGTGGGACCCTTTTAACACAACTATAACTATAACACCAGGAAGTCACTATTCTCTTCCCAAGTTATAGCCAAGTTATAGGCCCAAAAACTCTACAACATGACTATAACATCCCACCCACACCTTGTGCTCTGTTTATAACGAAATGCTTTCCTGAGTTGAAAATGGGCGGGACCCATGGTTTATGGGCCAAATGGGCCATCTTTTCAGTATTAAAATATAAGGCCGGATTTGTGCCAACATAGAAAATATAAAGACTAAGAGACTTGATTGCTACAAATGAACAAACAGCTTTTTGTCAAAATTTTATTACTATTGCCAAATTTTTATATTTAAGTTGTATTTATTCAAAAAAAAAAAATGTTTCTATAGTTGATTTATCAATTAATTTGTGGATTACCTAGGGCTTCTAACCTAGTGGTATTGGAGTATAAGACAAGATGGTTCAATTCTCACTAAGATCAAAAAAATAATTAGTAGATTAGGGTTTTTTAAGGGTCTTGAAAGGGTCTCTAGTGGATGATCTCATATACATACCAACTCCAGTTTAGTTTTCTAATCAACCCCCCTAACCCCAATACTAGATGAATCGATGAGTTCCCGAGTTTTTTTTATTAATCTACTTCTGGATTGACAGTGCCAAACTACTTTGATTTCTTATCTTTGTGATAACATGATCATACCTTACGTGTCAGACACGCTAATTTGAATTAATTTATTAAAATTCTAATTTATATTATAATATTACTTATTCAACAAATTAGATTGATTTATACGAGTTGACTTTCTGTTACGATAAATTGATGAAACAATAGTGAGTCCAATAGCGGCTTCGGCAGCTGCAACAGCTATAACAAAAATGGAGAAAATGGCTCCTTTTAATTGACGACTATCAAAAAAATCAGAAAATGTTACAAAATTTAGATTAACCGCGTTTAATATAAGTTCAAGACACATAAGAGCCCTAACCATATTTCGACTTGTAATCAATCCATATAGACCAACAGAAAATAAATAGGCACCCAACCCCAAGAAAAAAATTGTTGGACTTGGTCCATCTGTTGACAAAAAAATATATAAAGTTTTCTAACCTAATGGGCATACATTTGGTGCCATAATGAACTTTAATTTTTAGCATTTTAAAAGATGCAATAAATACAATTCTCAGTTTATATGAAAACTTGATATTTATTGATTACACCTAATGTATGTCCCTGGGTATAGGTTAAAATAACCCTATATATATTAAGGATCTTATTACGTTATTACATAAGTTATGGTGTTTAGTTTGTATCTTTAATTTGGCTAGTTTTGGATTTCATAATAAGTGCTAAAAATAATAAAATGATAGGTGTAAGGTCTAGAAAGTGATATACATCACATTATACAACATGTAAAATAAATTATAGAGTAGTTTTTTGTAATCTAAAAATCACCTCTTTTTTAGAGACCCACTTGTTGCCGTCTTACTAGAAGCAAGATGTCTCTAACTCTACAAGGATTTTTTTTAATGACTAGAGTACTTTACACGGTCGAATACTCGAATAGACTACTAGTCTTTAACAGTCATATACTCATATATATATATATATATATATATATATATATATATATATATATATATATATATATATATATATATATATATATATATATAGTGGAGAGTTATATAGAGAACTCATAATTTCGTGCAGAACCCGTAGAACCATTATTAACCGATCTAGACCTTTGGATTTCAAGTTTAACGGTTAAGATTGGTTATGGCATTTCGTAAATAAATCAGAATTTATTTTTGGAAAAATTAATTGAAAAGGCTAATATAGTAATTGTGAAAAAATAAAATTAAAGAATTAAATCAATTTATATTATTATCAAGAAAAAAACGGAAATATCTCCCCCAAAATTAGGAGATGTGGCTGGCATTTATTCTTCAATTTCCTCATAACCCATTTATTCCGTAACTACCTCACCTCCGAACCCTAGCCCCCAATTGTTCTCTGGTCGACTTTTGATATTCAAATATCCATCGTTGCCGGTGGTCGTTCGCCGTAATTAGCATTTTCCTCGACCTTATCGCCAGTGGCCGTTCGACTTTCGTTGTCGAATCTGTGAACCATCGCCAGTAACACAAGCATGATTTAAATGTAAGTGGTTTTGCTTATTGGTTCTACAATTCCAATCTCTGGTTAATAAAAAGTTGTTTCTTTATTTTAAATTAAAATTTTCAGTGGCTCCATTAAAATTTGACAAAAGTTTTTTGAAAATTCTTCCAATACATTTGGAACTGCTGTAATAATTTACTCTATTTCTCAAAATACTTATGGAAGTGCTGAGTTGTTAGCAGGGACAAACAATGGAAGTAGGTGAATTAGTCAAATATTTAAGTTATATCGTATACTATTAAGACATGAAAATTAATGCTTTTGAGTCGAAATTACTAGTTTTATTGACCCAAAGATTCGAAATGCTAAACTTCATTCTGGTAAGTAGGTGTATAATACTTTAAGTTATTGTGGAAGTAGTTTGCTCATTTCTTTCATTTTTTGACATCTTAATACGTTAAAGATAAACAAAATTCTGGTAAGTTGGAAAGATATCATCATTTCATGGTCAAATGTCTATTGTATATAAAGTTATTCTGCCCTTGAATAGTTACTTGATTAATAACCATTGTTGTTGTCCAGTAGCTTCCTTTTAATTCCAAATATGTCACACAATATATGAATTGTGGATTCTTTTCTTTTCAATATTACGGTTGTGTTTCTAACATTAATGTTTTTTATTAGGTTACATATATGTTCTTGAATTTGTATGTTTTGTTCTCCAGCAAACTGATGATGGAAGCTAACATCTGGATTTGTCAAAGACAACTCTTGCTAAAGAAAAATTGGAAGATGCAATTAGCTTTGGGACATACATGTTTTTTTCAAGTTGCATATATGTTTTATTATTGTTTGGATGTGTAAATGTTATTCGTAAAATTCTCGTACATCGATGTTTTTTTGTTACATATATGTTATCGGTAAATCCATTTCGAATTTAGGGATTTATACATCGATGTTCTCTCAAACACATATTCAACTGCTTTATAACAATGATGTACACTAATTACGGAAAACTAACATTAATTACCGGAAAAATAACATATACGCAAAACCGCCGCGTCATATATGCACATCCTACATTTAACACTAATTATGAAAAAGAACATATATGCACAACTGGCTGGACAAAAAAAAACACAATAACAATAAATTTTAAAAA